>JAUIMM010000289.1:6015000-6665000 GCA_031769625.1 Taudactylus pleione | reverse complement strand
GGGTTCACAAAACATTATAATAAAGTAACCAAAACATAAACAGAGCACAAGTAACAATTAGCACCACAATTCTCCATACACAATACAGCTGGGAAGGTGAAGGCTGTCATTGAAGTGCTAGAGAAGGAGGCTGTGAGACAGTAGGGAGGACGACCCTGCCTGCTCCTAGGAGCTTTTATGCAGCAGTATTAATACAGTAAGTGTGCCGTGTAAGCACATTCATGGGAGGTAAAGGTGCTCAGTAGGCACGGCACTGTGCTTCTGGGTACCACGCTGCCATTGTGACTTACGAATTAGGGATGGCTATCAGAAACGGAAGGTTCATAACCATTGATGTTTTTGTTTTCATGGAGATGATTTTTTTACTTGGATCTGATGGTGGTTTCCCGATGTTTGGCGATATCACGGCATACACTGTGTCCATTGCAGATATCCTTTGCTCATGTGCAAACTATAATTGTCCACTGTGCAGGCGCATAAGCACACCATCAATGGCTAAACCATAGCATGGCTTGCAAACTATGGGCCTGATTCAGACGTGGCTGGTATTGCACAGCCACAAGGAAGCGGCTGTACAATACCGTCCACCTATAATGCAAACAAAGCAGGAGGTGTCTGTAGGATATAGGCACCTCCTGCATGCATCTGCGATCCGAGTGGAGCGTCCGTAGATGCCGCTTTGGCTAAATGGTTGGGTGTCCTTGGCTTACGTAGCCTGGCTATTGGAACCCCTCTGCTGGGTTCAGAAAGTCTGCGTCCGAAAACGCAGACCCTGACACTTTTATAGCAGTCTCGGTCGCCGCCCCCCTCCGCAAAAAATGTCAATCATGCTGCGACTTAGGGGCGACAGCAAGGGATCACGCAGGAAACATTCTGCAAATGCACAGAACAGGTCCTACGCTTGCGCACACTCCCAAACATCGGATATGTATGTAACTATCAGGTTTACGTACATATCTGAATCAGGGCCTATGGTAGCATACTATCGCAGGGCATGTTTTGATGGACATCCCTATTACAAATAAGGTACATTACACAGAGTGAGCACCCGGGATAGAGGTGTCTGCAGCAGGAACATGAGAGCTGGCTTCATAGACTCGCACATTGTAATCTTGGTGTGCAGAATACAGCCAAATAAGGTGCTCATTGCCTGTACACTTACCTTACAAGTCTCTCCAAGCACGGACTCCCACAACCTTATGGGTGTTCCCAGCCACTGGCAGTCCCACTTTCTCTGTCCATGATGCGGGAGTTCAGTATCCTCTAGCAACCCAGCGCCATCACGCAAAGTTCGGGCTCACAGAATGTGTGACAATGACAGGCACATGCACTTGCAGACTCACAGTCTCCTACTGGAGTTGACTACCCTAGGTCCCCAGAGGCTGTCTGGCTGGTTGGGCTTGTTGAGTGTGATAGCACCACAAGATATGGAAGATTGGCCATTACTACGGAAAGCAGTCGTGAAGCCGACGGATGTAATCCCGACTCTAATCCTGGCAAGTGTCTAATGACAGGCGTCAAGATCCCAACGCCTTTCATTAGACCTACACCCGGCTTACCGATCGAAGGTAAGCCGGGCGCGGACAGCCGCAGGGGGGGAGGGTTAGGGGCTCCCGGGGGGCTTATGGTTAGGAACCCCTCCGGGAGGTTAGGGTTAGGCTAGGGGAAGGGGGGGTAGGGTTAGGCACCCCTAAAGGAGGGTTAGGGGGGTGGAATTAGGTTAGTTTATACGTACCTTTGGACATTCGGGATCTTCACCCCTGCCGGGCTTCCGCTGTCGGGATTTGAACATGCGGCCGGCAGTTTATCATACAGATTCCATTGCTACATATGTGATTCTCCCATGTAATAGCACACTGTATAAATATAAAAAGGCAGGTTTCTCACCATGGGTCCTTGCTGGTAATACCACACTGCACAAATAAGACATGGTAGGTTGCCCACCATAGGTCCACCCTGACAATAGCACCCTGCAGAAATAACACATGGCAGATTGACCCTTTAGGGACCCCAATAGGTATCCCTGATTTGGCAGAGACTATGGTCAGAGCCAATAACCATCACCCTGACTGGTATTAACTAGCTATAGGATTGCGATCTCGCAGATCGTAAAGTCCTGCTGTAGTGAGGGCAGAGTCTAATATAATACACTGCATAGTCTATTACTTTGCCCATATACCATACATGTCTCTACTACAGTACCGCCACCTGCAGAAAATACACAGAAGCCACAGGTCCTCTATCACTCTTACAATTGCACAGGCTAAGCAACACACTGTTATTTAGTCTGCCCCGGTTTCTAGAAATAAATAATAGTTATAGCATAACCTTAGCGATCTAATGATTCTTCAAAGACTGGGTCCTGGAGCATACTGTATATGAAAATTAGACTAATAAACGGACACGTTATTTATAGAAGGAAGTACAATGCTTAGTTACAGAAAGGATATACAGTAAATAAGAGTTACAGATTACATAGACAAAAGTGTGTTGACATTTCAAAATGAAAAAAGAAAAACTTACACAGTAGTACACTTATTCTGCTGTGGGGGGTTAAGGCAGGAAAATGCAGGACCAGGCTTCAACTCAGAATTGGTCCCACAAGTCTGACATGGATCAAAAGGCTCCCATACCTTTTATGAACTGTCCCACTACTCCCAATAGTGATATCATGACCCAGTCCTTGGTGACTGGCTGGTTTGTTATTAACCCAGGGTCTATACCAGGACCGCCCACATAACTTTTAACTTAAGTACAAAAAAATACATAATTTCCTCTGTGTAATGGCTACTAAAAATATTGTATGTTCACATTCATTTCTATTATTTAAGCTATAAAATGAATGTAAGCAAAACTCCTCGGGGATGCATGATTGGTTAGATACCCAATTTCTCCCAAATCATATTCCTAGGTACTCTCTAATCACACCCTACCCGTGTCCAGACTTGGGTATATAGGTTGAGTCTCTCATATCCAAAATGCTTGGGAAAAGGGGTATTTTGGAATATTTCCATACTATAATGAGACATCTTGGGAATGGAATCTAAATCTAAACACAGAATGCATTTATGTTTCATATACATGTTATACACACAGCCTGCAGGTAATTTTAAACAATATTTTCAATAATATTGGCTCAAACAAAGTTTGTGTACACTGAGCCATCAGAAAGCAAAGGCTTCACTACCTCAGTCATGCTAAAAAAAAATCGGAATATTTGGATATGGGAGACGACCTGTATTTCTATGATTTTGGAAGCTCCTAGTTGTTGTGGAAAAACTGATAAAAGTCTTTGATATCTGTTTATGGTCAGTCACATCTTGTGATCAGATGGCTGTTTGAATACCCTCTGCTGTGTTGGGGTGCCAGGTAAGCATTATCAAGTCATATATATATGCAGACATAGTGAAAGGGGTTTTCTCTACCCATCGTGTCCAGGTAAATGCTTTTTCCTGCTCACACGATACCATTATAAATGTACATACTAATGAAACTACACAAAACCCCTTCTCAGGCTTCCTCATTGATTTACATGATAATAAAAAAATCTTCCAGATGCTCTATATTCAATAAACTTTGATACTCCTAGACCCCTTTATGTTGGTAATAAATGCCACAGAATGACAAACCGAACAAAAAGCATCCAGTTTACCTGCCCTCAATGACCTTATACTTACTAAAACCAGTTCATATATAGTTAAAGAAAAAAAAGAGAGGAAAACTGTGCTATTCTTACCCATTGTTCCCAACCTCCCTCCTATTGCCCCCCCCACCCCCCCTCTCCCTCCTCTCTCATTGCCCCTTTTGGGAAGCACTGATTTGAGTTTTAGTTGAAATGTCATAATACCACAGAGTGCGAATGAGCTTCCACCCAGGCGCAGAAATACTGGAGACAATGGAAGGTAGTAGTAGGTGCCAGCCCTGGAGGAAACACACTCATCACCTCCATTGCTTCAGGTTCTGCTTTATGTGCCCCAGAGCTGGAATAAACAGGAAACCCAGGGGGGGTATGTGCCACTCTCCACACTCTCCCAGGGCCCCTACTCTGGAGTCTGGTTTCTAGGGATAGATCTCCAGCAAGGAAACCGCACCAATGTACATAAAAGGGGCAGGGCACAGGCTGGAGTATATGGCCGATCCATCCTTTGTTGGTTCTTCCTCACAAATCCAGGACCTGCTTCCTCTGTTGTTGCTGTGGGAGCAGCAAATACTAAGGAAGACTCTGATCAGCAACAGGTAGTGTTTGTGTGCTGGGGTGTTGGTAGCGAATTGGGAAGGCTTATGTGTTTGTGTGCTGCTGGGGTGTTGGCAGTGATGCAGTGGGAAGAATGTGTATCTGGGTGCTGCTAGGGTCTTGGCAGTGAATGCAGGGAGAGTGTGTGTCTGGGTGCTGCTGGGGTGTTGGCAGTGATGCAGTGGGAAGAATGTGTATCTGGGTGCTGCTAGGGTCTTGGCACTGAATGCAGGGAGAGTGTGTGTCTGGGTGTTGCTGGGGTGTTAGTGAATGCAGGGGGAGGAGTGTGCTGCTGGAGTGTTGGACGTGAATTCAGGAGGGAGGGCGAGCATCTCTGTGGTCCTGAGGTGTTGGCAGTGAATGCAGGCAGTAATGGTGTCTCCGAGTGCTTCTAGTAGAGAATGCAGGGGGAAGAGTGTGTGTCTGGGTGCTGTTGGAGAGTGTGAGAGTTCTGCTGGCAGTGAATGTAGGGCAGAGAGTGGTGTTAGTATACAAGGGATATGAAAAAACAAGTGCGCATATAAGCTACTGTACCAAGGCTCCCAGTCAGAAAGTTGTGTTACTAAACACTCAAAACCATATACCACCGACCTATGGTGCTTTCACAAAAATGTCATATTCCTTGGAAAACAATACAGATATACAGCCATGGCCAAAAGTTGTGAGAATGACACAAGTATTGAATTTCACAAAGTTTGCTGCTTCAGTGTTTTTAGACCTTTTTGTCAGATGTTACTATGGTATACTGAAGTAAAATTACAAGCATTTCATAAGTGTCATAGGCTTTTATTGACAATTACATGAAGTTTATTCAAAGAGTCAATATTTGCAGTGTTGATCCTTCTTTTTCAAGACCTCTGCAATTCGCCCTGGCATGCTGTCAATCAACTTCTGGGCCACATGCTGACTGATAGCCGCCCATTCGTGCCTAATCAATGCTTGGAGTTTGTCACAATTTGTGAGTTATTGTTTGTCCTCCCGCCTCTTGAGGACTGACTACAAGTTCCCAATGGGATTAAGGTCTGGGGAGTTTCCTGGCCATGGACCCAAAATTTCATTGTTTTATTCCACAATCCATTTAGTTATCACTTTTGCCTTATGACAAGGTGCTCCATCGTGCTGGAAAAGGCATTGTTCGTCACCAAACTGTTCTTGGATGGTTAGGAGTTGCTCTTGGAGGATGTTATGGTACCATTCTTTATTCATGGCTGAGTTCTTAGGCAAAATTGTGATTGATCCCACTCCCTTGGCTGAGAAGCAACCCCATACATGAATGGTCTCAGGATGCTTTACTTATATAATCTGGATATTCTCAGATTACATAAAATACAATGGCCATTTTATCAATATCAAACATGGTTCCTCAAAGATATCAATTTCCCCAGTACATGATCACTAGAGGACAAGAAAGGTCCATTCAGTGAAGGGAAATAAGCTTGTTTGCACAGAGCTGGCTAGTTCCCCTTCGCCAAAATTACCAGGCAGTGACTACACAACCGGCTTCTCTCAGCAGCAGAGCGGTGACATGAAAGCCGGCCCCAAAGAGAGAATAGCATGCTCTGTCACAGGCGAGTTGGAGGCTCAGGGGGAACCAGGTCTATTTTGTCTCGGATACTGTATAGCTGTGCTGACATTTCATATTCATCAAGAATAACCTATACAAGAGAAGAGTCATTTGCACCTTTTTAACCATTCCTATTTAATGGGTTTGCGCTCCATCAGATTCAAAAACACTTTTTAATTTCCTTTTCCACCCAAGCGATCTTTATATTGTTTTAAGAGTATTGGTGTTTCTTTTGGTAACAGTGAAAAGGTTATATATAATCGATCAGGCGCTACCAATGGTAGTTAATCCAAGGCAGCTGTTGTTTAGGACAGAGTCATACCCCTTGCAAACATACGCCTCAGCAAATACACGGCTCCAATCTGAGTGTAATCTGGATCTCAGCTCTAAAGCCGTTTATCCAGCAATGCGATGGACTGCATGCGCAACTGTGTAAGGCGCTGCGGAACCTTTGTGGCGCCATATAAATAAAGGAGAATAATAAACCGGTACACATTAGACGATCTGGTGCCTAATCCACAGTATGTCAGAACCAGGCAAATTCTGCTGCATCGGGTCGTCAGTCGCATTGTCAGATTAAGCTGCATGTAGGGCTGACCTGACGCTGCAACTGACGACCAAACAGTAGCGCATGGCCTGACATAGTGGGTACACATTAGCCAATTTTCATATGTCGGCCCGATCTGTCAGATCGGGCAAAATATTATCTAATATGAACCCACCTTAAGAATCCCTTTCACACTACACTTAGGAGCCACGTATTTGCCGGGTTGACCCCTTTCACATATAAGCCGTGCCTGCCCTGGCATTCTACAACCCAGAGCTGCCAGGCTGCTCTCATGTCACACTCATACCGCAATCACTGCTCATACACACATATATAGCAATCACACACCCCTTCTCAAGCCACCAGACCTCAGTACACAGCTCCACACCCAAAGTGAGTGGTGCCTGTGAGAAGGTGCTGGGGAGACGAGGTGCCCGGGGCAGCAGTGTGCAGGTGAGGTACAGAGTGGACAGGGAGTCACTGATTGAGGAGTGCTGCCGATACAGGGCTGCACTCTCTCCCTCTCTGGCCGCTGCACCCTCTAATTTGCTGAGACTCTGACAGCTTTGTAGGGAGGAAGCCCCGCCCAATCAGCTCATTCTAGGTGCGACCCGAGTATATAAACCCGGATCGCATCTTTCACCCTGCGCCGGCAACATCCCGGGTTTTTGCATGTGTCTGAAAGGGGCATCAGTCTCCAAAATAGACGTAAAATACAAAAAAAGTTATAACAGCACACAAAAGGCCTTAATAACCAGTACAATAAAATAGTCACTAATGTGTATGGAATGTATAAAAAAAAAAAACATTTATTTAAATAGCAGTGAATAGGCTAAAGTTGTTAGATATAAACAAATACAGTAAAATTGATTGCAGCGAGAGCACATTGAACCTTGAGAATAATGTTGAAGCAGATAAATTGAAAAGAATGGAATTGTGGATTAGAGTTACTTATTCCCAGAATGTTCCATTGGTTATTGGATATATGAGCCTATAAAGTACCTGTATGGCCCTTTAAATAATCATATGGATCCAGCTTAGGGTAAATATTACCAGTTCCGTGGAAACAGCGATGGGGTCCTCTTTAGCAATATAGCACAACGCCCAGTAGGTGGTTCCACTTCAAAACACGGTATAATGCGCTGGAAATTCCAGGTCTCGAGGTAGGGTCCATTAAGGAATTACCACAAAAGTCTTTTAGAAGAGAAGGCTGCTGACAGCACAGGTCACTAACGGTTTTGCTGCTGTCCAATGACAGCTTTCTCAAAGGACTTTTGAACACAAATTGAAATAAATTTCTAATAATGTATCCACAAATCCTTTTTTACTTCTACAGAGCAATCCTAGTGAATGGCCCAAACTGCAATTGTGTATCTCTACAGAGTAGATGGTCTGTACAGTAATGATGGTCATTCTTGGGGAACTACAGGGACAGAAATAGGCATATTTTTTTTTGTAAACTGGGTCCTTCATAAATACAATAGTAGGTCCTATTTTAGCCATATCAGCATTAATCTAATATTCATGCCTTAAAAGGGACCGCCAAATCACCTCTCTCAATAATGCACTCAGGTCCACTATCCTGGAGCAAATCCCTAGTGAAATGACATGGCCCCATTCTACAAAAATTTTAATGTAAAAACTAGATTTTGTTTCATATACTTTTAATAAAGATCATAGGGTTAGGGAAACAAAATACTTACTGGCACCATCACTGTGGTCAGTGGGTCACACAATCCCCACGACTCCATTATTTAAAAATATCAATCTGCAGTATGGCACAGCAGATGTGACTTAAGTACACATTCACTAATACCCCTTTCACACTGCCAGCAAATAACCCAGGTTATTGCACGTGAACGCGCAACAACCCGGGTTACTGTTCAGTGTGAAAGGGCCCAATTGAAATAACCCTGGTCGAATGACCCGGCATTTCAACTCCGATAACGAGCAGGGTTGAACACGAGTTCAACCAAGCTCGCGATGCAGTGTGAACGGGTAACCCGGGTCGGGGCGACTCGGGTCCCGTTCACTGCATAGGGAGAGCCGGCGCTTGGAGATGATCTCATCTCCAAGCGCCAGCTCAGCAGTGATGACGGTGACCTCATTGACCCGGCATTATTGTCGGGTCGGGCCACCAGTCTAAGGGGTCTCAGCCGGGCCACACCCGGGATGGACAGTGTACAAATCCCGGGTGCGACTTGGCTTTTGCGACGTGAAAGAGGTATAACATTATTATCGATCTCAAAAATAGTTTCAGCACCAGCAAATAAAACTGCATAATGAATAATATCTTGTACAATTACGATCACATTTCCACATCAGAGTCTTGTGTGGCCATTTGGGAGGTCATACTCTTTTGCCGAGTCCAGGATTCTTGAAGTTGTGATAAAATAGGCAATAAAAGGCTGTCTAATACAGCGAGACCCCTCCAAGAGCATCGCAGGCCACTAAAAAAAAAAGAGAAACAAAGAATAAGGACCACACTGAAAGACAATACAAAATGTACCCAATCTGCAAGCCAGACAACTATGGGCCTCCTAAGAGGAATGTACAGTGCATCCGGAAAGTATTCACAACGCTTCACTTTTTTCACATTTTGTTATGTTACAGCCATATTCCAAAATGGAATAAATTAATTTTTGTCCTCAAAATTCTACACACAATATCCCATAATGACAATGTGTAAAAAGTTTTTTTGCGATTTTTGCAAATTCAATAAAAAAAAAAAAGAAATCACATGTACATAAGTATTCACAACCTTTGCTCAATACTTTGTTGATGCACCTAGGGCAGCAATTACAGCCTCAAGTCATTTTGAATATGATGCCACAAGCTTGGCACACCTATCTTTGGGCAGTTTCGTCCATTCCTTTTTGTAACTGTAACATAACAAAATGTGTAAAAAGTGAAGCGTTGTGAATACTTTCCAGATGCACTGTATATTATTCAAAACCAATTGCTATATTTCCAATTCACCAAACATACACAACACTTCTGCCAATGCAAATAAAGGAAAATGAAAGAAAATAAATCCTGCTCCATGAGCAGATAAAAGAAAGGTGCTCCACTCCATTAGCGCTAAACAAGAAAACTGAGCACCTATTGATTGAGGTGTATAGTAGCTAGTGTCCAAACAAGTTTGCAGTTGACAGCAACCTCTATACTGTTAATCAGGGGTGGGTAATATGCGGCCCTCCAGCTGCTGTGGGACTACACATTCCACCATGCCCTGCCACAGTTTTGCTTTAAAGGACATGCTAAAACTGTGGTAGGGAATGCTTAAATGTGTAGTTCAACAGCAGCTGGGGACTCTTATTGCCCACCCATGCCCCAAGGCTAGCAGAGGCCCCATTGTGGTTTGAAGAGAAATAATGGTATTATGAGATTTCTATGCAAGTGTAATAAGTAGAGTATTCTACACTGCTGTACCAAGTTGTTTAAACCATAAAAAAGGTCATAATGGGACATATGTCACTATAAGCATAACCACACTTACAAAGTATTCCTCTTAGGCAGCACACAGCTAGTGATTTACTATTTTAAAATAGGTCAAACACATGTTAACAATTTTACTGAAGGGTCTTTCAATTATAGGAATATAGTTTTTTTTTTTTTTTTCTTAAACTTGTTAAGAACCCTACAAAAAAAAGTGTTTTCATCAGTGTCATTTCAGTTTAAAATCATGAATGACTGAATGGAGAAAGAGGCATGTGCCTGTTAACATCAATTTTAGTTTCTCCAAAGATGAAATGTGAGAATTAGAGTGTTGCCTCAACCCAATACTGCTAAGATTAATGGGGATTTGTAGTCCGCATTCCATTATTTCCTATACTGGCTATTTCCTTACTTACTTTAGATCTAGCACCAAAAGTCCATTCTCCCGTAGATCTCTCAGTTCCTGTGATGCCTCAAACAATTCATGTAAGCTGATTGTAGAGGAGAGCTTCTGCCAGCGCTGTGTAACAGGAAAATGTTAGACTGTAAAGCTTTGTAGTAAAAGACACTGTTCCCTGCAGATATAAAAAGAAACCTTTATGCTGTGGCCATCTAAACCTAGAATGGTCACTGCAGCATTGCAGAAGAAGTAGAAATATAGGCTGCCAAGCACGACACTCCTGTCACTTTTGCAGTAAGCAGATACTTTAAAGCTAGGTCTATATTAAAGTATAATCTCTTATTCAGCGATTAAATATTTTAGCTCTCTGTAGTCTCACAGTGCAAGCACTATAATAGGTTTGATAGTTATTTCACAGCATTTATTTTGAGTCACGGTTTTTACCAAGTTAGCGGGAGGCTTTAGTTCCAGAATGTATTTATTAAGGCAAAAGAAAATATATTTAAAAAAAAAAAAAAGTAGCCAATTGTCACTAATACTGCTTTTATACCTAAATTCAGGGTCTGAACCAGAGGTTGGAACAGGGTTCCAAACCGGATCAGACCCGGAATTTAGCCGGCGCTGACCGAGGATATTACAGAGTTGGCTCCGTTCACACCGGACCCGAGTCTGCAGTGACCCGGCTCTTCCGGCAAGAAAATTGGACACTTGGAGATTACGTAATCTCCAAGCGCCACTGTCATCGTGACCTGGATCACGCAGTTTACACTGCAGGGTTTCATGGGTCATTCCCGTGTTAAACCCTGCAAGTTACCTGGGTTGGATTGCCGGGTCACTCGACCCGGGAATCCAACCCTGTCCCCTTTTACACCAAGGAGCTACCCGGGTTAACCCTGCAATAACCCAGGTTTTAGCTCTGGTGTAAAAGGAGTATTATCACGTTTTATTTTATGCCGGGTGGTTGCTGACTTCCCTATGTGGAATGTCATCTCACGTCACACGTCATTGACAGTATATGACAGCCTTACAATACAGGTTGTCTACCAATAGGCTCCTATTGCTAAAATACACTGATAGTGTGTTATTTCTTTATTACTACTTATATAGTGTACTGTGATAAGGCGGTAAGACTGTGGTGGAGTACACTATGGGCCTGATTCAGAGCTGTACACTATTCCATTCACAGCTGCGTTCAAACTCGCAAATTATGTTACAAAATGTGCTAATGTCTGCTAACAGACTCCCCTCCTGAAATAGTGTGCGACGGACTGAGCAAATGTTGCTACACCCCACTTCCCCTGTCTGCGTTGTGTGCAGATCCTCCGGGGGTTGAGATCACACCACTATCGATGCAATATCGGACGCATATCGACTCCTTGAGTAAGTCATTGGCTACTCAGATTCTGGGCCAACTTTATCTCTAAAGCTGCTATGGCTGCTCTAGCAAGAGTGCATAGATTTTAAGTGCTTAGTTTAAAGTGTAATATGAATTTTTAAATTGAAGCCGGAGTTATTCAGTGGGTTATTACTAACTATACTTGGACCTAGAAAGGACTGTGATGTGATTTTTTAAAATTTCTTATCATCCACAGGTAATTAACTACAGCACCCAACAAATATTGCTGCTTGGTTTTTCTATTGTACAGCCTTTAAAAATTGATAGGTAATTTAACTACACAGTATTTCATATCATTTTAAAATCTGTATCAAGGCAGGAAATTACTCTGTATCTGTGTTTGTAGATTGTCCTCTCACCATTTGTTTAATTGATTAATAAGGAAAAAAATAGAAAACACCTGGCGCTAATCCTCTATAAATTTAAAAAGAATTATATTGCTTTCTGCAGCTCTTTACATTGGAGATCTACTCAAACATCTCCTAACATAAACCAGAGAATAGAAAAATAAGAAAAGAGCGCTGAATACAGAAATAATATTTATTAGCAATTTAATAGCATATGAAAATTATTAATATATAAAATCTCCAATATAGACAATAATGTACATATATAACATTTGCTGGCCAGCAAAATTTAAATCCTAATTGGATATTTCAGCACATATATATTATCCACACATAAAAATATAATTATACAGTATAGCACATAAACATAAAATTAGATAGAAAATCTCCCTTATGAGAAATACTAAACAAGTGATTGGATTTAAAGTCTCTCTTGTTATAGATAATAATATAGCTTTTCCAGGATTTTGCAACAGTACGATTGTAGCAAGTAACAACAGAGTTACAAGAAATTATGTTGCCCAATAGGATTCCTTTTCATTCTAAAGACCCTTAAGGCCCCCATACATCAGAGATTGATTGCAGCAATCGTGCAATTTGCAATCGATTGAAAAGGGGAAAGATTTTTATACACAATCGATTGTGGCAATTCTGCAATCGATTGAAAAAGGGAAAGATTTTTATACACAATCGATTGCAAATTGCACGATTGTTGCAATCAATCTCTGATGTATGGGGGCCTTTAGACAGAGCTGTGGAATCCTGCAATTCTAATCAGATGTGGATTCCTTTTGATGACACATGTTTTTTGTTTTATTAGTTCAACTGCTTCACCTATAATTAGCTCAAGGCAGCTTTAAATCAACAAGCTGCCTTGAGCTAATTATAGGTGAAGCAGTTGAACTAATAAAACAAAAAACATGTGTCAACAAAAGGAATCCACATCTGATTAGAATTGCAGGATTCCACAGCTCTGTCTAAGGGTCTTTAGAATGAAAAGGAATCCTATTGGGCAACATAGTTTCTTGTAACTCTTGACCATCGCGACCATCATCATGGACGCTCGCATAAGCTGTGGGTGGTCACCCACAGCTATGCGAGCGTCCAAGAGGCCGCTCCATTTTCAGGTAGGAGGGCCCCGATTCTGGTCAGAGCGTCCGGCTCTGAATCAGGCGCTGTTTTCATCTACCACTGTGCCTACTCCTGGATCCCCAATGCTGCTCGCAGCCCTCCTGATACACTCCTGGTTGATCTCCCCATGCAATCGGCTTATCCACTCCAACTGTGCCATTCCGAACGACGCAGCAAGGTTACCTCTCAAATGGACCTTAGGTTGTGGTCACCAAATGAGGCTTGGTGCAGTTTTTCTCTATTCATTCTTTTCCTCTTAAGTTTAGATTAACCTTTCCATAGATGTTATATTACTGTCACCCTTGTGCTAATACTGCCAATTTTGCCTCTGCATTCAGCTTTTTTTTTTTTTTTCTTTTTTCCCCCCGGATGTTATACCTCTACAGGTTGCACATGTAACCTATGCAGTGCGCCCAAGATGACTGCCTCAAATGGTGCTGATATTGGCAAGATGAGCAACTTATGGATCTATTCATGCAGTACATATCACACCACACGTTTCAGTGACGCATATTTGTTCCTTGTATGATATCTTACACATTGTAACCTTCGTAGTGCGACTAACCTGGTACACCCATGGGTGGGATGAAAAAATACTTGGATCTCTTGGCTATGTAAGGTCTCTTAGATTTACTATGCCGCAACTTCCCCACCTTGTGTTATCTTTCCTAAGTGTTACCTACTCTACGCTAACCTATGTTGCGCGCCTAAAATGGCTGCCTCGTCTGGTACCCTTCTTGAGTGGGATATATAACCTATGGAAGCTCTTACCCAAAATGGGTCCACCAACCCTGCATTATGCCTCTCATACCCATTATGTTGACTGTTTTCGGTTTGTTTTCCTTCTGTAATACTAAACCGATGAATTGTTTTTGATGTTGTTAAGTCCTGATGGAGAAAAGTGCTATATAAATAAAATTATTATAAAAATGACCTCTGAGACTGTGGTTCACAAGTTGGGAATGCAGTCACTTAGAGCTCCCACAACACGTCCACAGACTGGCCTCCTTTTGCGAACACTTTCTGCCACCTCCCCGACTGCACCCAGGAACGCCCATGGATTGTAGTGGTCCACTCAGGACCTTGCAATCACAGAGACATTGCGAATGCCGTGTAAAACTACAGCTCGCCCGTGCACAGAGAGTCTTTCCTCGGCAGTTTGTGCATGTGCAGTAGCAAAAAACTGCTCAACTGCGTGAACATCGGCATAGCGTACAGCTCTGAATCAGGCACTATATGATCAGACAAAAATCAGAACAATATATTGTACACTACATATAGCATGTACGCCCAATCAGACGTTCACTGCTGTCGTTCAATGAAACATCCCATCTGCTGTTCTGCACAGCAGATGTGACGATTCCACAGCCAAGGCGGTGTTACATGCAGCATGTAACTAAGCATCGCACCGTCGTACGCCAGACTGCAGTGTGTACGGCAAGGCAATGTATCGTCACAACGCTGAAGCACTGAGTCGCACCATTGTTTAGGTGTATACCCAGCTTAAGACTGAACTTTTTATTTGAAAATGTTTTAAATGAAATGTGGTATCAAGAAAGCAATGAAAATCAGAAAGATATAGTAAACAATTGCTGATGACCATAAACACAGACGTGATCACCAAGAATTTAAGAAGCACTATTATACAAACTAATGAGGAGGATACTGCTAACGTCAATACGGGAAAAGACCAAAGTAATCTTTAGATATAAAATTTGCCGATTTTAAGCATTGTGAGCCTCACGCTTGGATTCTGTAAAGCCTGTCTCAGCAGTGATTCACCTTCCAAACATCTTACAAATTTGGTTGACAAGCTTAAATATTTACACCACCCCCCCCTTTTATCTGTTTACATGTGCCTCTGCCTGGGGCACTTAGTTAAGAGAAATGCAGGTGCAGGATTGCTGGAGTCAGTGATACCACAGTATGCCTGAGATGTAGCCTTACTCTGGATAAGCTCCTCTTGTACTAGGTCTCCAGGGAAGATGAATAAACAGCAACAACAGGGAATATGGGCAAGAACAGGGGAGAGGATTGATGATCAGTTCAGGGTGCTAAAATGCCTTGTAACTGATCTGTATAGAGCACAGCAGCACTAGTGGCAGCATACCAGCGTTTACATTGCCTACTACATGCTGGCATATAGTGTGTGTTATTGCCAGACTCCCAGGGACAGAGATTCACAGGTGCTCAAAGCACTAGGGCACGGCTTGCTGTCGCAGTGTTTGAGTGATCCGGCTCTCCCTGGTGCTCCCATGTCCTTTGGTAGTCACAGGTGTGCTGTGGCTTCCGCCGAGACGGTCAGCGGTGCAGGTTTTGTGCCCGGAGCTGCGGGAGAGGTCTGATGGAGTTTTCCTGGATTTGATTGTAATACACCATATGGTAACCAGCCCACAACAGTTTGCTGTCTGGTACGAGTTCACCTTACTGGCTTTTAACTGTTTATTAACTATTACGTGACTGTGAATAAATAAATGTATGCACTATGGAGCGCCTCCTCCTTATCTTGGCTTGTCCTGTGAGAATGCAGGAATTGTGTGAAAAGAAGGGGAGCAGCGGTTCTTATAAAGAAGACGGACTCTAACGCTGGGCAAAATCCATAAGTGACTGTGTGGGAGTTTTTGTGAGCTGGACATTGGTATATACAGCTGAAAGCATATCCAAGCTCCCTACCTACATTTGTTTATTGAAATATTATATATATATATATATATATTTCCATATATACGTATACACACACGCACTGTAGAGAAAAGTGATTGGACACTGAGCAACTAGATCATTGAGATTTTAGTGGCGTCAGTACTTTGTAGGTCCACCAACCTTCTTGGCAAATTGTCCACAAGTTCCTGGAGAACAGCACGCTATGTTTTGACATTCTGTCTTCACTACAGTGACCAACTGTGACACTGGAGAAGGTCGTGTCGGCCTAGAATGCCAACGTCGCTTCTATTTGTAACCAGAGGTTCTCAATGGGGTTTGAGCTGGCCAGTCCATCTGGGCTACCCAATTTTCTGTATACCAGTAAAGCGTCGCCCTGGAAACATGACAGGTGGCATTGTCATCCTGATAAAAAACACTTCTTGTTTCCATAGAACTGCTAATGTAGGGAGCACAAAGTTATCGCTATTCTTCTCACAAAGTTCTCTCTATACTTCTCGTTTTATACCTCCATTTCACTTGCGCCGGGGTGTCCAATCACTTTTGTCTATATAATAAATATATTTATTTAATATATAATGGTTCAAAACATTAATGACAGATCATATTAATAAAAGCGCCACTATTTATTTTTAAGAATATTTGCATGTAACATGCCTTTAAATTAAACAAACTTTATTGATTGATAATATTTTAAACCATTAGATTTCCTGTCCTACTGTACCAACCTTTACTTTGCATTTAAAGTGCAACCTATTTCTCAACTATAAAACTGATCTAAAATACTATAAAAATAATGAAAGTACTGCTGTTGCAATTGTCATTTCAATATCCTCTGTGATTCAACCCCAACACACTAAAAAAAAATGTTCTCACCTTAAGAGATATCCCAATGTCAGTTCTTAAACCTAATACCAATATTTCTGACAACCTGAGAAAACAAAGAATGTCAGTTGTCACAAGTGATAGTCACTGGGGATGGAGCAGTTATTATAGAAGGAAGAATTTGTTTAACATAATTTTAAGGACTAGTAAAATCGCTCTTTCAGCCAAACTCATCTTTACAAAATACTCAATGTTAGCAACTACATCAACAGGTGAAGAAACAGTGGTTATGGGATGGAAAACACATACAGCAAGTCACAGTTGTCTTATGAAGGCTATCCGGATGGAAAATCTACAGTGTCTAGGTAGACAGTCAATAGGTCTACACCAGATGTTCGACAGGGTCAAAAGTTCAACCGGGTCAAATGCTCAACAGTTATAAGGTCGACAAAATAAACAGTGTCAAGTGGTCGACAGGGTCAAAAGGCTGACACACAAATGGCCAAAACAGAAAATGTCAACAAAATGGGTTTTTCATGATTTTAGGGTTAGGGTTAGGCATGCGGAAGGGAAACGATTAGAGATAGGCACCAGGGGGAGGGCTAGGGTCATGATTAGGGTTAAAATACTTAAAAACAATATGTGTCGACCTTTTGTTGTGTGTACGACCATTTGTGCGTCAACCATGTCGACCTTTTAGCTGTAAACCATTTGACCCTGTCGACCTGCTGTCTCTTATACCACACCCTTTATGAAGATTAGTACATTGTTACATAACACTTAGAAGGGAACATTTACTTGCAAGAGTAAATCACTTAAACATGACACTAACACATCAAAATCATTTTGCTCAGTCACTTTTCGTGTACCATGTCCATATCGCATTACTTCCTTCATCCATGGTTCCGGTTCCAGGGTCTGTATACGGGCTTCCCTTCTTTTCCCCTTATTGGTTTGAACTACAAACCGTCCATGAGCACCTATGTCAAAACAGAAGTGTAAAACTGAGTGTGCCTAATGTACAATACTGTTAAATACAATGTCCTAATAACATACATAACACTTTTTTACAAAGTAATAAGCACATTTGTTGTTGTTGTTTAATACTACTAATTGAGCAAACCTTCTTGTGAGGATTCGTCATAATCCTAAAACCAGAACATCCATAATTAAAATTTAAACTAGTCATAGGCATGATTTATGGGAAATTGGTGAGTTGGGCCCAACTTCATTTCCAGAAATGGGCACATCATAGTTTTTTAAGGTGATAAACTTCATTACAATTAATTACATTAATTTACTTGGCACAAATGCAGAGGCGTAGCATGGGCGGAGCCAGTGGAGCAGCTGTCGCGGGTGCCGGTGACTGACGGGGGCACCAGAACAGAGCCATGACCATCTGCAATTTTTTTCTTATGCTGTAATATTACTATATGGCAGTCTATTAGTTTGTGTTTGAGGGCAACATTGTGCCAAAAGTGCATCCTGAGTTTCCCTGTAAATGACGGTATTGTACCAAGTCTCACTGCTGCTAGTGGGATGGGGACTCTTTCAGTCAGGCATTCGCCAGTGAAGTCAGTTTGACAGCAAATCAGAATAATTAAGCTTCATTCCGATTCACTGCCAAACTCAACCCCCTCTCAACTACGACACTAGTATCTGGTAGCAGGTGAGGACAGGCAAGTAATTTACAGGGAAATGGTGGTTACATGTTAGTGTGGTGCTACAGGGGAGGGAGTAGTGGCAGCAGTGGTGGTAATATGCTGCTATGGGGGGGGAGTGGGATGGCAGTGGTATTAATGTGCTGCTACAGAGGGCTGTGGGTGTTAATGTCCTACTACAGCAATCACAGAGAGAAACAGGATACTGCAGGGGTGATGATGGGGGCAATGTGTTGCTGGGAGAAAGCAGCCAAGTTACAGTGCATGTCTATATGGTTACAGCTGTGTAATGAATATATTTTACAACAATATACAACTATCCCTTTTAATCCTACTAGGTGCTGGCTAACCAAATAGCTCAGACCGACCTAAACTGTGTGTAGAAAACAAACAGAAGGTTACAAATACTAATTCATTTGGTAGTAATAAGGAGAAATGGTTACTACAGAGGGGACGAAGGGCGGCCATGTGTTGCTATAGAAGTTTTGGGGTGGGGAATGTGATACCACAGGGGCAAGGGATGGCGTTTGTTACTACAGAAGTAAAGGAGTGGAAATATGATACCTGACCGTTTTCAGATGTAACGACCCCACCGCCTATAAAGAATGGCACAACCTCTGGCGGTGCAACGCTGCATGCAGCTACATTAGAGGGGTGTGGCAATACTGCAATTAGGATCTTCTTTCAAGTGGTAAATTCGGCGGCAAAGATGCAAGTGGACACATCTGTATACCATTTCTCATTCTGCAAGTGTTCAAACATATTCAGCTATCAATGTGGAGAGTACTTTGCTAATCAAATATGTTCTCTCCCTTGTGCATCGCATACTGTTTTATACAAGTATATGTTGAATTAATGGTCATCGCCTAACCCTTCTTCTGTAAAAGATGTATAGAAACTGTTGCAGAATATGTTACAATAGCAAACAGCTAATCATTATACTACAAAGTTCAAGTTACAGGTTTTTTTCTTTACAATCTTGGTGAGATAAGAATCACATCTCCGGGGAAGACAGGGAAATAATAAAAGTAATAAAGAATAAATGTAGTCCAGCATATGTCACTAACACAACATAAATGTTAGGGATCTACACATTTATCTTAACTTTGGCTTCACACAAATATAGGGGTCGACTCAATTACCCGTGAAGGGTGCAAGTTGTCCTTGCAACTCGTGCCCTTCGCGTGCTGGATTCGCACCAGAGGCTGCGAGCACAAATCTGTGAGTCCAGAAGTACCGCGAGTGTGGCTAATTGTACCGACCCCAAAGTAGAGGGCTAGCAAATTCTTATGATTGCTGATGGGTTTCTATATGGAGAATTTCTATCAGTCAAATAATTTGTAAATGTAATTTGAACTAGTATAATAAAGGAACATAGAACACAAATGTCATCATCATTTACTCTTGACTACGATTACTCTTAGTACAACTATTGTCTTAGCAGTACCATCTATAGCCAGATATACTGTACATTTCCCAACCCCTGACAAGTTCCAGTGAACACGAGCAGGGATAACTGAAATCTTACCAGGTCCTATGCCAATATACTGTTTCCCCAGCCAATAAGACAGGTTATGTTTGCTGACTGCCTCCTGCAAATATTAAATTAACATTATATACATCATTTTATTTTCTGTATAAGGAATCAAAGAAAACATGCAGCATCTATTATAGCATCAGAAGTGATTTGGTAAAGTCACATCATTGAATATGTCTATCTGGTTACAGCTTGTGATGAATAAACTTTTGAAAAAAAAAAAAAAAAAAACTCCCCCTGGTATAGAAAACACAAATACTAATAAAAGTTAAAAGGGACTCACATTCCTGGCAAAATTTGAGACTTCATACTGCCGGAAGCCAGCCTGTTGTAGAATCCACCTAGCATCATCATACATCTGGGCAATAAGCTCTTGATCAGGAAGAACAAGCTGCCCCTTTTCTCTCAATTTAAACAGTGTAGTCCCTCTCTCCAAGGTCAGTTGATATAAAGACACGTGGTCATCGCACGGTTCTAAGAGCCTGTGTAAGGTGTTGTGCCATGATGCCAGGCTTTGGCCTGGAAGCCCAAACATCACATCCACCGATGTGTGACCCAGGAAGATCTTACACGCCTCCTGCAATGTGCGTTGTGCATCTGAGGCTGTATGGGTTCTGCCAAGGAGCATGAGGTCATGGTCATCCAGGGACTTTTCCCAAAACACAAATAGGAAAGAATAAAAAAATGGCAAGTACATAAATAGGAAGGTCAAAAAATAGATGGTACTTTACAGATAGTAGGAGAAAATCAAGTAGATAAACCAACACAAATAACAGAAAAGGATAAGGAAGAAAATATTGGTATGCAGATGAGAGAATAACAATGTATATGAATAAAATACACAGAGTACACAATGGCACCAGATACTGTCTTCTTACCTTGTTCTATGTGTACTACGAAAACTGGCCCAGTGACTTCTGATTGTGAATTATTATGTCAGTTATGTGACTGGAACTTGGAGTTTGGTTTGCGTGTAGTTGTCGGAGACTATGCACAACACGGTAAGTGTGTGCCAAATATGTTTGTTTCTTATAAACTATAAGCTAGTCAATTATGTATTACTGACCATTTGTGTAAATCTATTCTTGTGTATCTAGGTATGTACAATGACTGCTATTTCATGTATGTAATACGTTTCTGTTATTACCTTTATATTGCAAGGAAAATAAAACAAAACTGCAGTTCCACAGATAGATAATTTCCTGCAAGTGCAAGTTTGTGATTAGCGCAATCTAATAAAGGTATATTGCCTTGAGGACTTGTGTTTTGCATCACAGACATTGATCTTCTGAGAAGGCAGGGAGAAAACTGGAACAGAAAAATAGCTGTCAAATCAGACAGCGGTGCTCAGGGGAAATAGCATCTCCTTGGCCTAGGGTAAAGGTTTGTGGGGTGTGGGCCTTAGTGTTGAGGAAGGGAGAATGTTTTTGATCTAAAAAGGTGCCTACACACTAGACGACTCGCAAAAGACGCAATGTCGTCAACGATTTCCCTTGAACTCCCCAGGCAACTCCCCTGCACTCCCAGACAAACGATATCTTGCATAAACTTTCCAAACTGACAAACGATCTGACCAAAGACCTTAATCTCGTAAATGAGATGGTCAGATCTTGCCTGCTGTAGTCAAGACCTGAAGATGCGATGTACGACCTGCGGGGACGCGCATCGGCATAGTTATCGTGAGTAGACACTCCCGATTTGGACATATTTTACACAATCTGACGTTCCGATGCGTCGATATCAGCCAAATCGTGCAAAATATCGTATAGTGTGCACGCACCTTTATTTTCTTTCAAATATTCATATGTATCCGAGGCATCACGTCCATTTTAATTTGCCTCCTGTGGTGTTCGATTTGGGGGCCTGAGCTTTTTTCTGACCAGCTGTAGTAGTGCCCATTGCTGGCATTCAGCAAACGTGGTATATGCCCACTTGCAATGGTATGGATTGCATGCAGTCCAGGGGGGAAACGGGACATCCCCCTATAACCCTTTCCTCCTGCCTACAGCTGTCAGCTCAAGCAGCAGAGCGTGTGCAACATCAGGGCAGAGAGAGCAGCGACTGCTGTTGCGGTGTGCTGGGATGGTGAGGGAGGCTGCTGCCAATGAGCAGTTGTAGTCTCTTCCCTAATGTGTCGCACATCTGCACTCTGCTGCTAGAGCAGACAGCTGTAGGCAGGAGGAAATTGTTATGGTATGTAATCGCCCGCCCCTTCAAACCCCCCTTCCTTCCCTGGTCACATGCACACCAACATACAGGTAGTTCACCCCAACAATACACAGTTACCTGTACACCAATAGACAAGCGGTTCACCCCAACATCCCTGAATTGCTGCAGTTTGCTTCCCCTTGAGGATGTGGGATTAGCCTCCAAAGTGATTTCTGCATCCTGTGGCAAATACGCATACTTGGATATCACCTCCAATACTTCATTAATGGTGGAAGGGCTGGCAAGGCTTGGAGTACCACCACCGAAAAACACAGAAGATATTCTATAAAAGAAAACAGAATGTCTTTATTGTGCAGGTAACCTGGTAATATTAGACCAGATACCTCCAGGATTGATTTGTACTATATTTTACATTTTGCTTTGTTGAATAAAATAATGTTACATTAGGTGCTTACTAAGAAAAGATGAGACGGCCAATTTACATAGTGGGAAATAAGAGACAAAAAATTCTATAGAATGAAGGCAAACTCTCTACAAAAACTCACCCTAAAAAACAAGCAACCGGATGGCTCACTGCTTGGAAATTGTCACTATACAAAAATAAAAACTTCTATACTTGAAACTAAACTTAATTTGCTTTGTATGAAGCCACAGTCTGTAACAATGACCAATGTGTATGCAAAATACTCAGACCATGTCATAACTGGAGAGAACACTACACAACAGTGAAAATGTTTCCGACATGAAAATAGTTACTTCTAATTGATTGCAGTATGCGAAGAACAAATATGACATTTAAAACTCTCAGTTAGCTCTCAGTTCCCAGATATAACCCATTTATGATGATGTCGGGGTATTTTGTTAAATACTAGGGAATTTTGTCGTCTAAAGAATATACAGGTTGGCAAACCTGATTACAGGAACGCTGAGTCATTGTAGGCCATGTAGTCATTGTAGGCCATGTAGTCATTGTAGGCCATGTAGTCATTGGAGCACATGGAAAAAATGTCCATCACAGTCCTTTGGATGATCAAAGCAACAATTTTTTGCCCCTTTTACACATAAAGCTTGGGCTTATGAAGAACTTTGTAAAGGTGATGAACAAAGATGGAGAAGCTTTACCTGAGAGGAAAATTTCTACTTCTGAGTGATGCTAAAGTTAAGGAAGGAATCTTCTAGAAAAGTATCATCAATTAGGCTGCAACATGTCACTCAAAATCCACTTTCTGGACTCCCATCTGGACTTCTTCCCTGACAACTGCGGTGCAGTGAGTGACAAGCACAGTAAGCGATTCCACTAAGACATTTCAGCAATGGAAGGAAGATTATCAGGGTAGGTGGAACCTTCTATGCTTGCTGACTGCTGTTGGACAGTGACAAGAGATGCCCCAGAAGAGGAGTACAAGCAACAAGCAAAGAGAAAGCGCTCTCATGAATAGTAATTTGCAATAGTACTTTCAGTTGCTGGATGTTGTTTCGTTTTGTGCTCTTATTTGCGATTGATTGATTTGAAACAACTGTTATTTATGTTGTATCGAGAAAAGATCAGATTTTAAAATTGCTTGTCATAATGTCTATATTACTGAAGTACATATAGCACAAGTACATAGCTCAAAAACTAATGCTAATAAAAACATTCTGAAGTCATATATCCGTTTTTCTTAACCTCAAATGAGTAAAGTATGACTATTTTTATAAAGGAAACAAATGAAAAGTATTTCTTTGTTGCAGTGTGTAATAGGCACACACGTGGTCCTCTACACATCAGTCCTTATGTTAATTACATGTGCCATTTTGAATACACTTATATTTTAGGTTCAAGTTAACAGCCCAGTTCTATTTTAGAAAACGGAGGCTCGGAACCATAATAGTAATAAAAGTCAAGGAACTCTATAATAAGGCTACTAAGTACAGGTTGAGTCTCCCATATCCAAAATGCTTGGGACCAGGGGTATTTTGCATAACGGAATATTCCGTATTTTGGAATAATTACATACCATAATGAAATATCTTGGGAATGGGACCCCAATATACACACAAAATGCATTTATGTGTTATATACACCTTATACACACAGCCTGCAGGCAATTTTATACAATATTTTCAATAATTTTGTGGCTCAAGCAAAGTTTGTGCACATATATAATATTTGTGTTTCATATACACCTTATACACACAGCCTGAAGGTGATTTTATACAATATTTTTAATAATTTGTGCCTTAGACAAAGTTTTTGTACATTGAACCTTCAAAAATCAAAGGTTTCATTACCTCAGTCATGCCAAAATTATTCTGTATTGTGGAATATTCCGTATTTCAGAATATTTGGATATGGGAGACTCAACCTGTAGTTACTATGTGATTGGCAGGGTAGTAATTCATCAAGTTTACTGCTGTAATAAAAAAAAAGTCTAGAACATGTGACAACTCTGTTGTAACCTCTCTGCCAGGAACAAACTACTCACAAGGGACTCACCTGCGCACCTGACTGAGCTGGATCAAGGTACGAGCTTCCTGCACCAGACAAAAGCGGATGGCCGCCTCATTGTCAGACTGTGCAATGTACTTATTGAAATTGCAGTATGTGCAGCGCTTTTCACAGTATGGCCACTGAAGAAAGAAGAGCAACATAAGACTTCCGGTTATTCGGTATAAGGTATAACCAACCGATCATAGGAGATTCAGTAAGAAAAACAGCACCACTGCGGCTGTGCTAAAACACGAAAAAACCCGTCAGATACACTCCTGTGTCCAAGGACGCAGCATCGGATCAATTGCTTCAACATTGGATATATAACTCTCTGGTTACTCAGTATGTCCAGTGAAATCACGCTGCTGGAGCCAGTGAAGCTGCAGGACCTGAGCTGTACAGACAGTGTGGCTCCTGCACATTCGCAGATCAGAAAAAAAATGACAAACAGAAAATATCGCTCCATGTACAAGTGTGAATCAGCCCCAATGTTAACAAATAAATATGTAATACAAAGGTTTTTTTTTATCCTGCACAGGACTATAGCTGGGTACACACTGTGCCAGAGGTTCCAAAATTCCACCATTACAATCCAGGTTTTAGGGATATTCATGCTTGAGCACAGTTGACTTAATTTGCACCTAAGGCAATTTGATTTAACCATCTGGGCTCAAGCATGGATATCCTTAAAACCTGGACTCTAATGGCAGAGTTTGTGATCTTCTGCACTAATGTGCTTCTTGTCCCAAAATACTCATATATCAGACAGCTAGGGCAAAACTACGGCCCAACGTTCAAAAGACGGTTTGATCGTCATCTGATATAGTGAGTGCTGCACACGCTAGGTCACTCATATCATTTTGGTATTGTTTAAAAAGTGCAGTGTGTACAGACCTCGGTCCAGTGTCTACTAATTAATAAGACGATTTGGAATCAAAAGGGATGTACGCTGGTTATCGGGCGTTTACGGGATTGTTTTGGTTGACTGTTTTTTGACTGCTCACATTTTAATAGACAAATATTAAAAGTTATATTGTATCTCCATAGACATTATTTCAGGAGTGCCCCCAATAACGGAATGGGATTGGAATGCCAGCAGCGGCTGCCCGACAGGATGAAGATCCCGACAGAGGCAGGTAAGTATCCTAACCTCCCCTGTCCCCCCCCTAATCCTCCCTTAGTGGTGCCTAACTCTAACCCCCCCCAGTGCCTAACCCTAACCTTCCCCCAGGGGTGCCTAACCCTAACCCCCCCTTACCGCTTCCTAAACCTAACCCTCCCGGGGATTATGATAGGCGTCGGTATTTCGGCGCCTATCATAACTCCCTAGCCGGCATTCCACTGTCCAATAACAATTAACTTAATCTGATCTAACCTAATAGTGAGATTTAAATTCATTATTTCAAAATCATGGACAGTGTAAGCACAAAGGGTATAAATAAAAATCTCTCACATTGCCCAGGGTAAGTGTTTCAAATCTTACTACCTGTAAAAGCAACAGGATCTCCGCTCTAGGGCCGTATTCAATTAGACGCGAAAAGCAGAGATCCGCAAAAAAGTATTAAGGATTGCAACTTTTTGCCTGTCGGAAAATTATCGATGTATTAAATTCCATCCGCTTTTTGCGTACGCGGAAAGTCAATGCAATATAATAGGTGAAAAAGATTTGCCTCTGAATAGCAAGAGAAAAGAAGTGCAACTTTTTTGTTTGGGGGTGCAAAGGTGGGAAAACCACCCAGAACCCTTTGGACAGCCCCCAATGGGCAACTGCGTCAAAAAAAATCCTAAAAAAAATTTAAGTACACCCCAAAAAAGTACTCTGCATTTGGGGGGGTGAAAAAGCACAAAGTGGGGGGACAAGTTCACAAACTAGCGAAGAAAGGTTCTGAGGGTGTTCTAAGAAGCAGGTGCTTTTTGGAGGGACGAATGTCACTATTTTAAACAAGACATTAAAACATGCTTGCACCCATTTTCAGGTACCCCAAATTTGACAGGACTACTTATTTTCTCCAAAAAATACTGCTTTATGCCATTCTTCACCACTTGTACAAAGACGCTAATTAGAGGCAATTGTACCAACTTAAGTTCCCCAAACAGTTTTATTAGGACTAATCGGGTCACTACTACATTGATCCCCAAAGTTTCTGCATCTTTTTGGAGGGTACAGGCTGATTTCCCTGATTCTGACACCAGTTTCCGCTTGTTCTGACTTTGCATGTCGCCGTTTTCGCGTCTTTTAGAATTGAATACGGCGAATAGTGGGGGACGCACGATAAGTTTCCGCAGCTAAAATACGCAATGTAGACGAAAAGTACGGCATGCAGAACTTTTTTGTGGGTGCAAAACTAATTGAATACGGGCCCTAGTCAGAAGGAAGATATATAAAATACAGTTGTGATCATTGTGTGGGCGGTGGTCTGAATATGTTTTCATCCATATACAAAGACTTCCTGCTAATAAATCTAGTGAGTGATAGTCTGACACATTAACCTTTTGCAGGGCAGTTCCTGATAACAGAGAGCAATGGCTCGTATTCAACTGTACAAATGTAACTACTACATCTAAAATCCCAAATTATGCCAAGGCAAATAAAGCAAGTTACATGCTAGGAAGGCAAACTAATAATAACAATAACTTTAGCTCAGCATGTTATCTCTATGGAAACCTTACAAGACAGAGAGCTGTGATCACAGTGATTGCCTTACTTACATGCACATACACAGCTGCTGTTTTCTCCTCCTCCGCCTCCTCCTCAGTTGTACACATGTCCTCCATAGAGCTCTCCCCCTGCCTAGGGGACATGCACAACTTTCGTGTGACAGCCAGCGACATCGCTAACACCCTTGTACGAAGCATGGCTACACAGACACAGGAGATTATTCACATTATATATACTCTATGAGACATACTGTAGCGCTCGCAGAACCTACTCCTATTGTTAAATGTGAGGCAGGATGTTTTACATAGTAATGTTAAACATGCCCCCAATTTCCCCCTAAAGCCATAATCATATTATCCCAGTTACATGACCTCCTACACACACGTGTACTGTAGACACTTTCCTTTCTCCCACATTCAATTTCACATCTATAATCTTCCGGCTTCTCTCCCTCTGCAGCTAGGCGCCCCCTGCTGGAGCCTCCGAGTACCTGATTACATCTAAAATACATATTAGAATGAAAGAGTCTCATGACGAGACAGCAGATGAGGAACAGGAGAGAGACAGCCGGTGGCTGAAGTGGGTACATATAAAAAAACGAAATACAGATTATTAAGGTTTACATTTACATTACATTTTACATTTCTGTAGTAATTCATGATGGAAAGAGTACCAGTAACATCTGAATATATTGATTACAAATTAGTGACATTGGGGGAGATGTATTATCAGTTATCAGCTAGATCCAGTACAATTTGACACTTCTATCGAAATTCAAGATGCATGCTAAATAAACACTTCTTTGTATTTTATTCTCTTTGTAAAATTTGGCAGGATTACCTGCTTGTATCTGTAGTGTGTCTAGCAGTGGCAGAGCGGTAGGTCCTGAACCTAACACATGGGCCGTCTGTCTCCAAAGCTGTGCTGAATTATTTTGCGGTTATTGCAAGATCTCACTCGGGCATGTGATTGGCAGGAGGCATGATGTGCAGTAGGCTGATAACCTTACTCAGCTGGCCGGTGCCACACAACATGCTGCGACTCAGAGCTGGCCAATCCATCTGGGTTACCGAATATTCTGTATACCAGTCCAGCATCGCCGAGGAAACATGACCGGTGGCATTGTCGTCCTGATAAAAACATTTGTTGTTTCTATAGAACTGCCACAATGTAGGGAGCACAGAGTTATCGAAAACATCTCTCTACTTAGGGTTAAGGCGTGTATCCACAACACAAGAAAAATGAGCGATTGAATGATTACTACATCGTTATCGCTCAATCATTCATTAATTGTGCAGTGAATATGCTGGCAACGACCAACGATGCGTGCTTCCGCCGATCGTTGTTGGCATTTGTCATCGCCTGAACATGCAGGCCAACCTGTCGATATCGTCAGGTTGTCCATGTTCGAGGATGAGGGAGGGTGTCTGCACTGAACGACATATCATTTAGTGTGGGCACATTATCCACTGCACAGGATGGTGAACGATTACAATGTTGTAATCGTATAGTCGTTCCACTCTCATATAGTGGATGTGCACCTTTAATGTGACCATGCATTGCAATTAGTGGACCCATGCCAAACCAGCTGAAACTTTGGATGTCCAATCAATTTTGTCTACATAGTGAAATATATATGCCTGGGTTACAACAGGGCATGTGGCTTCACAGTGAGTAAACAAAATGCTAAAAGAAAAAAAAACTGTATCCGATTCATACACAATATAGTGTGTAGTGTAAGTAATAACTAATAAATTTGCATTCTATAAATGGAAAAAAAACTTTTTATTAAGTTCAAATCAATAGGCACATCAGTCCCCTTTCTCATTTAAAAGATGCATTGGTAATTATTGGTACAGACTGAGGGCCTGATTCAGAGCCGGACGCTCTGACCAGAGCGCTCGCTCTGAATCAGGGCCCTCCTACCTAAAAATGGAGCGGCCTCCTGGCCGCTCGCATAGCTGTGGGTGACCACCCACAGCTTATGCGAACGGCCAAAAAGATGGTTGCGATGGTCAAGACCATCGGGCTTGCGACGAGACCCTGCGGTAGGGTCTCGCTGCCGCAAGCCCAGGAGTGTTTTTGGCTCTATCAGAGCCAAAAGCACTCCCACTGACATCACTAGTGATGTCAGTGGGGCCGGACCCAGACGATAGGCGTTCCCATGGGAACGCCTCCGTCTGGGCAGCAACGCCCCCGGCACGCCCACCAAAGGGGGCGTGCTGTCAGTCACCATCGACAGCACGCCCCCTTTGGTGCGAGACCCGTAGCGACAGCTTGGCTGTCGCTATGCGGGGCTCGCGCATGCGCACGACGGAGCTCCCTCCGTCGTGCGCATGCGCATTAGGGCACCATCGACCCGCTTGCGAGCGGGTCTGAATTAGGCCCTGAGTGCTAATATTACTGTAATAAATAAGAAATATTTCTATACTATTAATATAAACTGGACAGGTGTAGCCGCATTCAACCAATAGGATGGTGCCGCAAATCATAACCATCGTCAGTGCAAATTTGACACCAGGGGCGGGGTGGAGCACATCCAAGTGACCTGCTTCCAAACAGGTGCACTTGCATCAGTATGGTGGTCAGCATTGAACACATTTTGCAGGAACATTTCAATGATGTACTTTTGACAAACTTACACACCCCCTTCTATCCCTGTCCCGGCTCCCATGGCGTAAGGAGTCATTTAGGTGCAAAATGCAGTCAGTCGGCATGGCTAAGGGCGCATACAATACTTTGGTGCACATGCGCATTAGAAAACAGTGCAAGTTGTAACTTATAAAGGGCCAAAATGCATTTGTATATTACTACATGAGCCCCTAAATTTATATAAAATATCAATCGTACATATTATCGCAAATGCAAGTAGACTATTTTTTGGATACTACACATACACAAAAAGCCAAAGTTATTGTGTATCCACTGTGGGGGTCATTCAGACCCGATCGCGAGCAAAGGACGCTCGCAAAGGGGTCGATGTTGCCCCACTGCGCATGCGCACGACGGAGGGGGCTCTGTCGTGCGCATGCGCGAGACCCGGAGAGCGACGGGTAACCCACAGCTATGCGAGCGTCCATGAGGACTCTCCTAAAACAGGTAGGAGGGCCCTGATTCAGAGCGAGCGCTCTGGTCAGAGCGTTCAGCTCTGAATCAGGCCCTGTGTCCAGTAAGGTGTATAATATATGTTATTATACACAGTTCAAAGGAAATATTATGACATCATTACATATTTAAGTAATGGTCTGTTAGCCACTATTCATAATAAGCTGTATATAACGCTAGCTGTTATACTCGTTGCTATTAGAAAGAGTTTGTGCCTACTGTATTATACCCCTTTCACACATAGCCTAAATACCCATGCGCACCAGCCGGGTTTAGACTATGGGCCCAATTTATTAAGGATCGTTATTGCTATTGTAGCTCAGTAATCTCACACAGGTCTGTTGCGAAAATATGCTAATGAATTCTATCGCAATGCCATCGCACTGCCAACATAGAGACACCCACTGCCTTCCACTACCGCTATCTCACATCCGTAATACCTTGCAGTCCTGCGTATACATCGGTAACATCGAGTACCATCGGCCCCTTACACAGAATTACACCAGCCCTGACCGCCCTTAGAAATTGTAAACCTCGTTGCACGCAGTAAGCGCTCAAGCTGCATATGCCGTTGCAATGGCTAATTTATGGACACCCATGTAATGGCGTTCAAACGGACAGGCACGCAACCACTCCCCCTCTCGAACCACTCCCCCGTCACCACCCCAAATGCTGACTCCCTGTTACTCACTCTGCCATGGCTTACTGTGTTCTGCGTAATCACAGTGCGATCACAGTGTAGCCTTCGTGCACTGCGATGCCTACGCATGGGCAGTACGCAAACGGCCAACTGTGTGCGCTGTTGCAGTTACAATCCTTAATAAATCAGGCCCTATGTGTGAAAGGGCCCGACCCGAGTCAAAGTCCCGGGTCCACGACCCTGCTCTGTACCAGGGTCAGGGACTAAAACCCGGGAAATTCACGGATTGATAGACCTGTGTATTTCTCAGGTCGTTGGTCTGAAAGGGGCATTAGTGATGGTAATAGGGGAGCCAGAATGGAATCTCTTCTGACCCCTGGAAGTCTATCTGGTTAGAATACAATAATCAGGGCCGTAACTAGAGTGGTGCTGTGCCGCCGCACAGGGCGGTGGATGTTCTGTTTATAGCAGTGCCGTGGTGCACCCGACTGTCCTGACTGTGGTGAGCTCCGCCTCCCACGGCTCCCGCACAGCGCATTGGCCAGGATCGCGGAGGAGCTGTTAGGTGCAGAAAGGTGGAGGCTGGCTGTATCACGTGACTGGCTGGCTGCTGCTATATAATATTCCATGTGACTTTCACTTCCCCCTGAACCAGGCACTTGTTTACATATAAACACTGAGGGACTACAAGTCTCAGCACGTGCTGACAGCGCCATTGATATCACAAGAGCTGGAAAACTGATGCCAGACCTGCTGGCTATGGCGCTGAGATACCAGAGTCTCTTGTCAGTGCCGGCTGGGTGAGTGCTGTGCACTTCATCTCTGATATATATTTGTGTGTGTTGTGACAGGTGTCCTGGTAGGGGGGACGGGACATTGTCAATGTGGTCAGTGGGATGTGTGTATGTGACATAGAAGTCCCAGGAGCGGGAGGAGGGATGTAGTAATATGAAATATTAACAGCAATGCAATGCTGGAGTATTTTTTTTTTTAAACTAAATATTAATTGTGTTATTGTTATATATTATATATTGTTATATATTAGCTGGAGTACTCGGCATTGCCCGGGATTTTAAGAATTTTTGTTTACACATCATCCTCCAACAAACCTCTCCTTAGGCAGGCCTCACGAAAAGTGTGACAAACTTCCCCATCCACAGACCTAAGGTCTTCGAAGGAAGTAGGACCTGTAACGGTGTAAAGCAAACTTCGGAGATAGAAGCATTCAAAATTTGTCAGATGTACAGTGTAAAAACGGCCAAGTGCTTCTGTTGCTCTGATACCAGGGTGACTGTGTACTTCTTGGTTGCTGGATCGCACTACGAAATGCACAGCAACTACTTCCAGTTCCTTGTGCAGCTGTTTCCAGCATTCAGGGTCTCCACGGTGTATAAAATTCTTCCAATCGGTTTTACCCTTCAGGGGCTGACAAAGGAATAAACCGGAAGTAGCCTCTGTGCGTTCCATAGTGCGGTCCAGCAACCAAGGAGGTAGACAAAAAAGTTTGGTCACCACTATTGACACCATCTAGTTGTGTAAGCTGATGCATGAGCAAGTATAAATAAAAATTGTGCTGCAGAGCTGCGTTTTTGCATCCCAGTATAATTGCCATCTTTATGGGCCTGATTCTAAATTAGATAGAAGGATCTCTCCTCATGGATACAGCAATTTTTACCATATTCAGACTCATAATAAGCCTGGCTTAATATCAATAGTAGAGATGTGCGCCAACCCTCGTGTTTTGGTTTTGATTTTGGATCTGGATCTCCCCTGGTTTTGGATCTGAATCTGGTTTTGGATTTTTTTTCCTTGGTGTTTTGTTTTTCGGTTTTGGTTTTGGATCTGGATGTTTTCTTAAAATATCATAAAAACAGCTAAAATCAAATAAAATGGGCCTGCTTTTGTTCCTACAGTATTATTAACCTCAATAACTTGTATTTCCAGTCATTTCCAATCAATTTTTACCACCTCACAATATTATTTCTTTCATCTAGTTAAGGCCAAAAGGTTGTATCCAGCTAGCTGGCTGACTATGCTAAGCGACACAGTGGATGGCACTAACATGTGGCAGCTCAGCTTCCAAGTTCCAACACAGATACAGTGTGTTATACAGTGTGGGTTGGATACCCCAATAGTGCACTTACTGTGATAGCAGTGTCGGCAGTGCGGGGTGCTGGCGGTGTCCTCCATGCTAGAGTGCCAGTGGTGTCCTCAATGCGGAAGTGCCATCATTGTAGGCAGTGTGGCGGTGTTGGCAGAGTGGGGGCCCTGGCATTGTCCTGAGTGCATAGTGCCGGCAGTGTCGGCAGAGCGGGGGTGCCAGCGGTATCCTCAGTGCAGGAGTGCTGACAGTGTCGGCTGTGCAGGGATGCCCTCAGTGTGGGAGTAGCGGCAGTGCGCGGTCGCTGATGGAGTCCTCAAATAATGGGGCAGTAGTGCGGGTGTGCTGGCAGTGTCCTTAGTGCAGGGTATCAGCAAAGCAGGGGTGCCGGTGGTGTCCTCAGTGTGGGAGTACCGGCAGTGTCGGCAGTGCAGGGGTTGCTGATGGTGTTCTCAGTACATGGTATTGCAGTGCTGGCAGTGTCCTCAGTGAAGGGTACCGGTGTACCGGCAATGTCAGCAGTCTGGGGGTACCAGAGGTGTCTTTAGTGCAGGTTTGCTGGCTGTGTCGGCAGTGCAGGGATTGCTGACGGTGTCCTCAGTACACAGAATGGCAGTGCTGTGGTGCTGGCAGTGTCCTCAGTGAAGGGTACCGGCAATGTCGGCAGTGCGGGGGTGCCAGCGGTGTCTTCAGTACAAGTTTGCTGGCTGTGTCGGCAGTGCGGGGGTTGCTGGCAGTGTCCTCAGTACATGGAATGGCAGTGCTGTGGTGCTGGCATTGTCTTCAGTGAAGGGTACCAGAGATGTCAGCAGTGCAGGGGTGCCAGCGGTGTCTTTAATGCCGGTTTGCTGGCTTTATCAGCAGTGCAGGGGTTGCTGACGGTGTCCTCAGTATGTGGAATGGCAGTGCTGCTGTGCTGGCAGTGTCCTCAGTGAAGGGTACCAGCGATGTCGGCAGAGCGGGGGTGCCTGCGGTGTCTTCAGTGCAGGTTTGCTGGCTGTGTCGGCAGTGTGGGGGTTGCTGGTGGTGTCCTCAGTATGTGGAATGGCAGTGCTGCGGTGCTGGCAGTGTCCTCAGTGAAGAGTATCGTTGATGTCGGCAGAGCGGAGGTGCCTGCGGTGTCTTCAGTGCAGGTTTGCTGGCTGTGTCGGCAGTGCGGGGGTTGCTGACAGTGTCCTCAGTATGTGGAATGGCAGTGCTGCGGTGCTGGCAGTGTCCTCAGTGAAGGGTACCGGCGATGTCGGCAGAGCGGGGGTTCCACCGGCATCCTCAGTGCATGTGTGCTGACAGTGTCGGCAGTACAGGGTGTCACAACCAGCGTATTTCCGCATGGCGCTAGGCGAGTGTTACCTGTGAGGTCATTGTGGCGTGGGCTGTCTGGTGGCGGAGCTGGTGTCTGGCGGGGGGCTTTGGCTGCACTCGTTGTTGTGTGGGCCCGTTGTCACTCTGCGCTGGTAAGGCCTGGTGGCGTCTCCGTTCCGTTTGGCATGGGCGCCATCTTGCCTTCTGGCCATGTGATGCGGCTGGCCAATCCTGGTGAGTCACATGTTCCCTCCGGCCAGTAACAGCATGGCATGGGGTATTTAGGAAGGGTCAGTTCCTCCCTTCTTTGCCAGTGCAACGTGTATCTCAGCCTAGCTGAGAGGGAGTTCTCTGTGCTTATCCTGTTCCTGTGAATTCGCTGACTTCCAGTCTGCCTGTCAGCTCCTAGCTTCCACTGGACTACCCCGCTTCCTCCATCACCCTTGCCCATACCTGAGTGCCTGAGCCTGCTGACATCCTGCTCATTTGCCTTAGTTCACTACCTGCATACCTGGCTTATTATTTCCTGCATCACTACCTGCATACCTGCTTGATTATTTTCAGTCTCACTACCTGCACACCTGGACAGCTCTAATTGTTTCTACTTGGACATTAACCCATTACTCCCACCACAGAACTCTTGTGCACATTTATATATTCCTGGACTTTTATTTACTGCCATATTTTATGTCTACTCAAGCACTTATTAAAAAACCTAGTTTTTATTCAAACCCGCTTCTGTGATTGCTCCTGCTACCACCCCGGGTCCACAAACAACCCAGAGCATAACAGTTTGCGCTGGCCCCATGGAACGGCCACAGATCAGGAGTCAGGAGTGGATTTGTTCCGGTGCATTCCTGGACGTTTAGAAAATCTGGAAAACATGCAGCATCAGATGGCTCAATTTCTGCAAGAGATGTCCAAGCGACAGGATAGTTTGCAAACTTCCTTTCCTACCCCTGTAGTACCAGCATCTACATCCGCATCAGCATCTGGGAATACAGGAGGCAGATCATCTCCCCGCTTACATCTTCCTTTACCAAGTAAATTTGACGGCAACCCTAAACTCTACCGAGGATTCCTAAATCAGTGTGACATACATTTTACCCTGCAGCCTGACAGCTTTCTAACTGCAAGAACTAAAGTGGCTTATATAGTCTCTCTGTTATCCGGCCAGGCCTTAGAATGGGCTTCCCCACTCTGGGAGCGCTCAGATCCGCTGCTGGATAATTACGCAGGGTTTGTGTCATCTTTCAGGAGGATTTTCGATGAACCTGGGCGTACTGTATCAGCATCATCAAACATCATGACACTGAGACAAGGGGTCCGTCCTGTCAGTCAATATGCCGTGCAATTTCAAATTTTAGCATCAGAGCTCAAATGGAATGAGGAAGCCCTCACCTCGGGTTTCTGGCATGGGTTGTCAGACCAACTAAAGAATGATCTAGTCACTCGAGAACTTCCCACTAATCTGAACGACATGATTTCGTTGTGTATTAAAGTTGACCTACGCTTCAGGGAACGTCAGGCTGAAAAACACAGAACTGACCAGCAAAGGTCATTTACATCCTCCATTTCTACCCGTCCCATTCCTTCTCCTACTGAAGAGGAGCCTATGCAGGTGAATCATACACACCTCTCCAAAGAAGAACGTCAGAGAAGAATGCAAAAGAACCTCTGTCTGTACTGCGGAGAGTCAGGTCACCTACTGATCTCCTGTCCCCGTAAACCGGGAAATGCCCAAATCCTAACTGACCCTGGAGACATCAAGTTAGGAGTTATGTGCCCGTCTCCAAAAATTAAAGACTTCACGATTACCCTAGCTTTGGATCTTAAACCCAAACCTGTCTTTGCTACTGCTCTACTTCACTCGGGAGCAGCCGGAAATTTCATAACGTCTAGTTTCATAGATAAATTTCAGATTCCTTGTTCGTCTCTCAATCATGTCTTCTCTCTGACCACTATAGACGGACGCCCTCTAACTAACGGGATAGTCACCAAGGAGATTCAACCAGTATTGGTCCGAATTGGGGCACTTCATTCTGAGTCCTTAAAATTTCTGGTGATATCAGAGGCCTCTCAAGAAATTGTTCTTGGTCTACCCTGGTTGCGTCAACATAATCCCAGGATTGATTGGCGTTCTATGCAGATTCTGTCATGAAGTATGGACTGTCAGAAATCCTGTCTTCCAAAAATTCGACCTGTAAGAAAGACAGTACCATTAGTTTCTTCTGCCATTCCCAAGGAATATCAGATGTTCGCCAACGTGTTCTCTGAGCAGCGAGCAAATACCTTACCTCCTCATAGGGAATGGGACTGTCCAATTGAATTGATACCTGATAAGACACCACCTCGTGGTCGTACCTATCCACTGTCCTTGCCTGAGACTCAAGCCATGACCGAGTACATCCGGGACAACCTGGCAAAGGGGTTCATTCGCCCCTCTACTTCACCTGCCGGAGCTGGGTTTTTCTTCGTTGGCAAGAAGGATGGTGGTCTAAGACCATGTATCGATTATCGAGGCCTTAATGACATTACTGTAAAGAATCGATACCCTCTTCCCCTGATTACTGAGTTGTTTGATAGGGTCAAGGGCTCTGTCATTTTTTCTAAATTAGATCTGAGAGGGGCTTATAACCTCATTCGTATTCGAGCTGGCGATGAATGGAAGACCGCTTTTAATACCAGAGATGGACATTTCGAGTATTTAGTAATGCCTTTTGGATTGTGCAACGCCCCTGCTGTCTTTCAGAGTTTCGTTAATGAGATTTTCCGGGATCTGTTATATGTTTCGGTTGTTGTCTATCTGGATGACATACTGATTTTTTCCCCTTCTGTGGCTAAACATCAAGAACATGTTAAAGAAGTTTTAACCCGTTTGAGAGAAAACCACCTTTACTGCAAACTGGAGAAGTGCGTCTTTGGTGTGACCAGTGTACCTTTTCTCGGCTACGTTATCTCTGGCTCCAGTTTGGAAATGGACCCCAAGAAGGTACAAGCAATTCTGGATTGGACCCGACCTCAGACACTGAAAGCCATCCAAAGATTGTTGGGCTTCGCCAATTATTATAGACGCTTCATTAAGGGATTTTCTACACTGCTGGCTCCTATTACAGCCTTGACCCGCAAAGGTGCTAATCCTTCCCAATGGTCACTTGAGGCAGAGTCTGCCTTTCATCTTCTAAAACAGGCCTTTATCACAGCACCAGTTCTTCGACAACCAGATCTGGACAGGCCTTTTTTGTTGGAAGTAGACGCATCATCTGAAGCTGTGGGAGCAGTCTTGTCTCAATGTTATGAGGACAACCGAGTCCATCCTTGTGGGTTCTTCTCTAAAAAATTCTCACCTGCCGAAAGGAACTACGCCATAGGTGAGCAAGAGCTACTAGCTATTAAGTTGGCGATGAAGGAATGGAGATATTTACTAGAAGGTGCTAAGTTCCCATTTACTGTATTTACGGACCATAGAAATCTCCTATTTCTCAAAAACCTTCAATGTGTGAGTCCTCGTTTAGCCCGCTGGGCAATATTCTTTGCCAGGTTTCAGTTCACCCTGACCTTCCGGTCTGGAGCACTTAATCAGAAGGCTGATGCCCTATCGAGATCTCTCCTCTGTGATGATCAATCTGAAAATCAAAGCAATACCCCTGTCTTGGAATCAAGAGTCTTTGCCGCATTACAGCTTCAGCCTCCTACGGGAAATTCATTTGTGGCCCCGGAATTAAGGAAGCGGCTTCTCACTTGGGCACATTCCTCTCGCTTCGCAGGGCACTCAGGCACTCGGAAGACCTTGGAGTTCCTGAAAAGACACTATTGGTGGCCTTCTATGAAGGCAGATATAATGGAGTTAATCTCTTCCTGCTCCTCCTGTGCCCAGCATAAATCATCACGACAAGCTCCAGCTGGGGAATTGCTTCCACTACCTACTCCATCACGTCCATGGACGCATCTCTCCATGGATTTCGTCACAGACCTGCCAGTCTCTCAAGGCTTCAACACTATCTGGGTTGTAGTACGATTCTCTAAGATGGTCCACTATATACCGTTGAAGAAGTTACCTTCTGCCCCTGACCTGGCACAGTTGTTTGTCCAACACTTATTTCGTCTACATGGCCTTCCTGCTGAAATTGTCTCTGAACGTGGTGTGCAGTTTACTGCAAAATTCTGGAGGTCTTTGTGTTTTGTTCTTCAAGTGAAGTTAAACTTTTCCACGGCCTACCATCCGCAAAGCAATGGCTCCACCGAGAGAGTTAATCAAGATCTAGAGACTTTCTTAAGAATTTTTATGTCATCTTCCCAGGACAATTGGGCTGTCTTGCTGCCGTGGGCCGAGTTTGCACATAATGCTTCCTACCACTCATCTACTAACTAAACGCCATTTCAGGTTGTTGTGGCCTTCATCCTCGTGTTCCCGAATTCCGAAGCCTGCCTGTTTTTGATGTTCCGGCCGTGGAGGACACGGTGCGGAATTTTGCTGCCATCTGGACTCAAGTACGGTCTGATTTGTTGAAGGCATCCTCTCGCTATAAGACCCAGGCCGATAAGAAGCGTAGAATAGTTCCACGCATGCAAGTAGGAAACCAGGTCTGGTTGTCTACCCGGAACCTTTGTCTAAGAGTTCCTTCAATGCAATTTGCACCCCGCTTCATTGGTCCCTTCACCATTACAGAAGTCATTAATCCAGTGGCCTACCGTTTACAGTTAAACCCATACCTAAAAATTCCTAATTCCTTCCATGTTTCCTTATTAAAGCCCCTGGTCCTGAATAAGTTCCATAATGCTCAAACCTGCTTCTCCTCGAGTCCAGGCGGAGAGAGGAGTTGAGTTTGAGTTTGCCCAGATCTTGGACTCTCGTCTACGCAGAGGTCATCTACAGCATTTGCTGGACTGGAAAGATTACGGTCCAGAGGAACGTTGCTGGACCGATGCTCGTGATGTCCATGCTCCCACGCTCATCAGGAGATTCCGTTCGGCCCATCTGGAGAAGCCTGGTGAGTGTCCTGAGGCCACCCCAAAAGGGGAGGGTACTGTCACGGCCAGGGTATTTCAGCATGGCGCTATGCGAGTGTTTCCTGTGAGGTCGTCGTGGCGCAGGCTGTCTGGTGGCGGAGCTGGTGTCTGGCGGGGGGCTTTGGCTGCGCGCGTTGTTGTGCGGGCCCGTTGTCACTCTGCGCTGGTAAGGCCTGGTGGCGTCTCTGTTCCGTTTAGCATGGGCGCCGCCATCTTGCCTTCTGGCCATGTGATGCGGCTGGCCAATCCTGGTGAGTCACATGTTCCCTCCGGCCAGTAACTGCACGGCATGGGGTATTTAGGAAGGGTCAGTGCCTTCCTTCTTTGCCAGTGCAACGTGTATCTCAGCCTAGCTGAGAGGGAGTTCTCTGTGCTTATCCTGTTCCTGTGAATTCGCTGTCTGCCAGTCTGCCTGTCAGCTCCTAGCTTCCGCTGGACTACCCCGCTTCCTCCATACCTGAGTGCCTGAGCCTGCTGACATCCTGCTCATTTGCCTTAGTTCACTACCTGCATACCTGGCTTATTATTTCCTGCATCACTACCTGCATACCTGCTTGATTATTTTCAGTCTCACTACCTGCACAACTGGAGAGCTCTAATTGTTTCTACTTGGACATTAACCCATTACTCCCACCACAGAACTCTTGTGCATATTTATATATTCCTGGACTTTTATTTACTGCCATATTTTATGTCTACTCAAGCACTTATTAAAAAACTTAGTTTTTATTCAAACCCGCTTCTGTGATCGCTCCTGCTACCACCCCGGGTCCACAAACAACCCAGAACATAACACAGGGGTGCTGGTGGTGTCCTCAGTATGTGGGAGTGCTGGCAGTGTGGGGGTCACTGACGGTGTCCTCAGTACGTGGGGCAGCAGTGCAGGGGTGTCGGCACCGGGGGATGGCAGGCACCATCTTCTTTTGCTTCCTGTGTGCATATTAAATGGCCTTAACGCTGATTGGCTGAGAGCCGTGACAGACGGCTCTCTCAGCCAATCAGCGTTAAGCCCGCTCAATACAAAACCTCGTGATCCGTCAGCTGGATTGCAAGGTTTTGCTTCAGGTGAGGAATCCGGGGCAGGGATCGCCCCGGATCCCCAAAATTCTGGAGGGTTCAGTTCTTTGAAAACTGAACCCACTCATCCCTAATCAATAGTGGTTATAACTTCATACAGCATTTAAAAGGTACTGTAAATTCCATGCGAGAGCCATAGTAAATGATGTTCAGAGACTTAGGACCTCATTTAGAGGCGGTCGTTAGTGGCAAGCGGTCGCACTTAATCAGGGCGGCCGTTTGCATCCAGAAGGACCGCCTCCTTGTCGATTGCTAAGCTGTGGGTTAACACCCACAGCTCTAGCGACCGACATGGGTGATGGTCGCGATGGTCAAGACCATCACGACCATCTGGACTTACGACCAGACCCTAAGGTTGGGTCTGGACACTCGTAAGCCCCAGGGAGCTTCCTGCTCTGATCGAGCAGGAAGCTCCCCACTGACATCAGCAATGATGTCAGTGGGGCCGCTCCCAAACGGCAAGCGTTCCAGCGGGAATGCCTCCGTTTGGGCAGGCACGCCCCCTGCCCGCCTCCCAAATGGGGCGAGCGGTCACTCACCATCGACAGCTCGCCCGGTCTGCTGCGAGACCCCTAGTGATGGAGCGTTCGTCGCTAGCCGGGTCTCGCGCATGCGCATGACGGAGCAGGCTCCATCTTGCGCATGCCCAGTGGGGCAACATCGAGTCGGTTGCGAGCACTCAGCGCTTGCGACCGATTCTGAATGACCCCCTTAGAGTATATGCTACAGAATAAAATTCCATAATTCCTTAGTATGTAGCAAAATGCATGTTATAAAATCAAAATATTGACCTTGCAGATGGCCCAAGAAGAATGGTGTCCCAATCTGCATCTAACAATAAACCAAACAGGACAATGCTTTTATTCTTCTTTGGTGTTTTAGGTGTAGAACCATGAGAGATCTTGGCTTGTAAACTGTGGTTTGTAAACTGTGGATTTGTATAGAAAGACAGAAAGAAACATTTTCGCTTTTATATAGTAGATAGAGATAGAAAAGAAAAAATATTAGATTAGCTAAATCCTTTCCTAATTCCGTATGTGACCTGTAGAGGGCAAATGCTATGCAAAAATTGTGGTTTTTAATGAATTAAAAATGAACAGTAATTAAATTTGATTAAAAAATTTTTTAGTTGCCTCCTCCGTGTTTTAATACGCTCGTATGTAAAATTTCACGATCTTGGCTTGTAAACTGTGGATTTGTATAGAAAGACAGACAGGACGACAAATTTTCACTTTTCTATAGTAGCTATGTAGTTTAAATATGCGGAAACTAGCATTTCCACATGGTTAACATGGACAATATTGTATACGTCCATATTTTTATGAAGTTTTTTCTTTCCACCAGGAATGTCTTTGGATAAGGACCATGAGTTCATCACTGGCTTCCTGGAGCATTGGGAGGCAAAGGAGTGTCTATGGAGGGTTAGTTGTCGCGACTATTCCATAAGGCCAAGAAACTTCTGGCATTAGAGAAATTGGTGGAATACAGCCGCCAATACTGCCATGATGCAACAGTGAAGTGGGTGTGCCTCAAAATACAAAACCTCCATACAGTGTTTGTGAAAACACGAAAGAAGGTGGAGGAGTCAAAACGTTCTGGAGCATCCGCTGATGATGTCTATCGCCCCACCCTTTGGTACTATCCTCTATTGTCATTTATAATGGAGCAGGAACCACAGTGACAGTCCATTGTGCTTATGGCCAAACAAGAGAGAGAAGAGGAGGCGGGTAAAGGTCAGAGACACAGTGCATACACAGCATGTTTTTTTTTTATTATTATTATTATTATTTCAACAAAAGCTCCCTTTTTTTAAGTTACATATTTGTCCACTTTACTGCCAATTAACTGAGACAGTCCTCCTGCCATGGCACTGCATCCGGCCCATTAAAATAGGCCATATACTCTTCTCTCACCTGTTTGGCCCGTGCAGTTCTTGTTGCTTGCATTGATGGTGCTGCCACTGATGATATCTGGTCAATCTCCTCTGGATGGTCTGGGTCTTCTAGCATAGCTGTGCCTGATGCAGTTTGGAGGGTTATTTTGTGGCATAAAAAGTTATGGCACACCATCACGACCCAGTCTATCTTGTCCACACACAGGTTCATGCTGGTGTGGAAAATGCGGAACCGGTTACTGAGGATCCCAAAGGCATTTTCCACAATCCTGCGTGCCTAAGAAAGCCGATAGTTGTAGATTCTCTTTTCTGACATCAAGCCCCTTTGCGCATATGGCGTCATCACATTTTCATGTAATGCGAACGTTTCGTCAGCCACAAAACGAAGTTTAGGCCATGCTTCGTCTCCTCCACTGACGGCCTGGTGAGGGTTTTGGAGGTGAGCCTCTAGTAGAATGCCATCTGTTTGAATGACGGACTATCCGATGCACCGCCATTCTTGCCAACATCCACAAAGACAAACTCATAGTTGGCATTCACCACCACCATGAGAACGATGCTGAAGTACCCCTTGTAGTTGAAATAATATGATCCGCTGTTGGCAGGTGGGGTGATGCAGATGTGTTTCCCATCGATTGCTCCCCCGCAGTTAGGGAAATTCCAACGCCATTCGAAGTCTTCATCGATCGTTTTCCACTCTTAAACCGTATTAGGAAACTAGGGGGAAAAAAAAAGTTAAAACATGAACATTATTTTCTTTATCTTTTCTTTCAATACAGACTCCGACACAAGAACTGGAATTGGTGTCTACGCCTGATTTAAGCTGCATTGCTGACAGTGAGGGGGATGTGTCGGTATCCCAATGCGCAGCCCACCACCAACCGCACCACCCCCAGCACCTACCAAGCAAAATCAAAAACGCCTTGGGAAAAAACACAAAGCAAGGAGCCAGCAGACACACTCTCCAACAGGCAGCAGAGCTTTTAAGAAGGCCCCCAGACCACCTAGATAATTTCACCACTCATATTAACAGCACCATGCGGCAGATGAGTGCTGAAACTCAAAGCGAATTCCAGTGTCTCGTCTATGAGTTGCTAATCAGTGTGCTGCGTAACAATCTATATCCAGCTACCTATATTGGTGACCCTGTGCCCTTCCCACCTGCCCCAACTGCCTCTGTGATGCCTCCATCCCAGTCGCTGTCTTCTCCACTACCCACTAACCCTCCCATCGCAAGCCAGGCTATATATAGTGCCCTTTTACATGCTGATGATGAAAATCCAGGGTTTTACCAAATGTAAACTTTGATTGTTGTTGTCTGCAGTATCCCCAAATGTTATCACTCCCAATACCTCCCCTATGATATACGGTGGTGATGATCCTGATTGGACACGGTCAATACACACATGGCGCAAGGACATGGCACATTGTTGGAAGCCGGGGCCACAATCTGTCCTTGCGCCATGTGGGTATTGGCCTATTCAATCTGGCATCTGACCCACGGTATACCATAGAACAGGCTAGGTATTGGGACTGATAAAATTTGTGGATAATGCAGTTTTACATTATGAATGCATATAGGAGCTTTCTTAAAGAACACAATTGCTAAGTTATTTATTCCATGTTTGGAATGCCAATGTTTATACTGTTGTCATAAAGAGTTTTATCACTTGCAGCCATATTGGCTGAAATTTTGAGACAGTTTTAACCTGTTTATACAGCAATTTTCAACATTTTCAAGAAGGAATAAAAATACAAACTAAAAATTTGTAGTGTGTTTTTTTTCCTTACCTTGCAAAACTGGTACTGCAGCACTTTCACAATAGCCTTGCAAGTCTCCGGAATGATGACGCCCAAAGCCTGAGGGGATATGAGGGTCCCAAACTTCAGATCTTCCAGTGACCGTCCTGTAGCCAGGTACCTCAGGGTAGCCACCAGCCTCTCCTCAGCAGGGATAGACCTCCGCAGCTTAGTATCCTGCTTCTGGATAAACGGGGTCACCAGACGCAGCAACTCCTGGAATGTGCGTCATCCATGCGCAGGGAGTTGCGATAGTCATCCGGATTGTTCTCCCGAATCTCCATCAGCAGGGACATGCGAGAGCGACTCTCCCTCTGCAGCAGCCACTCTTTGGTCCAGCATGCTCTCCTCCTATGCTGGGTCCTCTCCTTCATCACCTTCACCCCAGCATAAGCAACCATCACTCTGTACCGATAGGGATCCATCAGCACAGAATACAGGATAGAATGCAGCAAACACACACTTTGTTGAGCCAGGCAAAACAAAGTATAGCACAATAGCAATGTACAGCATTCAGCTTAAGCACGCCCATTATTTAAATGTTTTTGAAATCTGCCGAATCATTGTGATGTGTTTGTTAAGCTAACAAATTATCTCACGATTTGGTCATCGGACATGATGCATGATAGATCGTGAGATCATGGGTCAATTTGGACAGTTTTTGCTTCAAATCGGGCCCACGACTGCCGGGGAGAGTTAAAGGGAAATCGGACACGATATCGGAACGTAACCACATCGCCTAGTGTGTAGGCACCTTAAGTTGGCAATACCGTTGTTTCATCCAGCATGAAAGACGTATGTATTCTAAATAATGTTTCAGTATTACATCATGTTACTGTACAAAGTCAGAGATCAGTAAAACTTGCAATGTAACCTCACAATAATACATAGGTGATATGGGGTAGATGTATCAAGCAGTGTCAAGAGTGGAAAAGGGAATCAGTGAAGAAGTTGCCCCTAGAAATCAATCAGCTTTGAGGCTGTATTCATCAAGTACAGTCTATAAAACAATAGGTAGAAGCTGATTGGTTGCTGTGGGTGAATTCTCCACTCTTTATTCTGCTTGATACATCTCCCCCATAATATATTAAAGTAGTCATACACTTTGGGACATCCAGCTCTTTAGGTAGTTTTTCCTACTGTTATGTAGCATTTTGTTGATGGGTCTCCGTCTGTCACAAAGTTGGTGTCAGACCAGAGAGTTCACCAGCTTGTTGTTGACACTGCAGTCAGTGGGGCAGAGACAACTGAGCAACAGTTTCAGATCTGCCAGGTTTTGTATTGGGAATTGAGTACAGCATCTGATTGGACAGGAATCACAGCCTCCCAATCACACGCTGCATTTCACTCCACACTACACTAGAAGACTAAGGGGAATATTTTGCCACTAGCAACTAATAGCTATAATTTATTTAGTACATTCTATAAAATGGTAAAATCTGATAGGTTGCTATGAGCAACCTCCACGTCCTCTTTAGAAAGTTCTATAGGGCAAGTTACAGGTGAAGTGTAACATGTTTGAAGACTTGGCATAGCTACCTACGTGGCAGTCTATGTGGCGGCTATGCACCTCAGCTGTGAGTGTGATCATACTTGACCATGTAGTCTTTAAGCACCTGCTCTGCATTTCTGGGAATGTACATGGTCCAGGCTATGTGCAGTGGGATTTGAGTTGTACTGTGATGTAGCTGAAAAGCCAAACATGGCTCACGTGCATATGCGCAGACCTCCATACATGCTGAGAAAGGGCCTTTTTAGTTGTGAGTAATTGCACATTGCTTAGCACCTTCCATTAACCCTGGTTGTAGAGCAGTTAACTTAAAATTGGAGTATTGTCCCATGTGGGTCCAAATACACAAAAATAAAAAAATATGGATATCTCTCAGATAGCTTCGTATTTGTAGTTCCCCCTAAGCTCCTAAGTCACTTTAATTCCTTACAACATCCACAAAGCAGCAATTTCATGCAGTTTTATTATAATATTTTCCTGCATCTTATAGTTTGCTGGTTGCTTCCTTCTGGTTTGCTATGAGTCACGGGACAGCATTTATGGTCCCTAGGACCTAGGCTTCCATTTCTCATCAGGGTGAGTGCTGAATTCTTGCTATAGCCACTGGCCGGGGATGTTCTGACACACAAAAAAAAAACACTATTCACATTCAGCTGTCAATGTACTTTCCCCTAATCATCTGACCACCCCCACTCAGAGCCTGATTATTACCCCATGAGGCCCCTGGCAATATAGTGATTAGGGTCCCCTTCCCACCTCTGTTAAATGAAGAAATAAACACCAAGCATAAAAATGAGTTGGCGTAATAAGGAGCCATCAATGCCATCTGGGACCTAGGTAGGATCTTAGGAAGGCCTAGTGGATAATCTCTGCTCCACCCCTCCTAAACTATTTACATTCAAATATCATTATCTTTGGTCCTGACTAACTTTGTATTTATTTCCACAGAAATAACTCACTCACGCTATAATTCAGTGTACAGCAGTAGACACATTCTGAGGTAAGTATTGTAAATAATACCATCCTCCTATCTAATTAAAAGCTATATATTTCCAACATTGAAACTAGAAGATTTACTAATCTAATTAAAAGTTCAAAGATTCATTAGTTATTTAACTCTCAATGGTTGCTTATTGTGACATGTCAGTTCCTGTCACAGACACTAAGTTGAGACTGTAAACTGAAATGGGCAAGGAATTTGTGCCTGAAAATATGTAGATAAAGTAAAACTACATGTAATACTGTATGTACAATATACACCTGATATAGCAGGATACTCTTGCTTTCCATAAAGCGTTGTTATTACTATATCACTGCAAGTCAAAGTTCCACCTAGACAAGTAATCAACCATAGGCCAAAGCTTATGAATATTGTTCTCATAATAAGTATGAACCATTAATATTGTGAACATAGAAATTTTTGGGGGGTTATGACCGGTAAATAATTTTTCTAACTTATATTGGGCATACCCTATACAATTATCTGTCCGATTCGCCGATATCGGGCAGGTTGGCCAGATAATATAGTACAGTATATGTGGGCAACAGATCTGAAGATTCAGACCGGTTGGACATGCCGGATCGTCCAGCATGCTCGTTCAATGCAATATTGTCTAAGTGACAGTCGGCCGCATCACGCGTTGTATGCACTGACGTGGCCAACTGACAGACATTTTCCCTGTTCCTTAACAGAGAAAGGAATGGGGAAATGTCTCCTCCCCTGGGTAGGAGCACAGATATCAGTTATCTCACAGTGTCGGTCTGACAGGCATTATATGTGTATGCTCAGCATTACAGGAGTTCATGGATGGTCAAGTTTTAACAGCCATCTACTTCAATGGGTAGACCTTCTCCGTGTGGACACTCAATGGAACGTTTTAAACAGTAAAAGTGAAGTGTCAGATTAGTATTGGAGCCCATGGGTGGACAGCGGAGAGAGAAGTTTGGCTCAGTGTGCGGTGTCATCCTCGCACTCTGCTTTCGTGGTTGGGAAAATTGAATAGGATGTTCTACTGTGGAAATGAGCTGTTTGCATCAACATGTCTAGTGATCAATAAATCTTTTTAAAGTACCTTGCTTCCAGAGTCAGATTATAAGACAATGTTGAAATTGTCAATGGATTTAGTATTATTTTGTTATATATGTTAACGTTGTCATACATCATTGCAGCAGCTTCCAGTCTTACAACTTTATCTAAAGTTTTCCAGTCTCCAGTGAGCCAGTCAGGAAAATGCACTTTCGCCACCTATCTGAGGCCCTCTGGATATATCCTCATGAACAGCAACCCTAATGGATAAGTCCTGTGCCAGCTGTGTCAGGAATAGTAACTGGTTTGCTAGTACATGGGCAGTGCTAGTCTCCATAAAGTATGGCCAGTAATTATGTAATGGATGCCAGCAGCTGTATAGTAAGCCTACAGAACAGGGGCGTTTCTAGAGAGGAGGGGGCCCATGTGCAGTCTCTGACACGAGCCCCATCCTCACTGAGCTGTGCACAGCCAGCGCTGGAGTTATAGACTCTGGGCACTAGAGTGTGCCCAGAGTCTATAGTGTATGCAGCGGCGGCCATTCTCCCTGTACTGCGCATGCGCAAACAAAATTTTCCAGTCGTTTTACAGCGCCGGACCCCCGCACCGACGTGGGACTCCGGAGAGGTAAGTAATATCCTACCCTCCAACATGTCCCCTTCCATCCGGTACAAAACGCTCTGCTCCTGGGCTTCCCACCTAATTAATGATTGCAGACACTTGTGTTGAGCTTGTTAATAGATGAGGCAGGTGTATCACCACAGGTGGCTGCAATGATCAATTAAGAGAGAAATCCAGGAGCAGAGCTTTTTGTACCGGATGGAAGAGGTCTTGTTGGAGAGTCTGTATTATGGGTGCAGGGTGTGCGGTGCAGGGCCCCCCTGGGCCCAGGGGCCCGTGTTCCCCGTACACCCTGCACCCATTATAGATACATCCCTGCTACAGAACTGCGTCAGGTCTCCTGTAGCACCCCCTATTTCCCATACAGTGCTATGTGCTCAAGTTGCTTCCAGGTCTTGTGTGCTTTAATATTGGTTTAAAGACTGGCGCATATAAAGAATACATTAGAAACTGGGCAGAAATATTTTAATACCAGATATACTAGCAGGGAGTAAAATAATATGGATGTAAGACTTGGCAGGTACAATCCAAATTTGGGACAAGCAGCTAAGAGAATTGTAGTTAAATTATGCCAGATGATTATTCTATGTAAATAAATATGTGAAATGTGCTGGAAGCCATTTTGAGAGACACAGGGATGGTCAGTTGAGCCGTTCAATGACCCAGCGATCTGTCTGGTCCGACCGTTATTTTAGTCAGTTGGGATGTTGATGCTGTTGTACTGACATGTAACACATCTTGTGTCAGTATAACGCGGCTGTACTGTACCAGCCTTCCTGGTCGGCTGAGTGACTAAAAAGGACCTACACATCTTTACAAGTAGAAACGGACAGAGATGCAGAAGAACACCTCACACTGCCACTGTTTCTATCTCAGCCACTCTCCTGAAAAGATCACATACCTGAGATACAGGCATATTTTAGAAAGTAAAAGAGGGGGGAGGGCCGGACTGCACACCCTAATTTTAAACATAATAAGAGGTGCTACCATGCTGAAACTTGTAATGCCATGTAGAAAAAAAAATGCAGGTGAATGTATCCAAAAAGCCTATGAACTGCCCAGTTGCTGCCCAGAAACACCCATTTTACTTACAGAGAGATCCAGCCACACACGAAGTGAACTGTCCTCTCTCATATCCTCCGACAAGATGCATATCCATGGTGTGGTCAGCAATTGCTTTCTATGGCGTATGGCGAATATTCGTGGGATGCGACCATGATTAGCCTACTCAGAATGAGGCCCTATATGTGTATATGTCTGTGTAGATCAGGGCTTGACAAATCCCGGTCGGTGGTGACCAAATTTTCAGACCTGGCGACTGGATTTTGCAAAGCCGTGTTGGGATCAAGTGGCTGATCCCAGCATCGGCACAGCTGCAGGGGCAGGCAAAGGAGATGTGTCCCCTGCGGGACACATCCCTGGCCGGCGCTGGGACACTGTTTCTGCTCCCAGCGCCAGGTAAGCAGAATCGGCTGGTACCTAGTGAAGGGACCGCCTGGTCCCTTCCACCAGCGCCAGCAGTAAAGTGGTGGCAGGCAGTACTTGGCTCCGGGTGCCAAGTCCTACTGTAGCCCATCACCCAGTAGCCTTGATACTACGGCAGGTGTTTGGCTCTGGCCGTGAGCCGAACACGGCTCGCGGTCCAGCAGCCAATAGAAGGCGGATGCGAAGAGCCAATTGCGGCTCGCCACGTCATAGCCCTGCCCACTCACGGCGTCTGTGGGAGTGCGGAGGGGGAGGAGACAAGACCTCCCAAAGAAGACAGAAGTGTTCCGGCAGCTGTGGAAGGGGCCAGAAGACGCCGTGAGCAAGACAGGAGGCGCCAGCTGAAAGAAGAGGCGGCGCCGCTGGCCAGGACGGGCTAGCGGCAGAAGAATGCGGCTGAGGACCGGAGAGGACTGCGGGGGTGGAAAGTGAAAGAGCTCCCCCCCACCCTGCAGCCTCTTCCACCGTAGCAGGTAGGCCCTCTGTGAGGCCTATTATTAACCCCTCCCTAGACCATAAGGGTTGTCGGGCACTAGGCCCGTGAGGTAAATCAGGCAATAGGCCTCTGTGCATATAGGCGGGCACAAGGCCCGGGCTACATAGGGGGCATTAGGCCCAATGTAAAGTATCTGCCCCCAAAATAGGTGTGAGTGACCAGGGCGTTAGGCCCAGGTCACTAAATGGCAAATAGGTGGGCCACCTCAAGCATGTGGGGTAGTGTATGCAAGTTTTTGGTTTGGGACGATGGTCTGGCTCCTATATTTTTAAGCTGGCTACTAGATTTTAGAAAAATTTGTCGAGCCCTGGTGTAGATAGATATTGAGGAAGCCAGCACACACTAGACAAATAATAGGAGGAGTTCATGGTCCATAAATGGGTTAATGGAGGAAAAATAATTATGAAATTTAACTGTATTCAAGATTAATTGCATAATCCACAATAAAAGGGCAGTGGCTAGCACCAACCCAGCACTGTACAAGGATAATTCCTAATGCTGGGCATACACTGACAGAAAAAATGCCTGTCAGACCGACATACATTTTATCTGGCAGCCTGCAACCCTGCAGATATCGCGGGCATAGACTGAGATATCTCACAGTGTATTGGTCCCAATATCTGTGCTCTGCCCCCGGAGAGGAGACATTTCCCGTTACTTCCATGGGAAGGAACAGGGAAAGTGTCTGTCTGTCGGCCGCGGCTGGGCATACACTGCCTGATGCAGACGACATTTAACATACAAAATATCGCATCGGACGGGCATGCTGGTCAATCCGGCAAGCCTGACCGATCTAAATTTTATCCTCGGTCACAGCAGGTATAAATGATATGTCACAATTTGTAACTTCAGAGCTTTGTCCTATGTCATCGCTACTTTAGCCCAAAGCTTGAATATGTGGTATAGGCTATGGCTGTTTGGAAGAGAGGAAAAATAACATTAAAATGTACAATATGGAGGGGAATTCAGTTAGCCCCATTAATTTAATGGGGGTGAAAATGGGTGGTAGCCTTGGGCTTTAACGTTTGGGGCTATTCAATTCCATCCCCAATTCCATCCCCAATTCCGTCCCCTATTTAAGGGACTCGAGACCCTTTTTAATGCCCTTTAAATGAACTTGTTAACGGGCATTAACACATGTTAACAGGCATTGGGGCCTATTCATCATCGGAGGCCGTATGGTGGGCTAAATGGCGGGGGAACACTTGACACTGGGGCAATTCATCATTGCTCCAGTGCAGGGACAGCTGCTCCTAAAAAGCAGCTGTCCCCTTGGTTAGTATCGCAGCTACAGAAGTAGCTGTGTTACTTACCTCCCTCCCGTTGGCCCGGCTACGCATGCGTGACCCAAGATCATGCCTGTGCAAAGCTGCCGGGGAGGTAGTGTGGAGGTGGCGGAGGGATGCGAAAACAAGCGCTGTCTGAAGATGTTCAGAAGAGTTTGCTGATTATCATGTGGTCCATTTGGGACCCCTGATGGTGAATGGCCCGGTAACTAGGGTTTCTGCATGGTTACCGGGCCATTTATCGATTATGAATAGGCCCCATTAACACATAGAATCCATGATATATTCTCAGACCTATGCATTAACAGGGTCTTAGCACCCGTTAAAAGCCTATTTATTGGGGATTTCTTTTCGGTTCTCATCAGACCTGACAAAAAAAGGCGGTTACGTGCAGCCTACGGACTGCCTCTGGGGCAAATTGAATAAACCCAGGGGACCAATTAGCCCTCAGTAAATTGAATTTCATCCAAAGAATGTGGTTAACTTTCATGCTTCATATATGAAAATAAGTTTGCTATTGCTTATGTATGTGTGCAGTACTGGGTGCCGCATACTGAATGTTTGTTTCCTTGTGTTTAGAGAATAGTTAGCCGACTTTTGTTGTTAATATGTTCTCGTATAATAAATACATTTTTAAATGTTTGTGCCTTTCTCATTGCAATATATAAATTTCTGTAATGCAACTATCAGCCTATACTAATAAAGGTATGTGGTTTTTAAAATAGTGCACATTCTCCTGGGCATGTGGTGTTCTTGTGGGAGAACGCAGCTCTGCTCACAGTATACATGAACTTTTATGGTTAAGCCTATATTCTAAGCGCACAGTTTCTGTCACATAATGAGGCTGTTTCTGAGTTGGGAGCAAAGCAAAAAAAAGTGCAATTTAGACACACCATCTTGCAATACAAGGGGTGCAAATACAGTACATGTATTTATGATTTTACTGGCTGCTTTTGCAAGTAGCCCACAAATGCTGGGCAGCTTTATTTTTACACTGCTATTTAGATTTGAGCTTAGCCACGTCTCTCCCAAATACAAATCTCTCTGCACGTAATAAATACACCCCACCCGCAGTCCAACACGGTGTTGTCAAGGTGTAAAGTTACTTTCTTTTTTTTTGCTTGTATATTTATTACCAGTTATTTATACAGCGCACACATATTCCGCAGCACTTTAAAGAGAATATCTGGCCATTCACATCAGTCCGTGCCCCAGTGAAGCTTACAATCGATATTCCCTATCATATGCGCACACACATGCACACTAGGGTTAATTTGTGTTGGGAGCCAATTAACTTACCAGTATATTTTTGGAATGTGGGAGGAAACGGGAGTACCCGGAGGGAATCCACGCAAGCACAGGGAGAGTATACAAACTCCACACAGTTGGGGTTGTGGTGGGAATCAAACCCGCGACCTCAGTGCTGTGAGGCAGTAATGCTAACCATTACATATCACTCACCAACATACTATTGTGTACCCCTCTACACACTGACAAACCTCTAGACAAGCTCATATTATATGTTGTGCTGCAAAATATAAAATGGCCTGCAATTAAGAAAAACATTACATTCCCCACAATAATAAATGAAATACTACAATGACAATAAATTGTTTATAGAAGTGTGTTTATTGATGTTCCATAAGATGACTGATGTAATTGCGCTTATTCCCTTATATAAGATTATAAGCGTTCCGTCTCTAGTGTAAATGGTGTCTCTTACACGTAATTCTTCCCCTATTTGATGTTGACTTTGATGGTTCTCTCTGTAAAATGTTAAAAAACAATAAAGGAAATCAAGTAGTTTTTTTTTTTTAAGTTACAAAATATTTTAACGTAGGTAGCTAATACTAATATTTATAATAATATACAATACTAATACTAATATTTATAATAATATTCAATGCTAATACATTGGTAAAAGCAGAGAAAATATATCTTAAATGGCTTAATATATTCTGTTTTAGATGTTAATATAGTCAACAACCTTTGTGCCCAACTTGGAAAGGCTGAAGCCCTAGGACTTTTACATGGTGGTGGGTGAGTGTCAGCAGAATAGTATTAGTTACAGCAGTGCCAGATAAGCTTATATGTACAGTGTAACATTCTGGAGGAGTTGGAATGTAGATTGGCCACCACTGATATAAAGTCTGTGTATTACTGAGCTACATATTATTCCTGAAATAACTGATAAGTTTCTATTTAATTTGTCTATTATGTTGTCTTTTACATCCATTAGAGAAATCAATGGGTCATTCAGACCCGCTCACGAGCGAAGGACGCTCGCACGCGGGTCGATGTTGGGCGAATGCGCATGCGCACGACGGAGGGAGCTCCGTCGTGCGCATGCGCGAGACCCGGCGAGCGACGAGGAATACGTCGCTCGGGGTCTCGCACCAAAGGGGGCGTGCTGTCGATGGTGAGTGACAGCACGCCCCCTTTGGTGGGCGTGCCGGGGGCGTGGCTGCCAGACAGGCGTTCCCATGGGAACGCCTACCGTCTGGATCCGGCCCCATTGACATCACTAGTGATGTCAGTGGGAGTGATTTTGGCTCTGATAGAGACAAAATCACTCCAGGGCTTGCGGTCACCGAGACCCTACCGCAGGGTCTCGTCGCAAGCCCGATGGTCGCGATGGTCTTGACCATCGCGACCATCATCATGGAAGCTCGCATAAGCTGTGGGTGCTAACCCACAGCTATGCGAGCGTCCAAGAGGCCGCTCCATTTTTAGGGAGGAGGGCCCTGATTCAGAGCGAGCGCTCTGGTCAGAGCGTCCAGCTCTGAATCAGGCCCTCAGTGTTTAAGACTGCCAGACTAGCCAGCCAAGGGGACAGAAATGCTGTGTACAGACTACAGATTGTGGCTAGAACCTTGTGCCTGAATTCCCCACACGGAGTCCTTAACCAGGATGCCAGATTATTGATGATATCTACAGGGTATCAGGTAACAGCAGAAACAGCGGTATTGCAGGTGTTACAGCTGTATTTAAGTATGTCACCTCAGGAGCATCCACACAGTACTGTGACACTCTATCCGTGCCGTAACAGGGCTCAACTGCAATGGTAAGTGCAGCGCTAAGTGGAGCGTCCTTAAGGATGCTCCGATCAGCAATACTGACTGCAGTGTGCCATTCCAGTCACCCTGGTAGCTAGAAGCAAGGGCCGTGGAGCAGAGACGATGCCCCCCACAGAGCTCTATGTGGCAGCACCGCTTGCACACCCCTAGTTACAGCCCTGTACTCTACACAGTAAAGATGGCGCCGACTGCACGAGCTGTAGCCCAGTGGTGACATCATCAGGTCGGACCTCCCACTGACTCTGGGGCACGCTTGCCTACTTTTGAAAAAGCATTTCAGGGAGATTATGAATGCAATACCTATGAGCGCGCGTCACAGTGGGTGTGTACTGCTACATCTGAGAAGCGCATCATAACATTGACTTACAGTATATCAGAATGTAAACAACCCCAAAGCAATTAGTAAGATCTATTTGTTAATGAAAACACACTGATACTTTTCAAAAAATGCATGTAGCCATAGGGATCATTGTGCCCTATACCCAATTCAGGGAAATTATACTATTTATCCCATTTGAATGCATATATCTTTGGAGTTTTTTTTATACAGTAACCGCTTCATAATGGGGGTAAGGTGCAATCAGGGAGATTGATAGACTCTTCAGGGAGACAGAGAGATTGCTACTATTTCAGGGAGTCTCCCTGGCAATGAGGGAGAGTTGGCAAGTATGCGCTGGGGTCGTAGTGCCCAGCATGTATAGTAGAGAGAGGAGACAGTGCCACAGCGCACAGCCCTCTAATAGTTTCTAATATAGGGACTGAGGGCCTGACTCAGAGGTGTACGTGTTGGACATAGTGGAGTGATTTTTTGCTATTGTGCATGCGTCTAAGTCACACTGCTCATACATACATCCTGACTGTGTCCGTACAGAGTTGCAGTTGTAATTTCAAGCGCACTCAGGGAGAAGTGTAACAAAAATGTAGTGGGTGTTTCAGGGTGGTGACAGGGAGGTGTCTTAGATGGTCCGTATCATGTATGTAGATGGTCCGTACTATGGGCATGTTATGGGAGTGTCTTCTGGGTTGCTGGCCCAGCGGGAACTGTCCGGTGCTCCCAGTGGCCCAATCCACCCCTGCTGGCATTGAATAAGTACATAATTACTGATGGTCTGTGAAAGAACAATACAATTGATAAGCCCTATGCACTAAAAGGTTATATTTGCCACTGTGGCACTACTATTCGGCATAAAGTGAATTGTGGAGACTACTGTTTGACATAATTTAGACTGTGGACATTACTGTTTGGCATAATAATCTGTGGGTACTACAGTTTGTCATAAAATGAATTGGAGACTCTATTGTTTGGCATATTATGAACTTTGAACATACTGTTTGGCACAATATGTATTAGGGCACTACTGACTGGCATATTATACTGTGGTCATCACTGTTTGGCATAATATGAACTTTGGTCTCTACTACGTGGGCATAATATTGAACTGTGAGCACTACTGTTTGGAATAATATGAACTGTTGGCTCTACTCCGTGGCATAATATGAACTGTGGGCACTACTGCATGGCATAATATGAACTGTTGGCACTACATTTTGGCATTATATGAGCTTCCCACTTGACTACACTTGCTCCATATATCTAGGTACAACTTCAGTGCAGAAATAAGATACCTGGGTTGCGTCCAGTGGGCTTTCCACTCAGAGGGGGTTTGGGTATAGTAATGATATTCAAAGAGAGGAGAGATTTCTCAGATGCCTAGAATTTGGAATTGCCTATGCAATTTAAATAAAGATAACGATCAACAATGTAAAATTAATAATGTTGACAACTATGGATCTCATTCACAGTTGGACATAGATTTAATTGCAGAATACGCCTGAAAGAGAAAAAAAAAATTTGCTACCTATTTTTCAACAGTTACTTATAGAATGCAGTAATTTTTATTATTTTCTGCCCAAGTGGAGCTTACACAATCTATATTCCCTATCACATATCATTTATATTACAGTAGTCAATTAATCTAGCAGTATGTGTTTTTGGTGTGTGGGAAGAGACTGGAGCACCTGGAGAAAACTTAAGCAAACAGGGGAGGAGATATAGGACTATAGGAGAATACATAGGACAGGAATCTGGGACAAATGTACCTGCCACAGACCACTTTATATAGTGATAGGATCACTGATAAAGTGGTCTGTGGCAGGTACATTTGTCCCAGATTCCTGTCCTATGTATTCTAAAAAAACCTAGGAGAAGTCTGTGTTGTGAGCAGACTAGAATGTCGGCTTTTGGAAAAGCCGGTTTGGGACCTGGGGGTTGTGGGTGTGAGGAGAGGGTGGGCTCCACCCACGGCCACTCCAGGTTTTGGGCCTTGCAGCCTGGTAACAGGCTCATTAGGACTTCCAGCTGAGAGTGGCCAAGATATGCTTGGTTTGTTTGGGGCTGAGTGTCTCACCTGGGAGAGCAGCCAGGGAGTTTGCTCAGAGACACTTGGAATCCTAGCAGTGAGTACTGTCCTGTGTTTTGTTGCTGGTGAGGGTATTAGGTCCTGCCAGGTTCTTGTAGTGAGGGAATCACTTGTAAAGTTAGTGCCCAGACAGGGCTAGGATTTATGTTTTCTTTATGTAATTCTGATATTGTACAATAAAGACTGGCACCGACCAGCTTGTACTCGCATCCAGACTGGTGTGCTGTTTCCCGGCTGCTGTGTGTATAAGGAAGGAGTCCATCTACCCCAGGAGAGGGACCCCTAACCCAACTGAATGTCACATATATATATGTCTGTGATTGCAAAACAGACATTATAGTGTTTGGGCTTTAGTAAAAGCTGGATATAGTGTACCAGGGGTAATTGATGGAGAGTGAGGGCGGGCTCCATCAATTAGGCCCATTTCAGGTCAGGCTAATTAGCACTTGCACTTGTAAGAGGCTGATAAAAGTATTTCAGGGGTTTTACTCAGTGTCTCACTACCTAGGGAAAGAGGCAACAGGTCTGTTAAGAGACATTGGGGTTTATTTATCAAGCAGTTAAAAACGTAAAAGAAGAGGACCAGTGGAAAGGTTGCCTATGGCAACCAATCAGCTCCTACCTATGATTTTATAGACTGTACTTGATGAATGTTACTTTAAAACTGGTTGCCATGGGCAACTTTTCCACTGGTCCACTTCTCTAAGTTTTTCACTGCTTGATAAATAAACCCCATTGTGATTTATGACCATGAGTAATGTGATTATGCCTATGTTTGTGGTACGGGCATTAAGTCCTACCACTGATGAGAGAGGTAATCTCTATGTACAGTTAGAGCCCAGATGGGTTAGGTTTTATTTTGTTTTGTTTTTTTCTGCACAATAAACTAGCTTTGTCTAATTTCACAGAAACCCTGGACTGGTGTGCTGTTTCCTTGGTGCTGTAAGTTTGGTAGTACCCACCTACCCCAGGAGAGGGCACCCCTAACTTGAGAGATTATATATATATATATAATCTCATTTACAGTATCTTAACTTTTAAACACTATGGAGCACTAAGCACATCCTAAGTTGTGATCTAATAACTGATTGGCGACAAAGTCTATTGTCAATGCTCTATATCAGTATAAACACATGTATTGGTCTTTTAGTAAATAGGGAAAAAAATATTATGGTGAACAAGGTAGACATATAAGACATTCACTATAGTTTCTCCCATATATTCTTGTTCTTATACAGTTATATAGAATTAGAGATAATAAGCATCTAACAGAACTTGAACTAGATGGGACCAATGTGAATTAACAACTTTACACCTGATCCAGCCATCAGATCAAAGAGCATCCACACATGTGAGTAACACTATATTTTCTATGATATATGATCATACATTTACTATACTATGAAAGGAGACATCTATGCTCTCATTGTTTTGAGGTCTTTCTGGTTCTCCTGCTTAAATCATTGGTTTGAGATGGAGAAGCTTATACATTTTTCTCCAACTTGGGTCTGTCGAAGCTGGATTAGTGGGTGAGACGGAATCAGCGTAAAAATTAGCGTGCACGATGCCATCTTGCGAATGGCAGCTAGACTCCATTTTAGAAACAAGAATTTGCAAGACGCCATTTTGCGATCAGCGCCATTTTAAGTTACAACTCACGAGCTAAGTACAGATGGCAATGTTTTTGATAATCTACCAAGGGCAACTGGAAGAACAGCCTCCTGAGAAAAAGTAAATAGAATAGTAAATGCACTAGAATACTGTGAGTGTTTAACATACAAATTGGGAATCCCTGTATGTAGACAAGTATAGTTGTGGCAATTGTAATATAACCCAGGCATTGATCTACACAATTGAATTTGTCTGAATCCTAAACAGGTTTTAGTCCCACACACAGACAGAATGGCCCCCGGCTTCACAGCTGGGGGTAACACATTTGCATTGCAGTTTGAAACTGTGAGTGAGGAATGAGGTGTGTGTGTGTGTATATATGTATATGTTAAGTCCATTATAGATAGAATCTCACGCATAAACACTGCACATTACGCAAAGTTGTGCTGCTAACATGACGCTCAGTAGCGAATGCACAATATCCTGCATGCGACCGCTGTTTATTAGCTGCATGCGTGCACATCTGCCCCAAATCAGATAAACCTAACTAGCGTCTTTTCCCATATCCCTAATACTTACATAATGCACACTTACACAAAAGGTTCCATAGCTATAAAGTAAAAGATTCAAGTTTTATTCATTTATTACAAATGCTGTGAAATAAAGACTATTTTGGTATCTAAGGTTTAATACATGATAAGTAAGCCGTGTTTGATATTATACTGATCCGCACTTTATCCACAGCTTCCCGGTATCAACGGTGTGAAGATCGGAACATGCGTTCGCAACTTACTGTCACAAGCCGTGGCAGCAGCTTGTTTCCCACTGGCTCGGGACCTACACTGACTCAGAATCCGGTTCCGCTGATTACCAAGCACCGGGGATCCTGCAGAGAGTGACTCATACTCCATATGCTGCTGATTGGCTGCTCCTCCTATTTGTAGCTTCCAGATTCATTCCCTCACGCCGGTTATAGAGTTTCCACCTGCAGTTCGGTCTGGTTGTTCCAGCTATCCTCCGTGACTGTCTACACTTCAACCGCTGCTTCTATTTACCACTCTCCGTCTCCCTCCACGCTGCCTTCCAGGCTTCAGCAGGTAGCTCAATTATTCAAGACTGTTGTTCCACTCTGCTCTGAATGCTGTTAGCTTGCTGTCTGTTTTCACCATCCACATGCTGTGCTCAGTGGATGCAGGCCCAAGCCTTTGGGTCCGTGCTTCCTCTGTATAATCAGCAGCTACAGTTTTCTCAGCCCTACTGTGTGTAATCAAACTGTACATTTACACCTGAACTATTTTCAGCCTGTGTTATCCTGCCCTCCTGGCAGGCAACTCATCTAGTGTTGAATCGTGCAACTGAACCTTTAGTACATTCCTGCCTATAAACCTCTAAGATTCACCTGCCTAGAACCTCTAAGACAAAACCTGCCTATACCTCCTAAAACCATAAGGTGTCGCTAATTAGCGCTGTGTTTTAAATATACCATTAATAAGACTCTAAGACAGTGGAATAGCGGTCCAACGCGCTAAAGATTATTATTCAGGTAAAAGTACAGATGTTACCACGCTATGATCTAACAATGAGCGCAAACTAAATTGTACAAACATTTAGGTCATAAGGTACAGTCAATACATACGCGTGCGCTCTGGGACCAGATACCGGCATCAGTAATGAAACCTTCGTCGAAACAGCATAACAGGACCACCGCAGACTGGCATCTCGTTTCAGAGCACTCACATATATACCCGTACTGGGGTAAGCAATACAATAGAATACGTTGGCAGGTTCTCATTGGTTCCTCTTCTTGCTTCTTCCGTTACGGTACAATTCATAGGTCAGTGCAAAGACTCAAACCAGCCTCTAACAGTCTGATTGTGTCCACTTTCCCGCTGCATAATAAATCTAGTCTAAACTATGGCCCTTAAGGGGGGATCTGGGCTTCTTCCTAGAGGTAGGGCTCAGTAGTACTAAGCCAAATAAAGGGGGGTGTAGCCTATCGTAACTCACGTTGCATCAGACGCCTTCATGTAGCCTCATTAACTAGTATCGTGGGCTAGAGTTTGGGAAGCAATGCTTGTCTCTTATTGTAAGAAATCTTTGTTCAATATTGATTCCACTTCAGTTGTCTGTGTCTTCATTCAAATTAATCAAGGCAATAAACATCTGTGTAAGGATCTAACTCCTCAGGGTATAGAGGGCTTATAGTATGGGAAAGTGTGGGCAGTAGAGAGATGTGAGGCGGATAACACAGGTTATGGGGAATACATAGCAGCAGCTCTAGTTTATGCTGCAGTAGATAAGAGATGCATTAAAAGCAGGGTAAGAACGGACATATAGTAAGCTTAGCTAGAGAATTATGGTCAGGAATAATATAGTATAGTGATCACAATGTAACCGGTATGTGTTGGAAATATGTATATATCATCATTAATTCATACATGTCTGCTTCCTCTTACCATCATGTCAGTCATCGCACTTTCCATACGGGCAGATGCAGTCATATCCCGTTTAGGATGGCGCTGGAAGGTGACAGCGTGATGGCCGCCACAGCTCTGGGGGACTTTCATATATCCCAAAGTTTTCTCAGGAATGTTGTCACTAATAAATAAAGACACAGAGGATCAATCCAGTCTCAGCACTGCCCACAGTCATCCTCCTCATAGCGTCACCTTATACATGGTGGAAGCCTGGGGTGTAGCTAGGCTTTCTGTCACCAGGGCAAAGGCTCAGGTTGGTGCCCTCCAGAGCTGGATTTGTGATACCTCAAAATAATTAGGGAAGAAATAAACCATAGTGTAGCCAATTTCTGACAAGTGGGACAATGTTGGAATTATTTAGCTTAGTATGTTGGATCCATGCGTGCATCCATCACCACTATCACCACTGGTTAATGATACTACGATACCTGAGGAGGTGACACCAAAATAGCAGAGCAGCTCAGGCTGCACTTCCCAAGTGACAACACTGCAGCAGAGGCTCCAAGCCCAGAGGGACCAAAAGTCTTGCAGCATATGGACACTGAAAAGCTGCCACCAGGGCCGGCCCTAGCCCAAATTTTTTGGTAAGCAAGTATATTTTTTGGCGCCCCCCTATGTAGTGCCCCTTTTACAGTGTTCCCGGTAGTGGTCCCCCCTATGCAGTGCCCCCAGTAGTGGTACCCCCTATGCAGTGTCCCTTATATAGTGCCCACCGGTAGTAGTTCCCCCCATGCAGTGCCCCCAATAGTGGTACCCCTTATGCAGTGCCCTTTAAACAGTGGCCCCAGTTGTAGTTCCCCCCCTATGCCGTACCCCCAGTATTGCCCTTTATATAGTGCCCCCAGTAGTAGTCCCCCCTCTTGTAGTGCCCCTAGTAGTAGTCCCTCCTTGTAGTAGTCCCCCCATTGTTGTGCCCCCAGTGGAGGATCCCCCCCCTATGCAGTGCCCCCAGTAGTAGCCCCCCCTTTGTAGTACCCCCAGTAGTAGTCCCGCCTTGTAGTGCACACAGTAGTAACCCCCCTTGTAGTGCCCCCAGTAGTAGCCCCCCCCAGTAGAGACACACTTAATAAAAATAAAAAAAAAACACTTGAAACCCCGCTCCTGCTCCCGTCGCCACTATCAGCTCCTCCGTCCGTCCTCCCGGGCGGAGCCGCTTTGCATCACGGGAGAGACTCCCATTACCCACTGCGGGAGCCGGAAGATGGCTCCGGCAGTGGGTGCAGCCGATGAGAGTCTGACAGACTCTCATTGGCTACTAAACAAAACAAACACACAGCCGCCGCTGCTGTTTGGCATTGTGCAGTACTGACCGAACTCAGTCTGGTCAGCGCTACACACGCGGTGCAGCTGTGTCACAGAGACACAGACTGCCCGCGGCCCGCATGGTACGCAGCTGAGGCGCCCTCCACTATGTGGCGCCCTACTCAGCTGCGTACCATGCATAATGGTAGAACCGACCCTGACAGCACTAGGTGACAGGGAGAGGGTGACGACAGGGAGAGGGTGACAGCACTAGGTGACAGGGAGAGGATGACGACAGGGAGAGGGTGATGACGGAGAGGATGACAACACTAGGTGACAGGGAGAGGGTGACGACGGGGAGGGTGACAACACTAGGTGACGGAGAGGGTGACGACAGGGAGAGGGTGACAGCATTAGGTAACGGAGAGGGTACAGACAGGGAGAAGGTGACAGCATTAGATGACAGGGAGAGGGTGACGACAGGGAGAGGGTGACAGCATTAGATGACAGGGAGAGGGTGACGACAGGGAGAGGGTGACAGCCATTGCATAACAAATAGAAAGTAATTAAATTGACTTACTTGGGGTCAGAACTGCAGCGCTTGGATGGTTCTTCCCCTTCCTAACCTTGGAGTACTTAACGCCGGGGACGGTCACGAGATCGTGACGTCAGATCCCCGGCGTCCAAGCAGTAGCACAGAGAGAGGGGAAGCTGGGGTTGGAGGGGAGGAGCTAAGGAGAGGGGAGAGCGAGGCCCCTCCTCCCTCTCCAGCTGGGCAAAGACCCCTGTAAACTGAGTCACTCTGGGGGGAGGAGCTGAGGCCACTCCTCTCCCTTCGGCCGTCCCCGGCCTGTCATTAAACTTAAACATTGAACTTGTGGGCCAGTGGGAATTACAATGAGTCACACTGACTTTTATGCCGCTGCGCAGCCAGCCACAGCCGTTCAAGCAGCAGCTGTGGCTAGCTGCGCAGCGGCATAAAAGGAGTCAGTGTGACTCATTGTAATTAATTTCCGGTATCTTTGGGGGGACAGCGGCGGGACTCTGCCGCCCTTATAACTTAGCGCCGTACGCGACTGCGTACCTGGCGTAATGGGCTGGCCAGCCCTGGCTGCCACCATCACAATATTATGTACCTGCTACCCCAGATCACCCTTTTCACATTATTTTAGTATCACCTAAAGTTACTAAAGGGCAATTGGAGTAGAATTCTACTCCAAGCCCTAATTATCACTTATTTTTTAGTAAGCAGATCGCATTTCCTATAATTGTAATGGGAAATGTGATCTGGCCAAAGTTACTAAATATAAATTGTTAAAAAATACCGGGGAAAGCCCTGTGATAATAACGCCACCTGGAGGTGGCGTTATCCAGGGTCTTCCACGGTTACCAGACTCCTGTTCTGCTCTAACGGCAGAGCAGAGCCCGGAGCCGGCCCCAGTGATCAGCTGTGTGATCTAAACAGACCGCACGCTGATACGCTGTAAAAAAAAAAACTTACCTGAGTCCAGGGACCGGAGATCAGGGCTCCGGTGATGTCACCCCTCCGGTCAGCTGGTCTCCCAGCCTGCACTGGTGCCCGGTCGTCACCTGACCGGGTCCCAGTGCAGGATGGGATGTCAGCTGACTGGAGCCATGGAGGACATCACCGGAGCACCGATCACTGCAGGTAAGTGTAATTAAGGTAGGGGGTGGGGCTTAGCACCGGTCGGTCGGTACATGCGTCAGCACTTGTCATGGTATTTTTTGCGAAAATACCGTGATAAGTGTGCGGAGGGGATTCGCAGGGACAGAGCTTTATCGCTAACTCTGTCCCTGCAAGGGATTTTTAGTAAATCCTTGTGATATTGCCTAATATCACACTACAATCTGCATTCAAAATGCAGATTGTAACAAATAGAGCCCTATGTGTGGCTGTCTTCAAGTCTGCATTTTACCTGGTTTTAATCAGCCACAGAACTATGTAATTCAAATGTGATTAACCACTTGCCTGGCTTTCCCTGCCATGGTACCATCCCATGTAACCGCAGGCTCTGCTCCCCTCCCGGTATAGTTATGAGTCTGGCGGGTCAGGATTCTGGGCCTGATTCAGACTCGAACGCAAAACAGCGCACTTTCACAGTCGACAGGGGCCGGGTATGCAAATTCCAAGATCGCACGGCCAGGCTTAAGGAAGCCTTCTATGTCTTTGAGAGTGACGACAGAGTGATCGCATGCCGGTTTAATGACGCCCACTTTTCTGTCTTAGCACACATCATCTCCAGGAAGTGTATGATTAATCAGTAACATCGAGAGCCATTGGAGCTGTACGCAGCCCTTGAGGTAGACCCTACCCCACCGCAAGCACTGCGATCACTGCAGGCTGAAATACAACCAGGTGACATGTACAATTACGCTGCCATGCTAATTATGCACGCCCAAAGAACAGCGTTTTCACGCTCAGACACACCTGTGTTCGCACAACCACTCCCCCGTTTTCCAGGACCTTCCCCTGTTCCCACCCACAAACGGCGCTGTCACTCAAAGTACTGCTCACTCAGTGTACTACGAGTGTACAATTCACAAGAAACACTCTCATAATACAAAGAGAATCAGTGATACAAAAAAGCAAAGAACAGATCCCAACTGAGTCCAGGTGCGTCAGAGTGGGTGCTCTGTGGAGTTATCTAAGGTATGTTATGTTATACCATAACTCTGATTTTCCTCTTCAGGGTCCATAGGGTCCACAGAATATACCATGGGGACATCCTAAAGCAGTTCCCTTAAGGGTGGGGACGCTCCTGAGCAGAGAGAAGAATCCACCGCCCAAAGGAAGCATCCTGGGAGGCAAAAGTATCAAATGTATAGAGTTTGATAAAAGTATGGACGGAAGACCAAGTGGCTGCCTTGCACAGCTGTTCAGTTGAGGTGCCATGTCTAACCGCCCACAACGGTCCAACAGACCGAGTAGACCTTGTTAGGAGCAGGGAGATCAGCCCATGTATAGACTTGAGCAATAGTCATACGCAGCCAGCGAGCCAAAATCTATTTGTTAGCTGGCAGACTCGTTTGTGAAACGCATATAACACAAAGAGCGAATCTTATTTCCTGATGGAGCTGATACGATCCACGTAGATACAAAGGGAAGCTTCACCTGCAGACAGGTTTGAAGACTGAAAAGCCGAGACTACAATTTCCTCATTTATATGGAAATGGGAAACTACCTTTGGAAGGTATCCCGCCTTAGTATGAAGGACAGCTCTATTTTGATGAAAAATCAAATATGGAGCGCAACATGACAGTACTGCCAAGTCAGAAACTCTGTGAGCTGAGGAGATAGCGAGGAGAAAAAGTGTCTTCGCTGTCAACTATCTTAAGTCCACCTTATCTAATTAAATAAATCCCACGGTGCTCCCGGAGGGACAAACGGAGGTTGAAATCGGAGAACCCCCTGCATTGATGTTCTTCCATCTGCCAGGGGCGCAATTCTGCACTGGAACAAAACTGACAAAGCAGAAACTTGAACCCTCAAGGTAGCCAGGCGCAGACCTAAGTCTAACCCAGCCTGCAAAAAAGCAAGTACTCTTGAAACCTTGAAAACCTTAGGGTCATATTTTGTTTGGGAACACCAACTAAAATATGAATGCCAAATCCTGTGATAGATGCGGGCTGAAGCAGGCTTCCTTGCCCTCATCATCGTCTGGATCACAGAAGCAGAGAAACCTTTAGCCTTTAAGACGGAAGCCTCAATAGCCATGCCGTCAAAGTCAGCCGAGGTAAATCCGGATATAGGCAGGGACCCTGCACTAGCAAATCTGGTCATAGAGGCAGTGGAAGTGGCCTGTCTATGGATAGACATGTCAGATCAGTGAATCAATGTCTCCTGGGCCAGGCAGGAGCTATTAGTATTAACCTGCCACCTTCCTGCTTGAACGTTCTGACGACTCTTGGGAGGAGAGATATCGGAGGAAACAGGTATGCCAACCTGAAGTTCCACCTCACCGCCAGAGCATCCACAAAGGCAGCTGAGGGGTCCCTCGTTCTGGAGTCGTACCTGGGGACCTTGTGGTTGTGGCGTGATGCCATGAGGTCTACATCTGGTAGCTCCCACCTGTCCACCAGGAGTTGAAAGATGTCTGGATAAAGAGACCATTCTCTGGCGTGAATGTCCTGACGATTTAGGAAGTCCGCTTCCCAGTTGAGAATTCCTGGGCTGAATATTGCCGAGATTGCTGGAAGATTGCATTCTGTCCACTGCAGAATGTTTGCCACTTCCCTCATGGCTGACGGACTATGCGCACCTCCCTGATGGTTGGTGTAGGCTATTGTGGTTGTGTTGTCGGACTGAATCTGGACAGGCCTGCAGTGAAGAAGGTCCTGTGCCAGACAGAGCTCTCTGTGCACTGCATGAAGCTCCAAGATATTTATCGATAGGTGACTTTCCTGATCCGTCCACTTCCCTGAAAGGTGTATTGACCTGTCACCACTCCCCATCCTCACAGACTGGCATCCATGGTGAGGAGTACCCAATCTGGGACCCTTAATGGGCGACCCTTGTCTAAATGAGTCGTCTTCAGCCACCAAGCGAGGGAGAGCCGAACCTCTAGCGAGATGCGGATCAACTGAGACTTTGGCCCTCATTCAGAGCCACTCGCTATTTGCGGTCGTTCGTTCTAAAACAAGGGGCGGCTATTCAAATGAACCGTTCGCTGTTTGCGGTCTGTTCACGCCTCTATGTCTGAACGAGCGAACAAAACTTGCGTTCGTTTTTTGAAAAAATACGCCCCCTGGCCGCTCGCATCCTACGTCATGTCCGCTATTTATTAGATTAATCGAGTACATCGACCAGGGTATGAACTGCTCGCTTTTCTTGGGGCTGGTGTTTGCTACCACAATTTTGCGAGCAGTTCTGGCTCTAAAATAACCCAGTGACGTGGTCAATGACGCTGCTGTTTTAAATATGCACACCCATAAAACGCCCGTTTTGACCTTTAAGCACGCCTGCGATCGGATCTCCACTCCCCGTTTTCAAGCACCTTCCCCTGTTACCACCCACATACGCCTCTTTCTGTCACTCAAATTATCAGGCATTCGCTATTTTGCGAGCACATGAATTTCGGCCGCACTGAGTTGTTCGCGCATGCGTATAATGATCCGTACGCATGCGCAGTTGGGCAAACATCGCTCGAGCGAACGAGCAGCGACTTGCGTCCGGCTCTGAATCAGGGCCTTTATCCGATGATACTGAGCATTCCACTGAGACAGAATTCTTTGCTGCAGGGACCTGGAGTGGAAATGGGCATACACCACCATATCGAATGTGGATACCATGTCGATACCATGAGACTCCCCCAGGGGGAGGCCCGCCCCATCAGGCAGTGGGCTTACTGTCCGGCTTGGAAGCAGGACACTTGATTAACCAGGATTTCTTGGTCTGCCGTCTCTTGTGGGAATGATCCTGTCTAGAGGAGGACTGTCCCTTTGCCCTACCCTGTGGGCGAAAGGACTAAGCTGACGACTGCCTATACTTAGGGGTAGTCGTAGATGGCAACCCCGCAGATTTAGATGTCACCAAAGAAGACACTGTGTCATCCAGCTCTGGTACAAACAGTACCTTACCCACAAAAGGCAAGGATTCCAGGGCCTCCCGCAGTCAAGCTCCGAAAATATTAGATTTTCGGAGCTTGATGAATTCTGTCCCCATACTAGTGTATGGGGACAGCGGGTCATTCCGCCAGAGGAAGGTAAGTAGGAGATATGTGTTAGCTCCTGCTTTATACTCTTGATGAATAGACCAATAATTAAATTTTTACAATTGCAGGTAAAAATGTGCATTTTCACCTGCTTTTGTGAAAGTTAAATGATGATGAATAGGCCCCTATATCTTTCTCTATTGTGTCATCTAATCCTCTCTCACCTGATGTTCTATAGCTGCAGATTGAGCTTGCTGATTTTAATATCCGCCGCCTGGTTAGAATTTTCTGATATCTGGCTCAGCCTTAGAGCTGCTTTTTTCTGCATCTGTTTCTGCATCGGTTCCTGCTGAGAGCATCAGTTTGTGAGTAAGCCACAGATTTGAATGGTTGAAATTCAGGAAAAATTTACAAATAAAGGAGATAGCAGGAAGAAGGCATTGGTAAAGCAGAAGAGAATGCATAAATGTAAAAATGTGTTCCGTTGGGGACACATTGGCGGCCGACCCCTCTGCCCCCATAGTCGGCAAAGCCAGTAAGTCCTCTTCCTTGCACCATAAATCCCCCTAGGCCATCAGGGTTGTCAGGCAATAGGCCCGTGGGCACAGTCAGGCCTTAGGCCTGTGGCATCTGTTAGATGGGCATTAGGCCCATGCACACTAGATAGATTGATGCAATAGGGTGTACATGGTGACCTCTATATTGTAAGTTATTTGTGAGGGTAAAAAGTGTGTTGGGGGTAAGGATATTCATTCTGGGATGCAACAGTGCCAAAAATACTACCCAAATTCTGATTTTGCAGTTGATAACTTTTGAATTGAACAGGAATCCTTCATGCAGCTGAGTGGAAGGTGTGAGGGCATGGCGCAGTAGTCACATCATCATGGCCTTGTTACATATACAAGGCTGAGATTCCCTGCTTTGTAAAGTGGGGGGCAGGGCACGGATGATGTGAATCTTGAATCCCATCAACCAGCTGCCCGGAATGCCCTCTCCGCTAGGAAGTATGCAGGGTGGTCAGCACCGTGCCAAAGTGGGAGACTTGCCTACTCTTCCAGAGTCCGGGAAAGTCACCCTAGTTTCGGGAGTCTTCCGGATGATCTGGGGGAGTAGTATGTGGATTGCAGAACATTCCAAAGTTGTAGGACTGTACAGCGTTAATGGAGTATGATTATTTATTATATTATACATAGACCTAGACAGTGTCTATGGGCCATATTTATTAAACAATATTTTCAGGATATCCCTGAAAACAGCTGTTTTTGGGTGGGTACCTGCAAATATTAAGGATGCCCCGAATGTGCCATAAAGGAACCACAGCAGATACAGTATCTCTTACATCATTGTCCGTCCTTTAGGGGCTGCAAAGCTGTCAGATTTAATAAGCATCGGAATGTGAAGCATTCTGGAGCTCGGCACGGGCAGCTAATGCCCTCTTCAGATGGCGTTTAGCCACTGCAACCTATGGGCTACACTTCGCACAAATTACCGGGAGAGAGTTCCACCGGATCCATCCTTAGCAATGGTCACTGCATACTGCGCAGTTAGTAGACCGTGCATGCACAGTAGCGTGCAGGAGTCCCAAAAGAAGAGTGAAATTATTGCAATAGCGATCATTTTACTTCATGCACATCACTGGCACAAGCTCCTTTTAGAGCCCCTGTCTCTGCTTGTGTATACGTATTAGTATATTTGGGTGAAACTTAATTTCTTATTGCCGTGAATTACGGGGATAAGAAATTACAATTAATGGGTCTAAAACTCGAGAAATGATAAATATGCCCCTATGTCTGTGGTTCCCACTCTGCAGTTTAGTGCCCTACGTTACTGTTTAGTACAATGGCAGCAACTCGCACTTTACATTTGATTTGGATAAGGATGGAATTGCCCCCTCTGCACTGTGAGCTATGGCAGGGAACACATTAGTCTATCTTTAGCTGCTGGATGGGGAGCAGCACCACACAATCAGGACTGATGATGTCATTGATGTTTAAATGATTGGGATAATAAAGCCTGACATCCTGGTGAAGATGAGCCACACATGTCTCCTAAGCTGCCCTTTGCCCACAAATGGCTTAGAAATGGTGGTATATGACCATTTTGGCCTAGCAGTGTGCTAAGTCTCTCTTTGCCTATTTAAAGTTTTAAAGTGTTGTTTGGGGTTTAGTGATGTCTGGCATTGTAGCCATTATTAGACTACATTTTGAACATTACCTAACAAGATGTGTTATGTGAGCTCCAGCTGAGTTATAGCTCCCATAGCAGAGAACACAGGGCAGAGGAGATATGGTTTCAAAGGGGCATATTTATTAAAGAACATTTGCGTGATCCAATCAAAAACACCCATTTCTGTGGGGTACCTGCAAATATAAAGGCTCTCCATGATGTAAGAAGGAGGGACTGCAGTATATATTTCTGATATCTGCCATGGTCCCTGCATTTCTGACTGCAACAACGACTGCAACAACAGCCCCCATAGGCTTATATGGGGCAGCTTAATTGTCAGATTTACCAAGCTCCAGAATCTGAAGCGTTCTAGAGCTTGGCCCTGGCAATTAACGCCATCTGAAGATGTTGGTTAGTCCATAGTAGCCCATGGACTACTCTATCGCCGGTTTTACTGCTCACTCGCACATGTACTGACAATCTTGGCACATGCACAGTACCACATCTGGGGTGCCAGACATCTGATTGCCAGGACAGGCTCCTGTCAAAGATTCCTTATTGACACAAATTGTGTCGATAAAGAATCTTTACTTTCAGGGGCACACCGCAAATATTAATAAATATGCTCCAAAGACTCAACAGATGTCGTCTTGTGGGCAAGTTCCAGTGTAGAGCCTTTATAACGAATGAACATAAAATAAGGGTACAAAATGTAAAAAAAAGTGTAATTCATTGTCTGAAAACCCAAATGAATCAAACTGGGGATTAAAACCATAAATGTGTGTAAAAGGATACTGTAATAAATGTAGAACACGTAGTAATTGTTGTGCAAACAAAAATGGAAAAAAATACTGTATCCAAGTCAGTGACCTGGCATGTATTATTATTACATTTTATTTATAAGGCGCCACAAGTGGTCTGCAGCACCGTACATAGGTCAGTAGTAGGGCAGTACAGGGTACACAGAACATTACATTACAATACAGTAACCAAAACATAAACAGAGCACAAGTAACAATTAGCATCACAATTCTCAGTACACAATACAGCTGGGAAGTTGAAGGCTGTCATTGAAGTTCTAGAGAAGAGGGCTGTGAGAACAGTACGGAGAAGGACCCTGGCCCTGATTCAGAGCCGGACGCTCTGACAGAGCGCTCGCTCTGAATCAGGGCCGTCCCTGCTCCTTTTTGGAGCGGTCTCCGGGCCGCTCGCATAGCTGTGGGTGACCACCCACAGCTATAGCGAGCGGCCAAAATGATGGTCGCGATGGTCAAGACCATCGCGACCATCGGGCTTGCGACGAGACCCTGCGGTAGGGTCTCGCTGCCGCAAGCCCTGGAGTGCTTTTGGCTCTATCAGAGCCAAAAGCACTCCCACTGACATCACTAGTGATGTCAGTGGGGCCGGACCCAGACGGTAGGCGTTCCCATGGGGACTCCTCCGTCTGGGCAGCCACGCCCCTGGCACGCCCACCAAAGGGGGTGTGCTGTCAATCACCATCGACAGCACGCCCCCTCTGGTGCGAGACCCATAATGACGGCTTGGCCATCATTATTCGGGTCTCGCGCATGCGCATGATGGAGCTGCCTCCGTCGTGTGCATGCGCACTTGGGCACCATCGACCTGCTTGCGAGCGCTCAGCGCTCGTGAGCGGGTCTGAATCAGGCCCCCTGCTCCTAGGAACTTACAATCTAGGGTAGAGGGGATACAGACAGGTAACATGAGGCATGAGGATGGGGACCTGAGGGTAGGAAGTAGGCAAGGTAGAAATTGCTGAGGCAGGAGGGTGGGGTGAGTGACCTGGTGACAGGGTTATGTGGTGGAAGTTTATGCTTTGATGAGCAGGTGGGTTTTCAGTGCACGTCTGAAGCTATGCAAGGTCGGGGAGAGCCTGTTTTGGGCAGTCTTTCATTAGTGACTGATTTCAGAATAATTTTCCGACTAATTATAGCTGTTCTGCCAATGAACAATACATGACAGATCATGCTACATCATCAGTTGCACTGAAAAAAGAAATGGTTACTGCTTTCATGATGGGTAATGACTAATTTCAGAAGTTTTAAAACATATAAACCAAGCATTTATTTTATATGGTGCATACACAATGATTTTTTGAACGATTATCGATAACGATATCGTTGAAAAAATCGTTCACTTTCTGAGTTAAAACGATGAACGATTATTGTTCATGCGCGTTCACGTTTGTAGTTCAGTCAGACTGACCAACTGAACGATTTTCATTAAGGGAATATGCAAAAATCGTTTGTAGTTCAAAAAAATCGTTCATTACATTTTAAAAAATCTGACAGATAATCTGACAGAAAATTGTTCATAAAATTGTTGGTAACAAAATTGTTGTGTGTGTATGCAGCTGTAGTGTGTGTAGTAGTTCATTATACAAGCATTACCTGTACTTCCCTGCAGGCCCAGTCCTGTGCTTACAGCCTTGTTGTCATCCTCCCAAACAGATTGGGGATCCTGTTAAGGAGAGAAGGAAACTTCTATATAATCCATTTAATGACAGCCCTGACTGAGTAATATATAGGCCGCGCACAATCTTTCATTAAACTTACAAAATAGACAAAATATATTTATTAGAAAGTTATATAAAATTAAATTGAATTAAACTTTATGGGTCATTGGATCAGAACATTTGATTTAGCCCCTTGTTATCCTGCAGGTGTCACTGAATATAATTCACATATATGGCCATGGTGACATCTACAAGAGTAAGCACAGTTCTAGGAAAATATGTTTTTCTTTTCTAGCAGCGAGAGGGTGAGACCATCATTACCAACAATTATTTATATTGTGTCATTTGGGAGACGTAATACAGCTTCTATTATATACTCCCTACCTTCATCAGGGCCAGATTTCCTGCACTGGAGCCTGTACACACATTACACCTAGACCCTGTCTAGAAATACTTTTACACATATGGGCTCATTTTCTTACATATTGGGGCACAATTAGATCCTGATGCAGAATTGGAAGTAAATGGGACAGGGTTGTCTGCATCTCGCATGTGACCACATCTGTGTAGCTCATATGCCTGGTTTATTATTAGTCATCATCACCATCCTCAGCAGTGTGCACCTATGCATGCCCCACACTGTGCAAAAGATACTCTTTCAAATAATTGTATTTCACTTACAGTGCATCCAGGTCTGTCCACTTGGGACTCCTATCCACAGTGTCACACATTTGTGGTCTTAGCCCCAGTTACCAGGTCCAGTGGTGTCACATCACTGCTCCTTTTTCTGTTTTCTGCATTGTTCAACTGTCTTGATTCCGTCCCTCATCTGTGTGTATATCTCCATCTATCGCTTCCCTGTCTGTTTCCCCTTTCTGTTTTCCTTCTTGACTTTCATTTTGTATGTGTATCTTTCACCCCATATGTATCTTAAACCCCATAGCAACGAGCATGAATCCCCCTGGCCATGAGCATGAAACCCCCTGGCAATGAGCATAAAACCCCTGACAACGAGCAGGTAACTTTAAAGTAATTAGAAGCCTTACTGTGGGGCAAATATGTAAGTGGCACTTTGGTAATAGGCATTACAGTGTGTGGCATAATGTGTAATGGGTATTATGGTGTGTGGAATAATGTAAGGCACTATACCAGGGACGTTTGACTAGTGCACTGCCTTATGGAGGAGCAAGGACAAAATCCAGGAAGGGAGGGGGCGCAAAATTGCTACCTTGCACCTGGTGACAGATATCCTAGTTTCGGCCCTGGCTAATGGTGTTTTGAGACACTGATGCACAGGGAATCCCAATTGAATAGACATGCACTAATAGGACAACTGGATCATGTGGGAAGGGAGGGGCCCCAAATAAATATATTACCTAAGGCCCAATGAAGTTTTAATCTGGCTATTGAACCCAGCAGCTCTCCGTGGAGGCGAGACCTATGACATGCGCCTTCTAAGAAAGCACAGCACCCCGCAGCGTCTTCCTTTCCTTTGTCCCCACCACATTTTCCTCTCCTTTCCATCCATCCACTGTTACACTGTACACTGGGGATGCTGCTGAAAAGAGGGAGGGCAAGAGGAGTGGAGGCGGGCTCCTTTGTGTTAAATGCCCCGGGCTACCCAAAGGTTTAATCCGTCCCTGGCTGGTGGTGCCCTATTTAAACCATTTTTCTCTTCTCCCTGAGAGTCTCCTGGCTCCTAGTTGGAGTGGCTTTCAGTTCTGTCCCAGCATCTGCATTAAACTCAGCTTCTAGTATCCTGCAGTGCATCAGCATCTGACTCAACTTCCAGTGTCCTGTTCTTACAAAGTGCATCTGCATTTGACTCATCTGCCTGTGTCCTGCATTCTAGTGCATACTGAATCTAGCATTTGCTACCTGCGTATAAGTGCTTCCTGCAGGGCGGCACCGCCGCAAGGCTGCGGCCGTGGAGGTGCCCAACCTCCCGACCGCCCGTGGGACACTTCGCCTCGCGGATGGAACAGTGGGGCAGTGAAAAACGGGACTGTCCCGCTGATATCAGGAATGGTTGGGGGGGGTGCGCCCTCTATTTGGTGGTGCCCCTGTTCGACCGCACTGGTCGAACGTGCCTCTGGCCGGCCCTGGCTTCCTGCATCCATTCAGACTGCATTCATACCAAGTATCTACCATGTGGGCAGGGCCGAAACTAGGATATCTGTCACCCGGTGCAAGGCAGCAATTTTGCGCCCCCTCCCTTCCCGTGCCTGGATTTTGTCCTTGCTCCTCCATAAGGCAGTGCACTAGTCAAACGTCCCTGGTATAGTGACTTACATTATTCCACACACTGTAATGCCTATTACAAAAGTGCCACTTACATATTTGCCCAACACCATTTTATGCACACGGTAAGGCTTCTAATTACTTTAAAATTACCTGCTCGTTGTCAGGGGTTCCATGCTCGTTGTCAGGGGTTCCATGCTCGTTGTCAGGGGTTCCATGCTCGTTGTCAGGGGTTCCATGCTCGTTGTCAGGGGGTTTCATGCTCGTTGTCAGGGGGTTTCATGCTCATTGCTATGGGGTTTATGCTTGTTGCCAGGGGTTACATGCTCGTTGCCAGGGGATTTCACGGGAGAAGATGCAGCTTTCAGCATCTCCCGGCACCTGCGCTGGCCTAACAGACACTAGAGGTCCAGTAGGACCTCTAGTGTCTGTCTCCTCCTTGATGGTGGCCATTTTTAGATGACCGTTTTCAGCAGAGTCCATGCGGACGGCTAGTGCGCATGGAATCTGCTGAAAATGGCCAACCAAAAATGGCTGCCACCAAGGAGACACACTAGAGGTCCAGTAAGGACCTCTAGCATCTGTCTCCTCCTAGGCAGTGGTCATTTTTGGATGGGCATTTTCTGAATTTGCAGCCCCCAAGCCACCGTGAGTCAGCCCTTTTTCACCCCCTGCATTCCGGTGCACGTGCACCTCTAGCCCCCCCCTAGTTGCGGCCCTGACTCCACGATAAAATCTGCATACTGGACCACTCAAACGTAGGATTGTGCTTTTGTAGCCAGGGGAGGCCTAAAACTAGTTCATAGGCTGAGTCGGGAAGAACAAAAAATTCAATAGTCTCCTGGTGCAGACATCCAAACCGGAGGAACACTGGCAGGGTTTTTGAGGAAATGGATCACCAGAGAGCAGTAATCTGTTTGGCAATGGAACCACCGGAATGCCTAGGGTGTGAACCAGTGACTTAGAAATAAAACTGCCGGCAGCCCCAGAATCCACAAGGGTTTTAACCATCCTTGTCCTGGACTGGTAGGAGAGCGACACAGGCAAAAACTGTCATTTATTTGGGAGGAGTCAGAAATAACCCCCAATTGCATGCTCCCAACATCAATTAGGGTTTCGCGTTTCCCATCAACACAGGACAATTCCTTAATGTGTTCTCCGGAGCAGCACAATACAAGCACAATTTATTTTGAAAACGCCGGTTCCGTTTGGCGGTACTTAACCGGGATCTGTTAATTTGCATCGGCTCCTCACTGCTAAAGAAGGAAGGAGAGGAATGACCTCCCAAGGATGGGCGATCCCGAGGACGATCTCCACGCCCCCTATTTCCACACCGCTCTCTATGGCGAAGGTCAATCTTTATACAGAGGGATATAACATCCGAGAAGGTGGGAGGTAAATCCCTAGATGCCAATTCATCCTTCATCCTCTCAGATAAGCCATGTAGGAAGGCTGCTTTAAGTGCTTCCTCGTTCCATTTTAGTTCGGACGCCAGGGTTTGAAATTGAACTACATATTGCCCGATGGACCGGGTACCCTGACGGACACGAAGCAAATCTGAAGAAGCAGAGACAGATCTCCCGGGTTCATCGAAGATCCTTTTGAAAGCTGCCACGAACTCTTCATATCTAGATACGAGCGGATCTGCTCGTTCCCACAAGGGGGAGACCCAATCCAGAGCTGCCCCGGTTAGTAATGAAATTACATAGGCCACCTTAGACCGGGAGGTAGGGAAATTCTGGGGTAGGCATTCGAACTGGATCTCACACTGGTTTATGAAACCACAACATCGTTGAGGAGCACCATCGAACCTCTCGGGAGTAGCCAAGTGTAAACAGGATTTTTGAGGAACGACCCCCGAAGGTAATACAGGAGAAACCGAAGGAGCGACAGAAGGTGGAGCATACTGGGCCACATGCTGCTGTGTCACCTCTTGGTTATCCATGCGAGTCGTTAGCTCCTGGAGATTCCCAGTACCTGGGGAGCCTGTAGCTTCCATTTGGCCTGAACAAACTGTCACGCTGGGAGGCGGTTTTCTGGAAGCTGAGGCCTGAGGCTGCGGGAGGAAACTGAGGCGAGGGACCTGAATGTACGACCTCCGCATCCATGGGTCCTGGTCGTTGGCGAGACCTAGTCAAAGGTGCAGAATCTAACCCACGAGATGGTGTTCGCCAGTGACCCCACCAATTGGGATATGGGCTTGAGCTGCACCTCGTAAGCAGGTCGCGGTCCTTTGACTAGGTAACCAAAGCCTGCGGGAAAAAGGAGAGATGAACACTCGTGGCCCAAAGGGTCTGTGCCAGTAAGGGGCATGTAGGGACACTGTACTTGAGGTACAAGGAAGTGTGCACTGTGGACACACTCTACCGGGTTGCCGGTTAGAAAGCGTGCAATACTGTACATGTAGGTAGGGACCACAGAGTCCGGTAAGGAGGTGGGTAGTGGTACTGGAGCCAGCCAGAGGTTATGACTCTGGAGAGGTGGGTACGTATAACTACACTCAGGCTGTGATGGTAAAGCACTGGTGAAATGGATGATATAGTTGTACACAGGCTGAGGTGGTAAAGCACTGGTGAGATGGATGATATAGCTGCACACAGGAGTAGATCACTGGAAGCAAGGGAACCTGGAACGAGAGACCACTAGTAACACTAGCAGCGGCAATGGTTGTTCAGGCAACTACCTGATACACAGGAGCCGGATATATACCCCTGGAAGCCCACTGATTGGTCCACAGCGTCAGCTGACTGGCCAGACTGTCAAGGAAGGATAGTCAGAGAAGGAAGTGTCATGGCGGCGCCCATGACAGGAACTCCGATCCCCGTGCACCAGGCCGCCCGAGACACCAGCATCAGGGAGAATGCTCAGCACCTCCCACGTCGCCGCACCAGCCGCCCGACTGCCCGGGAAGTCAGAGGAAGCCGGCGGGATGGCCGATCCCCGGCTGAACTCTGACACCCTGCTTCTATATCTTCTGGCTCTGAGCAGATATCTCTACTTGAAGTTACCCTGAACAGATTCTAGAAGCTGTCACCTCCTCCGAAAAGCGTCTGTTTGATAAAATAGAGACGGTACAACTGGATCTTTTATTATTGCGCCAAGATCTTCAAAGAGTTCGGGAACTGGTTGAGGAGGCTGAGATATGCATCTCCACACTGGAGGACTCTCACTCTCCTTTAAAAGAGCAGGTCACCACCTTGGTGACTCAGATGACTGCCATGCACAGTAAAATTTTGGATTTGGAAGGCCGTCTGAGGCAGAGCAACGTGCGCTTTATTGGTCTTCCTGAAAAGAAGGTTCTGCCCTAGCAGATTTTCTGGTGAAATTGCTGGTTGATATATTTGTCTGTGAATCTTTTACTCCTCAACTTGCTGTAGAAAGAGCACATCCCATACCTACCAGGCCTCTCCCGCCAGGTGCTCCTCCACGTACTTTTATCGCAAAATCTCTACATCACCAAGATCGGGACACGTTGCTTCAACTGGCCCGCACCAAAGGTCCACTGGAGCGAAATGGCATCCGTATCTCTGTCTTGCCTGATTTTGCAATGGATGTTCAGAAGAACAGGGCCCAGTTTCTTCCTATAAAACGGCGTCTTCGTGAATTGAACTTGCTATGTTGTTCCCATCCAAACTTCGTGTGGTGGTTAATGGTGAAACCAAGGTTTTTGCAACCCCAAGAGAAGCATCAGCATGGTTAGATCGATACGCACCAGAAAGAAGGCAACTCGCTGAGGACTGATCCTCTGACTCTCCTTTTGGAATACTTTTGTATATTTGGATGATGGAGCTGGATTGCGGATTTCACTGTCTTCTTGCATACGAAGCTCAAGCATTTCTCTATTGCCTCTTAGTGATTTGCATAATACTTATTGTTGCATCACCAACATTTTTTGTCTCTATTTTGGTAGGTTTATGTTTAGTCCTGTACGGTTTATAGGGATTTAGATGTATTCTACGTTTTTGTTTGTTTTTGGTGTAGGGTTATAAGAGGTATACAGGATGTGGAAGTTTCGAGGTTTCCTCACTTCTTTTTTTTTTTTTTCATGTTTTTTTTTTCTTTTTATGTTGTACTGCAAATATGTTCAAGTTTGAAGATCACTCAGCTATTGGGTACTTTAAATCTGCACCAGTTTTTAAAAAAATCAGTTTTCCCTTCCTATCAGCTACAACAGTGTTCTGGGACCTGACATTTCAGAATTTTAGGTATTTTTATATGTGTTTTCAGGTGGTCTATGCAGGAACTTTTATTACTATATATTTTTTCTCAAGAGGCTGAGGCTTGGCCCGATTAATGTTTTGAAATATTTTGTTTTGTTTCACTGCTGATGCTTTATGTATGTTTTGTCTTTTTGATGCATATTCAATGCTATGGTATTGTTTATACTTATATACTTATACCTGTATATCTGGATTTGTTATGAGTTTGTATTTTAATATGTTTTAAGGTGTGGAAGTAATTATATTTGTTTTCTGGCCAGAGAGTTGGCCATGTTTTAAAGTCATTAGATTATTGCCCCTGTCAATAATGTGGTCTTATTATCTTTTATTGTAAGGGGGTTATTTTATTTATTTTAGTGTAGTTGGGGGGGTGGGGATTGTTACAGGATCCAGGTATGCCCAGGTTGGGGTTAGGTTATACAGGGTGGGGAGTTAAGGAGAAGGTGTGTTTTAAAGGGGTATTTGTTTAGTTTTGCTAGATTGAGCGGATTCGGTTCTACTCGGTTCCGTTCGGATTTAAAAACCGAATCTTATTGGGTATCAGCTGTCACGAGTTTTGGATAGCCAATAAGATTCGGTTTTTAAAACCGAACGGAACCGAGTAGAACCGAATCCGCTCACCCCATATTTATATTATCACTATTTTTGTTTTGATATACTGTACATATGTACTGTATTTAGTAACTACTGTATGTGAACAGGGTAATTGTGTCATTTTCTTTGTGCTATGTACAGTTTTTTGTTTTTTTTTCTTCTTTCTTTTGGTACAAGTACCCAAATGGCGCCTTCAGGTACTTGCCATGATTTATTTATGATTTGCAGTCATATGTGTATCCTGATCTGTATATTCTGCTCTTATATTACACTCTGCCACTTATTTTTATGTATACCATGTTTATTTGCATGTCTGCCACATTACGTTTTTTTTTTATTTACATATTTGGGGTTTATTGTATTTTCATAAAACTCAATAAAAACAACTCAATTTTAAAAATATTCAATTACTTATGGGATATTTATAAGTTATCGTATTAGATTAGGGAATTTGAATATTACATTTCCATTTTATCATACCCACTGTATAAGAGACCTGCATACTACTTTCTTTTCAGGTAAAAGGGTGACTGCAAGGGTGGGAATCCCTGATTACATACATTTATTAAAACAAAACAATATGGTTTTGTTTATATGGTTTGTTTGTTTTTTTTTTAGTTATATTAAGACTTAACACAACATACATTTAAGCTATTTTAAAGATCTCCCCCAAAAGCGAGTTAATATACATTCACTCACCTCAGAGGTAGGTCAAATATTGGAGCGAGAAGTTTGTTATATGCATTATATAACATTGTATACTATCGTCCAAACAAATGAATGGGCACTCAGGAGACATGGTATGAGATGCGAGATGTATTGTAGAATCATGTCAACGTTTCAGGGCATCCGTCCTATCGTCAGGACACATACAGGGAGGTGACACACAGAGAAGGTGACACACACAGGAGCTGACACACATACCCAGAACGTGAAACACACAGGAGGGGAAACTGACATCAAAGGGTGTGGAGGGAGCACAGGGATCGTTCAGCACCAGCAGCCGCCGTGTAGTGATGAAAGAGGGTGGTGTACAGGTTACAGAGACCCGGGAGCTCCCCCAAACACCAAGGTTGGGGAAGTCACACGGATAAAGGATATTATGTAGATAGAGAGGAAGATGAGGGTGCAGCCTCCATCCCACCGCCAGCCCAGAGCACTGCTGCAGACAATCCACTTCATCAACAGCACAAGTGACAGTCTGTGCCTGTCACTCCCCCACTCCCTCACCACACACGTGGATTTGACCGCCGTGCTGCACCCTGGAACATGTAGTCTTCTCACTTTAGGATGCCGCGCTGCATGCCTAATACATGCCTATTATTACTACTGAACGGCGCGTTAGGGTGACATTAAAGTGTTATGGTTGGGATGGAGTGTAGTGATTCTACCTCTGTCAGGTGGCGGGCCCCCCCTCCGGCAGGCGCCCCTGGCAAATGCCATCCTTGCCGGTAAGTAGCCTAACCCTCCCCCTCTCCCACCCTAATCCTCTCCCGACAGTTCCTAACCCTAACCTCCCACCGATGGTGCCTAACCCCTCCCTCCCCATAGAATTTGACGGCAGATAAGAACCACTTGGCCCATCTAGTCTGCCACATTTTTAAACATATTTTGACCTCAACCCTTATTGATCCTTACTTCTTCTGAAGGATATCCTTATGTCTATCCCATGCATGTTTAAATTGCTCTACTGTTTTAGCCTCTACCACCTCTGATGGGAGGCTATTCCACTTGTCCACTACCCTTTCTGTGAAGTAATTTTTCCTCAAATTTCCCCTGAACCTACCAACCTTCAGTTTTAGACCATGTCCTCTTGTTCTAATACTTCTCTTTCTTTGAAGAATGTCTCCTTCCTTTACCTTGTTAAAACCCTTTATATATTTGAACGTTTCTATCATGTCCCCCCTATCCCTTCTCTGCTCCAAACTATACATATTAAGATCTTTTAGTCTTTCCTGGTACGTTTTGTGGTGTAGACCTTGCACCATTTTAGTTGCCCTTCTTTGTACAGTCTCTAATGTATTAATATCCTTCTGGAGATATGGCCTTCAGAACTGAACAGAGTATTCGAGATGAGGACGTACCAAAGACCTATACAGTGGTATTATCACTTCTTTCTGCTACCGATTCCTCTCCCTATGCAACCAAGCATCTGACTTGCCTTCCTCATTGCTTTGTTACAATGTTTGCTTGCCTTTAAGTCACCTGATATAGTGACTCCTAGATCCCTTTCCTCTTCAGTACTTTCCAGTATAGTGCCATTAATACTATATTTAGCCTTTGGATTTTTGAGACCCAGATGCATGATCTTGCTTTTTTTGGCATTAAACTGTAGTTGCCACGTTCTTGACCATTCCCCTAGTCTACCTATATCATCAATCATTTGTTTTACCCCTCCTGGTGTGTCTACCCTGTTGCATACCTTTTGTCATCTGCAAAAAGGCAGTTTCCCTTAAATACCATTTGCAATATCACAAATAAAGATATTAAAAAGCACTGGTCCAAGTACAGATCCCTGAGGTACTCCACTGGTAACATTTCCCTCTTGAGACTGCACTCTGTTTACTACAACTGTTTCCTATCCTGCAGCCATGATCTTATCCATTCAACTATCTTTGTATCCAATCCCATGCTTTCCAGTTTATTTAACAGTCTGTGATGTGGAACAGTGTCAAAAGCCTTACTAAAGTCTAGATAAGCTATATCTATGCCCCCCCCCTTTATCTATTTCCTTAGTCACCCAGTCAAAAAAGTCAATAAGATTTGTTTGACATGATCTCCCCCCAGTAAATCCATGCTGTTTGGGATCCTGCAAATTTTTGGATTTGAGATAATTTACGACTCTTTCTTTTAAGAGTGTTTCCATCAATTTCCCTACTACTGATGTAAGGCTCATTGGTCGGTAGTTGCTTGCCTCTACCAATACGAAGAATCACTTTCTCCCCTGTTTCTATAGTCACCCAAAGGTGACAATAACAATAATACTATGCATTAATTTAGTATTTATGCTTTCCTTGATATACATTGTTACTCCTCCGCCTATTCTTCCCATTCTATCCTTCCTAAATAAAGTATATCCTGGTATAGCTATGTCCCAGTCATGATTTTCATTGCACCATGACTCCGTAATAGCCCAAATATCCAGATCATCCCTTGTCATTATTGCTTTAAGTTCAGGGATTTTATTTCCTAAACTCCTAGCATTTGCACACATTGCTCTTAGACTTTTGTTTGCTTATTTCTCCTGTTCCTAGGTATGTTCATCTCTCTGCCTATGTTTGTTTGGTTTTGTTCTGAATTATCTTCTGTTGCTGTGGATATGCTTACTGTTCCATTTGCTAGCAGAAATAATACCTCTTTATTGGGGAACATATTTATTTTTTCATGTTTGGTTCACTGTCCCCCTCTTCTAGTTTAAATAGTTATTGGTGAAACTTTCAAACTGTTCACTCAGTATTCTAGTTCCTTTTGAAGATGGGTGCAGGCCATCATATTTGTATAAGCTTCTATCTTGCCAGATGGCATGGCTATGGACTGTCAGTCCAAATCCCTCCTCATAACACCACTTCTGTAGCCAAACATTGAAGTTTCTGATGCAATGATTTCTATCTTCTCCTCTGTGTACTGGCAATACTTCTGAAAAAGTTGCAGTGGTTGCCACCTGCTTTAGAACAGTCCCTAACTTCCTGAATTCATCTTTTACTGCCATGACTTCAGCATTGGCCAGGTCATTTGTCCCTAGGTGGACAATGACATCCACCTCTCCATCTTTTCTTGCTGCCTTCACAATTCTCAGCATGCGCTCTTTATCCCTTGGAGCTGTGGCTCCAGGTAAACACCTTACTTGTTTCTCTACTTCAGCAGTGTTTCCCAGGTGTACTCCTCTAATGATAGAATCTCCCAAGAGAAGTGTAGTCCTTTTTGAAGATGTCATTTTCCTGTTCCTATTCCTTTTTCTATAGTCAGTGGAAGACCCCATATCTTCCTGTTCTGTATTGCCTGTATTAGCTGTACCTTCCAGCCCTGCAAAATCAGTATATGAGTTTTGCAGTGCCACAGCTTGTTGGAGGTGTCTGTGTCCCTCTGGAAATCTCTGCCTTTCAGAACCCACAGTAGTCCAGGCAGTATGTCTTTGGGGGGCTCTCTGAGGCAGTGGTGGCCTCAAGGACACAGACATCCTACATATCTCAGCATGCAGTTTTGCTATCTCCTCCTGCAGCAGAGAAAATTGCTTACAGATTGGACAGCAGCTGAGTCTCCAGCATTCTTCCTGTAAAACAAATGCATTACATTCCCTGTACTGCACAAGGCCAGACATTGTCTCAGATGTAAGTTGTATTGAAAATATATGTTACTGTTTGTGTATAATAGCTCACCTTTTTCTGTATTCTAACTCACCTGCTTCTGTTTCAAACTCACAATTCACTTAAGAATTCAAGCCTCACTTTAGAATGCAAGTTTATCTCAATGAGCAAGCTCTGAGTGTGAACACTGTTTATATAGTCTCTCAGGTGGCTATTAGATTCAGCCCCTCCTCCTCGCTCCCCGCAGCCTAACCCTCCCTGGTCGGTACCTAACCCACCCTGGGAGGTCCTTAAACCTAACCCCCCCCCTATCCTTGGCCTAACCCTAACCTGCATACGGCATTCTGACGGTCGTCGGTATATTGACGTCCGGCATCCCATCCACCAGCATCCCAACAGTACGATATTTCTGGTCAGATGGACTGACCCTAATTTCATCGGTCCTTGTAATCCCATTCATTTTAGACCTCAATCCACATCTACAGATCTAGCTGGAGTAACAAGGGCATTTGAATTATCTGAAGGGGAAAGAGCCAGATAACCCCTCAAAGGGATTCTATCTGTCCATCATTAACCAAGCCTAACGTGCATGAAATTATGTATACAGATGGAGCTTTTGATCAGGAGTGGTTGTTGGGAGTTACATTATTTAAAATAGTAGGATACAGGTGTCACCCTCTACACCAGTTATTAACACACACAGCAAGATACTTTCAATGTTTCACATTAAGACAGGACTTTTATTAAAAATTGAAGCAATCAAAAGACATATTTTAAAAATCCAGCTAGTTATTACTATTTTGTGCCAGATACAAATTGTTGTTCCTCCCATGGTTGCCACTTGCTGGTATTCTAGTTCCAGTCCAATACAAATTTGACCTAATGCCAATGATAAGTCTATGGCAGCAAAAGGTATGCCTTTTTCCAGAGTGGGTGGCAGACACATTTTCCCCAGTGTTGTGCATTTTACAAACAGCTGTATTAAAATAATGTTCACATCTCATGGCTGGAAAGCTAGTGATTAATGTGTCCCTGCACAGTGACTTCTGCACCTAAAGGTTTGTTTTATACACTGCAATTTCCAGACTGCATGACATAAAATGTACTGGTGGCACATCTCCGGGAACCAGCAATGGCAAATAACAAGGACTCCTTCTTCTTCTAATAAGCACATGGACAGAAACGGTGCACCATAAAATGCCTGCAGCTGCTCCATAGAAGGTAGCACATGGTGACCTAATACTCACAGTATAGGGCATTTTGGTGCACATATACAGTGCATCCGGAAAGTATTCACAATGCTTCACTTTTTCCACATTTTGTTATGTTACAGCGTTATTCCAAAATGGAATAAATTAATTTTTGTCCTCAAAATTCTACACACAATATCCCGTAATGACGTGTAAAAATTTTTTTTTTGCACATTTCATAAAAAACAAAAAAAATAAGAAATCACACGCTCTAGAGCAGGTTTTCATCCAGGACGGCTCTATACATTGCTGCATTCATCTTTCCCGCTATCCTGACTAGTCTCTCAGTTCCCACCGCTGAAAAACATCCCCACAACATTATGCTGACACCACCATGCTTCACTGTAGGGATGGTATTGGCCTGGTGATGAGCGGTACCTGGTTTCCTCCAAACATAACTCCTGGCATTCACGCCAAAGAATTCAATCTTTGTCTCATCAGACCAGAGTGTCCTTCAGGTGCATTTTGGCAAACTCCAGGTGGGCTGCCATGTGCTTTTTACTAAAGAGTGGCTTCCGTCTGTCCACTCTACCATACAGGCCTGATTTGTGGATTGCTGCAGAGATGGTTGTCCTTCTGGAAGGTTCGCCTCTCTCCACAGAGGAATGCTGTAGCTCTCACAGAGTGACCATCGGGTTCTTGGTCACCTCCCTGACTAGGGCCCTTCTCCCTCGATTGCTCAGTTTAGACGGCCGGCCAACTCTAGGAAGAGTCCTGGTAGTTCCGAACTTCTTCCATTTACGGATTATGGAGGCCACTGTGCTCATTGGGGGACCTTCAAAGCAGCAGATATTTTTCTGTACCCTTCCCCGGATTTGTGCCTCGAGACAATCCTGTCTCGGAGGTCTACAGACAATTCCTTGGACTTCATGCTTGGTTTGTGCTCTGACATGCACTGTCAAGTGTGGGACCTTATATAGACAGGTGTATGCCGTTCAAAATCATGTCCAATCAACTGAATTTACCACAGGTGGACTCCAATTAAGCTGTATGAACATCTCAAGGATGATCAGTGGAAACAGGATGCACCTGAGCTCAATTTTGAGCTTCATGACAAAGGCCGTCGATACTTATGTACATGTGATTTCTTAGTGGTTTTTTTTTTTTTTTTATTAACCTTGCAAAAATCTAAAAAAACTGTTTACACTGTGTCATTATGGGGTATTGTGTGTAGAATTTTGAGGACAAAAATGAATTTATTCCACTTTGGAATAAGGCTGTATCATAACAAAATGTGGAAAAAGTGAAGCGTTGTGAATACTTTCCGGATGCAATGTAGCTTAAGAACCATCCCAAGGTCTTCCATGAACAATGGATTAGCACCCGGTTCAAGAAACCAGACATCCAAAGCCAATAGAACATGATGGGATGGAGGGGGTGGTTAAAACTAGATATGTGAGAAGATAATAACTTGTTATTACAAATAGACAGTATATGGAGAAGTAACTAGCAAGAAGTAATAAAAAAAAAGAAGAGATTTTTGTATGAATGGCGAGGAGTCTCAGCACATTTGAAGAGAAGAACTTTGGATGTAATGAAAGGACATGAAATAATCTCTTGTGATGAAAACAAGAGGTCTCGTGCGACAAAAACGTGTTTGTGCTTTATTGACCTATTCACTGCATTGGTTTGGGAAATGGAGGAAAATGAAAATTAAAAAAAAACCTAACTGTGGTTCATTTAAAAGGATATTATATTTGCCATTAATTGGGTGCTACTCACTCTCTCTACAGCAATGTAGAATGGTTGATAATAAAAACACACCAAAAAATACTTCATATGGTATGTGATTTTTTTTTTAGAAGGTTTACAATAGAAAGCGTTCAAATTGATACCACATTTAGCAAAATTGCCAAAAATGTGTACAGTATCATTTGGTTACAAAGAGTATGGTAATTTGAAGCGTAAAAATAAAGGCACACGCACATACTTTGTATATTCAAAACAAAATGGCTAATAATGACAGAGATGTCAGTGAAAGGGTTGAGCCAAAAGCAGTAAGTATGTGCCACATTTTATAGACGCTCACACTATGCAAACTTGCTGAATGGAATGTGCAAGTACATATCTGGTGGGGAGATGAGCAGCAGGGGTAGTGGAAGTCATATAAGTAATATTCTAGTTAGTAGTGCTGCTTCAGGGTAATTCTAAAGAGACTTATTTCCAAAGTTAGTCATCTTTAATGTAAAGCTGCTCTATCACCTCCCTTCTCTTTCACAGTATAGGCACTTTGGTGCATTCATAGCTTAATCACCGTCCCACAGTCGTTTAGACCTTGCATGCAACTAAAATAAGTAATGTGCACTTTGATTACCAGACACTGAAGTGTGCACAACTACACACTCTTATTTTTTATACATAGGAGTAAAGTGTAAACCTGCAATTGTGATGGATAACATAACAATAAACTGCTACTGCCAGGGAAGCATGCAGGGTAACCTGTGACTGAGACATAATGACATAATTACATAGTCTAAAGCTGGGTACACACCTAGCAGATATATCTGCAGATCGAGTGATCTGTAGACAGGCCCGCCAAGAGCCGTGGCGGGCCCCGGTAATAGGGGGCGTGGCCTAATCACGGGAGGCATGGCCACGCCCCCTTGCCGAGAACAAAAAAAAGATTTGCAGCGCCGTAAAGCGGCGCGCTGGGGAGGAGGGGCGCTCTGAGCCCTCACCTGGCGCAATGCCAGGGGGGGCGCGATCAGTGTGATTGCTCCCCCGCACAGGCATAGGAGACTGCTGCGGCTGCTACTCAGCAGCCACGAGCAGTCTCCAACTACGGCTCAGCTGCTGTGAGGGGGTGGGGGGAGTGGCGCCAGACCCGGGCCCCTCAGGAAGCCCGGGTAATCTGTACCCGCCCCCCCCCTCTCGGCGCCCCTGTCTGTAGATGATGGTTGTTCTCATACACGGAACAACCGTCATATTCCAAGCAGCCGTGGGTCGGGTCTTCCCCCCTCCCCGCGGCTGCCGATGCATGTGCACACTTGCCGATGGACAGATGGGTCTGTAGATAGATCTGTCCATTGGCTGTGCAGCACAGCCGACACGATATCTCTGTGAAGGACGTCGTTCACAGATATATCGCTGGTACACACTGGCCGACGGGCAAAAGATATATTGGCCGATCAATTTATCGCCAATATATCTGTCAGTGTGTACCCATCTTAACAGTCAGGCATATACAAGTACATGGTTGGTTGTGATGATTATTAATAGTTAACAAGACAATTCTGTAGATAAATGACCCTGATATTTTGCCTTTGAAAGTGCAATTTCTAGTCACAGGAAATTAAGTCTGGAGAATGTCTGCTGATCCTTATCCCCTTGTGTGCCAATGTTTAAATCTATATTTACAATATGGTCTGGGGAAAGGGACAGCTGTGGCATCATTGATCTTGGGTGGCAGGGAAATAGCTTAGGTAGTTTAGTCTGTGCAAGCCATACATCATGCAGTCCGAACATACTGATGGTGGGCAAGCTGTATGAGTAACATTGGTTCACAGTTATTCATTTACAGTCAATTTAGACATTTACAGTTAATTTACAGGTATCTGCCGCTTTATAGAAGATGATGTTGCATGACAATACAGAAAAGAGAAATAAGAGAATTGTGCATAGGCGTGGGGGTGTCCTGAGACTCAGCACTGACAAATATTAGGATAGTGAAGGACAATTAGAGATCCCGATGACTGTCTCCTCCTCATAGCTTCAGCTGCTTCTCCATTGCTTCTTTTAGTTTGAATTTTTGGATCTGAAATAGATAAAGAAGCAAATTACACATTTACATGAACCGCAGGTGTAATTTTAGTTGAAATATTTACTATTACACCACATATGCCTAAATAACATGTACTATTTCAGCAACCAAAGTTCCAATCAGAGTGTGGGATATAATAACATTTTTACATTGGGCCTGACATACACCAGGATTTTGTCTCACCTAAATCAAAATTTCTGCATTCACTGAGGGCTATACTGTATGTAATTACCACAGCCCTGACAACCACACTAATGCATTTACACAATCTGGTTTACAAGTATTTACATAAATGGAAACATGGGCCCGAATTCTAGTTATACTAAATATATCATATGTATCATTATACCTTTCTTTGTCATCTGGTTGTTTTTCTTGTGCTCTTCCCCATTCAGCATTTGTGTCTACTTCATTAATTTTAGCCTTTTATATCTGTCTAACTAAGGTAAGTGGGCTAACACTACAATGAAGGCAGATCTAACCTGTGACACACGATTCTACTCTAAATGTAGGTCACATAGGGCACTGCAGTTGTTGTGGGACGCTATCTCTATTATTTTTAAGATGCTTCTAGAGCAGTGGTTCCCAAACTTTTTTGAATAACGGCACCCTAGAGCATCAGCATTGTTTTCAAGGCACCCCTAGGCCAAGAGTTTGTTAATGAAAAATAAAAAAAAAGTAAATTGTGCTGACCTGTCATCATTAGGGTCAGTTATGTGGTGGTGGACAGGTTTGTGCTTCTGTTTATCCACATTTTAATTACATTGACCATAAATAAGTTGATTTGATGTTGGTCCACCAAGCTGAGGCACCCCTGCAAGTGTCCCGAGGCACCCCAGGGTGCCACAGCACACAGTTTGGGAACCACTGTTCTAGAGAATGCTTTTGTCTCTTTGCCTAAATTTACAAGTGCCTGGCACAATGATCTGAACATAAAGTTCACAGAAAAACAATGGTTTAAAGCTTTCCAATACTCTCATGTTTCGCCCCAGAGCATATCAGTTATTGAGACACACTATAAGGTCATTACCAGATGGTAATGATATCCCAGTATATTAAACAAAATGTTCTCGGGTGTTTCCAATGTATGTTGGAGATGCAATGGGAGTTTGGATTCTCCTCTTCATATTAGGTGACTTTGCCCTTTATTTGCCTCTCTCTGGCAACAAGTCATCCTAATTACTAAGGATCTTGTTGGCGAGGGTGTCCCTGATGGACCGGAGTTCTGGGTTTTGAATGTAATATGGTTTCATCTGAGTTTTTTGTATGAGCCTCTCTATCAACTGATTGTTATATCTGTTGGGGGACCTAGGAATTCCTTATCCCTCCTTCCATCCCCCTTTCCTTTTTTCGTGTTGTCATTTTGTTTTTGAATTTTGTTTGTATTGATTGGTTTATAATATTATTTTGTCAAATTTGATGTATTTATTTCAAATGTGTATTGTTTGTTTTACATATTTGTGATTATTTTTGATTTGTATGTTCTTAAATAAAAGAATATCTAAAAAAAAAATTGCTTTTATAAACTCCTGTGTCTTGGACAGATAGATTTAAAGCAGCAATATTAAATACAAAACTAGTATTTTTAGTCCCTTTAAATTCAGCAGTCGAAGACGCAGCATCTTAGAAAAGCACTGCTTAATAAATTTACCCCATGGTGTCAGTGGCGGAACTCCCGAAGACAATGGAGTCATTTGCCGCCGGGCACCAGCCCTGAAGGGGGCACCTGGCTCCATTGTCATCCAGGCCCGGCCACTGCTGAGGAGGAGCTGCATGGAGAAGGAGCGCCGCTGATCGGCGCTCCACCTCCATTGGCGTAACTACGGAGGATGCAAGGGGTGCGGTTGCACCCCCTGCACCCTCCATTTGAAGGTAAGTTTTTTTTTTTTGCTTTGTAAATGTGTGTGTGTGTGCGCACGTGGGGGGCATTACAGGGGGCACAATACTGGGGGCTTAATACTGGGGTATTACAGGAGGTACAATACTAGGGGCACAATACTGGGGGCATTTCAGGGGGCTTACTACTGGGGGCATTACAGGGGGCTTACTACTGGGGGCATTACAGGGGGCACAATACTGGGGGCACTACAGGGAGCTTACTACTGGGGGCACTAAAGGGAGCTTACTACTGGGGGCACTACAGGGGGCTTACTACTGGGGGCACTACAGGGGGCATTACAGGGGGTACAATACTGGGGCACTACAGGGGGCACAATACTGGGGGACTACATGGGGCTTAATACTAGGGGCACTACAGGGGGCTTAGGGGGCACTACAGGGGGCTTAATACTGGGGGCACTGCGGGGGCTTAATACTGGGTGCATTGCAGGGGGCTTACTACTGGGGGCACTACAGGGGACTTAATACTGGGGGCTTACTACTAGGGACACTACACGGGGTAGTACAGGGGCCTTACTACTGGTGCCATCATATGGGGGCATTACAGGGGCCTTACTACTGGGGGCATCATATGGGGGCACTACAGCAGCATTACTACTGGGGGTATCATATGGGGGCACTACAGGGGCCTTACTACTGGGGGCACTGCATAGGGGGACCACTACTGGAGACACTGCATAGGGGGACCATTACTGGGGGGTACTACATAGGCGGGCACTGCATAGGGGGACTTCTACTGAGGGCACTGCATAGGGGGACCACTACTGGGGGCATTGTATAAAAGGAACTGCATAGGGGGCGGTGAAAGCTGGGGGAGAGGGTGGTATATTTTAATTTGGGGGGGGGGGCACCAAAATTTATCTTGCCTCCGGGCACCTGGGATGAAGTTACGCCACTGCATGGTGTGCCTATATTAAGACATTCGAGGCAGCTATCTCAGGCAAAAAGTTTTGGAGTGTGTAACTAGATCTAAAAAGTCAGACCTTCCAGAGCTGTCATAATTTCTGTATGTGACTTACAAAGTGTCCTAGAAAGGAAACTGCAGAAGAAAAGGGATATGTGTGATTATAACACAATATTTGTTTCTGTTTAAAATGTTCTCAAACAATTGTACTTCATTAAATATGTGATTTTTGCGTATGAAGCAGGATATGCCTAAATATTTATGATGGGTAAGTAGTAACTCCTGAAATAATGAGACTTGTCTAATTACAAGAATAAAGGAATATGTACTGATAAGAATAACTTTCACTCTCACTGCATACTATGCCTTTACCATATGTATATAAATATCAGAGTATCTCCCCTGGGAAAGATGCCCTGTAACATATATTGGGGTTTATGCTACTGTGAATACCCTCCCAGATGCATACCTGATTTCTGAGTAAACATGATTCTACCCTACAGAAGCCTATTGATCTTGGTCTCTCCACATGGCGTCACAAAATGAAGAGAATTATTTACACCTATGCCATGTTACTATGTTGCATATTCACGGATCATATAATGCCTAATGATTTGGCTATTGAAGTGCACAGAAATTATATACCACAATTTTACTGTAGTTAATATGTGGGATGTGAAGATTGCAATTTAGTTGCTGCTCTGGGGGGCAGAATGGCTAGCGCCACTCTCTTTCATGTGGCCATTCACAGGGTTGGTTATCCCAAACGACACAATGCAACCAAAAACAAAGAATAGGTACATGCTAATTGTGACTTAATACTATCATCATAACAGTTTTAAACTGACCTGCCCCCCACTTACCTTGCCAGACACAGTTAGAGGATACTCATCTACAAAGACAATGTAACGAGGAATCTTAAAATGAGCTATCTATTGAGATAAAAGAGAAACATATCACATATGCAATAAACAATAACATAAACACTATTAACATTTTATTGGATTATAATAAAAAACCAACAACAAGATAGAATAACAACAGTCACCTTTTAAAAGTTGATCTCATACTGTTACATCAATGGCTAATAGCACACAGGCAATGCGTGTGTCTTCACAATGGGATGTCAGTGCTTGTGTAGCAGTTTTATCATTGAAGGGCTCATGTAGGTGTGATTGTATGCATCTTTGTTTTGCATAAAGTACACATTTCTGTACTGTGCATGCGCACAGAAAAATCATATGCATATGTACATACATAGAGCAAAGCCCACTTTACACTTTTGGTAATTGTACCCATAAAAATGCCCTGTTCAACCTTGGTAGTGTCAAAGCTGAATAATTGGCTGAGACAAGTTCAGTTTAAAATGTAATCGCGACGACGCCATCTTGCGACTGGCCGCAAGATGCCATCTTGAAAATTAGATCGCAAGACGCGATTTTGCGAATGGCCACCTAAGCGCCATTTTAAATAAAATCACATTTTAGTACATGTGGCGATAATACTATTAGCACCATGCGATTGCATATTTCACCATTTCTCATACACACATTAATACACACAATTGCGCTGTTAACTAGTCGCATATTAGCGAATGCATAGGACTTTGTATGAAACCGCTGTTTTATTAGCTTTATGCGCACGCATCTGCCCCAAGTTAACTAGCGTCCTTATATCAAACCCCGAATACTCACACATTACATATTCACACATAAGGTTTAATAAGCTTTAAAGTATGATTTAAGTTGGTTCAGTTAGTTTAAATGCTGAGAAATAAAGATATTTGATAACTAAGGTTTTATACATGCTAAACAAGTCGTGTTTGGTTTCGTACTGATGCGTACTCTTTTTACAGTATTCCAGTGTTATCGGTGGGGAGATCGCATCATGCATTCTCGAGTTATGGATCGCAGAGCCTACAAGCAACAAAATGTATATTTCATGAACAACTGTTAGGATGTTGCAGGGGGCGGGAAGGGAAAGATCCCCAGCTGTTAGAGGCAGGGAGAGTCTATTTGAACCAGCCTGTTAAATGCTCTGTAACAGATGCTTCTCCCCTGGGAACCAATGACATCAGCAACAAACTTCTCCATTGTACTGTCTATTCTGGGGGGTATAAATATGTGTGCTCAAACGCTGGGTTCTTAGTCTTCGTGCTGAATGACGAGGGGTCTCTTGCTGATGCCTATCTTCGGGTCCGGAAGCGCTGCGTATGTATACTGTACTTGGGTCTGTATAATTCCTTTTGCGCCTAAATTGTGTCTGGATCAATTGCGTGTAACTGTCTGAACTTTTACTTGAATAACACTTGTGCTCTGGAACCACAGATTCCAGGTCTAAGTCTTTATTTACTGTATGACTGCGTATGCAAATTAGCGTCATCCTTAGAGGTTTATAGGAAGGATTTTAGAAGGTACAGGCAGGGGTTTATAGAGGTTCTGATCAAGTATCATTAGTAGCTATAGAAGTGCAGTGTACAATGAACAACCAAAAGTGTTGCGTCAATGGTCCTCTTCCATCATCATTACATTTATCTGTATCAGATTTAATCCTCAAAAACTGCTTGGGAGATGTGAATTATGGGCCATATCCTAACCTATAGGGCTGCCAGGCCGAGGAGATGAAAAGCTATCTTTATTGTAGGACTAGCAGACACAACTATTCATTATCACAAAACGCTTCTTATTGTCTCATATAATTTACAACTGTATAAAGTAGAAAAACACTACAATTATTATGTGTAAGAAGAATGCCAACTACAAAGTCTTAACATAAATGGATGTTCATATCTCATGTTCTTAGTCCATGCTAAGCACCTCACCTTTCCCTTGCAGTACTGTTTGATTTCCTCAGCCGTACACTGCTCATTCGGATGAATTCTGACACAAGCACAAATTTCTTCCCCCATTCGCTCATCCTTTACTCCAACGACCTATAACAACACAGTGCAACTTTGTCCTTTTAAATGAACCTGTGTAAATTATCTCTGCATGCCCAACTCTTTCCAATTACTGTACCTGGGCTTCCATGATTTTGGGATGTGTGTGCAAGAACTGCTCTATTTCCACTGGATACAGATTTTCACCACCTCGGATAATCATATCTTTACAGCGCCCAACAATTCGACAGTATCCATATTCATCCAAGCTAGCAATATCTCTGGCAGAAAAAGGCTAAATTACTAGACAGCATGGGATACAATCACAGCGTACAGGTACAATGTATATGCAAGGTGACACCTCAAGCTTTGTCAGGTGTTAATATTCAATTGCATTCTGTAGTTTCATAGTTAGAGGGAACATACATGTTACCCCATTTAGATTTGCCCTGGCTGAATTCTGCGCTGTAAGAAGATGAATACAACACTGATCTCTGTCTTTAAATTTGCATCTTAGTTGCACCGCATATGCAGCAAAACAGCACACAATCTGTACCAGGGATGCCTGGCTGCGACTTTAACCGCAGAGGAATTAATTTTAAATATGTACGAGTTGCAAATGAAGCACAACGGAACTTGGCGTGAAAAAAAGCAGCTGCATCGTAGCGCTTCATATACAGATTCAGACTCAGTCGCACACAGATATTCAAGTGTCACATATCAAATTAATCACTGTTTGGGTTAGGGTATTAGGGTTAAGGGTTATGGTTAGGGTACATCAGTTAATTTTACTCACCCAGTTTTGTACCATTTCTCTGGGGTGATCGTCTCCTTAGTTTTGTCTTCATCTGCCCAGTAACCCAACATTACACAGTAACTTCTTATCCACAGTTCCCCGGAGATATTGAGTGGAACTATCTGGCCTGTTTTGGTATCCACTACTTTTGCCTAAAAGGAAGGAGCAATGTTAGTTCAGGGAAATTTTAGGAGTACAGAATTTAGATTGAGTTGGGACCACTTCTTCCTACTTTGATTTACTCTGATCAGAAGGGGTGCATGCCTTGCCGCCAAACACTTCAACAACATCTGACGATCCATCGTCCTAATCCTCGCTATTCATGATCAAAAGCTCCCAGTCAGGATTCTGGGGTTAGATGCTGAAAAAGCATTTGGCCGCATAGCTTGGCCTTTCATGTCTAGGGTCCTGAGGTCGATGGGTTTCGGAGGGAAATTCTATAATGGTATTGTGGCCCTATACAACAGCCCCAGGGCATTGGTATGGGGTCGCTTCTCCATCCCGTTCTATCACCAACGGAACTAAGCAGGGATGCCCTTTGTCCCCTTTCATTTTTACACAGGTTATAGAACCTTTGACAGCGAGGATACGTACCAATCCACACATAAAGAGGGTCAAGATGGGTTGTCTGGAGCATAACATGGCGTTATACACTGATGAGGTTCTATTGACTCCTCACTTTCCCACCTACTTAAAGAAATTGAAGAATGTGGCAGCTATTCTAGATATCAAATTAACCAGCAAAAAACAGGTCTTAGGCCTAGAGTACATGTCTAGGGAACTTAAACACACACTGGCACAAAACTATTCTTTCCAGTGGTATCAGCACAAGATTAAATACTTGGGAGTCCATATCACAAAGACTTAACACCAGGTATTTCAAGTTAAATTACCCACAATTTTTTTTGCATTTAAGACAGATATCGGGACCTAGAATGGCTGTTATATTTGAAGAATTGGCCGGATCAATGCCGTCAAGATGAATTTATTACTGCTATCGCTCTACTGATTTCTTTTTTTTATAATTGTTTATAAAATGACAGAAAAAAAACAATAGCGTTGTGACATAAAAAAGGCATTGATGTAACACAGAGAGAATGCCATTGTATAACAAGATCAAAATATAGAATAAACAATAACCAAAAATGTAAAAAAAAAATTATGTGAAGACATTGACAAGTGACCAAATTTTCTTCAGATGGGAGTAGAGAAGGGGGGTGAGGATAGGAGAAAGGGTGTAGGAGGGGGGGAGCACGAGATAGGACTATGTAGGAAGTTTCAGATTTAGGATCATAGATATTGCCAAAAATATAGAAAATAAGATGGAGTAGGGGAGACAGAGTTCAACAGGTCACCTAAGGGGGGCAGAGCATGGGCATGAAGGAAGATGGGGGTCTACGCTCCACAAAGAGCCAGAGAGCCCAAACTTGGGTGAAAGCATGTCCGCAACATGCCAGATCTGGGGCTTAAATGTCACATCTGGCGTTTAAGGGATGGGAGGGGAGAATTTTTCCAATTCAGGAAGATAATATAAAATTGGGAAATTGAACCCTTTGTCAAGGAGTAATGTTTGCAAAGGTTTTCAAAAGGGGTCTCGGAGAATAGGAGTTGGAGATAAGGAGCGCAAAAAATGTCTAATTTGAAAAAATTCACAAGGATTGAGGAGATCGTTCAGAGTCGGTCGAAGCGGCCGCACGGTTGTATGGGAAAAGGGGCCGTATATGCAAATGATGCACTCGCATGTTGCGTCCCTAAGATCGGATCGGCAGCTGGCCGGCCAAGGGGAGGAAGCGGCCGGAAGACAAAAAAATACGCCCCCTTCTCGTACGCATTACACGTCATCTCCAGGCATATAAGGATTAATCGAGACCATCGGAACTGGTCGTAGAGCTTAAGGTTGACCATACCCTCTCTTAAGCTCTACGATCATGTCAGTGTAAAAACCTCCCATGTCACGTGTGCTATGACACTACTTAGTTAATTATGCACTCCCATAAAACGCTGTTCGCATAATTAGGCACGCCTGCGTTCGGATCTCCACTCCCCTGTTTTCAAGCACCTTCCCCTGTTACCACCCACAAACGCCTCATCCTGTCACTCAAACTACCGACCTGGCTGTGTTCAAGAAGAGAGAAATTTCTGATCGTAGCGGCTAGTTTGCGCACGCGCATTGCGAACTTTACGCATGCGCAGTTTAGCGAACATCGGTGGCGTACGACCGTGCGGCCGCTTCAACCGACTCTGAATGAGGTCCTGAGTGTCTGGGATGGAGATTTCTGTTGGAGCTCAGCCAGGGATAACCACTAACCTTCATAGTGAAAATCCGCTGGAAATGTAAGGCCTGGCCGAATCCAGCTGCGAGATCTCGCACTAGACGAACCAGAGGGAAACAGAGGATTTTGCCACATAGCAGTCAAGGGAGAGATTGGTGTGGAAAGATTAATTTTCACAAATACAGGTCCCAAAAGGTAAAGTCAAATTTGATAGTAGGGAGCAATTTAGCAACAGCAGGATGCTGCGTGGAAGTCAGACCCCATAGGGGGGTCAAGTCGGGAAGGTTACCATAAGCTGACTCAATATCAAGCCAAGAGATGGATCCTGGTGGAGCTGCTCTACTTATTTCAAATTCTTCCTGTGAGAGCTTCACCTGCAAATTCACATGGTCCAAAAAAGCGCCCTCGTTTGAGACAACATAATTAACTAAGGCCCACACTGGGCCTCTATTACTTGCCAGCCAGGCTTGCTTAAGGTGTCTTATGGAACCGGCCAAAAGATGCACGCCATCCAGTCATATCATATATATTAGTTATCTGGGACTTTGCTAACCACTGTTTTAAATTCACTTCCTACCTGAGTCCCTATTTCCAAAATACTGACTTTTGTTGTGGGTGTAATCCGACTGTATTTAGACCTTGGCTACTCTGGGGGATCAGACGGCTATATGATATTACACGTGATCAGGAATTTCCAACAATTCAAGCAATTCAGGCCAAGTTCTTCATCCCACATAAACATTTTTACCAATATTTTCAAATACGATATTTTCAGTAATCTGTTACAAAATCGAAACGATGGACTTCTCACTGCTTGCGAATCACTAACCCTAAGGGGTGCCAGCCCTAAGGGGCTTGTCTCCACTTTGTATGCAGAACCCCAGAGGTTTGACTGAGATCCGAGAGATCTACATGAATTGGCATGGAAGGCTGACCTAGGGGGAACACTAAATAAAGAAGACTGGGAAGATACGTAGCAACTAACTCCATTTGTGTACGAATAAAGGAAAATACTTATAAACTTCTCTATAGGCGGTATTACGTTCCCTATAGGCTAAATAAAATGAATTCAGAAATCTCTAGCTTATACTGGAGATGTACTGTTGTGGGAATGTTTCTGCATACATACTGGAGCTGCCCGATGCTCACCCACTTTTGGAACAAAATGAGTTCTCTGGTTCATTCCATTATAGGCTTAAGTATCCTTCTATGCTCTAAATACTTTCTCTTGTCACTGAGCTCCAAGACACCACCCATCATCAATATTAATTAATTAGACACATACTTTCAATGGCCACATGTCATTTGGCAGCAAACAAACTCCTCATATATGGGAGACTATAGCCAATGTATGGCACATTCAGCTAGGTCTGTTTATATTTTGGATGCGGAAACAATTTCTATTATTTTATCTGTTTACCAAAACATATTACAGTTACAATTAAATACATATGATTTTAAAATGCAGACTATTAGCTTTAATTCGAGGGTATTCACATCTAAATTGGAGGAAGGGTTTAGGAATTACAGCTGTTTAATATGTAGCCCCCTCTTTTTTCAAGGGACCATAAGTAATTGGACAATTGACTCAAAATTGCTTAATGGACAGGTGTGGGCTATTCCTTTGTTATTTCTTTATCAGTTAATCAGGCACAAGGTCTGGCGTTGGTTCCAAGTGAGGTATTTGCATTTGGAAGCTGTGAAACCACGACATGCAGTCACGGGAGCTCTCAATGCAACTGAAAAAGCCCATCCTTAGGCTGCAAAAACAAAATCCATTAGAGAGATAGCGGGCACCTTAGGAGTAGCCAAATCAATAGACTGGTACATTCTGAGAAAAAAAAGAACACACTGGTGAGCTCGGCAACACAAAACGGCCTGGCCGTCCATGGAAGATGACAGTGTTAGATGATTGCAGGATCCTATTCATGGTAAAGAAAACCCCTTCACAACATCCAGCCAAGTGAAAAACACTCTCCAGGAGGTAGGCATATCATTATCCAAGTCTACCTTAAAGAGAAGACTATACAAGAGCAAATACAGAGAGTTCACCACAAGGTGCAAAACATTCATAAGCCTCAAGAATAAAAAGTCCAGAGTAGACTTTGCCAAAAAACATTTAAAAAAGCCGGCCCAGTTCTGGAGCAGCATACTTTGGAAAGATGAAACTAAGATCAACCTGTACTAGAATGATGGGGGGAAAAAACATGGAAAAGGCTTGGAATGGCTCATGATACGAAGCATGCCATATTATCTGTAAAGCATGGCGGAGGCAGTGTGATGGATGGGCATGCATGGCTTCCATTGGCATTGGGTCACTAGTGTTTATTGATGATGTGACAGAAGACAGAATCAGCCGGATAAATTCTGCGAAGTTGATTGGACTGAGCTTCACAGTACAGATGGACAATGACCCAAAACATGCTGCGAAAGCAACCCAAGAGTTTTTAAGTCAACGAAATTTAATATTCTAATGGCCGAGTCAGTCACCTGATTTCAACCCTGCATTTCACTTGCTGAAGACAAAACTAAAGGCAGAACAAATAACAACTGAAGACAGCTGCAGTAAAAGCCTGGCAAAGCATAACAAAGGAGTAAACCCAACAATTTGTGATGTCCATGGGTTCCACACTTCAGGCAGTCATTGCCTGCAAAATATTCTCGACAAAGATTTCAAATTTAACATTTTATTTATGATTATGTTCATTTGTCCAATTACATTTGAGCTCCTGAAAATAGGGGACTCTGTATAAAAATGGCTGCAATTCCTTTATACAATATTTTTGTTAATCCCTTGAATTAAAGCTGGAAGTATGCACTTCAGTTGCATCTCCATGGTTTAATTTTAACAGAGCCCATATTATGAAAATGTGTCAGTGTCCAAATATATATGGCCAGGACCATAACTAGGGGTGAGTGCAAGGCTCACCCCTAGCTGCAGAGTGCAAGGCTCTGTGGGCAGCACCGTAGCTGCTCTGCGGCCTTTGCTTCTGGCTAGCATGGTGACTGGAACGGCACTCTGCAGCCCGGGTCACTGCTGCGGTGCTGCCGGAGCATCCTTTAGACACTCCTGCAGTTTATGCAGTTGATTTGGAGCGTCCACAGGGCCAGCACCCACTGTGAGCGCAGCACAGGACGCTCCACGTCAGCACTACATTTACCGGTGCTGCCGTCCCGACCCCTCCATGAAACTTAATTACGTCATGCGCCAAGGGGGCGGGGACGGAACAGTGCACATTTAAGCTTTTCAAGATCTCCAAAACTTGGGACCGTGGACCACACATTTTCACATGCCTCCAGCATTTTCCTGATATCTCTCTAGTCCTCCTGCATGTTGGTTTTTATACTCTCAGACCCCATATATTTTGGTAGTCCAATAGAATCTTCAGATAGGTCCAGTTGAGCAGAATCTGCCCCCTTCCCCTCACCCCTTTTCTTTCTCTGTGTATGGCGACCCCTCACCTATTCTTTACTCCTGAGAGACTGTCCGAGGCTGATAAAGCAGCAGCCCGAGCAGTCTCCTATACTGAAGGGGGGGGGAGCGATCACGCCGATTGCGACCCCCACGGCGCCCCCCTCCCCAGTGCCGCAAATGGTTTTTCTGAAGGGGGCGTGGCCACGCAGCCCATGATTAGGCCATGCCCCCTACATGCCCCCTGGCTGCCGGGACCAGCTGCAGCACAGATGATGGTCGTTCAGTGTGTATGAACCATCATCTGCAGATATATCTGCAGATCACTCGATCTGCAGATATATCTTTCAGGGGTGTACCCACCTTTAGGAGACAGAGTGAAAAGTGTTAAGGTGCCAGCCAATCAGCTCCCAACTGTCATTTTTGAAACACAGCCTGTGATATGGCAGTTAGGAGCTGATTAGCTGGCACCTTATCACTTTTCACTGTCTCCTAACACTGCTTAGTAAATAGACTTCTTAAAATCAGAAGCGTTGTCAATTTTATATATAGGATTCTTTTGGATAGACATTGGGCCTGATTCAGACCCACTCGCGAGCGGCTGTCCGCTCGCAAGTGGGTCGATGTTATGCACTGAGCATGCGCACGACGGAGGGAGCTCCGACGTGCGCATGCGCCAGACGCGACGAGCGAAGGAAAGTCCTTCGCTCGTTGTGTCTGATCAAAGGGGGCGTGCTGTCGATGGTGATTGACAGCACGCCCCCTTTGGTGGGCGTGCCTCCCTGACGGGGGCGTTCCCACGGGAACGCCTCCTGTCAGAAGCCGGCCCACTGACATCACTAGTGATGTCAGTGGGAGTGATTTTGGCTCTGATAGAGCCAAAATCACTCCGGAGCTTGCGGTTGAAAACCTGAACCGCAGGCTCCGGCTCGCAGTTTCGATGGTCGCGATGGTCACGACCATCGCGGCCATCAAACTGCACGCTCGTATAGCCTGTGGGTGGTGACCCACAGCTATACGAGCGTCCAGGTGGACGCTCCATTTTCATGGAGGGCGGCCCTCATTCAGAGCGTGCGCTCTGCTCAGACCGTACGGCTCTGAATGAGGGCCATTATCTAGCTCACTTAACCATGCTTGTTTGCTTATACTTTACTATATGTGTTGCGGTTATTATAGACCTCTGTGTAGGTCTGTTATATATTGTCTCTCATTCATTGAATAAAGATTTGCTTTAAAAAACAAAAAAAGAGATTACAAAAAACAAAATTAATTTAGGTAGAGCCTTGTCTTACCTCTGTATGAGGCATGATATATCCTACAGTATCAATCTTGCGGATAAGATCATCATAGGGGAAACCCATGAAAGTGACAGGGCTATTTTCTGTTGTGCCGTAGCCGATCTGCAAAATAACATGAAATTAAAAGCATTAGAAGAAAAGAAAACAATAGAAAAAATTTTTTTTGGAATAACAGCTACTCTGATTTGCTGTGATTAATACAGAGACTTTGCAAAGTGTTTGGCTGCTCCCTTTTTCTCCTACATTACATATTCCTGAATATTTCCCAGGTGCCCCTCCTTTGTCTCATAAGCAAGAGACATGTGGCAGCTTCCCGAGAGGTCTGAGGGATTTTCCAAAACACGTCTGCAGCTACTAGCTTTGGAGGGGAGTTGAACATAGTAGAAGTGATTTGGGTCCAGCTGAAGATGGATGAAGTAAGCAGCAAAGGCTTAATAGATAATTCATAGTCACAGGTGAAATATGTGATCTGACAGTAGATGAGACATTTATATAAAAAATAGTGACATTTGGTGCGATTTCTCTACTTCATTCTCACCAAAACAGCAATTTAATAAAGAAAAAAACACATTACAGTGATCCAAACACTGAGAATCAGACAGCTGGGCCACAAACTACCTTTAATAGAGAATATAAATATTGCAGGTGCCAAGAAAATGTCTCCTACTAGCTGTTATGCATGCCAGCCACCTTTATAAATAGCACATGAGGGCTCCTTGCCAGGCTGCTCCCAAAAGTGAATCTGATCTCTCTGCCAGTCTCCTGTCCAGATATATTGCCATCGTTCTGAACACAAGCTTGTCCCACTCTCACCGAACACATTACATGCACACTCAAGTACACTTACAGACATATAGTGCAAACTTTAATTTCGTAATATGTCCCAACAAATTGACCCTTTTCTTTAAAACAAAAATGTCATTCGGATCAATTCCCTGTATCACCCACATAACTAGAGCTACAAATGCCATTAATCCAACCAAAACATTCTTACATTCCTGTTACTGAATTCACATCAGCATCTAATGTGCTATGGCACTCTATAGCTTAACCACCCTTACGGTAAAGTTGATGACCCATTATACTTTGGACCTGATTCCCACAAGCCTCTGCCTGATTGACATTTGGGGCGTGATGCAGGAGGTGGGAATGGCCTGCGTTCCGGAAAAAAGGGCGTGCCTTGCAGGCAGTCAGGAGCTGACCAGCCTTTGGAAGCTGATGGTGATCCCAGGCTGCGACCTCAGTTGCAGCACTGGGATTGCAGATGCATCTTTTCTCTTCAGCCGCCTCCTGCAGCATTAGCACTTTAGATGGAGGGTATTGCACAGCCGCTTGTGTGCACCTGTGCAATTCCGCCCATTTCTGAATCAGGCCCTGTGTATGGATATTGGTATGAAATGTTTGAGACAACAAATATCAATTCGGTCAACTCTAAGATGCCTATTTTTCAAGGTAAACCTAGTTTTTCTAGCCGCTCATTTTAATTGAACCCTTCCTTTATTAGCAAGGTTGCCCACTTCCAACCCCTCTTGAGTTCTCCTATTTCCTTCTTACAGTGAGTGACAAAAAACGGCACACAGCAGGATATCATACTCAAGTCATAGTCAATAAGGAATTCCAAATAACACTATAGATTACTGCACTCAGGAATCATGGCAAATGACAGATAATCAATGTCACAACTTGATTAGAACTTGAATCCGGAGTGGAGACAGGAGATGTCCGTAGAATGGTTTGCTGGTATTGAAAAGAAGCCGGCCTTAGGGGGTGTTATTCGTGAATGAGAAATGCAATGCAGGAGACTCAGACTGTAGTAAACTGAAGAAGACGTGCGGTATGCCAGACACTGGAACTGGAGGGGACTCTTGAACCTTGGGGACGCAGGACCTCCAGCTGGGTAGGCAAACAGGATGGTGCACTCAGAAACTGGAATCAGAGGTGGTTAGGCTGGAACTGAGACTGAGTTGAATAGCAGGCAGACTACAAATGAACTGCAGAAATCACTGAGGCAAAGGGAGCACAGGAACTTACACTGGCAACTAAAGAGTCTCCAAACAGCCCTTAAGTACCATGGAAAGGTGCAGGATTGGTTGCTAGAACTCCCAGGAAGATGCTGTGACTGGATTGGCTCAACCAGGTCACATGTCCAAATCCAAGATGGCGGCACCCAGTAGTCAGCAGCACTTTTAGTAAAATCAACAGCCAGCTGTCTTGCCTACCTCCCTGACAATTCACTAGTACCAGGGTTACCTCCAGAAGCAAGCACCCCCGCTGAAGGGACCCCGCAGAGCGCCAGGACAGGTAAGGTCAGCGATATCCGGTGACACACAGCCCTGGTCGTGACAATCAATCAGTGACAAGGCTACAATCCCAGGTTCATAAAGACCCAGGCAGGAAGAAGATTGATTCCAGCAGAAGTAAAGAATTGTTAGAAAAGACATATGGTCAGGTACAGTACCACTAAGAATTGAATCTACTTGCACCAGTGTAGGAGATGGTACATAGGGTGGAACCAGAGTGGAGGCAGAGCCCAGCATGCAAATACAGTGAATGTGCCATGAAGAGAACAAATGGATGGCAGGACAAAGGTATGCCCCCACTTCAATCATCATTATGAAAGTAGTGGCTGTGTAGCCTATTACCGCAGAACATGGAACCACCTTTTAGTTCTTCCACACCAAGGGGCTGCTGTGACCAATTATTGCAGAATGCAGTGACCGGAGGTACAAAACAGGTATGAAAAAGATGCTCAGTGCATACAGAGTCACACGAGACCTGGTGTGCAGAGAAGGGCTATTTGGCGTGACTGCGGCAATAGTGTATGAGGACACATCTTTCTGATTACTTTTATAGCAGCTCCATGCCCATGCAGTGACCCAGGTTATGCCCCCATTATGTGGAATTACTGACCCACCTCGCATTAAGTACCCACTGCTTGGGGCAGGAATCTGAAATTGGAAGTGTGACGCTTGTCTGTGACATTATAGACAAATGTAACACTCCTTTATGCCAGCTGCTCTCAGTGTGCGGTGCCGTGGGATAGGTGTCATTCTGCCACTCATTCAGGGGACAATGCAGAGATGAACATAATTCAACTGAAATTACACTCACAAAATGGATATTTGCCTGTATGCTGTGTCATAGGCATCTCTGTGACCGTACCACCCCTATCCAACTGTTTTAGGTGCCAATGCCATGTACCCATGGGAAATTAAGTGGTGACAACAAAGCCTATAGAGGATTTCTGAATCAATTATCTGGTTTAAACTGCTCCCATAAGGCCAAATTGGCTTATACTGTATGTTCTCAGTTCTAACTGGTCAATTGCTCCTTGGCCTCCCCTATCTGGTAATGCAATGACCCACTTTTGCAGAACAGCATCTCTTTTCTTTATGGCTTTCAAAAAAATCTCTAAACCTGGACAAGCTTCTTCTGCTGCTTGATTCTCCAAGGCTCCTTTACCTCGGACCAATATGTAGTGCAGTCCTGTACTCTTGTGTTCTTGTTGCTGTGGAACAATGAAGTTGGGTTTAATTGCATACACTCCCTTTTCTGACTCCAATACCAACTATGCTACCTATTGCATTCTCAGGAGATCTTTTCACCACCTATTTGGATTTGGACACAGCATGGAATTTTATCTTCCATAGGGGTCTATGTAATAAGCCTTGGAGAGAGATTAAAAGTGGACGGAGATAAAGTATCAACAAATCATCTCCTGTCACTTTACAGGCTGTGTTTGAAAATGACAGTTAGGAGCTGATTGGTTGGTACTTTATCTCCATCCACTCTCTCTCCAAGGCTTAGTACATAGACCCCTTAAGGCTCACACACACTAGATGATGGGGGGGGGGGATGGTAGGAGGAGGGGGGGTTGCAGTGGAGTGGGGCCATGCTACACTCAGCAGCATGGCATCGTTAATGATATCCCCAGATTGAGCTGCATGCACGGCCGACTGGGGATATCGTTAACGACTCACAGGAGCACGCATCGTTCATCGCTTACTGCATACACATTAGACGATATGAACGATATATAGTTTAAAGATATCGTTCACTTTTATCGTCTAGTGTATACACGGCATATGTCTCCAATTTGTCGTTACCTGTTTTGGCACTAGATGAACCTATCTTCCTAACTGCCGCATATGGAATCTGACTTTTCCGCTGACTTCATAGAAGGGGGGTGGGCGTATGGGGTTGGTGTTTACATAAAGAACTAATCTATTCTTAGGTAATTCCTCAAGTTGTCAACTCCATCATCCTGGGTTTTCCTTGATTCTAGCCTGTCTTCCCTGGCTCCACTGCACTCTCCAGTTTTGGATTGGAACTTTAAACAAAATTTAGTTTGGGGTTCTCGTTATGAATCTCAATGTATTCTGAAGGTTAATCCTCCAACCAACTTCTACCTCCAGGGTATACATCTTTCCAAGATGTTTTTGCAAACGAAGATCCAAGGATCTAACTTCTCACAAAGGGCTCTATTTATTAACATCATTTTTAATCAAATAAAATGAAAAAGGGTGTTTTCACACCCTTTTCACATTATTTTAGTTTCACATAAATTTACTACAGGGCAACCCTCATTATCACATATTTTTAGTAAGCAGATCACGTTTATGGGGAGCCGATCGGAGTGTGCGCGGGAACCTTCTCACTGTATTTTTTTGCAGAAAATACAGTGAGAAGACTGCGGAGGGGATTCTCAGGGACAGAGCTTTATCGCAATCTCTGTCCCTGCAAGGAATATGTTATAAATCCCTGTGATATTTCCTAAATTCGCAAAGCGAAATTAGGCGAAAATATCACACTATTACAATCCGCATTTAAAATGCAGTTGTAAATAGGGCCCAAAGAGTGAGACTGGCATATTGAACTCCTTTTTGGCAAGTCTGTACTTTGCAGGTGCATATGGAAATGGTACCTATATAATTGGATTGTGACTGATCATTTCTTTAAACAGGCTCATTTAATCGCTCTATCAGGCCCAACTGCTGCTCCCACATTGGTTACTCTTTTCATTATAAAAGATTTTATCCGCATGCTTGTCATTGATCAAGGCATACAATTTGTATTCCAAGTTCTTGAGGTCCCTGTGTAAATGCTTCAAAATCCAAATCAATCTCGCTACAGCATACCCATCCTCACTTTACAAAAAAGAAATGGGAATCACCTTTCCTTCAGCATTCCATATGGAAATGATAGTTAACTAATGAGAATAGATGACTGCAACTTCATATAATATAGCTAATGTTTACAGTGTTATCAGCTGGAGAGATTAATCTAATGAGCCAATCAGAATTGGCTATATAGTACTGCACCAGCCCTCCAGCACCAACAACACAAATGCCACCTGAAAAGTATTTGTACATATCTGTCCGCATCTAATTGAGTCGCAATTGTATGAAAAAGTCCTTACTTTATTCGGCCTAGTCTTGGTGGTGTATTCCCTCCCAATTCTGCCATTCCAGACATAAAGACTAACAGATACGCAAAGATAATAATATGGACATATACATATGCAGTTTTCGTGCACATGTACAGAATTAAATCTGTATCTTATGGTAAGAAATTCCAACATACTCCGTCCTACCTATAAATGAATCCCCGTGTGCCTGTGTGATAATTGCTTACCTCTTGGAATTGAGATCTGGGTAACACAAGAATTGACTGTCTTTTATATCTGACTAGGGCAAAGAGAAAGTGTTTTTTCAATATTTGTGGCTTGATCAAAGCATAAGAACATTCTAGAGGGAGATCATGGTTCTAATCTTTTTAACCTCTTGTGGCTGTAAGCTACACAAGTTCATGTGAACTAAAATAGACCATATGTGTATATATTAGTGTTTATGTATATATTATGACTATTGGTGTATATGTATGTGAATATTGGATATCCTTGTAAATGTTTGCAGGACCCAGAAAGTTGAGATAATCACTGTGTGGGTGACAATTTCCCCTAAAAATAGTGCACAACACTGCAGCAGAACTATAATAAGTTATCCAGACGAAAAAGAAGGAAAAACATGCTCTGAATGTTATTACCTCTGCAAGGCTAAAATCATTTAAGCATTTTTATTCTCCTTGAAAATATCTGCTTCTAACCGGTACTTCTTAGCTTAGTACCTTAGGATACATAAGGTTCCCATTCAGACTCATAGTGGGTTAAATTCACACTCACCTCCCAAAATCTGCCTCCTCCACATCACTGTTTGGCTGCTCTCTGCTTTTTTTTTATTGAATATGATATAAATAGGTGTGTGTGTGTGAAGGTCTCGCTCACACTGCCAGTGTTCTGTGCTTGCAATGGAACACCTCAGTTTTTGTCTCATACTAAGCGTTCTAGCTGCTGCATGCCCCATCCTGCAGGCATGTCCCACACATTGTCACTGTCATGGAGGAGACCTGCAGCACGCCATTTGTTACAGTGCAGGTTTAACCAAGATTCCCAAGGTAGCAGAACAAACTCGCCTGCTAAACCTGCAGAAAAATAACTTTCCTGTGCTGGCTCCCAATTCATTTAAAGAAATAAAAGGTTTGGTGTCTCTGCACCTTCAGCACTGTCAAATCCGAGAGGTTTCAAGTGGGGCGTTTCGAGGTCTTAAGAAGCTGGTCTATCTCTATCTATCCCACAATGATATCAGTGTGATAGGCGGTGGCGCCTTTGATGAACTGACTGAGCTCACTTATTTGTATATGGATCACAACAAAATCATCGAGCTACCCAAGGGATTGTTGTCGCCTCTCTTCAACCTATTCATCTTTCAGTTGAACAACAACAAGGTGCGCGAACTAAAAGCAGGTACCTTTGCTGGTGCCAAGGACCTGCGCTGGCTGTATCTGTCTGAAAATGAAATCACTACACTGCAGCCAGGTTCCTTGGATGAAGTAGAAAACCTGGCCATCTTCCACCTAGATGGAAACCAGCTGAGCTCTTACCCACTTGCCACCATCAGCAAGCTGAGGGTAGTGGAGGATTTCAAGATATCCCGAAACCCTATTAAAGTCATTCCTGATTTTGCCTTCCAGTCCTTTGGTCGATACATGGAATCGCTGTCCATGGAGAACATGGGTCTGGAGAAGGTGAGCGGTTAGCAAGGGGAGGATAATTTATTAACTGTTTAGTGTCCTCATTGCAACAAGACAGCATGATTTATACATGTATGCACTGTCACACATGCTGTTTTGTGGATGCTTCTCTTGCTAACAAAACAACATTTTATTTGTATTCTGTAGAATAGCATAAAAGGAACCATCCTGCATAGAAAAAGAGCATATCTGACTTTTGTTAAGTTCAATTTAGTTTGTGTGAGATGGGCTAAATTGCAATGTAAGAGTTAATTTTGACCTTTCAAACTATAAACTCTCCTTCAGCCTGGTCAGGAAAGGAAGGGCCATTTTTTCCTCTCAAGAACAGTCTGTTTATTGACATGATGTCTCATAAGCAGCAGTTTCTCTGTGGTTCACAAAGCAGTCCCTGTCTGTGATTCATGAGGCTAAGAGGAGGGGCACCTGCATTGCTCATTTCAAACTAGCAAAAAAAATGGATTGGTGTATACAGCAGTGGTAATGGTATTCCAGAGCATGCTATGTTAGGGAACATCAGCACCACTCATTATAAATTGACAGGTTGTGTATGAATCTTTCCTATTTTATCAAGTTTGTCTGAGATCACTTGGGCAACTCACAATGAAAGGTGGAAATTTCCAATGTGATTCCTGCTGAGGGTAAAGGAAGGTGGGGGTACAAGGAGTGGGTGAGAAAGCTGTAGAGGAGGATGTGGACACTTAGAATAAGCGAGGATAAGGTGGAATGTTTGTTCTCTAAGTAGTAGCCAAACCCATACATTTTTGGTTTAGTTTTCAGAAAAAGCTTTTGTTGGAGTCACAACCCTAAAGACACTCAATATTGAAGGAAACAAGCTAAGCCAGCTTCCTGCCAACGCCCCATTCTCCACCCTACAAAATCTGACACTGGCAAATAATCCTTGGCACTGTAACTGCCAACTGGCAGCTCTAAGAAGGTGAGCCTGTTCCAGATACACATACATTATGCATCCCAAGATTTCCATGATCCAATCGTAACACTGTTTATTTGGATGTAGGTGGATGGATAGTAGCCGCTCTCGCCCGGATGCCACATGTGCAAGCCCAGCTCAGTACCGTGGGCAACAGCTAAGAGACACAGGAGCTTTCCGTGGATGTAAACAACCAATAAAGAAGTCACGAAAGGGTGAACGCCAATAAAGAGGTAACGTGACTAAGACAAATGTGACAACCACTAAATACAGTGTGACCAAAATACACACAGACAATTGTGCTCGATTTTTGTTTTTAGATTATTTTATCCCACTGCAGACTTCACCAGGGAGTTGTGTCTGTCACCTATTTTTGGACCTTGTAGACCTATCAGTACCTACTGATAGGTAGAAGAGGATTGCTTGCTAGAGGCAACTTCCCCACTTTTTTATACATCCCCCCCCGACCACTCACACATTAGTCCTCCAATTATGTGAAAACATTATCACACTTTAATTAGATTAACAGGATAACTCCGAGGAAAGTAAAAAATTATACTAATATTTATATTCATGTATCAACATATATATTTTTTTATTTAACGCCATGGTATCTTCTCCATGCTGGGTACAAACCTACCAGATATATCTGCAGATGATGGTTATTCATACACAAAACCATCATCTGTCATCTGGCCGCGGGTCCAGCTGGCCAGGGGACGTGTCACGCCCCCTTCCCTGTGGCCTGTGCAGCAATTGTACGGGCAGTCGCCTGACCACCCTGTACACACAGCACGATGCCCCAATATATCTGCAGATATATTGGGCATCGGCTGTGCAGCAAGGTCGATGTGGTATTTCTGTGAACGACGTTGTTCACAGATATATCGCTGGTACACACTGGCTGAAGCACACAAGATACATTGGCTGATCAATTGATTGGCCAATATGTTTACCCAGCATAAGGTTATTACATCCTTCACTCTCCCTGCAGCCTCAATAATCTACTCCCCTCTAATTAACTCATGAGCTTTTTACTTATCTATATACATTGACAATAACATCCTCAACCTATCGCCATAAAAATCTTTCATACACCTCCCACAACTACATATATAATTCTCTCTTTTTGCTTCTATTAGCTGATGATATATCACCAAATCCAGGCCCCATCCATAAGCCCCACTCACAATGGTATATAAATCCAGCAAACCTTAGACACATGACATGTCTCCCATCACCCTTCAAGTCACTAAAATGTGCCTTATGGAATGCATGCTCTGTTTGCAACAGTTTATTTCAAATAACCTCAACCTTCTGGTGATAACAGAAACATGGCTCACACAATCGGACACAGTCTCCCCTGCTGCACTTTCACATGGTGGCCTACACTTCACACACACCGCCGGGCCTGGTAACAGTAAAGGAGTAGGGGTTGGAATATTACTGTCCCAATCTTTCACATACACAGTTCTCACACAAGTACCTTCACTCACATTTAAATTATTTGAAGTAAGTTCTATCAGGATCTTCACCCCTTTCTCTCTGCGTGTTGGTGCTATCTATCGTCCATCTGGGCCATCCCAACAATTTCTGGAACATTTTTCTGCCGGGCTCCCTCACTAATCCTCTGACATTTCTACCATCATCATGGGTGATTACAATATCACCACTTTCTCCTCATGCCTCCAAACTACTTTCTCTAACCTCCTCTTCCGGCCTCTCCCAATGGACTGACTCCTCCACTCATCAGGATGGCAATTGGCTTGATCTTGTAGTCACCAGACTATGCACAGTTTCTGAATTCACTAACGCTCCTTTCCCTCTCTTGGATCACAACCTTATCACCTGCACACTCTCCTCCATTACGTCAACCACAATGTCATTGAAATCAACCAAGCCTCCTCAAACCCACAGAAATATTAATGCTATTAATTTTCAACAACTATCCACATCTATGCAACATCTATTCACGCCAAGTTCTACGTTCACTTCTTCTGAGACTGCTGTTTCACACCTGAACCAGACTCTAGAAATAGCCCTCGATGAAGTGGCTCCAGCTACCCATCACACTCCACGTAGACTTAGACGTCAACTGTGGCATTCCAAATTAACAAGACACCTACAAAAACTCTCATGTAAAGTAGACAGTCAGTGGCGTAAATCTTGTACTCCAAGTGACTTCCTCACATATAAGACTATCTACCACTCAAATCGTAATGCTCTGGACAATGCCAAACACACACATATTTCCAATCTCTCATCTCTGCCCAAGTCTCTAACCCCAAGCAACCTTTTAATACATTTAAATCACTTCTTACCCCTCCCTCACCCAAACCTTCTGCTACTATTTGTAATCTTGCTTCTTATGTCAAGGACAAGATGGATAAGATACGATATGAAATGGTGGGCTCTTCCTCAGCTAGTGACATGCTAAATTCCCTGGTTGAACCCACTAGCACAATCTCTTTATTTGACCCCACAAATGAAGATGAAGTATCTACACTCTTCTCATCCTCCTACTCTACTACATCTCCACTTGAGTGCTTGTCTGGGCTTTAGATCTACTTTAGAGCTATAACTGGATAATGGAGACACTCTGGAGTCAGTACTAGCAACTTGGGAGTACTGGCAACACTATAATAGACCAAAGAAAGTTCAGGGAGCTGTGGAGACTAAAAACACACAATTACTATTTTTAACTTACAAATGTACAATTGACAATTCTCATGAGTGACTCTCACTATTCTCATGACTCTCCCCATCTGACAGGTTCCTAATGGACAGTCTGGGTAAATGTGACCCTGTTGACCTGCAAACTACTGACCTGTAGGACCTTCTTGAAGCTCATCTCACAGTGTTTCAAACCATCTAATTTTCTACAACTGCCATTTTGAATCTGCATTTACCAAGCCATGCCACCCTGTATGCATGTAATTAAGTGACCAATTACAGCCACTGCACTCTTAATCATGTTACCAGCTAGGTATGTACATTTACTGTATATAGTATATACAATATAGAGACACGTATTACAATTATGTGATACATTAAATGTCAGAAAAATATTAGCAGCCCTTGCCATAAATGTTGCATAGGTAAATAAACTACACCTTTACATAGTGAATTTATATACAGAGTGCACCATAACATTGCTGACATAAGCTTAGCGTATATTACAAACCAATATGATACAACAGTAAGCCACACAATCAAATCACCAGTGAAGTTTGAAATCATCATTATTACTGCCACAGTTAACAAAACATTGGTGGCACTTCAAATCAACAATTGGAGTTCCGGGAGCTATTCAATTTACAGCACTGTTAAGTCCGACTAGAACCACTTAAGTTGGAGAATGCCGGTTATCATGCCTTAAGCTGGGTGTTTAGTCGTTGTAACCAGCATTCTCTGACTAAAGTTCCGGTCGTGAGGCTGTTAGCTCCATGCTAAGACAAAACAGCATCACGGTTGGCACTTAAGTAGGATTTCTGCTAGCATTCTCAGGAGGGTGCGAGCAAGATTCCTGTAGTCGAACTTAACAGTGCAGTGAATTGAAAAGCTATGGGAACTCCTTTCTGGGGCTATTCAGCATCACTCTGAATTGAATCGTCCTTAGTGACCGGACAACTGTCAAAATGAAGGCTAATCTACAAATAAAATATTACCTGCTTTATTATAAAAAAAAAAGGTATAAGTAAACTACATTAAGTAACATTACAAATATACATGTCAACGTTTTCAAACTTAAGGTATTCAAAACACCCTGTGTTTTCTGGGGTGAAGATATTTTTTCACTGCACACCAGCTCTTCACTTTGGATGAAAGTAGAGATGAGAAAAATGTTCACCATATTCCGCATTTCTTTCTGGTAGAATTGGCCTCTAGTGTCTACTGTCCTACCCTAACCACACCACACTGCAGTCTTAACCATTATCCCAGCTCTATTCATTACACAGAGATGTAAACATGCAGTGCAGAATGGTATTCCGCCGAGCAGCAAATCAAATTGTGAAATGGTATTGCTAATCTCACATGGTGACTTGCTGCATAGGAGTGAAGTACAGCATGATGGACATACCTAGATAAGTATAAACACTTCAGCTATTTTGTGTATATTATTCAGTTCAGTTATATACTGCTTTGATATATCCATATATACCAAATAATGAGTTTACTTGATCTATAACTAGGATTGCCATATCATTCCTTTAATTCGGGACACATGTGAATTACACAGGTTCTGCTACTGATTAAAACCAGGTGAAATGGAGACTTGAAGTCAGCTAGCGACAGAACCTGTGTAATTCATATGTGTCCTGAATTAAAGGATGATATGGAAAGCTAATCTATCAGTAGGATAAATCTTTTTATTAATTATAATAAAAAGCAATGCATAAATGTAATGATGATGTCCTCTCCCATCCATTGCTGATTCTGCCCAGCAGGGCTTCCTTCCTATCGGTGTACTAGGGACCGGAATCGGTATGTTACACCGCCGGTCGCATGGCTGGCGGTTCAAATCCCGGCAGTGCCAGTCCGACGTGGAAGGAAATCCCGATCGTCCAAAAGGTAAGTATTTCCTATCCTAATCTACCTCCTAACCCTAACCCTCCTTTAGGGTGCCTAACCCTAACCTCCCCCCCCCCCCCGGTGCCTAACCCTAATCCCCCCTCTAAGTGCCTAAACCTAACCCCATCTAAACCTAAGTCCCATGGGGGGGTGCCTAACCCTAAGTTCCCCCCGGGGATGCCTAACCCTAACCCCCCCCCTTCCCCTAGCCTAAACCAACCTAACCTCCGGGGGGGGGGGGTGCCTAACCCTAAGTCCCCCCCCCTAAACCTAACTCTCCCCCCTGCGGCTGTCCGCGCCCAGCATCCCTTCGATCGGGATGCCGGTCGCCCTTCCCCTAGCCTAAACCAACCTAACCTCCGGGGGGGTGGGGGGGGGGTGCCTAACCCTAAGTCCCCCCCCTAAACCTAACTCTCCCCCCTGCGGCTGTCCGCGCCCAGCATCCCTTCGATCGGGATGCCGGTCGCCGGTCTCCCAGCGTAGGTTAATTAACCCTCGCCGGGATTCTGTAGCGGAGATGCCGGCGGTCGGCATAGTGACCGCCGGCATCATAAACGCATTCCCTAGGGACCCTGCATAACACGGTATAGGGCACAGGTTCCGAAGGCACAGACACAACAAAACTACCCTGGGGTGGTGGCGAGATAACAAAAGTGCATTGAAAGGAGAATACTGTACCTGTTTAAATTCTATACATACAAACATGAACATATTCACAAAAGTACTGGAAAGGGATGACATTCCTCCTACTAAATTATTTTTTTTTGGTAACCAACACAAACATTTACATTATTCCCGGGATGATATTTAGGGTTATATATGGTTGACAAAATATTTAATTACAAAAAAATATTTTATATAAAATGTCACTTTAGCAATCTGCCTGGAAAATGACATATTAGAAATTCCCGTCTGCATTATCCTATATTTAAAAATGTCTTCAGAAGCAAACAGCCAAGTTGTAAACACATGCTCTGTACAGTATTTATACTCTGCAAAATAAAGTAAGGTTTTACCTGTAAATGACATGGAGTGTCTGTTGTGTCACTGAATTGTGTGCACATGAATGCGAGCCTGTGGAACTCTAGGTGCTGGTGAGCTCCCATTACACTGCACAACAATGAAAATGTTTCTGATGTGAAAATAGTTACTTCTAATTGATTTCAGCATGCAAAGAATGAATATGACATTTAAAACTCTCAGTTAGCTCTGAGTTCCGAGATATAGCCCATTTATGACGATTTAGGGGTATTCCTAGTGAAGTGGGCAGAATGGAGAGAATCTTACCAGCAATCTGCGTTCCGCGCAGAGGGGGCGGGGCCTAATGACCCAATTAAATGAATCAGTTATTTGTCCCCTCCCCTATTCAAATATATGCGATTCACGGGATTACCCACACAAGATAACTGTGGTGCACTGAGTGACAAGCCTAGTGAGCGATTCCACCAAGACATTTCAGCAATGGAACAAAGATATCAGGGTAGGTGAATCACTACTGTTGGACAGTGACAAGAGATGCCCCAGAAGAGGAGTACAAGCGACAAGCAAAGAGAAAGCACCTCTATGAATAGGCCACTATATTAGATAGTACTTTCGTATGATGTATGTTTGTTTCGTATGCTGTATGTTTGTTTCATTTTGTGTTCTTATTTGTGACTGATTGATTGAATTAAAACAACTGTTATTTATTTTCTATCAAGAAAATATCAGATTATTTTAAAATAGCTTTTTACTATGACTATATTACTAATGTACATACAGTATAGCGCAAGTAGTGTAGCTCAAAAAATAGAGCTAGTAAAAACATTCTAAAATCATATTAGTTTTTCTTGACCTCAAATTAGCAATGTATGACTATTTTTAGAAAGGAAACAAATTAAAAGTATTAATTTGTTGTACAGTATTATCTGTTCTTATGTTGCTACATACAGAAAATCTTCTATGGACAGGTATTACATCAGCAGTAGCGAGATCATACATAGGAAGTCTGGCGTGCATACATTTCACATCATAAAAAATTATGGTAAGTTCATGAAATATTAACATTTCATTATGACAATTCTTAGTAGCTATTTATAGAAAATAAGTTGCATGTTGTTTTTTTTTTGTAATTCTTCATTTTGAGTGCTCGCAAGAATAAAAATGATAACAGAACAGGAAAATATGAGCATATAAGTGAGTTTTTTAAAGCAGGAACAAATACAGGAAAGTGAATCAAACATAGGTAACGGGGGGTACCTACATAACTACAAGGAAGGGGGAGGGTTGGGGTAAGGGTCAAAAAGGACTAGGGCAAAGAGGAGGAAAATGAACTCTGATGCTGTAACATAGAAGTGCAATAAGGGGGGTGCCACAGGTGAAGAAGAAGAATGAAGCAAAAAATAAAATAAAAAAAACAGGGATTGAGGATAGCATAGTGAAGAGCACTAGCAGATGGTAAGTCATACCATCACATCGTGCATGGGTCAGTTGGCTTTACCAGGGTTCAAGGAGCAAAGGCTGGGGGTGCCCGCAAGGGAGAGCCAACGAACCCAGACCCGAGCACACATATGAGCTCTGTAATGTAAGTAATAGGTGATGCTTTCCATATGCTATGTGTGTGTGTTTTTAAGGCAGAGAACGATGGAGGAAGAGGGTTTTTACAATTACTTCCAGCTCAGTGACTAAAATGCAAAAAGACAACAATTTGTTGGAGAGTTTGCTAAGGTCTGGAGGTGTGTGGGTGGGCAGCATTACAGAAAAATACACAGATATTTTGGTATTGGGGTCTCAAGTAAGCTATTCGGGAGGTTATGGACTGATGTATAGTGCAACTCCACCAGATATGAACTAGGCTACCCTGGTGGCACAGTTTCTCCAACAGATGGGTGAGGTAGTGGAGAACATCTTGGAAAGCTTCACTGGGTTATAGTAGAAGTGGTAGTATAGTTTATAAGATCTTTAAGACATGTGGAAATAGAACATATTATTATGACTAATCTCATATCTTCCAAAGCTTACTCGCCAGGCGGGGGACCAAGATCCTTTTCCCAAGCCATTTCATGATAGTTTTGCTCAGGGAGGGCAGTGTCAATGAGAATACCATAGACGTGAGATACCATGCCTTTAGACATAGGGCCTGATTCATGACGGATCACTATTGCGATCGCAGCTGCAATTACGCATTAAGACCCTCTGTGAAGATATGTTAATGTTTGCAATCACAATGCCGTCGCAGCCCAACATAAGGACAACCACTTCCCCTTACTCACATCCGTAATACCTTGCAAGTCTGCGAAACCATCGGTAACATCGAGTACCCTCGCAGCCTCACACACACTTGCAATTCTGAGCAAGGTCTGACCTTACTCAGAATTTGCTAATCTCATCGCACGCAGAGAAAGCTCAAGCTGCGTATGCCATCGCAGTGGCTAATTTATGCACGCCCGTGTAATGGCGTTCAAATGCACTGACATGTCTGCATTTCTCCAACCCCCCTCCCGTCAACACCCCCAAGTGGTCACTCTGATGGGTCTACGTGGTCAATGCGATCGCAGTGTGATCGAAGTGGAGCCTTCGCACACACGCACTGCGATGGATATGCATGCGCAGTACACAACAATTGGCCGTCTGCATGCGTAATCGCAATAGTGATCCTTGCTGAATCAGGCCCATAGGATGATATTTTTAGAGACGTTCAAAAGGAGTGAGGTTGTAAAGAAGTGGGGTCTGAGGCAGGGAGCTTAAAAAGTGTTGTATTTGAAACTATTGAAAGCAATTGAGGATATGGGCAGTGGACTACAGTTGGAGGGCTGGAAGGGGAAGCCAGTGTCCAAGTGAGCAGAAATCAACAGGAATTTAAGAGACGCTTCGATCCAGGGCCTCACATGACCAGAGTGTAAGCCTGGTGGGAAATCTCGGTTGCTCCATATGGGAGTGAGTGGGTGACATGGAATTTTACAGTATAGATTCTATAATTTCAGAAATAATTTCAGGGTCGGAGGTAGACTAGAAGAGGAGGTCTGTGTTTCTTTTGTAGACCCCAGAAAGAAGACAGGTCTGGGCAATCTATACCAATATAATAAGAATGTTGTGTCTGTTCCAAGTTGGAACAAAAACTACTGACCGATTTTTATGAAAACTGCATAATTTTATAGTGGAAACTCCACTTTGTTTCATCTTGATCCGATAAGGTAAAGCTAAGCAATAACAAAAAACAAATTTATTGACATGATGAATGAAAGAGATAGGTATGACACCATGACGTGGCCAGTAAGGAATGGGGGGAGAGGAGCTTTGGGTCCCTGTTCATTTGAATAGGATAGACTACATAGCAGTCTGTGCACAGTGACATTGATGTGAGTGGTGGATGAAGGCGCTGCTGCCATCAGTCTGTATAGCGCTGCTGGTCACATGAGCCACTCCCCCGACAGGGCCCCTATGCAAAGCAATACAACTAGAACACCTCAAATAAGAAAAAGTTTCCAAAAGTGATTTCATTGTTTGTGAAGCCGCGGGCAACAGCTACTTTATATAATAAGACTTAATATCAATCCAAAGGGATGTCCCAGATAGGGAGTATGAGGGGGTGATCTAGAAAGAATGTGTAGATAAAATAGTTTGATATCAGGAAGACCCCTTCCTCCTCTTGAAATATTATTTGTATGGACAGTAGAGGATATTATTTTGGCATTTTAGACTTAACTAAACCAGAGAAAGAACTAACTGTAGGCCTGATTCTGTAATGGGTGCCATGCAGATGATTACGCAATGGTGTGATTTATCACTGATCGGGAGTGTTTGTGGGAAGTAACAGGGTAGAGGATATGAAAACACAGGCATGTCGCGACCATTATGTGGGCTTGTCGCAGACTGAGACTGCGATCCCGTATGCAGTTGCAAATGCTCCAGCATCTCAGATCCAGCAGCCTTTCTGAGTAACCCTAGGGATTCTCAGAACTTAATCGACTGATCTGCGACCGATTCTTCATCTTTGTACGCAATAGCTTGGCTTTGCTAAGCTGCCAGGGGGTCGCAATACAAATTTTGGCAGCTGCAACATTTACATATTTTGGCACAGCCGCTGAGTACAAATTCGCAGCAGTGGTGGCATTAGCGTAGATCTCTCAATCAGGCCCTATGTTCTAGAGAAGGGTGAGCAGATTTGTCATGCTTTCCATGAATGTCAGGGCAGCTCTGCTTACTCAGAATTCAGTCGGAATTTCCTCTCTGAACACGGAATTTTTATGTGCAATCTGTCCCATATTCCAAAATATAAGTTGTGCTGTCAGCGGAAATGCATACACAATTATTTCATTTCCAAATGTAATTCTCTTCTATACATTTTTGTCTCACAATTTAGATAACATATGCTGAGGAAAATGCTGCTGACTCCTGAAGTTTGGGAGCTAACCTGGACTCCCAGGAGACAAGACCAGCCTCCCGAATCTCGCCTACTTCTCCAGTGAAGCAGGCAGTCTGGGGGCTTGATGATGCCATGTATTACATCATAGTGGCTCTGCCCCCGCTCACAATGTCAGGGATCATGGCATTGAATGGGAGGGGCTGAGAGGATGCTATTCACAGTGCCATGCCTTCCTCACCTTGATGTCCCTGAAGGGAACATGAAAAAAGTCAGCTAGTACAATAATGGGCGCTTTAAACTAGGACATATAACCAAAGACAATCTCCCTCTAAAAGTCACATCCTGTCTACGCTCCTTTAATATTATATATTCTCTATCTTTTTCACATGCAAATGAGCTGCTACCAGATGATATTACAGATGGGTAGTCTCTACAACAGTGATTCCCAACCTCGGTCCTCAAGGCACACTAATGGTCCTGGTTTTAGTGATATCCATCATTGTGCACAGATGGTTAAATCAAAATAACTGAGGTAATAATTAAGTCACTTGTGCTCAAGTATGGATATCCCTAAAACCTGGACTGTCAGTGTGCCTTGAGGACCATGGTTTGGAACCCCTGATATACAAGTTACACTTCTCATAGAACTCCATCTATAGTCTTGCCACAGACATACAGGTAGCAGTAATCTAAAATAAATTTTTCACCTATGAGGTGATGCCCTAGCGCTTAACCTTCTTTATCTTGAATTTGATGTTCGTATTTATATTAATGATGCAAAACATTTATTGAATCCAATAGATTGTAGTATATATGAAATTATATTAAAAACCAAAAGGGGAGATTGTGCCCTATGCTTACAGTGTTATTGAAAGAAACAATGGCCCTGATTCAGAGCCGCTCGTAAGCGGCTGCTCGTTCGTTCTGACCGATGTTCGCACATCTGCGTATGCGTACGGATTTTAATACGCATGCGCGAACCAGTCAGTGTGGCCGAAAATCATTTGTTCGCTATATAGCGAATGCCTGCTATTTTGAGTGACAGAAGGAGGCGTATGTGGGTGGTAACAGGGGAAGGTGTTTGAAAACGGGGGTGTGAAATTAGATCGCAGGCGTGCTTAAAGGTCAAAACGGGCATTTTAAGGGAGTGCATAATTAATACAGCAGCGTCATTGACCACGTCACTTGGTTTTTTTTTTTTTTACTCCGAACTGCTAGCAAAATAGCGGTTGAAAAAAACAGCCACAAGAATAGCGAGCATTTCATACGCTGTTCGATGTACTCGATTAATCTAATAAATAGCGGACATGACGTATGGTGCGAGCGGCAAGGGGGCGTATTTTTCCAAATTACAAACGCAAGTTTTGCTCGCACGTTCAGACTTAGAGGCGTGAACAGACCGCAATTAGCGAACAGTTCATTTGAATAGCCACCCCTTGTTTTAGAACGAACGACCGCAAATAGCGAGCGGCTCTGAATGAGGGCCAATGTCTTTTAATTCAATGTTGCAAAAAAAGAGAAGAAATGCAATTGCACAGATACATCAGGCAGTATACTTAAGTATCAATTACTTCATGTTTTGAAAAGTGTCTATGTAGCTAATTGTTTAAGCTGGCTGCAGTATGGTAAACATATATATTTATAAAGCAAACAAGAAAAACAAAATGAGACAGGGAAAACATACAGAGGATGGGGGTGAGTGCGTTTTAGCGTGCTGACGGGACTCTAAGACAGACTGTGTTTTGGTGTGGGAATAAGGTTTGGGGAAAAAAAATAAAAAGGGGGTTTAGCGCATGGGAAGAAAAAAAAGTTGTTAAAATGAAAGTCCCTGTATAGTTCCTGTGGGGTACCTTGGACTGACAGTGAGGAATTCTTAGTAGCCCAAAAGACAAAGAAGACTTGTTGTTTGGGGGCACTGCTTAATAAGATAAATAATGTCATTAAAAGTTAACTTTTAATAGATTACTCTTAAAAATCAAGGACTAAACACACAAACATACACAAAACAAATACGGCAAGTGTAAACCTTATTAAACTAGGAAAAAAATTCCTAGGAAAAACATCCTGTACAGGGTCAGGTTACCCTGATATAATAATAAACCGTGATCAATCTCTCCATGCCAATATTGATAAACAAAGTGGTACAATATAAATCACAAGCCTAGTTGGCTACAATAGTATGACAACAATAATATTACTGCCTTTAGAAACACACACACTGACTGGTGCTGACAGCAGAACATCACATCCAATGTGTAAATAATTCAAAAAATGCAGTAATTCAAAATAAGGGTAACATGTATTCTTCATATATATGTATACATGTTTTCTCTCTATGTTTGTTAGTTATTAAAATTAATGAAATAAAGCAAAGATTACTATTAGAGAGTCCCTAAATAGAAATAAAGGAGAGAAACAGTATCTCCTTTATGACAGAGAACCTAACCGAGTATAGTACTTGTGGGTCAAAATACTCAAAGTGTCTTTATCTCCAGTAGCGGGAATCTCCGTGCTCGCAGCGCTTCAGGAAGGTACCTGGCCGCTTCCGACAGCCTGCCTCATTATTGGTCAGATGACGTACGTTTCTCCAGGGCTTGATCACACCGAAGCCTGTGCCTTGTGTATCTGCCATTTGCATCTGACTCTTAATGGGGCATTGTTTTCCTTATTTAATAAGGTTTACGCTTGCCGTATTTGTTTTGTGTATGTTTGTGTGTTTAGTCCTTGATTTTTAAGAGTAATCTATTAAAAGTTAATTTTTAATTACATTATTTATCTTATTAAGTAGTGCCCCCAAACAACAAGTCTTCTTTGTCTTTTGGGCTACTTTGAGTTTTTTCTGACTCTGGGGAGCACCACCAACAAATATAAGTGTGGTCCACTTGGTGGTAATTAATATACAAAGTTGGTATTAGATGTTATGTTTGCCTAGCCGGGTCCTGCTGGATCTGGGCTTGCATTCTATTATCTAGTCCTGTGCGATTCTCACTCTCTTGTGTTCAGTGTGGAATTCTTGGCTGGTTGTTTCTCCGTGCGGCGGTTGCCTTCGTTGAGCGCGCTGTATGAGGCGCCTGTGAGGTCCGTGCTGTCAAACTGAGATCCGTCCGGTGCAGAGGATTAATTTCAGCTCCAGCTGATGTAGCTGGTCGGTAGGATAACTGTAATGTCTTGCTTTGGTCCCCCACGGAGAGCCTGCAATATCGAGGACGTGGTAAATTACCTAAGAATTAGGATCTGCACACAGCGCTGACAGCAGTGCACTAGCACCGCAATACCGAAAAGCTGGCAAACACCAGATATCCCTGAAACACATCGGGATTGAATCCCCGACAGGCCCATGGTATTTCTACCACGAAGGACACACGTAAGAAGTATCCTTTCCGGCTCTCCATTCTGTGGCTACAAGGAGATCAGGTTCATTCATTTACACAGGGACTTTCATTTTAACAACTTTTTTTCTTCCCATGCTCTAAACCCTTTTTTATTCTCTTTTTTCCCCCAAACCTTATTCCCACACCAAAACAGTCTGTCTTAGAGTCCCGTCAGCACACTACCACGCACTCACCCCCATCCTCTGTATGTTTTCCCTGTCTCATTTTTTTTTCTTGTTTGCTTTATAAATATATATGTTTACCATACTGCAGCCAGCTTAAACAATTAGCTACATAGACACTTTTCAAGGCATGAAGTAATTGATACTTAAGTATACTGCCTAATGTATCTGTACAATTGCATTTCTTCTCTTTTTTTGCAACATTGAATTAAAAGACATTGGCCCTCATTCAGACCCGGACGCAAGTGGCCATTCGTACGTTCGGCGTACGTAAAAAATATTTAAATTCAAGCACTCGCTCGTATTTTCGCTCGCAGCCAAACATCCTCCCCAAACTCAAGCGACCCCTCCTCTAACTAACGAGCGTGCCAAATAGCGAGCGTACATCCCCGAAGTGGCTTGAAGGGAACGCACGCACAAGTACTACCCGGAAGTTGGACTGTCAGATTTCGATTAACTGCTCGTTTATTCTGCCTACCTCCCTCAATCGTATCATGCCAATCAATATATCAATTAGCTTAGTTGTTTTTTTTTTTTTTTTTTAACACAATGCAATAAACTTTATTCATGTCCGTGTTTGTGTTTACCCGCAGAATACGTACGGCTTAAACATTCGCTTTTAATTGTCAAAATACATGTTAGCCCCAATTAAACAATTGTTCGATTTGTTTTTCTACCCGCATATTTCCCGGAGTTCATTTCTTTATTTAAATTTGCTTACGCATGTCACTGCATCAAGCCTATCATAAGTCTCAAGAGATTTCTGGCCCTGTCGAACACATGACTCATACACTAACCAATAGAATTGGTCCTGTTAATTACCCAAATACATTAGCCAATCAAAAATTTTTTGGGCACTTTATTAAAAATGATTTTTCACAAATACACCATTGCCATCATGAGAGCCTCCGCATTCACCAGGCGCGAGCTGCTGGTGCTAACGGAGGTCATGGATAGGCGGATCACCAGCCAGCCTCCACCCATCACCAACCGCGAAAAGCGTTCTGCATATGCGGAGGTACGGGCCCGCCTGCGCTCCTTCGGCTCACGCCGCCAGATCGGGCAGCTGGAGCGCAGGTGGTCGGACCTGCAACGGCGGACGCCCCGCTTGCTGGCATGCTTTCACATGCAGATCGCCGAAAGTAAGTTTTATGGACTGTGGTTTTCATGTTTGTATTTGTGGCCCTAACTGCGTGTGCATGTTTTCCATGTAGTTCATATTTATTCATTTTACTCATATCTGCGTGTGCATGTAGTTCATATTTATTCATTGTACTCATATCTGCATGGCCATGTTTTCCATGTAGTTCATATTTATTCATTGTACTCATATCTGCATGTCCCTTTTTTTTTTGGGGTGATTAGAAAATGGTGTTTTTCGCTGATTTGTGTTGAAACTAACCACAATTTGTTTCACATCTTTTAGGGGCCCAGCGAAGACTACGCCGTCATCGTCAGCCCAGACGGCGCTCACGGCCACTCTCCCCAACCCCCAGCCAACCCTCCACAACCACAAATTCCCCTTTTCCCCACTCCTCCCCAGCCTTCCAAGACCCTCTGGGTGAAATTTCGGGGCTCCTTCCCCTCCGTCCCAATTCCCCCTCTCCTCCAACCACCCCTCTTCGAATTACCCCCTCCCCGGAATCGGTAATTACCCCGCCCCGATCGTTGGGGAATGGAGGCACCTCCGAGGAGGACGAGGGAGGGTCTTCTGGAGCTGCCGTTTTATCTTCCGGTATGTTTTTCTTTGGGGGTTTTTTTCGCCACAAACTGTATGTAATCATGTGTCGTTCCTTTTTTTGGCGTTTTTTGCTAGACTTTTGGGGATTTTGCAGATTGCCTTTACCTGTTACTGCTGATTTCAACATACACATATCACACCTGTCGGAATTTGTACATTGGCCTTGTATTTTTGGACTACACCATTTTTGGTGGATGGGTTTTAATGGTGTAATTATGGTTAGTTTGTTTTTTTGTTTTTTTGGGGGGTTTTGGCTTGTTTTTTAATGTGGTTTCATTATTGTTGTATTAATCCCCACACTTTTCTCACCCACAGAGGAACAGAGGCGTCGGGCAGAATTAGCCGCCTGTATGGCCCGTATGCGGCACAATATCATCGGTCTGCTGGTGGTCCTTGACCATATGTCGGTCCTCCTTAGGGACTAGTTTTTTTTTATTTTTGCCCAATTATAAATATATTGTTATTTTCTAAGTAACGTTCTGGCTCATTCGTTTTTTCAAAATCAGAGATTGTTTACCCTGACATAAGTAGACTGTTCCTGCAAGGATTAGCAATTTTTGTCACTAAGATTGTGTGTTGTATTTTTATGTAAAACAGCCACAAGAAACACCTAACAGTAACAATCTCATTTCCCTTTTTTGGTGTAGTCACAATTAGATATTACTACATTTTACAGGTTCCTAGTTGGGGTGCAAGCTGCTTAGGCCAATATTACGAAGCCAAATGATTGTACAGGATTCCTTTGGGTGTTGGTTTGGACCCTGAAAACATATTACATTTTAGCTCAACTGGCGTCATTACTGGATTACCCCTTAGTCAAATGTAACGTGTGTGAACCTGGTTACACTTGCTTGTAACGTTCAAAAAAAGGTTCAAAATTTCACTCTCCAAACATTTATTCACAACATAACTGAAAAATCAAAGTGGTCACTCACAAACAAAACACACAGTGATAATCACAAATACAACACATACCAACAAAACAAAAAAAAAAAACAACAAATCAAGAACTGGTTGACGAAGGACAATGCCAACATGATTCCACAAATATGGCGTTGCAATATGGGTTCCATAATATATCCCCAAAATGTCCACATACAGGTTTTTTAAGAGTAGCAGGAAGTAGTCATCGTTGGAGTGCCAAAGTTTATGTGAAAAAACAGAAGAGGGAGAAAATAAAAAAAATTAATTAGATGTTCTCAAACAAACCCTACCACATTAGGTATAAACACTGTTGTTTTGGCAATAATTACCTAAAAAATCTGGCCACCACATCATCGCGTATGGTACCCCCCACATACTGACCTCCGACCAACCTCGGGGGGGCCATCCTCAGGTAAGGCATCCTCTGGCTGCATTGGGACACCACTCCTTATGGCGATGTTGTGAAATATCCCACACAGGACCACAATTTTCGAAACCATATCCGGCAAATACATGAGCTCGCCACCAGAGCGGTGGAGGCATCTGAATCGGCCTTTTAAAAGGCCGATACAGCGCTCCACCACTTGCCTGGTGGCTGTAAGTGCGGAATTATACTCACTTTGTGGCCCTGGTGTGGGAGCCAAATAAGGAGTGAGCAGCCAGGGCGTGCAAGGGTAGCCACTGTCTCCTGTGAAAAAGAATAGACAACATCAGGATCACTCTGTATGAAGCTTAACATTGTTATGTACTAAAGGTCTCCACTTACCCAGAAGCCACGCATCACCAGCTTGTAGGTTGGTTAATTTGTGCCATATCCCTGATTGCCGGATGACGAAGGAGTCATGTGCACTTCCTGGTAATTTTGCATTCAGGGACAGGATCTGGAGGGAGGCATCACATACCACCATTACATTGAGGGAGTGATAGTGTTTCCGGTTTCTAAATATTGCCTCCAGCCGTGCTGGAGGCTGAAGTGGTATGTGAGTACCATCCACAACCCCTATGATGTGTGGGAAGCCAGCTATTTGGTAAAAATTGGCCTTGGCCACACTAAGGGCACCCATATCCAAAGGCATTTGAATAAAATGATGGAGGTGCTTGAAAAGTGCCTCCATCACTGCCCTCAGGATCCGGGAAAAGGAGGATTGTGATATGCCCGCCACTATTCCCACCGTTGTTTGAAACGATCCTGAGGCACAGAAATGTAACACCGCCATAAATTGCGTAAGTGGTGGTATTGCTGTAGGACTGTCAATTTGCCGCTCAAGATCACTCTCTATTAATGAGAGAGTGTCTATGATGATTTTTGGAGGAAGACGGTAGCGTCTTAAAACCTCATCATCGGGCATTCCAAAAAGGGTGACACGTGTTCGAAATATCTGGGGCCTTGCACGCCTACGATGCCTACGCCTGGGACGAGATTGAGGTTGGTCGGCTTCCGGGAGCATGGCCAGAACAATCCAACCCAGATCAACCTGAAATGGCAAGATTTGAATGTCAGGCTTTTTAACCCCCCCAAAAATTTTAATTTTCACTTAGCTTGAAGATACCATCCATTGATGCTTACATGCCGGGGTATTGTCATGATATGTGCAAACTGGAAATAATCACAACATAAATATACATCATTTTATGCTGGCCATTTCTGATTCCAAATTTTAAGCAAGACAAAACATAAAAGGGTAGAAACACACATTTGGGCAAAGAGCAAAACGACATTGCGCACACTACGTCAAATTGAGGCCAAATGTAAGCAACAAATGCTCCATAGAAAACACAAACAATTTTACAGGATGAATAAGCATTTCACAAAGCGCTAATTAGTTCGCAAATACAAGTCACAATAGAAAGTAATAAAAATGCGCTAATTAGTTCGCAAATACAAGTCACAATAGAAAGTAATAAAAATGCGCTAATTAGTTCGCAAATACAAGTTAAAAAAACGCGCTAAAATAAACAAAAAAAAACACAGATTGCGGATTTTGAAAAACAAAGGTTACATGTGTAAGGCCAACCAAAGTTGCGTAAAGACAAACAAGAACATTTACAAAACAATTTAACAAATGAACTTACCAAGAGATAATATATAAGAATCCGGATCAAAAGGTCTTTGGGGCAGAGCCAAAATAAAACCTAAGAGAGATGAAATGACGGCAAAAAAAATTAGAAAATTCTTAAACAGAAGGAGACACAAATTGACCCAAAGTTAGACTTCCCAAAACTGGAAACGACCAAAAAAATTACAACTGAAAAAAAACGAACGGAAATCAAAAAACGAATATATCCAAAAATCTACTTCCACCAACGCAAACTCCTACACCAGCCAACAATCAACTCCAACCAACGTAACCTCCAACATTCAAAAAACGCCACCTCGACTCGAGACGCCCCAAGCCATAAATAGTGTTTCGTTTCCCGCACAAATTAAGGAGGGATCATAGGAACGCACAATCAATGATGCGGCCGCAAAATAAGGACGCATGTATAAATACGTCACGAGACAAAAAAAAAATTCTGGTGTATTTCTTGTTTGGAGCTCAGACATGGCGACAGACCAGGGAAACAATGGACAACAGTCTGGCGGTAAGTATTTCAGGCATTTTGACTCAATGATTAATTAGAAACATAATATTGTGCAAGTTGTGAAGTTGAGAATTCTCCAAATTTACACAAATAGGTGAGGAGGATGACATGGAAGAGGCTGCTGGGCCCAGTATTCCGGGCAAAACTGCCAAAAAGAAAAGGCTGCCACAATTCACAAGAAAGGAGATGGAGATTTTGATTCAGAAGTGTGTGGACATCCTGCCACAGGCAGACAGGAATATGAGTTCAAGCCAGAAGTGGAGAATGTGGGAAGAGGTAGCCGTTGAGGTCAATAGGGTGGGTGATTATGTCCGTCTAGCCCGGGATGTCAAACGGCGGTAAGTAAACACTTGACCACCCTAAAACCAAAAACAAAATAAAAAATAATGGTTCCTTTTTCACCCACAGATGGCAAGACTTCAAATATCGCCTGAAACAAAAAATGGCGGACAGGGCTAGGCATGCAAGGGGTACAGGTGGGGGACCCACCCCTGTGTCATTGGAGTTGACTGATTTAGAAGAGCTGGCACAGGGGTGTGTGCAGGCTGTGGAGGTGTTTGGCGTGTCCAATATGGATACGGACATGCCAGACTTTGCGGCTCCTCATGTTGTCCCAGGTAAATATTGTGATGTCACCAACTCTGAAATGTTATTGTGCCAATATGTAGATTCTAATGTGACTCTTTTCTCATTTTTCCAACAGAGACACAGGCGGATGAGTCTGCTCCAGAGGGGAGCCTTGGCCGCAGAATTTCTGCAGGCTCTGCAGGGGATGAACCAGTACATCCGGCTGAGGACCCTGCAGAAGCCAGTCCTGGGCAATCCCCCTCGCAGGCAGTGTCCCTCCTCACAGAACTCAATTTTAAATCGGATTTCCATACAGAGATTCTGCAGAGGATGGACGCCAGTCTGGTACGGGTGGCTGAGGCCCTGGAGCAAAATGCTGCGGCCAACGTGACCATTGGTCAGGCCCTGGCGGAAAATACCAGGGCCAACATCCGCATCGCCAATGCCCTGGAGCAGCTCGTTCGCCAGCACATGGTGGAGCCGACCTCCCTTCCTGCCGGAACATCAGGATCCTCCACCTCTGGCACAACATCAGCCAATCCTCCAAATGTGCCTAGCCCTGTGCCTAGTCCAGAGGCCACAACATCTGCCTCTGGACAGGCCAGCCCGATGACATCCCGGACCCGGTCTGGCGCCCTCCCTCCCCCAGCCAAACGGCCGAAAAAACGGTGACAGTATTGGCTACTTTTCCCACACTCCTTCTGTGCTTGCCTCATATTCCTTTCTGGCCAAAACTTCCCTCTCCTCTCTTGTGAATTGTTTTAAATTTTTGCATTTACGTTTAACAACAATTTATTGTTTGCACAATTAATAAATATTGTGGAATGAACACTGCCAAAAATGTTTGTGTTAAATATGTGCATTCATTTTTTTGGGGATACCAATAAATTTACATCAAATGTACGACTTTGTATTCTGACATTATTGTAAAAATGGGTTACATTTAATCCGGGCCCACAAGCCAACAACGTTCAACCTAAAAAATTACACATTGGAAAAAAAGGGCTCGTTAAGGAACGTTTAAAACATTACCTAAGGAGGAAAAATCACCTTGCAAACACAAAATGAGGCACCAAACCTAAACATGATGACATTATTGTTACAATAGTCCAAAAACAATACATTGCGGCCAAAATACACCCCCACAAATGTACGCTAATTGATTGTGTAATCCAGACATTAGCAGCTATGATTTCCACCTGCGTTCGGTTTTGTGCTATCCAAAAAAACTGCTTTCCAAACACATACCAAGCCGGTTTGCAATCCAACACTAATTGATTTTCTGACAAGCCGTGATTAATCGATGCAACATCGTGGAGTGCCGGGACGGAGGAGAAGGCCATCGCCACTGTGGTCGAGTTATCCAGCCCCTAAGTTGTGCGAGCATTTTGAAGGGAAAGAGGATCATCCAGTGACGTATGAGTTTGTACGAACACATTTGACGTTCGCATTTGTTAATGTATGTACGCCCCAAAAACGCCTCGCCACGCCTGCGTTTTTCCATCTCCTCCCCCGTCAACACCCAAAAACGCCCTGTTCTGTCAATCACATTTGACATGTCACTTCCTGTACGCTATTTGACGAACGAGACAAAAAAAGCTCGCAATCTGCCGTACGCACATGCGCAGTGTAACACTGACGCATGCGCGGTTAGTCAACATCGGAACGCAACGAGCATACTGCTGTTAACGAGCGGCTCTGAATCAGGGCCATTGTTTCTTTCAATAACATAACATAACATAACGCGTGTATTCCAATCAATCCCACTGTAAGCATAGGGCACAATCTCCCCTTTGTGGTTTTTAATACAATTTCATATATAATACAATGTAATACAATTTCATATATACTTTCATATATACTACAATGGATTCAATACATGTTTTGCATCATTAATATAAATACGAACAACAAATTCAAGATAAAGGAGGTTAGCGCTAGGGCATCAACTCATAGGTGAAACATTTATTTTGGATTACTTCTATAAGTGAGGCTGGTGACCTCATTCCCAAACAGCTTCCGCCGTAGGTGTTCACAAAGTTTTTTATGTTGCGCAGGGGCACACAACCTTTTGCCTTTATACAGGTAGCAGTGCAGCATTCACTATTTTTGATGCAAGCAGCTCTGGATTACAAAACTTTTATCTGTCATCATATCCCTCCTCTCCCATAGTGCTTTGCGGTCTCAATAACCACTATACCATACGTGTCTAAAATAAACACATGGACATAATTCAGCACGAAGTGATTCCACAAAGGTTCTGACACTTGAGTCGCATGTAAGTCGCAATGCGCACGGATCTTCTGGAATTCAGCATAATGCACATGCCCCTAAAAAAGAAATTGTCTTCTGCATATGCACTGTGGATCAAGTATCCGCCTACGGACAGAGGAGGTGATTCAGCTGCGGACGGATCTGCTATCGCATAGCTGTAATATGGTAATGTAGCAGGAGGTGTCATGCATCCTCCATGCTTTACTGAACCAAGCTGTGTCCTTGGACGCAGTATCGGATCATCTGCGCCAACTGAGTGACCATAGGGTCGTGCAAACAGGCTACCGCAGATGAGTAAAAGAGGCCAGGAAATTTCCCTCAGACGACTTAGATCCTGGCCTCTACACCCCCCCCACGGATTCCTTTTGAACTGCCCCCTCCTCACCCAGAAATTACTGACAGTCTGCTGCCAGACTGTGTACGACATTGCAAAGCTGTACTGCACATGCAGGTCCGGCGCATGCTCAAAACAGGATTTTCGGGGGTCTTATCTCATTTTTGCGTTTAGTACATCCCACACCTAATGCGCATACGGATAAGCTGTCCCAGCGGGAAGCAGACGGTCGCAATGCCAACTGCCGGCTTCCCGACTGTTCAATCCCGGCAAGGTTCAAATGACAGGCGTCGAAATCCCGACGCCTGTCATTAGACCTATGCCGGGAGCCCAGCACCCGGTTTGCCGATCGAAGGTAAGTCGGGATAAGGCACCCCCCCTGGGAGACTTAGGGTTAGGCTGCGGGGAAGGGGGAGGATAGGTTTAGGTACTTAGAGGAGGGTAGGGTTAGGCACTTGGGGGGGGAGCTTAGGGTTAGCACCCCTAAGGGAGGGTTAGGGTTAGGTGGGGGAATTAGATTAGCTATAGTTACCTTAATTGACGATCAGGATTTCCACCTCTGCCAGGCTGCCGCTGTCGGGATTAGAACCGCCGACCATGCGGCCGGCGGTAAATCATACTGATTCCGTCCCAGCAGCTAAGTATTTTTGTATATCAGCATAAAAAAACGTTTGTATGCATGCGGATAGAGCAGCAAAGAAGCCTCTTCTCTCCAGGAAAAACATCAGGGACAGACTAATATTCTGCAAAAGGTACAGGGATTGGACTGCTGAGGACTGGAGTAAAGTTATTTTCCCTGATGAATCCCTTTCAGATTGTTTGGGGCATCTGGAAAAACACTTGTCTGGAGAAGGAAAGGTGAGCGCTACCATCAGTCCTGTGTAGTGGGGGGCATGTTGGTGGGATGGGAGAGCATGTTGGTGTGCAGGGAGGACAAGTTGTTATGCAGGTCATATAGGTGAGTTGGGAGAGCTTGGTAGTGTTCAGGGTGGCATGTTCTTGTGCAGGGAGCATGTTGGTGTGCTGGAAAGGCTTATTGGTGTGCAGGGAGATATTGATGTGCTGGGGGGCATGCTGGTATGCAGAAGGCATGTTGGTGTACAGTGGTGGGGCATGTTGGTGTATGCAGGAGAGCATGTTGGTGTACAGGAGGCCATGTTGGTGTACAGTGGGGCATGTTGTTGTGAGGGGGATGGGGGGCATGTAGGCATGCAAGGGGCCATGTTGGTGTGCAGAGGGGCAATGTTTTTCTGCAATGGGGTATATTGCTGTGCAGGAGGAGTATGTTGGTGTGCTGGTGTCCTCATACACTATTGCAGCAGTTGTCAACCAGGTTCCACTCAGCTTGCATTGGTCATCTTTTTCATGTCTTTTTTTGCTTGAATATGCGTCTTATTCATAATGCAATGTGACAAAACCACTAAACATGACTGCACTGATTAATTTGATATGAGACACTCGTACATATGTGTACGAATGAGTCCAATCTATTGATGGCACAGCTATCTCCTCTAGCCCCAAAGTGCACTGTCTTGGAGTTATCCTAGACTCCTCCCTCTCCTTTAAACCACACATTCAGCACCTCTCGCAGTCCTGCCGTTTCCACATAAAAATATGTCCAGGATTAGACCCTTTCTCACCCAGGACGCCACTAAAACCCTCATCCACTCGCTGGTCATCTCCAGATTAGACTACTGTAACCTTCTCCTAGCTGGCCTCCCAGTCTCTCACCTCTCTCCACTACAGTCGGCTCTCAATGCTGCTGCCCGGCTCATCTTCCTCTCCAGACGTTCTACATCTGCTTCCCCTCTCTTTCAAGCTCTACACTGGCTCCCCTTCCCCTTCAGATGCCAATTCAAGGTTCTTACACTTGCCTACAAAGCCCTCACCAAATCCTCTCCCACATACATTTCTGACCCTTCACACTCCCGCCCGCCCACTTCGCTCAACAAATGCATGCGGCCTCTCTTGCTAACTGATTACTTCCTCCCACTCCCGCATCCAAAATTTTCCCCGTGCTGCTCCCTACCTTTGACATGCTCTCCCTCTCCCTATCAGACTCTCCACCTCTCTACAAATCTTCAAAAGGGCTCTCAAGACCCACTACTTCATCAAGGCCTTCCAGCTCTCATCCTAACCCACTTCATGCGCTTTCCTCCCTATCTTCCCCTTCTGTGTCACGCCTGGCTGTCTGCCCCTCCCCTTTAGAATGTAAGCTCTCTCGAGCAGGGACCTCTTCCCTCATGTGCTTCTCTTTACATTTTCTTCTACTCCTTACTCCCCATAAAGGCACCTAGCACATGACTGCCAACTCCCTGCTGCTTATTGTGAGTGCTTTAATCGCTGTTGCAGTAATGTATATAAGTCGTGCCCTTGTCCTGCACTGTAATGTACTGTAAGTTACTTGTTTCTTGTTCACTTACTAGTTTTATGTACTATGTAAGGCGCTGCGGAACACTTGTGACGCCATATAAATAAAGGATAATAATAATAATAATAATAATATATGAAGTACAACGATGCAGTGGCCGCTGATTTGTTTCACAAAAACTTAGTAAAATTAAACCTTAAGTACTACATACAGAGCCTTAGGTAATAGCAGTGTGATGTATGACACCACCAAGAGTGACTACTAAAATGGAAAGGGGGAGGGGGTGCAATAGCATGCACTTGCTCCGGATGCCAAGGCTCCACGCTACACCTCTGGCTGCATAACTATTGGGAAGATTATATTCCTACTTGAGCAACTGAAATGATTGAAGAGCCTTCATGATACAACTGTACATGGTAGCAGTGGCGTAACTACTGTAGGTGAGGTAGGTGCCCCTGCACCTTTGGTGCCAGGCCTCGGTCTACAGCCCTCCCCTCTGCACTCTCCCCACTCCCCTTTCATCGACTTACCTGCTCCATGGTCGCGCCCTCCAGGACAGCTCCGGCTCTCCTCATTGAAATACTGAGAGGAGGCGTGGCCACCTCCTCCCAGCATCAATCAATGAGGAGAGATGGAGCCGACCGGGAGAAGAGGTGTGCCTGCCCTGCACAGCGCGACCACGGAGCAGGTAAGTTGAGTAGAGGGGAGTGAGGAGGGTGCGGGGGAGGAGAGTGCCGAGGGTGGGCCAGGGAGCTATCTTGCTATGGGGCCCCCCTAAGTCTAGCGATGCCCCTGCATGGTAGCATATGTTATGCAAAGTACAGACTGTAAAGTTCCAAGGGGACTATTTAGTAAGCCTTGGAAGGAGATAAAGTGAATGGAGATAAGGGACCAGCCAACCAGCTCCTAACTGTCATTTTTCAAACACATCCTGTGACATGGAAGTTAGGAGCTGATTGGCTGGTACCTTATCTCCATTCACTTTATCTCCAGTCAAGGCTTAGTAAATAGACCCCCTAGAGAGCAGTGTGTCCCCAACATGATGGATGTGTTATCATTACAGTATAAGTCTCAGGCAGCATCCCAAACACTCAATGTCTGCACAAATGTGCAGTTTCAAAGCATCAGACCCAAACAGTGCATATAGGATTTATACAAGATCAAAGTATCCTGAGTACCAGGTATATAAAAGTCTTTCCTCTCCTCACACCATGTCAATGAAACAAATGACAAAGCTGCACAGTGAAATAACACAGTGGGCATCAGGGAGAGAAATGTCACCAGTTTCCCAATGGTTCTGCTTATTTTAGATCTATCACTTCTTTCCACAAATGAACAGAAAAGGACATCATGGAGTAAATTTAATAAAAACAGTTTTTCAGAGTTTTGCATGGAAAACAGCATTTACTAAAGGTTATTGTGACCTTGTAAAAAGATCAATCCCCATTGGTTTTTAAAATTTATTCTGCCGTCATCCAGCGTAATCCCATCATCATTTACAAGTGATGCACGGCCTCTATTCACAGTGTAGGTGGAGCCTGGTGGCAGCCGAGCATCTCGAAGAGTGCTGGGCACGCCCCCATAGTGATGGGAACGGGGGTGCCATGGGGCTCTTTCTGGATGCGCACTCAATACCCGCCTCCAGAAACATGAAAGTTGGGAGGTACGTTAATTGTATCAGTGGAAGAGAATAGAACAAGACACACTTAGGGGCGAATTCAAGTAGATGCAATAAGCCGCTTTTCCCGAAAAACGGCTTATCGTGCAAATTTATATTTGTCGCACAATCCTATAGCTGTGGTTTTCGCGTGTGTGCATTATGACATGCAGAAAATCACTATTTCAAGGTAAAAATGTCGGGACTAAGTTCATAACCACTAGGACAGCATCCTTAATGACTAATTAGGCAAAAAAAAATTGATTAGCTTAATTTGGCCAAACATGTCATTTTGGGGGTGAAAATGTGCAAAGTCCAGATAATGAGTTAATTGATGTGGGACTGGTATATGGGGGTGCAGTGTGAATAAAAAGGTGTATTAAGAATGAAGGTGAGCGTCAGAGGTGTATTTTGAAGGTTAATGATAATATATACTTATAGGCATTTTTATGCACCCCCCCATTTAAAAAGTACATTTATTTAGCAAAAAATAATTACTTGACTGTTTTAGAAATATGGATAAAAACAGTAATTTGACACATTAGGGCCACTTATACACTTCTATATTGTTATCCACTTTGCCTCTTATTAGGGTACAGGCAGATTTGCCCATTTTCACCTATACTTATCGTGGGTAATACGAGGAAGAATCTTTGTGCGAATGCCTCATCGTGATTTTTGTAATTGGATTGTGCGAAAAACAGGAGTGTGCTAAATTCGCACACGAATGGTGAAAAAACTTAGCGCGCAAAAAGTTATCGCATTTTCGCAGCTAACTGAATTCCCCCCCTTAAATAACCAGTATCGGCTGCTGATTAACATCATCATCTCCATGTATTCTGCACCAATGGTTGAGCACATGGAAGGTGTAGGCTTCCAGTGTTGTGGTATGCATGAGTCACAATGTGCGATCGTGGCAGAGAAACTGCCGTCGGCTGCTGAAAGCTGATCTATTGGCAATCCCTGGCCTCAGCGCAGCTGGCTGGCCCTTAGATTGTTGCGGTAACCTCCCCCCAGCCGGCCGGGCTACCCGCAGCTGTAGGTAGGCAGTCTTCCTGCAGCCTAAGCTCCCTCCATGGCCACCCAGACTGATTGGAGCTGACAGTGACAGTCTATAGCACCGTGCTCTACAGCACAGCCACGCCTCCCATCTCTCCCAGGTAACACAGCAGCAGTGGAGATGGCCGATTCTCAGGATCGTCCACTCCCTGCTTGTGACTGCTCTTCTTCAAGGACTGTGAAGTCCTACAAGTAGCAGCTTTTATATAGTTTAAAAATGTTATATATGTAAAAATATTGGTTCAGTGGTTAAGTGAAAACATTGTTGAGGAAACACTTACCAAGATATTTCTCATACTGGTTTCTGTTGCAAGCTTCTTCACAATCTCAGGGGGAGCACTGGATCCGGCAATAACTCCTAGAAAAAAATGTAGAATAAAGATAAATACGTGGCTTGATTATTTGCAGACCTGTTCCCTACTTCTAGGAGCCCTGGAAAACATAAGTTTGGTACAAACTACAGTATATGATACACTGTGCAATCTGTATGACCATTGTACAGTGTGTACACCCAAACTATCGTTTGCACAATTTTGTGCTTCAAAATATTCTTCTTAATATAGGATTCCATATACTGAATGGATTTGTAAAAGTAGTACAGACATGTATAATGAGGACGGCCTCATTACATGGTTCTAGAGAAAGCATGATGAAAATTGGCTACAGCATTCTTCTAGAAAAAGGCCATCCAAATACCCTAAGGGGGGTATCCAATTAGCTGCGACTGGTGGAAAACAGGGATTTTTCCTCAATTATCCCCATTTTTCGACAATGTTTTTCTTCCCCAATCCGATTATTTAGGTCAAAATAATAGGATATTTCTCCCGATAAGCTCGCAGACCTATGTGTTTTTGCCAATTAGGTGGTGAAAAATCAGCACTTATCGTGGATTATATATCAGGTCCCTAAAAATATCCACGATAAGTGCCGTCGCCGGGCAGCACTTCATGGCTAATTGGAAAGCCCCACCGCGATTAATCAGCAACACTGCTAATTGGATACCCCCCCTAAGGCTGAAAATGTAAACCAAACTAAAATGCTGCTGTTACATGTTAAGCTCCAATGATTCGAAATTGTATGTCGTTTTAACCAACTTGTTTATTGGATACTACCATGCAGAAAATGCCTTCCCAGTAAAATCATTGATTTGGCATGGGATGTAGTGGGCAATTCGACAGGTACAATGTCAACACACATAACGTGGACTCTGTTAAGTGGAACCTGGCATGCCAACATGTTAATAATGTGATTTGCAGCATTTTAACAGTATCGCCATAACAAATTCAAAAATGATGGTAATCAGCATGTCTGAACTTGCAGTGGTTGCCCTATTGCTATTGCTGTCTACAAAAATATTTACTTTTTTTCTTACTCCTGCTTCCAGATATTAAAATAAGGGCATTTTTCAAAAGTAATTACATGAACAGATCCAAATAAAGCACTTTCTTGACAGTTTAAGAATAATTAGCATATGTAGATTATGGGTTGAACTACTAAATGTTGTGTGGAATATAGCACACAAAAGCAAATATTTTTATTTCATGCAAAATTTACAAATGTTTTCCCAAATAACAAATCATTTATAATCTTGAGCTTATAAAAGTTGATAAAAAAAAGGTGGGTGTGGCGTAATGATTTCTAAAAATAACTGATCGCGTTTTTCAAATGTTATATTTAAAAGTTTAGTTTTAATCTGAATAAATAAGCTTAAACAATTGTATGGCAAAGGCAAGAGGATTCAAATGACACGAAAATGAAACAATGTGAATTCTATTTTTAAATAGACAGATTCCCGAAAAAGTTCTAGTGAATTTGAATGCAGTATTAGAATTATTGTCAATGAAAAATGCAATTTTGTAAATTCTCACCTATAGATGTGTCCACATACATCTATCCTCTGTGTGCTACAAGTCGGGTTACACATAACGTGAGGGTGGAGTGTTACTCTGTAGCCCCAAACTGGTCATCGGGCACTTCTGGCAAATGCTTTGACGGAGAGCAGGATTATCCGGCAGAACAACCTCCCGGGTGGCACCATGCTCTGAAATGCGCGCCCGCGTCATTGCGTAATGACATGATGCGGCCGGCTCCAAGCCCCATCCGGGCAGGTGGATGCTAGTCCTGCCAGCAGTCAACGTGCAGGGCTGCCCGGCAGCCTTGCTTCGTCAGTTGCTATGTGCGACCACGTCAGGGCCGGATTATAGGCGTGCCTCATGGATGACTCCCGTGTCCCGCCTCCCGGCAGCAGTACCCAATAATGGCCGCGGCTGACTGATGAAGCCCCGTCCCCTTTGATGAAATAATGCCGTGATTTGTGGGTGAGTAGGGGGCGGGGCCTTATGCCGCGAAGTGCCCGCCCCGTAGAAAAGCTGGTACTGTACCTCAGGTAAGTGTGCTACAGAGGGAGCACACTCCTTTCCTCCCTCTCAATCTCTCTCTCTTCCTCACTCCCTCCACTTCTTTGTCTGTCCCCTACTCCTGTCCTCCTCCCTTCCCCCTCCCTTTATCTCACTCTCTGGGTCGCATTCAATTAGGAGCGAAAAGTCAGTTGCCGGACTTTACGCCGAACTTGCCGCTTTTTTGCGCGAAAAAGTATCGCGCTCGTCCCCGCGGATCCAATTCCAAATCGGCGAAAACGGGACCCGGGGAAAAGTAATAGAGTTGTCATTTTTAGGGAAATTAACCTGACACCCCGCAAAAGATGCTCTGACATGGGGGATCACTATGGGTACCCCCGAATTGCCCTGCTGAAGGTATTTGGGGACTTAAAACTAGGGATGTGCGCCGGACCATTTTTGGCGGATTTGGATTTGGTTCTAATTCGTCATCCGGCTTTGGATTTGGATTTGCCAAACTGCAGTGACTGGCTTTGGATTTGGATTTGGATTTTTTGCCAAAATTGGCAAAAAAAGCTAAAATTACATAAATTGGGCTTTTTTTTCTTCCTAGAGTGTTATTTACCTCAATAACATTAATTTCCAGTCATTTACAGTCAATTTAGACCACCTCACAGCTTAAATTATTCGTTTCACCATTATTGGCCAAAGGTTGCAGTGAGCTGACTGGTGACCAAGCGTCAGAGCAGCGGCGCAGTGGCACAGACACCACAGTTTAAAGCACATCTATGAAACTATGCCACACAGCAGTGGCAGAAATGAAAGGTAGTGCTAGATGGAATTGTCCTTGGGCCCTCCCACCCACCCTTTATGTTGGATCTTAAAAAGGACATGCACACTTTAACAAACAAAGCATTTCAGCGACAGGTACTGCCACTTTGTGGCTGAAGTGCTTGGTTTGTTTGGGCCCCCACAAAAAAATCTTCCAATCTACTAAAGGCAACAGGTCTACAGTGGCATGATGTCACCATCATTGCCATCCTCACCCTCATCAGTGTGTACATCATCCGATTCCTCACACAATATCAGTTCATCCCCGCTGGAATCTACCATTACAGAAGTATCTGTACTGTGACGTGATTGGTGGGAAAGGTTTTCCTCGTGAAATTTCCAGTTCATTTTAATGAACATCATTTTTTCTACATTTTGTGGAAGTAGCCTCCTTCGTCGTTCACTCACAAGGTTCCCGGCTGTACTGAAAACTCTCTCCGAGTACACACTGGAGGGTGGGCAGCTTAAATAATGCAAAAGCCAGTTTATACAAGGGTCTCCAAATTGCCTTTTTTTTCTTCCAATATTCGAAGGGACTCTGTGACATGTCTACGTGTATGGTGTCCTGAAAATAATCCTCCACCATTCTTTGGATGGTAATCGTATTAGATGGAGTTGCGGTAGAGGTGTCACTGGTGTTGGGCAAATCTTTTAGACCCGACCAGATGTCAAAATGTTGACTTGACTTATCTGCATCACCACTGGGTCTTTTGGAAAAGGTGCATTTTTTTCTGGCTGCTGCTGCAGAAACCGAAGGAGGAGACGTCATCGTAGTGCCATGTGTCACTTCAGCTGCCAACTTGCTCACCAGGAGCGCTTTGGTTCTTTTAAGATCTGGGTCAGTTGTAAAGAAAGACACAGCATATGACTTGAACCTAGGATCAAGAATGGTTGCTAAAATATAATGATCAGATTTCAAGATCTTGGCCACCCGTGGATCCTGGCGAAGCGAACAAAGGACTTGATCTATCAGTCCAGCATACTTTGCGGAATCACTTTGTTTAATATCATCCTTCAATTTCTCCAGCTGCTTTTCCAAAAGCGAAATCAGGGGAATCACCTTACTCAAGCTAGCAGTGTCAGCACTCACTTCACAAGTGGCAACTTCAAATGGTTTGAGCACCTTGCACAAGACAGAAAGTACTCTCCACTGTGCTGGGGTAAGGTACATTCCCCCTCCTCTCCCAATGTCATGGCTTGTCGTATAGCTATGGATGGCTTTTGCTGCTCCTCCATCCGCTGAAGCATATACAGGGTTGAGTTCCACCTCGTTACCACTTCTTGCTTCAGTTGATGGCAGGGCAAATTAAACTGCTCTTGCAGGTGCTGCAATCTCCTGCACGCTGTTGCTGAATGCCGAAAATGTCCCGAAATTTTTCGGGCCACAGACAGCATCTCCTGAACGCCCCTGTCGTTTTTTAAAAAACCCTGCACCACTAAGTTTATTGTGTGAGCAAAACAGGGGATGTGTTGGAATTCACCCAGCTGTAATGCTTTCACTATATTTGTAGCATTGTCAGAAATCACAAATCCTGAGGAGAGTCCAAGTGGGGTAAGCCATGTTTCTATGACATCTCTTAGTTTTTCTAAGAGGTTGTCAGCGGTATGCCTCTTATTGAATCCGGTGATGCACAGAGTTGCCTGCCTCTGAATGAGCTGGTGTTGTTTGTTAGATACTGCTGCTGCTGAAGGCGATTCACCCACCCAGTGGGCTGTCACAGTCATGTAATCTTTAGTTTGTCCACTACCGCTTGTCCACATATCTGTGGTTAAGTGGACAGTGGGTACAATAGCATTTTGCAGACCAATAATTAGGTTCTGTTTAACGTCCTGGTACAGCCGAGGAATGGCTTTTCGGGTAAAATGAAACCGAGATGGAATTTGGTACCGGGGACACATGACCTCAACTAGCTGTGTAAATCCCACTGCATTAATTGAGGATATTGGACGCAGATCTAATATTAGCATAGCTGTCAGTGATCCGCTGTGCGACAGGGTGAGAGCTGTCATACTTGCTTCCCCTTGCAAGAGATTCTTTAACAGTCAATTGTTTTTTTGGTATACTACTAGTAGTCTTCTTTGTCCACTTCTGGGATGAAGATCCACCAGCAGCAGCAGCAGCAGGCCTAGCGCTCAAAGATTCAGTTTCTTCTGAGGTGTCCTGGAAATTGGAGGAGTCACCGTGACTTAGCACTAATAAATTGGATGTTGTACTACCACTGATCATTCCTGAGGATATTGAGGAGGAAGGTGTTGTCGGTGGAGATTGCAGGTGCTGGGATTTAGTAGAGAGAAGGCATCTAGCTAATGCTGGACTGCTTGTTGTTATTTTTTTTGCAGTAGTTTCTGTTATCAAACACCTGTCATGAGCTCGCTGCAGATGACGTAATAGCGTAGAGGTTCCTAGATGTTTAACGTCCCTACCTCTACTAACTGTGGTCTCACAGAGGCTACAAATGGCTTGACAAACGTTGTCAGGGTTTGGGTAAAAGTAATTCCACACAAAAGATGTGGATTTCTTGGTTCTATGCCCAGGCATGGCAATGGCCTTCTTATCTTGGCCAAGAGCTGCTTCCACTGGTGCCTGACTTATACAAATAATATCCTCATCCTCAACATCCTCATTAGTGCCAGCATCAGCTGCACATATATTCCTCTCATCCTCTTGCAATTCCACGGTGGCATCCTCAATTTCTATGTCCTCGGCAATACTGCTCATCCCCACAACTACAGATGGAAAAGAAACTGTGGAGGGCGGCTTCTCTGAAAGGTCAGGCTTACACATAGAAATGCCACTTGTGGACCCACTTAGACTCTCCTCAGGGATTTCTGACATTTGTGTTTCAAAAAACACAGTTTGTTCGACTGCCTTATTGGTTTTAAATTTTTTCACACTTCTATAGTCTGATTGAAAAGGTCTTTTATCATCACGAGAGGCACAAGATGCCTCACTGACAGCTGCAGAACCACCACTCAGAAATAAAGGGCAAAGCCTGAGTCTTTCCTTGCCGCTACGTGTGGTGAATGGTATGTTGCCAATTTTCTGTTTCTCTGCAAAAGTAGTAGTCTTTAGAGGTTTTTTTTTTGTCTTTACCCCTGTAAAATCTAAATTTTTTGATTTCAGGTTCCCTAAGGTTTTAAAGCCTCTACGCCCTTGAGCATCAGCTTTAGATAAAAGTGATGGACTTCCAGCCGCTGCAATGCTAGCATTTACATGTTGTTTCTGCTCTCCTCTCAGTTCATTCTCGTGATCCATATTACTTTATCACTATGAACTGGAGTCACAGAGCTTGTATACACACAGTGGGCTATGCCCTTTCACGGAGCTTGTATAATAGACACAGTGGGCTATGCCCTGTCACGGAGCTTGTATAATACACTCAGTGGGCTATGCCCTGTCACGGAGCTTGTATAATAGACACAGTGGGCTATGCCCTGTCACGGAGCTTGTATAATAGACACAGTGGGCTATGCCCTGTCACGGAGCTTGTATAATACACTCAGTGGGCTATGCCCTGTCACGAAGCTTGTATAATACTCAGTGGGCTTATGCCCTGTCACGGAGCTTGTATAATAGACTCAGTGGGCTATGCCCTGTCACGGAGCTTGTATAATAGACACAGTGGGCTTATGCCCTGTCACAGAGCTTGTATAATAGACACAGTGGGCTTATGCCCTGTCACGGAGCTTGTATAATACACTCAGTGGGCTATGCCCTGTCACGGAGCTTGTATAATAGACACAGTGGGCTATGCCCTGTCACGGAGCTTGTATAATAGACACAGTGGGCTATGCCCTGTCACGGAGCTTGTATAATACACTCAGTGGGCTATGCCCTGTCACGAAGCTTGTATAATACTCAGTGGGCTTATGCCCTGTCACGGAGCTTGTATAATAGACTCAGTAGGCTATGCCCTGTCACGGAGCTTGTATAATAGACACAGTGGGCTTATGCCCTGTCACAGAGCTTGTATAATAGACACAGTGGGCTTATGCCCTGTCACGGAGCTTGTATAATACTCAGTGGGCTTATGCCCTGTCACGGAGCTTGTATAATAGACACAGTGGGCTATGCCCTGTCACGGAGCTTGTATAATACACTCAGTGGGCTATGCCCTGTCACGAAGCTTGTATAATACTCAGTGGGCTTATGCCCTGTCACGGAGCTTGTATAATAGACTCAGTGGGCTATGCCCTGTCACGAAGCTTGTATAATAGACACAGTGGGCTTATGCCCTGTCACAGAGCTTGTATAATAGACACAGTGGGCTTATGCCCTGTCACGGAGCTTGTATAATACTCAGTGGGCTTATGCCCTGTCACGGAGCTTGTATAATACACTCAGTGGGCTATGCCCTGTCACGGAGCTTGTATAATAGACACAGTGGGCTATGCCCTGTCACGGAGCTTGTATAATACTCAGTGGGCTTATGCCCTGTCACGGAGCTTGTATAATACTCAGTGGGCTTATGCCCTGTCACGGAGCTTGTATAATACACTCAGTGGGCTATGCCCTGTCACGGAGCTTGTATAATAGACACAGTAGGCTATGCCCTGTCACGGAGCTTGTATAATACTCAGTGGGCTTATGCCCTGTCACGGAGCTTGTATAATACTCAGTGGGCTTATGCCCTGTCACGGAGCTTGTATAATACACTCAGTGGGCTATGCCCTGTCACGGAGCTTGTATAATAGACACAGTAGGCTATGCCCTGTCACGGAGCTTGTATAATACTCAGTGGGTTTATGCCCTGTCACGGAGCTTGTATAATAGACACAGTGGGCTATGCCCTGTCACGGAGCTTGTATAATACACTCAGTGGGCTATGCCCTGTCACGGAGCTTGTATAATAGACACAGTGGGCTATGCCCTGTCACGGAGCTTGTATAATAGACCCAGTGGGCTATGCCCTGTCACGGAGCTTGTATAATACACTCAGTGGGCTATGCCCTGTCACGGAGCTTGTATAATAGACCCAGTGGGCTATGCCCTGTCACGGAGCTTGTATAATAGACACAGTGGGCTATGCCCTGTCACGGAGCTTGTATAATACTCAGTGGGCTTATGCCCTGTCACGGAGCTTGTATAATAGACACAGTGGGCTATGCCCTGTCACGGAGCTTGTATAATACACTCAGTGGGCTATGCCCTGTCACGGAGCTTGTATAATAGACACAGTAGGCTATGCCCTGTCACGGAGCTTGTATAATACTCAGTGGGTTTATGCCCTGTCACGGAGCTTGTATAATAGACACAGTGGGCTATGCCCTGTCACGGAGCTTGTATAATACACTCAGTGGGCTATGCCCTGTCACGGAGCTTGTATAATAGACACAGTGGGCTATGCCCTGTCACGGAGCTTGCATAATACACTCAGTGGGCTATGCCCTGTCACGGAGCTTGTATAATAGACCCAGTGGGCTATGCCCTGTCACGGAGCTTGTATAATAGACACAGTGGGCTATGCCCTGTCACGGAGCTTGTATAATACTCAGTGGGCTTATGCCCTGTCACGGAGCTTGTATAATAGACACAGTGGGCTATGCCCTGTCACGGAGCTTGTATAATACACTCAGTGGGCTATGCCCTGTCACGGAGCTTGTATAATAGACACAGTAGGCTATGCCCTGTCACGGAGCTTGTATAATACTCAGTGGGTTTATGCCCTGTCACGGAGCTTGTATAATAGACACAGTGGGCTATGCCCTGTCACGGAGCTTGTATAATACACTCAGTGGGCTATGCCCTGTCACGGAGCTTGTATAATAGACACAGTGGGCTATGCCCTGTCACGGAGCTTGTATAATACACTCAGTGGGCTATGCCCTGTCACGGAGCTTGTATAATAGACCCAGTGGGCTATGCCCTGTCACGGAGCTTGTATAATAGACACAGTGGGCTATGCCCTGTCACGGAGTTGTATAATAGACACAGTGGGCTATGCCCTGTCACGGAGCTTGTATAATACACTCAGTGGGCTATGCCCTGTCACGGAGCTTGTATAATACTCAGTGGGCATATGCCCTGTCACGGAGCTTGTATAATACACTCAGTGGGCTATGCCCTGTCACGAAGCTTGTATAATAGACACAGTGGGCTATGCCCTGTCACAGAGCTTGTATAATAGACACAGTGGGCTATGCCCTGTCAAGAAGCTTGTATAATACTCAGTGGGCTATGCCCTGTCACGGAGCTTGTATAATACACTGAGTGGGCTATGCCCTGTCACGGAGCTTGTATAATACTCAGTGGGCTTATGCCCTGTCACGGAACAGACAGCGCACTAGCTAACTACCTAACTACGCGTCACGCGAGAAATGGCGCCGACTGCCGGGCGCCGCGCCTTTTTATTGAGGCCGAACGTCACTCGGCTCTCGCGAGAATCCGACGCCGGACGGGTGACGTTCGGCCTCGAGGTGGAATCCGAGTCAGGCGGGAACACCCGAACTTGCGTTCGGGTGGACTCGGATTCCACCTGTTCGGAGAGGTTCGGATTCCTCAGAATCCGAACCGCTCATCACTACTTAAAACGTGCTCAATAGGTGCTATATAGTGTCTTTGCATAAGTGGTGAAGAATAGCATTTTGAAGGGTTTTTTGGTGAAAATAACAACTCCCATCAAGTTTGGGGTGCATGATAATGGGTGCAAGCATGTTTTTAATTGGCTAAAGTGAAGTGTTAAAAAGCGCTAAAAACGCACCTTCAGCAATCAGCTAAAAAAAAACCCCATGGGCATACCCCTGAGTCTATTTCGATAGTTTTTGAATTTGTACTCCCACTTTGAATTTTTTTGCCCACTTTTTCAAAGTGCTTTTTTGGGGTGTCCTTTGTGTTTATTTCTGCGTTTTTTGATGCATTTAGCATCAAGGGGGTGTCCAAAAGGGTGCAGGGTGGTTGCCGGAAGTGTGCATCTCAAAATCCCAATTCTGCACTTTTTTCCGCCGGGTATTGATAGGCGAAACTTTTCCGCTGGTTACAAGGCGCAAACTTTTTGCACCGGCAAAAAGTCAGAGAAACTGAATACAGGGAAAAGTGGAATCGGCGAAAATGACATCATCGGCGAAAAAGTATTGCCGAAACTGACTTTTTCGCTTCTAATTGAATACGGCCCTCTATCTCTCTCCATCTCTCTCACTTTCTTCCACCTCTCTTATGGTGCGTACACACATAGCGATCTGCCAGCGATACGATATCGCTGGCAGATCGTTATGCACCCTCCTTGGAATGCTGGATGATAAATATAGATCATCCAGCACACCACCAGCTTACCACGACTATAGCGATCCGCGATAGTCGATCGCGGGTCCCTATAGTAACTTGTTCCAAATCGAGCAAGTTGACCAGCATGCACGCCCGATGGACGATATCGCTTTCGTCCATATTTGGCCGCGCATCGCTGGTCGACGGTAAGTTGGTAGGGACCATTTAAAAGAACGATTTGAAAGATTACGGTAACGTTCAAATCATTCTTTTAAATCGCTATGTGTTTACATACCATTACCCTGTCTTCCTCCCTGTCCCTTCCTCCCTCTCTCTCTCTCCCCCACTCCCTGTCTTTCTCTCCCTCCCCCCTTTCCCTTTCTTAGGGGTCTATTTGATGTTAATTATCGGGGTCCAAACGGACCGTGATAATTAGCATTTTAATGCTACGCGAGCGCTGGAGCAATTCATCATTGCTCCAGCGTGGAGACAGCTGATCTGCAAATAAGCTGTCTCCCCAAAGTGTTTCACTGTTCCTTTCAGAGGAGACAAGTGCGCATGTGTGACCTAGGGGTCACGCATGCGTACAAGAGCGTATATGGTGACAGCGGGCCATTCCGAGAGAGGAAGGTAATCAGGAGATATGTGTGCTTTACCTTCATGACGAATGGGCCAAAAACCTAATTTCTGCAATTTCAGGTGAAAAATATGAGATATGGTAAGAACTTACCCTTGTTATCTCTATTTCTACGAAGTCCATAGGGTTCCACAGGATACCTTGGGGTATAGGTGATGACATCAGGCATCACAGAGTTAAGTTTTCAGCCTCCCAGGATGCACTAGGGTCCCCCTCCTATACCCCGCCCCTGAGCCAAGGCAAATCAGTTACGTAACAAGCCCCAGGCCGGAGGAGGAGAGGAATGAGAGAAAAGAAAGATCTGGAACACACAAGAATCACATTCTCACCAGAAGGAGACGGAAAAACCGGTGACCAGATGAAAGCCCATCTGCAGTACAGGTGTGACAGGGCGGGAGTCCTGTGGAACCCTATGGACTTCGTAGAAATAGAGATAACAAGGGTAAGTTCTCACCATATCTCATATTTTCTACTTCAGGGTCCATAGGGTATCCACAGGATACCTTGGGGATGTCCCAAAGAAGGATCCTTTAAGGGTGGGGACGCTCCTGTGCTGAAGGGATAATCTGCCCCCCCGAAGGAAGCATCCTGAGGCAAATGTGTCAAATGCATAATACCTCACAAAAGTATGGCCAGAAGACCAAGTGGCTGCCTTGCAAAGCTGAACCGCTGAGGCACCACATCGAGCTGCCCACGAAGGACCCACAGACCTAGTGGAATGAGCCCTAATAGAAGATGGTACAAAAAGGCCTTCATGAATATAAGCCTCAGAAATTGCCTTGCGAATCCATTCTGCCAAAGTTTGCTTAGTGGCAGGCCAACTCTTCTTTCGGAAGCCATATTGGCCAACAGAATTGGTGCGGTCAACATAAATCTTCAGAGCCCGCACCACATCCAAGGTGGCCTCACCAACCGAAAGGTCTGGTGAATTAAAGGCCGGCACAATGATTTCCTTGTTGATGTGGAACTAGATACTACTTTCGGGAGGAAACTAGGGCGAGTGCAAAGCACCGTCATGTCCCTATGAAAGATGAGAAAGTTAGGCCGACATGAGAGAGCCCCCAATTCTGAGACCCGTCTGGCGGAAGCAATGGCCAGAAGGAATACAGTCTTAGCTGTAAGCCATTTTAAAGCCACTGAGCCCAGTGGTTCAAATGGCGGTCCTTGGAGAGCACTCAGGACCACAGCCAGATCCCAAGGAGCCACTGGTGGAACAAAGGGAGGCTGAATACGAAGTACACCCTGCATAAAGGTGTGGACATCAGGAAGAGTAGCAATCCTACGCTGAAACCACACCGAAAGGGCAGAAACCTGCACCTTCAGAGAAACAAGGTGAAGACCGTGATCTAAGCCTGCCTGTAGGAAAGCCAACACTCTGGAAATCCGGAACACCTAAGGATCATAGCCTCTAGGGCAACACCACTCAAAGAAAGTATGCTATACTCGATGGTAAATTCTTGCAGATGTAGGGTTTTGAGCTCTTAGCATGGTGTTAACTACAGAGCTGGAAAAACCCCTGGACCTTAAGAGGGCTGTCTCAACAGCCACGCCATTAAAGACAGATGACTCAGGTCCGGGTAAAGACAAGGACCCTGTGACAACAGGTCCGGACGTAGAGACAACCGCATTGGAGTGTCTACGGAGAGACTCTGAAGGTCTGAGAACCAGTGACGTCTGGGCCACTCTGGAGCTATCAACAGGAGCGTGCCACCTTCTTGTTTGAATTTTTGGATCACCCGAGGAAGAAGGGCAAACTGAGAGAAGAGATACGCAAACTGGAAGGTCCACTGGACCGACAGAGCGTCTACCAGAGGTGCCTTCTTGTCTCTTGCAGCTTCTGCCGGGGTCCACCTGCCCTGGAACAAGTGTGGACCCGTGACTGCTCCCCAGCCTCTGAGACTGGCATCAGTCGTCAAAAGGACCCAGTTCGTCACCCAAAAGGGACGTCCCCTGTTCAGGTGAGTCATTTGCAACCACCATGCCAGAGACAGACGAACCTCCGGTGAAAGCACCATGGTCTGCGTCTTTATCTGCTGAGGCAACCCATTCCATCTGGAGAGGATCAACTGCTGCAGAGGTCTGGAGTGAAACTGGGCATATTCCACCATGTCGAAGAGTGACACCATGGTGCCCAGTAACCGCATCGCCGAGTGAATAGACAATAGAAAGGCAACTGCGCACCTTTGTCTGTAATGCACAAAGGACACAATGGATCTTTGTGTCCTCCATCACAAAGATCCTCTGTAGTTGAGAGTCCAACAAGGTCCCGAGATGGAGAATCCTCTGCGAGGGAACCAGGGTGGATTTCTTCCAGTATATTAACCAGCTGTGATTCTGCAATACTGAGATTGTCAGTTGCAGATGAAGCTGGAGGACTTCTGGAGACCCTGCTAACAACAGAAGGTCATCCAGATAAGGCAACAAGCGGACTCCCTGCATCCGCAGGTGGGCTGCCATGACCGCCATAACTTTGGTAAAGACACGAGGCGCTGTTGCCAGACCAAAGGGCAGTGCCTGGAATTGGAAATGTTTGTCGAGCACTGCAAACCTGAGGAATTGCTGATTCGCTATGACAATGGGGACATGCAGGTAAGCATCCTGGATGTCCAACAACACCATGAAATCCCTAGGCTCCATCGCCAGTATAATGGAACGCAGGGTCTTCATCCTGAACCGAGGCACCCTCAAGGACTTGTTGAGGGATTTGAGGTTGAGGATTGGACGGTAAGACCCATTGGGTTTCTGCACCAGAAAGAGATTGGAATAGAAACCCATGCCCCTCTGGGAGAATAAAACAGACACTATTACTCCAGCCTGGAGCATAGAGTGCAATACTTTCTGTAGTTCCAGGGCTTTGTTCTGATCTGACGGAAGGCCTGTGGTGAAAAACCTGCTGGGGAAGGCCTGCGCCGGAAGGAGAGGGCATATCCCCGAGAGACCACTTTGTGTACCCAAGTGTCCTTGGTAGTCAGACACCAACGCTGGGCGAACCAAAGCAGGCGGCCTCCCACTCTGGGATCCCCCAAAGGGAGGCCCGGTCCGTCAAGCCGAAGGCTTATCGTCCGACTTGTACTCCAAGCTTCTTTCTTGGGCTTGGTAGCCTTTTTGGGCCCGGCCTGTCTTGGAAAAGACTGCACTTTGGACCTACCCTGGGCCTTGTAGGGCCGAAAGGACGAAGTGCCAGACCCTGACGGGACTGTAGCCGATGGGAGACACGCAGACTTGGCTGCTGCCAGAGTGGCCACTATCTTGTCTAGATCAGGGCCAAATAGGACCTGTCCATTAAAAGGCAAGCATTCTAAGCCCTTCTTGGAATCTGCGTCCGCTTTCCAAGAGAGCAACCATAAGGTGCGACGAGCAGCTACAGCTGCAGAGGAAATTCTGGAGGTGAGGAAACCGATATCCAAGGCTACATCATTAATGTAAGTGGCTGAGTCGCTGAGATTGCCAAATAACTCTGCCTGCTCCGCAGAAGAGTCAGAGTCCAGATACGCCTCCAAACTATTAACCCAGCTCTCCATTGCTCTGGTCACCCAACACACAGCTATAGCCGGTCTGGACGCCCCTCCAGCAAGGGAATAAATGGACTTAAGACATATTTCAACCTTGCGATGCGTAGCGTCTTTTAAGGAGGAAATGGAGGGCATGGGCAATGTAGCACTTCTCACTAGGCGTGTCACATGAGAATCCACTTGCGGAGGAGATTCCCACTTTGAGAAATAATTATCCGCAAAGGGGTATGCAAAAGCCAAACGTTTTTGAGGCTGGTACCGTTTACCCGGATTTTTCCACGCCTCCTCTAAATGATCCACTAGCTGACCAGAAAGAGGAAAAACAGTGGCATCACCCTTAATATCCTTAAAGAAGGTGTGTTTGGATTTGGCCATGGGGAGGGGATCGTCATCCTCAATAACCAAGGCCGTACGGACTGCACAAGTTAAGGCCAGGTATATAGACCTTAGACTTAGACTCCGTCTCTTTAGTATGGAGGGGCTCCTGGTCAGAAAGGTCAAAAATTTCACCATCATCAGAAGACACATCATCCTCAACATACTGAGCTGTCTGAGACGCCAAAGGTCGCTTTTGTGGCTGCAATAATGACTCTCCCTGTAAAACGTCCCACAGGTATTGCACCATAGTGGGCAAGGAATTAACCCACGCAGGCTCTTGTGAGATCTGGGGGGCCCAAAGTGGGAGACCCTGGGGTACCATCAACTGTCTGGGTAACCCCTGCATGGGCGACGACACCAATGACTGCTGTGATAACCCCATCTGGGGGAACGCAGGGGGCGTCGCTAGCTGGCTCACAAGGGTTGTAAGTGCCTTAGCAAAACAAGCCCAGGGTGGTTCCTGCACAGGCGCAGTGACAGAAATCGGGCGTGATATTAGATAACACGCCCTACATAACCCGTCAAGAGTTTCCATCACCCTCCGCTAATCGTACATTACATGTGGTACACTTTAGCTGAAGAGGAAAATCACATTCACTTTCAGACATGATGAGTGTAACGGAATGTATGTGACACACATCACAGACAAATGCTTGTATAGTGAGGCAATGAACACACTGCAACACCGCACCGCAAGGGCTGTAGCAGAGAATAGGGTTAGTAAAATAGCTGACAGTCAGAAGTGAAAGTACAGGCAGCAGCGCTAGCATTAAGGGCTTCATTCAGAGGCTCGATGTTTGTCCAGTGCGCATGCGCACAAGGGAGCCGGCTCCTTCGTGCGCATGCGTGAGACCCGCTACGACCGACAGCTCGCCCCGTTTGGAAGGCCACCCCCCCGTTTGGAAACCCCGGGGAGGGTGGCTGCCCAAACAGAGGCGTTCCCATGGGAACGCCTGCCGTTTGGGGGAGGCCCCACTGACATCACTAGTGATGTCAGTGGAGAGCTTCCGGCTTTGACAGAGCCAGAAGCTCTCCGGGGCTTACGACAAGTGAGACCCTACCCTAGGGTCTCGTTGTAAGCCCCGATGGTCGCGATGGTCTATGACCATCGCGACCATCACCCTAGCGGTCGTTAGAGCTGTGGGTGTAAACCCACAGCCTAACGACCGAAACAGAGGCGGCCGGTCAGGATGCAAGCGGCCGCCCAGTTTCTGAACGACCGCTTGCATCCTCCGACCGCCTCTGAATGAGGGCCTAAATCACATACAATGCAGAATAAACCCTGCACTATCAGCGCTATGAGCAACTACACAGACACAGAGCCTGGTAGGAAGCAGCACTGCATACACTGACCTTACACCGGAGGAGAGGTATGCAGGGTGACCCGGACCGCGATGCCACCGATGACCAGCGTCCAGCAGCGCTTGCCAAGTCACTCAGGAAGATGGACGCCGAGGAGCAGAGAGGAGAGGCGGGCCCAGGGGGAGGAGTGCTCACATGTGCAGCGGGAGAGGCGCCGGCTGTATACAGGGAAGGTGCGCTCCCCTGGCATGCACTTAACCCCCAGGATGCCGGACGTTTACCGCACAGCGCAACCCGCTGTCCCAGGGGCATAGTAGAAGCGCAGGTTAATACCTAACTCCGCGCTGCAGCCAGTCCCCAGGGAGCCCCCTGTTGATATTCAAATTGAACCTCTATATACCCCTGCCTGTCCCTTCTAAAATCCTACCTATAAACCTCTAAGGATGACGCTTAATTTGCGTACGCAGTCATACCATAAATAAAGACTTAGACGTGGAATCTGTGGTTCCAAAGCACAAGTGTTATTCAGGTAAAAGTTCAGACAGTTACACGCAATTGATCAAGACACAATTTAGGCGCAAAACGAAAATTATACAGACCCAAGTACAGTATACATATGCAGGCGCTTCTGGACCCGGAGATAGGCATCAGCAAGAGACCCCTAGTCATACAGCGTTCAGCACGAAGACTGAGAACCTGCGTTCAGCACCCCTGCCCTAAAAAATTCCTGCAGTGAACAGTATCTAATCCTGTACAACTGCTAAGTTAGGGATTGGTCATTTGGGAAAATGCCTTCCCTTTTCTCTGTGTGTGACCTACACCAGTAATGTCTGACTATGGCACATGTTTGAATCCCCTGCAGGATGAGCTCTGTTGTAGGTATTACATGTTTAATACAGAGAATGATGTGTACTTGTATGTTGTTCTAATATTAAGAATATTTGTAAGAGCATAGACTAAGTGGGAGGGGCCAGGAATAGTAAGGGGAGGAGTCTATGCCAGGAGCCAGTTGCTGTCGCGAGTTGGGCCTGTGTGCTCTTTAAATGCCAGGGCCTATTTTTAGTCCCAGTTCGGCCCTGGCGCCAAGCGTTTTTTTGAGCAACTTTTACCTTCAAATGCGTCTTATTTGCAGAGCGATGCATATAAAACGCACAGGCAGCTTCTGTTGATTAAAATGATATGCAGCATGTCTATGTTCTGTGTGCAACTGCGAGTGTATCTGCATACAAAATGGGTATGCAGTCAGGAAGCCGGCGGACCTTATACCAACAGCCGGCTTTCTGACTGTCATATCCCGGCGAGGGTTAAATGATGTAGACGCCGGTCATTTTACCGACTCCGCGAGACCAGCATCCCGATCGAAGTGAAGCCGGGCGCCGCTGCTGCCAGCCCCCGGGAGGTTAGGGTTAGGCTCGGGGGAGGGAGGGTTAGGCACCCCCGGGGGGGGCTTAGGGTTAGGCACCTCCCCCTGAGGACTTAGGTTTAGGTGGCGGGGAAGGGGGAGTTAGGTTTAGGCACTTAGAGGGGGGATTAGTGTTAGGTACTGGGAGGGAAGGTTAGGGTTAGGTACCCTAAAGGAGGGTTACGGGGTTAGAAATAGGTTAGCAAATACTTACCTTCGACGATCGGGATTTCCTCCTCTGACGGCCTCCTGGTGTTGGGATTCCAACCGCTGGGCAGGGGACCGACGGTAATCCATACCGATTCCTACAAAATGCTATGTTACAGTGTCAGTGGCTGTAACACTGTAAAGTAGTGTTTAGCATTTTGCTTTAACAGAAATATATTTAAAACTAGCTGTTGCCTGAGTCTTTATAGTGGTATTGCTTTGCATAGGGGCCCTGTCGCGAGAGTGGCCCACGTTTCAGCACCGCTATACAGACTGGTGGCAGCAGCGCCTTCATCCACCACTCACACCAATGTCACTGTGTGCCCTGTGCACAGACTGCTATGTAGCCTATCCTAGTGAACGCGTGCCCAAAACATCTCTACCCCCACCCCTTACCAGCCACCGGGCATGATGACACACCTATCTCTTGTATTGATGATGCCAATAAATATTGTTTTTGTTATTGCACAGCTTTGACTTGATGGATTGAGATGAAACAAAGTGCAAGTTATTTCTAGGAGTTTCCTCTACCAAATGATGCATTTTTCATGAAAATCCGTTAAGTAGTTTTTGCGCCAACTTTGAACAAACAGACGGACACAACGCTCTCATTATATTAGTATAGATTGGCAAAAAATGTAGACTACTGGTTATAAATCAACACATTTGGGTCATCTCTATTAAAGAGGTTAGAAATCCCCTGGCTGCAATAGTGATGCTGAAGAAGTGATTATTCCTTACCTAAGTGGACCAAATAGAGGGTCTGATTCAGAGATGAATGCTAATGCGATCGCAACTGCGTATTCATACGCAACGCAGTTGCGAAAATATGCAAATGTCAGCAAAGATCATCTGAGCATTAAGACACCCACTGCTGCCTTCTCACCAGCGTTCGACCATGCATACCTACATAAACATCGGTAACATCGAAGTACATCGGCGGCCATCTTACCCTTGTGGAAGGTCTGACCTGGCCATGGGAGCTCTTCTGACACACAGAGCTGCGCATGCACTCGCAGTGGCTAATTTATGCACGCCCATGTAGCAGCATTTAGACGGACAGGCACGCCTGTGATTTTCTGACTACTCCCCGTTACCACCCCCAAACGCTGACAACCTGTCACACACTTCCCGATGGATCCCCCCAAACGCTGATAACCTGTCACACACTTGCCGAGATTCCTCTGTGCATGCGTGATCGCAATGCGATCGCAGTGCATGTGTAGTGCGGTGCATATGCATGCGCAATGGCAAACAATCACTCAATCTGAGAGAAAATTGCATTAGAGTCCATCTCTGAGTCAGGCCCAGAGTGGCCAATGCAGGGTCTAACGCAAGCACAGTTTGTGGATGGACTTGTGTATTTTCCATCTGTGAAAACTCTGTAGCAGAGTGCAGATATCTATTGCTGATTCAGAGTTGCACGTTATTAAGTCACATTTCCACTTGCAGATGAAGGGTGGTAAAAGGGCACTCACACATAGACAAATTTTAGCGAGAGCGTTTCATCAGAACTGTGGGCCTGATTCATTACAGATCGCAACTGTGATTGGAATAGCGATTACTTACACAGTTCCACTGCAATAGTATGCTAATCCATTGCAATCGCTATGCCGTCACAGCACTACATAAGGATGCCCACTTTACCATACACACATACGGTAATGTTTAGCAAGACTGCAAAACAATTGGTACAATCGAGTACCATTGCAGCCTCACGCACAGTTGCACAAGCTCTGACCTTACTCAGACCTTGTCAACTTCATCGCACGCTATGAAGCCTCAGGCTGCGTATGGCATTGCAGTGGCTAATTTATGCACGCCACCGTAACAGCATTCAAATGCACTGGTACGCCTGCGTTTCGACGACCCCCCCCAGTTACCACCCACAAACGGCACTTCCTGTCAATCACTCTGCGATGAGTCTACGTAGTCACTGCAATCGCAGTTCCGATCGCAGTGGCCGGTTTGCGCACGCGCACTGTGAAGCATACCCATGTGCAGAACGTAACAATCAGCCGATTGCATGCGTAATCACAGTTGCGAACGGTAGTGAATCAGGCCCTGTGGGGCTAATTCAGACCCGCTCGCGAGCGCTGAGCGCTCGCAAGTGGATCGATGGTGCCCTAATGCGCATGCGCACGACGGAGGGAGCTCCGTCGTGCGCATGCGCGAGACCCGAATAGCGACAGCCAAGCTGTCACTCCGGGTCTCGCACCAAAGGGGGCGTGCTGTCGATGGTGAGTGACAGCACGCCCCCTTTGGTGGGCGTGCCGGGGGCGTTGCTGCCAGGACGGAGGCGTTCCCATGGGAACGCCTTCCATCTGGGGCCAGCCCCACTGACATCACTAGTGATGTCAGTGGAAGTGCTTTTGGCTCTGATAGAGCCAAAAGCACTCCTGGGCTTGCGGCAGATGAGACCCTACCGCAGGGTCTCGTCGCAAGCCCGATGGTCGCGATGGTCTTGACCATCGCGACCATCTTTTTGGCCGCACGCATAAGCTGTGGGTGGTCACCCACAGCTATGCGAGTGGCCAGGAGGCCGCTCCATTTTTAGGTAGGAGGGCCCTGATTCAGAGCGAGCACTCTGGTCAGAGCGTCCGGCTCTGAATCAGGCCCAGTGTGCGGTGCAGAGTTGTGCACATGTGTACATACACCTGTTTTCAGACAGCTCTCTTCAATCAGCGATTGGCCTGGTGCAAATGCGCACTGATAATGATAAAAGCTATGGATAAGGGCAAATACTAATCTGCATATGAGCTAGAGTAAGTACAGTCAACTTACATTCAACTCTGCATCAGCCTCCAAGATTAGATGTGAATGTCAAGTGATAGTTAGCCAATCACGATGTCCGTTTTTGGACAGTAAAGTGTGCTGCTTTACTTTCTCTCAGCTGATAGTATTGAATAAAACAATTGACTTAGTAAGGTCCAGCTACTAAATTGTGACTTCAAAGTTAATTTGTGTATATAAAAGTTAAAAAATAAAACATGTATAGTAGATTAGGCATTTTACCTACACATAGACTGCATAAATATCCATTTTGTGTCTTTGGCTTAAGGACACATTTTATATAAATGTTAGTACACACGACGACCAATGGACACTCAGTAACACACTCAGCATATGGAAACCCTACTAACCAATCTGACTTGGTTACGTTATGCTGGATATGAACTGCCTGTTACGTACCAGTAATGAGAGTAGAGGCAAGAGAAGCATAGTCTGGCTGCCCCAAAATATCTATATACATTGTAGGGGTCCCGTAGAAACTTGTACATCTGTGGAACATTGAGAGAACAATATATGAAAATTAAAAAAGTACAAAACACTAGTATTCTCACACAATGCCAGCTCAAATCTCCGCAAAGATAGAGCAATGAAAGGGTAGAAAAATACACTAGGTAAGACATTCAAAAATAATAGTACATAATTTTGGGGAAGTTGTGTCAAGCCTTCTAAAGTGCACAAGTTACCCATAGCAACCAATCAGCTTCTGGCTAGTATTTATCAAGTACTGTACAGTCTATAAAATCATAGGTCAAATCTGATTGGTTGCTATGGGCAACTTTTCCACTTTTTAGAAAGCTTGCTACATTTCCCGTTGAATCTACATGTAAAGGAACAGGAGAACATGTAAAGAGGCAGGAGAATATGTAAAAGAGACATGGGAACATGTAACGGGAAGTACAAGATCATACAAAACTGCTCTGGCGTCTGAACACGTTAAATGCTTCTGATTCAGCGCATGCTGCTACATACATCTACACCACTGTAGTGACAAGTGAGGTGATTGTAGGGGAGTTCAGCTGATCTTCATACACACAATTCCTACTCATCCTTCGTCTACAGAAGAGAATCTTAGAGCACTGAATGATCAGCATTTCTCTATGAATTAACCCCAGTGCTTTGATATATAACAGGGCAAATAGTAATATCCACCATTGCGGCATACGATGAGCTACAACTCTCAACATCTGCTACAATGTAGTTACTAATGCAGGATGAATGAAACAATGACAGTTCCCCCCCTGCTCTTGTGGCCAGTTGTTTCCTCTTGCAAGATAGTCACAGATACGAACTGTGAGGCCGAGCTATACAGCCATGTACTTTAGGTGCTAGGTAGAGTAACTATTCCTGAATAATGAACCATATACCATGTGCCAAACATTCCAGGCCAGAATTCACCTGCCGTATTATATGTGCATGGCAGTGTTCTTTGATCTATATCCTAAAGAGATAAATATCACATTTTTCTGTCTACACTTGAATTTCCCAACCAGTGGATATTATGCTTATACTTAAGGATATTTAGGGCCTATTAAATTTAACATTAAAAAAAATGAATTAGGAGATTGTAATCTCCCACATACAGGGCCCTATTGTATATCCTCCTATCTGTACGCCCACTCTCATCTTGTCTATCTGTGCATCCTTGTACTATGCCTCTTGTGTGTTCCCTGCTACGCTTTATGGGCCGGATTCATTATGGAACGCAATTGCAATCACATACTCAGATCGGTCGATGGTGAGTACTGCGCATGCATATGTATCGCAGTGCGCGGGCGTGAGTTAGCACTGTGATCACCTACGCAGATGCAAAGCCATTGCAGACTGACTTCAGTATTTGGGGGTGGTGATGGGGGAGTGGTTGGAGAAACGCAGGCTTGCCTGTCTGCTTGAACGCTGTTGCATGGACGTGCATAAATTAGCCACTGCGACGGCATACGCAGCTTGAGTACTCACTGCGTGCAACAAGGTTAGCAATTTCTGAGCAAGGGCAGACCTGTTGTAACTGTGCGTGAGGGGCCGATGTTACCGATGTATACGCAGGACAGCAAGGTATTACGGATGTGAGATAGTGGTAGTGGGCGTCACTATGCTGGCTGTGCCACAACTTTGCGATTGCATTCATTAGTATATTTTCGCAGCAGAACTGTGTGCGTAATCGCAGCACCGATCATCCGTAGTGAATCAGGCCTCTGTTTCTTTCGTACCTTTCCTAGTATGTTTTACGTGTTATGTTTAACTTATTATTAGAGTTATAACTCTTGCTTGTTCTGTATATTGCTGGTTGGACGTCTACATTTATGTTCCATGCTCTATTCCCTCACTGTTCGATGATGCAGAATTTTGGTGCACCATAAGCAATGAAAGTAATAATAATGCAAAATGAAAACAGATGTTGGCAGAGGTAAATAACAGAAATACATGCTTGTGTAATAAACTGCAGAAATGGGACACTACACCCACTGCTGAGGACTGAAGAGCAAATAGAGGGTTTTTTTTAAACAGATCACAGATCTCTGTGACATAAGCTGACTGGTTACAGATGTGTCCTCATACACTTTTGCTGAAGTCGTCACAAACAGTCTCTCTAGGCACCCCAAGTCCCGGGTGACTCACCCAAAATGGGTGTCTTATTTCCATAAATAAAGTAACTGGGAGCGACAAAACTACCTTGCTAGATTGCACTGATCTATTTGATGTGAGACATTTGTATATCTGATTGCGACTGAGTCTGACTCCGTGTACGAAATGCTGTGATGCACCGGCTGCGACTTTCTCTCACACCAACATGCGCTGTGCTTTATCTGTGAGTGGTGTTTTGCGGCGTCTACAAAGAAAATAAGACGTAAAATTGAAAGAAAAAGAGAATACTCTACACCTCTCCGAGCGGCTCAGTTGCACTGTATGGCGTATAGAAGTAGCTGTATGAGGACACATCAGTATACAGACAATGCAAATTCAATGCAGTGCGCTGTAAATATCTTCAGGAAGTTGGTCGCAGAGCCATTCAATTCAGCGCACTGTTAAACAACGACTAAAGGATTTCTCCACGCACCCTCTTGAGAGCCAGCCGCAAGGCTGTTTGCCGGCTTAGGGCGGCCTAAACAGCCTTGAGACCGGCACTTTAGTCTGAAAATGCTGGTTCTCGCGACTAAACACCCAGGTTAAGTTGCAAGAACCGGCATTCTCTGACTTAAAATGTTATAGTCGGACTAAACAGTGAGGTAAATTGAATAGCTCCGGGACCAACTTCCTGCAGATATTCACAGCTCGCTGAATTGAATCATTCCCAATATTACCAGTTTATAAAATATAAGGATATTAGAAGTCACTGAGGATTTCTGTGACCAAATAAAGGCCCAAAGCTACACAAAAGTGTTCTTTTATGCAGGTCATGGAAGTACAAAGTGACTTATAATATCCATAATATTGAGTTGTGGGTACATTGGGCCTGATTCAGAGGTGGATGCCAATGAATGTGTTGCTGTGATTTATTTTAGATTCACAGTTGCGATAATCGCAGTTGCGATAATATGCAAATTCTAGTTTAGGCCTTCCCCTTGTGCACGCAACGGAGATGCCCACATTCAATGTCCGTGGACAGTGCAAATCCGCTGGTGGACTCAAACACTTCGCCATTGGTGCATCATCGCGATCACCATAGATACTGTTGTAAGGAGTGCCCTCCATCACTGCCTACCTCCAGCACTGTATAGGCTGCACAGAGCCAGCGGTCGCTAGGATCCACCGGAGCTCAGCTAAGAGAGGTCTGACCTCAGTGATGCGCTACTGTGCATGTGCAGTGTCTCCGCATGTCATTACTCCCCACTAGGACAGGTGACACCAGGAGACTCTCACCACATAAGAGACTGCAATGCCCCGCTGTATGCCCGTACAGTGCACGCTGCATGGAAGTACAGCAGAGTGGATATAGGGTTCAGTTTGAGGAGGGTTGTTGTGTTGTGTACAACCAAAGATGGACTGTTATTGTTGCAGCTACCATGTACTGACACTGTGGAGTGTTGTATAATGCTCGCTGAGGAATTCACTCAATCAATAAAACTATGACACAGGCGGCTGGGGCATCTAGGCTATGACGGAGTACAGAAGCTTCAGAGTGGTATGGTGACTGGAATGTCAAAGGACAACTCTGAAAGCCCAGCATGTGAGAGGGCAAGCAAATGCGTTGCACCTTTCCGAAGTTCACAATCAGAGCACAAGTCCTATTGGAGTTAGGGCCTCATTCAGAGCCGGACGCAATTAGCGCTCGCTCGTCCAGAAAATAGGGGTGGCTATTCAAATGAACCGTTCGCTCTTTGCGGTCTGTTCACGCCTCTAGGTCTGAACGAGCAAAGAAAACTTGCGGTCGTTTTTTGGAAAACTACGCCCCCTGGCCGCTCGCATCCTACGTCATGTCCGCTATTTATTAGATTAATCGAGTACATCGACCAGCGTATGAACTGCTCGCTATTCTTGTGGTTGGTTTTTGCTACCACAATCTTGCGAGCAGTTCTGGCTATAAAATAACCCAGTGATGTGCTCAATGACGCTGCTGTTTTCATTATGCACACCCATAAAACGCCCGTTTTGACCTTTAAGCACGCCTGCGTTCGGATCTCCACTCCCTGTTTTCAAGCACCTTCCCCTGTTACCACCCACATACGCCTCATCCTGTCACTCAAATTTTTAGGCATTCGCTATTTTACGAGCACATGAATTTCGACCGCACTGACTGGTTCGCGCATGCGTATAACGATCTGTATGCATGCGCAGTTGGGCAAACATCGCTCGGAGCGAACGAGCGGCCGCTTACGAGCGGCTCTGAATCAGTCCCTTAGTACATACTGATGTCTGTGGACTAATGGAGGTTGAATCTATGAGTGGCAGGCGTTACTCCATAATACTCATAACAATGCTACAAGCATTATACAGGTTTATTTCTTGAGAAACAAAAGCATTGTAACAAGTAGGGTCAATGTGTACAGAAATCTCATTGAAAAGTAAACAGGTCATAAGCTGAAAGTTCTAATACCTGGTAATGGTGGAGAATACGAGAATAGGGAAATGGCTAAGTACTAAAAAGAAAATGGCGTACAGCATCAGAATACTATTACCTATACACTAGGATAAAATGGCATCAGTGAACAGAACAGACCTCAAAAACTTCATGATCCAAAACCAACAAGAATGGAAATCTACTATTGAACCCGATTTCCAGGACAGGTGCCTAAAAAGCATGAATGTATCAAGCTTTGCATATCCAACTGTAAATAAATGAAGTGTTAGAAGCCCCCTGCCCAATTTCAAAAGGACAGAATATGCCCTGCCCTTATGGCGACGCCCTGTTTGTGCCCCGCCAAAACAACCTGCCGGGTGCCCTGTCTCCATTCGTGGGCCGCAGTGTCCCACATAGGGGGGGGGGGGGGGGGTTGGGGGAGAATTGCGTTGCAGTGATCACCACCGGTGAATAGATGCCATCTATTCACAGAGAGGAGAGAGCTTGGGCCACGTCCCCAAAACTAATGAAGATGGGGCGAGTCTTAAAGACAGGCGCCCTTTCGGACACCGGAAGTAGAATGAACACTATATACTGCAGTTGCTTTTCTTGCTTCTGGAACTAAATGTGATTTAGAGATGTTTAGTTCAGAAAATCAACAATGCTACTGAATGTCACTTTGTCAGGAATGTGATGAAGAATGCTTTAGTCAGTGCAGTTTATGTCTACAGTGAAATGTTGAGCAAATGTTTGATTTCTTATGCTCAAAATTTTCTTTTGCAGGAATTTGGACTAGAAAAAATTCAAAATGTTGATGCTTTATTCTGCAAAATGTTTTAGCCTAGCCCTCAATGTCTTCCATTGCAGGAAAGAGACATCAAATGTGATATGATGCTCATGTTGTGTCCTGTGATGGATGGCAGTCTTGAGCGAGGAGAGGTTTTGGAAGGAGTGCACTGTCTACAGTGCCTTGCTGTATGCCTGCAAGTACACTATTACATCACCGTTGTACACTAGACCACCAGTACTACTATCCACTGGTGCCAGTACCCAGATCACTTCCTGTGAACTATAACGCCCAGCAATACCCTAACTTCCAGGCTGCCACAAAAAATATATTCAAGGCTGTAACAGGGCTTCACAGTACCCTATGCCGGCCCTGCCTCCTTTGAGTTCAGACATAGGGACGAGGCCTCCAACACCCAGAATTGCTGCAGTGCCCGTAGTGTCTTGAATACGCTACTTGGGGCACTACCGCAATTATACTGGCTGAAGAGTGCCATTGCAGGCACCCGGCTAGCCAGAAGCAAAGGTCAGGGGGCAGCCACGGTGCCGCACTAGTCGCACACTCATAATAACAGCCCTGAATATAAAATACCTACCGCTGATATACCTATGATATTAGGAGAAAAAAGAAAGTCCCCCAGCACACCAGCATTAAGATTTGATTACTACACGACAATAAAAATCCAGAAATATTTGTTGCATATATTTGCAAAGATATGTTTAAGCACCCAAAGTGGGTGCTATTATCATGTGGGTTAGGACCACTGTTACAGAGATTCCTTGGCGCGGCCTGATGCTTAAACATATCTAACACATCAAATATATGCAACAAAGATCTCTGGATTTCTATTATCATGTAGTATTCAAATTGTATTGCTGGTCTATTGCAGTGTGCTGGGGGACATTTGTTCTTTTTTCCTAGTCTAGATTAAAACCCCTCCCTTATAAGCACCTGTGAAAGATTATTAAATTGATATGATCAACCACTATTTTATATTACACCTATGATATTCCTTGTGTCATAGGCTACCTGTTCTTCTACGTTAAACAAACCACATGTGGACTAATCGCCACTAGCACCTACTATTGCAATATACACATAATTAACATGACTTACACTCTGCCCAGAACTCATCTCAAGAACTACTGTCCCCAGCATATTCCCCTTCGCATTATATATCAATAACAGCAAGCTCCACAGTGTGTCTTTCTGAACTTTCTCTAACCATGGCTTCTGTGGCTGCGGCTTTGCATTTGAGAAAGCAGTGCGTTCACTGAGACGCCCGTGACTCCCCCATAACACACCCATGAGACGGCCTCTTCTTCTGTTCACTTCAGACCAGCTCCCGGGAACGGCCATGACTTTCTGCCACCAGCTAAAATGTGTATGATCACATATGCAACAGTGATCTTTGCGTACGCTCAGTGGTACACATGTGCCATAGGGGTTTCTAGGACTATTCTGGCAGTAGCAAAAAACTACTAAACTGCGCAAACATCGACACTGTGTCCACCTCTGAGTCCACCATTACCTCTTATAACACCCAGGTTTTGCTGATGACCACCGGAGACAGATCACAGATTCTACCAAATTTATTGATAGAAATATTAGCAACAATTGTGTATTACATAGGTATACTATGCGGGTGGGTGCAAACACACTTACAGACATTAGTCATTTAAATAGTAACACAAATACTAAAATAAAATAAAAATTACTTCTCCTTTGAAATAGCTTCCAGAAGAGCTCGGGCTTCAAATGATGGTGACGGCAAGACCACAGTGGGACCATAGACAGCCATCACAAGACTGCCAAGAACGGAGCCCATGCAGTGATACAGGGGCACTGGAAGAGCTATCCGGTCTCCCTTGTAAGTGACAATGAAAAGAGTCAAGTATGGGGATTAGCCTATACAGAGTAATGTGTAACTAAGGGCCTGATTCAGAGATGCAATTCCGTCCATCTCAGATACAATGCAGAAGGATGTGTCAGACACATCCTTGCTGCATTTGCGTTCGCCGCACTGCATCTGACGTCGCAGGCTTGGATAACAGATGGTCGAGATGATTGCTCCTTTGTTCAGGCTGCGGGAGCTGAAACTTCCCCCAACCTGACCGGGTGCTGGTCACTTAAGAGGCCAGGAATCTGCATCCACCAACACAGACCCTGGCCTTGTTCCACCTGGAAAACTGGGGACACACACCCCCATTTCCAGGAAACGGTGACCAGGCATGCCCCCGCTTTACCCCCAAAGCACTGCAGCATGTCAGTCATGCTGTGACTTGGGGGAGGTCTGTGAGTGAGATAGCAGGACCCGTTCTGCACATTCGCAGAACAGGTCCTGCGCAGGTGGAAACCCCTGAATATCGGAGAGATATATACATTAATCATCGGATTAACGTACATCTCTGAATCAGGCCCTAAGTGTATTGAGTCTCTCACCTTCCTCCAGTTATAGCCAAATCTCATCCCAACCATAGATGCATTGTTTACAATGTTGTGATGACTTAGAGTTGCTCCTTTGGGATATCCAGTTGTACCCTATGACAGAGCAGAGTAAGGAATGCGTATTAGATTAGGAATGTGGGTGATGGATTTCACAGATGAGATAGATAGCAGGACATACACTTATGGAGGTAGCAGAGGAAGAGAGAATACACAAACATGGATATGATTTTCAAGGAAACTGGGAATACCTCATGCTTATTCACAATGTTGTCTTTGCCCCATAATATCCCACACTAACTAAGCAAGGATCCTGAAGGATCCAGGATGCTACAAGCATAGAAATCATGGTCCCTGTTAGAATAATGGATTTTTATACAAGTACAAGCCAAAATGTATGTGATCCCTTTCCTAATACTCCTACTGTATGTGACCCCTACATTTGTTTTCATGCACAGATCATGCTGGGGTACAAAGGAAGTCTGTTGTGGTTTGTGTCCAACTGAACAAACAAAAACATACATTATAATCAAAACTTATAAATAATAATAATTTTCGAAAATTTGTAATAACAGTAAATGCTAAGAGCCACAGAAACACACATATAGGGACATATTCAATTGTAGATGAAATATTGAACAATGCAGGGATTTTCCCAAAGCCGCAAGGTTTTTCCTATTCAACTGAAGGAGCAAAAATCAGTCGCGTTAATTTCTATAAACGACTTGTTCCTCACAGCCCACATGGGAAAAGTTCCTTAAACTGTCGGGACTTACTTCAGAGCCCCTGGGTACCCCCCTGTGATGACTAATTAGACAATTGGAAGTTTTCAATTAGCTTAATTAGTCAATAATTACAGGCAGCTCTGTCCTTCTCCTCCTCCACTGCCCATCTGGGCTAGACCTGCCTGTCACCCCCAGCATCTGGTAGTTGCCAGCCATGTATTTAATGCACTGTACGTCAATCCCCACACTCTGGCATTAACTGGGCATCCCGATAGGAACAAGCACCTCTTCCATGTCACTTTTCTCTTTAAATATCACCTGCCGTTTTTTTGCGTTCAAAATTACAGGGACCAAATTTTGCTTGCCCAGTTGAGCTGTCAAGCCCGGCATATCGGGCAGACGATCGATAAGTATGTATACACTTACCAATCATCAGAAAGATCGGCGACATATTTTTGTTTCAAATATGGACACTATTCCAGAGTATGGGAGCAAGTCTGGGAGTCTGGGGAAGCATCATATATGCCCTGGACATATATGTACATATTAGTCTCCTAATGCACTGGATAGTGTATTGTTATATGGTATTAATAATTAACCCTATTGATGGTCTATAGCAGTGCACCCCTAACAGTGCATGTTTTCCAGATCTCCTAGTTGATTAACAGGTGTATTTATTATTGGCTGACATTTGTTAAAAGATCCACAGGTGGTGATAATTTAATTTGTGATACTGAGAAGAACCTGCAGAATTAACAATATTGTATTATATTACTATTTCTATTGTGGTCATGGTGTGGGCTGGGAAGGGGGGTTTCCATGCACCCGGAACCCGACCCCCCCTGCATTTGCCTATGCATTCGAATGATAATTTCAAATATGTTTTGACATATTGTAGCCCTTCTTTTTCAGCAGAGCCCTCTGTTTTCCCTTACTCTTGTATAGAGAAACAAAGTCATAGACTTCTTGGCAATTATCAGTATATCTACCAACAGTTACTAATACAGTAATTAAAATATTTTTTTGGTGTAATGTCATGTAGAATTTATATGAATCAGTAGGATGTTATATTTTTAACTCATCATTATATATGTTTCATTGACAAATATTTGACTTTATATTTTTACTAACCGGAAACATTCTGATGACTGACAAGGGGGTAAATTTAGTAAGTGTCGGTTTGGGCTTCAAAGACAAAGCAATAGGCATCGTCAGCGGTTTAGTCCAGAATAATTCAGTATTTACAAAGCATCGGTTCCGCTACAAATCATAAGTCAATCTGTGGCGCGGATCGCTATGATTCTTAGCAGACTTTGTTGCTTTAAAAGTTGTTAAAAGGTGTGTAATAACATTTTTAAAAACTGGCATGGGGACCCAAATCATTATCCAGCGCTGAGCTCTGAGTCTAGGCCAGTATTGAAAAGTAGGGGGGGAAATGAAGAGGGGGTGCCCCATATTTTCAAAGAACTGGCACAATTCTGAACCAGCCGTGGCAGCTGACACTATTGCAGGGAGACATGTTTTTGTTTTGCCAAGATTCTGGGGTTGCTACATGTACCGTAGTGAACCCCTGCATTTTGTGAGTAATAAATGAATCAACGAGGGCTGTGTGGGAATGTTTTTATTTAGTAAAATTATACAATATTCACGAGGTGTCTCCTACTTTTGTTTAATATTTATTTACAGGTGCCAGCAGGCCTTTGATGTCTGGGCATGATGGCACCCAAAGTCCTGGGGATGCAGAAAAGAGTTCTGAGGGTAGATTTACTAAATCTTTCTATGAGATTGTAGCTATCATTTCTCTATTGCATTCTAGAAAATGATAGACAATTGGAGGTGTTGCTCATAGCAACCAATCAGATTCTGTCTGTTTTAGATGCTTTAGTAAATCCAGCTCGGGGCTTGTTGTCCTTGGGAAGAGGAGACCCTATATTTGGGATGTTTCCACTTCCCTTGGGAATGCAGCCAGTTTAGAGATTGTTGCAGTTATAGCAGGGGGACTCCACGCTGTCTTTCCCCCTGCTGAAACGTCAGCTGCCCCGTCTGGTCCAGCCTAGTGCTGGTTATTGGAAGTAGGGGGAAAGTAGGGGGAACCCCACAGCCTAGTGCTGGTTATTGGAAGTAGGGGTAACCCCACGCCACCCCCCCCTTCCCCCCCCCCTCCCGATACCAGCCTAGGCTCATAGTGAGCCGATGTTCTATTGTGTTCTAAAGTCGGTCATTTGAGCAATATATCTTGCTATCTTGCTGGTTTGGCCTTTAGAGTATGAGCACCAAGGTGTCCAATACATTTCTCTATACAAGAAGCCATTGCAGGCAACAGATATTTTGATATTTTTTATAAATTTGCACCTCAGGACAGTAGACTGTTTTTTGCCAACAAGACAAAACAGGCAAATCCAGAGATCTGTGTCCTTTAAATAATTGCACAATATTTTAGCCAAACACGGATCTCTGGTTTGACCTGTTTGCCTTGCTGGCCAGGGACAGTATAAGGTATTCCAAGATACACATTTGTACAAATATACCATAGGAGAGATTCATTTAATAACAGGCACTGCAGGAAATTCACCCTTAAAAATGCAAAAAATTAATTAATTGTTTATATGCTTTGTCGTACATAAATACTGCATCACAACACTATGTGAGAAACAGCAGAGAAGCGTTTGCCTTTGGATCACTCAGAATGACTCTAAGCAGCATATGTACAGTCAGGTCCATAAATATTGGGACATTGACAGAATTTTCAGATTTTGGCCTCTATTCACCACAATGGTTTTGAAATGAAACAAACTAGATGTGCTTTAACTGCAGACTTTCAGATTTAATTTGAGGGTAATTACATCCAAATCGGGTGAACGGTGTAGGAATTACAACAGTTTCAATATGTGCCTCCCACTTTTTAAGGGGTCAAAAGTAATGGGACTATCAACTCAAAAGCTATTTCATGGACAGGTGTGGGCTATTCCCTCGTTATTTCATTATCAATTAAGCAGGTAAAAGGTCTGGAGTTGATTCTAGGTGTGACATTTGCATTTGGAATCAACTGCTGTCGACTCTCAATATGAGATCCAAAGAGCTGTCACTATGAGTGAAGCAATCAAAACAAACCCATCAGAGAGATAGCAAAAACATTAGGTGTGGCCAAATCAACTGTTTGGAACATTCTTAAAAAGAAAGAACGCACCGGAGAGCTCAGCAACACCAAAAGACCCGTAAGACCACGGAAAACAACTGTGGTGGATGACAAAAGAATTATTTCCCTGGTGAAGAAAAACCCCTTCACAACAGTTGGCCAAATCAAGAACACTCTCCAGGAGGTAGATGTATATGTGTCCAAGTCAACAATCAAGAGAAGACTTCACAAGAGTGAATATAGAGGGTTCACCACAAGATGCAAACCATTGGTGAGCCACAAAAACAGGAAGACCAGATTAGTTTGCCAAACAACATCTAAAAAAGCCATTACAGTTCTGGAACAACATCCTATGGACAGATGAGACAAAGATCAACTTGTACCAGAGTGATGGGAAGAGAAGAGTATGGAGAAGGAAAGGAACTGCTCATGATCCAAAACATACCACCTCATCATTGAAGCATGGTGGTGCTAATGTCATGGCGTGGGCATGTATGGCTGCCAATGGAACTGGTTTCCTTGTATTTATTGATGATGTGACTGCTGACAAAAGCAGCAGAATGAATTCTGAAGTGTTTCGGGCAATATTATATGCTCATATTCAGTGAAATGCTTCAGAACTCATTGGACGGCGCTTCACAGTGCAGATGGACAATGACCCGAAGCATACTGCAAAAGCAACCAAAGAGTTTTTTATGGCTAAAAAGTGGAATGTTATGCAATGGCCAAGTCAATCCCCTGACCTGAATCCGATTGAGCATGCATTTCACTTGATGAAGACAAAACTGAAGGGAAAATGTCCCAAGAACAAGCAGGAACTGAAGACATTTGCAGTAGAGGCCTGGCAGAGCATCACCAGGGATGAAACCCAGCGTCTGGTGATGTCTATGCGTTCCAGACTTCAGGCTGTAATTGCCTGCAAAGGATTTGCAACAAAGTATTAAAAAGTGAAAGTTAGATTTAGGATTGTTTAGTTTGTCCCATTACTTTTGGCCCCTTAAAAAGTGGGAGGCACATATAGAAACCGTTGTAATTCCTACACCGTTCAACTGATTTGGATGTAATTACCCTCAAATTAAATCTGAAAGTCTGCAGTTAAATCACATCTTGTGTGTTTCATTTCAAAGCCATTGTGGTGGTGAATATAGGCCAAAATATGAAAATTCTGTCAATGTCCCAATATTTATGGACCTGACTGTAGGTCACAACGAATTCACAGTTTGCTAAAACAGAATTGAATGCAACTCAGAATCATATCTTGATCTATTAGGCACTTCTTTTTTTCAGCAGTGCCTCCTGCTTACGTCAGTGTGAACTAATAACCAATTGGAGTGGTGACTATGGCCCTGATTCAGAGCCGGACGCTCTGACAGAGTGCTCGCTCTGAATCAGGGCCGTCCCTCCAACCTTTTGGAGCGGCCTCCTGGCTGCTCGCACAGCTGTGGGTGACCACCCACAGCTATAGCGAGCGGCCAAAATGATGGTCGCGATGGACCATCGGGCTTGCGACGAGACCCTGCGGTAGGGTCTCGCTGCCGCAAGCCCTGGAGTGCTTTAGGCTCTATCAGAGTCAAAAGCACACCCACTCACATCACTAGTTAAGTCAGTGGGGCCGGCCCCAGACGGTAGGCGTTCCCATGGGTATGCCTCCGTCTGGGTAGCCACGCCCCCGGCACGCCCACCAAAGGGGGCGTGATGTCAATCACCATCGACAGCACGCCCCATTTGGTGCGAGACCCATAACGACGGCTTGGCCGTCGTTATTTGGGTCTCACCCATGCGCACAACGGAGCCGTCTCCGTCGTGTGCATGCGCACTTGGGCACCATCGACGCACTTGCGAGCGCTCGCGAGCAGGTCTGAATCAGGCCCTATATCCACTGCTGATTGATGTGTGTAAGTTTCCATAATTATTCTACTGCCACCATTTAGGACGGTGCAAAGCACTCTCTGCCTGTTCTGTTATCGATATATTGCTGTTATCTAAGACAGAACACTGGGCCTGATTCAGAGATGGACACAATGCTGATGTGTACAGATGAGAGCGTATTAGTAATCTGCTCATATCTCACGCCATGCATGCGTCAAGTTTCATTACTGTGGCTGCCCGCAGTGAGAATTTATTTTTAAAGTGATTGACAGGGAGGTACCATTGTGGAGCGGCAACAGGACGCAATCAAACACACACGACTCAGACACAGGTGAGCAAAGACTGTGTATAAAAATCTTTCCCTTTTTCAAGTGATTGCAGAATTGCCACAATCGATTGAAAAAGGGAAAGATTTTTATACACAATCGATTGCAAATTGCACAATTGCTGCAATCAATTGCTGATGTATGGGGGCCTTAAGATGCAGTCTCCCACTATGTGGATTCTTGGGGTGGGGGCATTTGAGAAGTAAAATAACAAATAGGTATCACTTTTTACATGCTACTAGTTCATGTATACAAGACAAGTTCCATAAATTAGATAACTATTTGTACTTTTGTGTGTATCATTATATTAGTTGCCAGCGTGTAACAGGGATACAGCATGTGGCAGGGATACAGGCCCTCATTCAGACCCACTCGCGAGCGTCTGTCCGCTCGCAAGTGGGTCGATGGTCCCCACTGCGCATGCGCACGACGGTGGGAGCTCCGTCGTGCGCATGCGCGAGACCCGACGAGCGAAGGTCTTTCCTTCGCTCGGAGTGTCTCATCAAAGGGGGCGTGCTGTCGATGTTGACTGACAGCACGCCCCCTTTGGTGGGCGTGCCAGGGACGTGCCTGCCAGACGTAGGCCTACCATATGAAGCCGGCCCCACTGACATCACTAGTGATGTCAGTGGGAGTGATTTTGACTCTGATAGAGCCAAAATCACTCCTGGCCTTGCGGTTGAAAAACTCAGCCGCAGGCTTTTGCTCGCAGTTTCGATGGTCGCGATGGTCAAGACCATCGCGACCATCATCCTGCACGCTCGTATATGCTGTGGGTGGTGACCCACAGCTATACGAGCGTCCAGGAGGACGCTCCATATTAATGGAGGTGGGCCCTGATTCAGAGCGAGCGCTCTGGTCAGAGCGTCCGGCTCTGAATCAGGGCCACAGTTCACTGAATGAGTTACAAATTATGTAATATACAGGAAGCTTAACAAAGAGATGTAAAAGACCAATTGCCGTCAAATAGGATTTACTTCAAATATGTCTTATTTCCTTATCACTATTGTTTTGAATGCAGATATAGTAAATGAACACTATGTAAACCTACTAACTTACACTGGCCACATACATGAATTCTGATAAAGCAGAACATTTGCATACATCCCAACTCTCTTGATTTAGGCAGGACAGTCCCTACTCTAGGGGATAGTCCCACTGTCTCGACAATCAGCACTTTTGTCGCTACAGCTGGGAATGTTGAAAGGTAGGTCATGTTCACAACACTTGTGCATGAGGCAATTCTTGGGTATTTCTATGAAGGTTATGAGGGTTGATGGGGCAAGCCCCCTTCCCCAGGCAATGTAGCCATGCCTCCACAGTCACCCAGTCTAGCCCTCATCATACTGTTATCACACCCTCTTTTCGCAGGCAATGTTTGTTGTCCCTATTTCTGATAAACAGATATTGGGAGGTATGCATCCATATCTGGGTCCACTTTAATCACAAACAATCATTTTTGAATCTGCGGACAGGCAAATGCTATTTTGTGATGTCAAAAACAAAATAAGGCGTATAAGTGCTGCATGTTAGGTTCTGGTTTTGTTGTGGGCCCAGGGTGGTGACAGGAGCTGACACAGAAGCAGATTTAAAACAAAATGTGGAACTTTTAATGGGTGGTTTGGTAGACATGAACAATGGGAGAAAATAAAGTCCAGGGATGGCACTAAAGTTCAAATGGGAACTGAGGTGAAGCAATGAGTAAAAGTCCAGGTAGTGGCAGATAGAAGCAGTCCAGTAATCCGGGTCTTGTGAAGCTGCAATGAATTACAGGTTGAAGTGATTTGCAGGTAGAAGAGGTGAATTGTCCAGAGGAAATGTGAGAGGAGGCAGGGTGCAGGGTACAGCGGACACAGGTACTCAGGCAAGGGGAAGGTAATGGATGATGCAGGGTAGTCCAGCGGGGTTGGAGCAGACATGCAGGCAGGCAGGTAGTGTATCACAGAAAAACAGGTGGTGAGCACAGGGAACTCTCTCTCAGCTAAGCTGAGAAACACGTTGCACTGGCAATGAAGTGAGGTTCTGAACCTCCTTAAATACCAAGTGCTGTGCCGTGACTGGCCAGAGAGAGCATGTGACAAATCAGGATTGGGTGATTAGGTCACATGACAGGAGGCAAGATGGCGGCGCCCATGCTGGAGCGGAACGAAAGCACCACCAGCCCAAAGTGACAGCATGCCCGCACAGAACCACGCACAGCCAATGACCCTCGCCAAACACCACCGGCAACGCCAGACGCCCCCCGCCATAGTGACCTCACGGGAAATACCCGTCGACCACCATGCCGAGAAACTCTGGTCGTGACAGTACTCCCCCCCCCCCCCCTTATGGGTGGCCTCAGGACACTCACCAGTCTTTTCCGGATGAGCAGCATGGAACCTCCTGACCAGGACGGGGGCATGGATGTCTCGGGCATCAGTCCAACAGCGTTCTTCCGGGCCATAACCCTTCCAATCCGGAAGATATAATCGTCCTCTGCGGAAACGGGAATCCAGGACCTGGGAGACATCGTACTCCACGCCTCTCTCAGTCTGGATGCGAGGGGGAACAGGAAGGACCTTGCAAAATTTATTCAGGATTAGTTGTTTTAGGAGGGATATGGAATGAGTTGGGAATTTTCAGGTAAGCAGGCAACTGAAGGCGATAAGCCACAGGGTAAATTATTTGCGTAATGGAGAAGGGGCCGATGAAACGGGGAGCAAACTTCACTGAAGGCACTCTAAGGCGTAGGTTCCGGGTGGACAACCAGACCTGGTCCCCAACTTGCATGCATGGCACTTTCCTATGTCTCCTATCCACCTGAAGTTTGTAGCGAGAGGACGCCTTCTCCAAATCAGTACGCACTTGGGTCCATATGGACACAAATCTCCGTACAGTGGCCCTCATTCAGAGCCGTACGCTCTGAGCAGAGCGAACGCTCTGAATGAGGGCCGGGCTCCATTTTCATGGAGCGTCCTCCTGGACGCTCGTATAGCTGTGGGTCACCACCCACAGGCTATACGAGCGTGCATTGCGATGGTCGCGACCATCGCGACCATCGAATTTGCGAGCCGGAGCCTGCGGTTGAGGTTTTCAACCGCAAGCTCCGGAGTGATTTTGGCTCTATCAGAGCCAAAATCACTCCCACTGACATCACTAGTGATGTCAGTGGGCCGGCTTCTGACGGGAGGCGTTCCCTTAGGAACGCCCCCGTCAGGGAGGCACGCCCCCGGCACGCCCACCAAAGGGGGCGTGCTGTCAATCAACATTGACAGCACGCCCCCTTTGATCGGACACAACGAGCGAAGGACTTTCCTTCGCTCGTCGCGTCTGGCGCATGCGCACGACGGAGCTCCCTCCGTCGTGCGCATGCTCAGTCCATAACATCAACCCACTTGCGAGCGGACAGCCACTCGCGAGTGGGTCTGAATCAGGCCCAGTATCCTCCACAGCTGGCACATCAAAGACAGGTAGACTTTGAAATTCAGGAATCCGAGGGTGAAGACCGTAGACAATTTGGAATGGAGTTTGGTTGGTAGCAGAATGATAGGAGGCATTGTGTGCAAATTCCGCCCATTGCAGTAGTTCAAACCAATTGTCTTGGGATGAAGACATGAAGATCCTTAGGAAGGTCTCAAGGTCTTGGTTAACCCTCTCCGTGGATCCATTGCTTTGGAGGTGGTAGGCCGTGGAGAAGTTTAACTTCACTTGCAGAACGGAATATATAGATCTCCAGAATTTTGCCACAAATTGCACACCACGATCAGAAACTATTTCGGTAGGAAGGCCATGGAGACGAAATATGTGTTGGATGAACAAATGAGCAAAGTCAGGAGCAGAAGGTAGTTTCTTTAGAGAGACATAATGGACCATCTTGGAAAATCGATCCACAACAACCCAGATGGTGGTATAGCCCAGAGAGCTCGGCAAATCAGTTACGAAGTCCATGGATAGATGCATCCATGGACGTGATGGAATAGGTAGGGGCATCAATTCACCAGCTGGGGCTTGACGCGAAGATTTATGCTGAGCACACGAGGGGCATGAAGAAATGAATTTCAACACATCAGCCTTCATGGACGGCCACCAGTAGCTTCTTTTTAAAAGTTCCAGAGCTTTCAGAGTACCTGAGTGACCTGCAAAGTGAGAGGAATGAGCCCAGGTGAGCAGTTGCTTCCTTAACTCCGGGGCCACAAAGGACTTCCCAGTAGGGGGCTGTATTTGTACGGTGGCAAACACTCTTGATTCCAACACAGGAGCACTAGGTAGGGTCTCCGAATTATTGTTACAGAGGAGAGATCTAGATAGGGCATCTGCCTTTTGATTGAGAGCTCCAGATCGGAAGGACAGGGTGATCTTGAACGAGCAAAAAATATCGCCCACTGTCCAGACGAGGACTCACACACTGAATATTCTTGAGGAAGAGGAGGTTTTGATGGTCAGTGAAGACAGTGAACGGAAATTTAGCCCCTTTCAGTAGGTATCTCCACTCCTTCAGCGCAAAAGTTCTTGCTCACCTATAGCATAATTTCTTTCGGCAGGAGAGAATTTCTTGGTGAAGAACCCACAAGGATGAACTCGGTTATCTTCATAACGCTGGGATAAGACCGCTCCCACTGCCACTGATTAAGCATCAACCTCTAATAAAAAAGGTCTGTCCAGGTCTGGTTGTCTTAGGACTGGGGCTGTGATAAAGGCTTGTTTCAAAAGATGGAAGGCTGTCTCCACTTCGGGTGACCATAGAGCAGGATTAGCGCCTTTACATGTCAGAGCTGTAATGGGAGCCATCAGTGACGAAAATCCCTTGATGAAACGTCTATAGTAGTTGGCAAATCCGAGTAGTCTCTGGATGGCTTTCAAGGTTTGTGGTCGGGACCAATCCAGGATCGCCTCCACTTTTTTGGGATCCATTTCTAGGCTGGAGCCGGAAATTACATAACCAAGAAATGGAACTCTGGGTACACTAAAGACACATTTCTCCAGTTTGCAATAGAGGTGATTCTTCCTCAGATGATACAGCACTTCCTTCACATGTTTATGATGTTCCTCTGGAGAAGATGAAAAAATCAATATATCGTCCAGATAGACAACAACTGAAATGTATAATAAGTCCCGGAAAATTTTGTTAACAAAGCCCTGAAAGACAGCAGGGGCATTGCACAAGCCGAAAGGCATTACAAGGTATTCACAATGTCCATCTCTGTTATTAACAGCGGTGTTCCACTCGTCACCTGAGCGAATACGAATAACATTGTAGGCCCTCTCAGATCTAACTTGGAAAATATGATGGACTCTATGACTCTCGAACAATTCTGTGATTAGTGGAAGCGGATATCGATTCTTGACTGTTATATCGTTCAGGCCTCGGTAGTCTATACAAGGTCGTAAGCCACCGTCCTTCTTGACAAGGAAAAAGAACCCAGCTCCAGCAGGAGAGATGGAGGGGCGAATAAATCCTTTCTCCAAATTCTCCTGGATGTATTCAGACATCACTTTGGTCTCAGGCAAGGACAGGATAGGTGCAACCACGAGGTGGCATCTTGTCAGGTAACAGATCAATTGGGCAATCCCATTCTCTATGAGGAGGTAAGATATTTGCTTGTTGTTCAGAGAAGACATCAGTGAACATTTGATACTCCTTAGGAATTGCTGGAGATGTTAATGAAGCTGTTTTCCTTACAGGTCGTATCTTGGGAAGACAGAATTTCCGACAGTCAGCCCCCCCAATTAAAGAATTTGCATAGAGCACCAGTCTATCCTAGGATTGTGCTGGCGTAACCAGGGTGATCCTAGAATGATGTCTTGGGACGCCTCAGGTATTATTATTATTATTTATTATTATCCTTTATTTATATGGTGCCACAAGTGTTCCGCAGCGCCTTACATAGTACATAGAACTAATAAGTGAACAAGAAACAAGTAACTTACAGTACATTACAGTGCAGGACAAGGACACAACTTATATACATTGCTGAAATAGTGATTAAAGCACTCACAATAAGCTGCCGGGAGTTGGCGGTCCCGTGTTAGGTGCCCTAATGGGGAGTAGAGAGTAGAAGAAAATGTAAAGAGAAGCACGAGGGAAGAGGTCCCTGCTCATGAGAGCTTACATTCTAAGGTATCACTAAGAACTTCAGCGACTCAAAATGAAGGTCTCCAATACGGACTAGAACTGGTTGAGTTTCTTTGGTGACAATTCCATTGGCCAGAGGCCGACCATCTATGGCAGTCAAGGAAATCGCATGATTGAGAGATGAACAGGAAATCAATAGTTTGTCAACTAGGCTGGAGGTTATAAAATTTCCGGCTGCTCCAGAGTCTAGTAGAGCAGTAACAAAGGCAGGTTTAGGCTTGAGGTCTATAACTAATGTTATTACGAAGTCTTTATTATTTGAGGACGGAATCATTACCCCTAACTTGATGTCCCCAGTATTAGTTAGGATCGGGCGACCACCAGGTGACCCGAATCTCCAAAGTTTAGATAGAGGTTTTTTAGTATCCTTCTCTGACGTTCTTCTTTGGAGAGATGGGTGTGATTCACCTGCATAGGCTCTTCATCCACAGGAGGAGGGGATGGAAGGGTAGCCAAGGGAAGGGTAGATGACCTTTGCCTGTCAGTCCTATGCTTTTCAGCCTGATGTTCTCTGAAGCGTAGGTCAATCTTGTTACAGAGCGAAATCATATCAATTAGGTTGGTAGGAAGCTTACGGGTGACCAGGCCATCTTTTAATCGGTCCGAGAGTCCTTGCCAGAAGGCAGAGGTGAGGGCTTCCTCATTCCACTTGAATTCTGATGCCAAAATTTGGAACTGTACAGCATATTGGCTGATGGGACAGATTCCTTGTCTCAGGGTCATGATACTGGACGATGCTGATACTGTATTTCCAGGTTCGTCAAAAATCCTCCTGAATGATGATACAAAGCCTGCGTAGTTATCCAGCAGAGGATCTGAATGCTCCCAGAGTGGGGAAGCCCAATCCAAGGCCGAACCGGACAACAGGGACACGATGTATACCACTTTAGTTCTTGCAGTGGGAAAATTATCAGGCTGTAAGGTGAAATGTATATCGCACTGATTCAGGAACCCGTGACAGAGTGTAGGGTTGCCATCGAATTTGCTTGGCATAGGAAGGTGTAAGCGAGGGGATGCCCTGCTTCCTGTATTACCCGGCATAGAAGCGGCTGTAGTTGCTGTTACCCCAGAAGTGGATAAGGAGGTTTGCAGATTATTCTGTCGTTTAGACATTTCTTGCAAAAACTGAGCCATTTGGTGTTGCTGGTTTCCAGGTTTTCCAGACGGCCAGCAATGCACTGAAATAAATCTACTCCAGACTCCTGTTCCGTGGCCGGATCCATGGGGCCAGTGCAAACTGTGAGGTTCTGGTTTTGTTGTGGGCCCAGGGTGCTGACAGGAGCAGACACAGAAGCAGATTTAAAACAAAATGTGGAACTTTTAATGAGTGGTTTGGTAGACATGAACAATGGGAGAAAATAAAGTCCAGGATGGCACTAAAGTGCAAATGGGAACTGAGGTGAAGCAATGAGTAAAAGTCCAGGTAGTGGCAGATAGAAGCAGTCCAGTAATCCGGGTCTTGTGAAGCTGCAATGAATTGCAGGTTGAAGTGATTTGCAGGTAGAAGAGGTGAATTGCAGGCTGAGGTGAATTGTCCAGAGGAAATGTGAGAGGAGGCAGGGTGCAGAGTACAGCCGACACAGGTACTCAGGCAAGGGGAAGGTAATGGAGGATGCAGGGTAGTCCAGTGGGGTTGGAGCAGACAAGCAGGCAGGCAGGTAGCGTATCACAGGAAAACAGGTGGTGAGCACAGTGAACTCTCTCTCAGCTAAGCTGAGAAACACGTTGCACTGGCAATGAAGTGAGGCTCTGAACCTCAATAAATACCAAGTGCTGTGCCGTGACTGGCCAGAGAGAGCATGTGACAATCCAGGATTGGGCGATTAGGTCACATGACCGGAGGCAAGATGGCGGCGCCCATGCCGGAGCGGAACGGAAGCACCACCAGGCCTCACCAGCCCAAAGTGACAACATGCCCGCACAGAACCACGCACAGCCAATGCCCCTCGCCAAACACCAGCGCCACTGCCAGACACCCCCCGCCATAGTGACCTCACAGGTAATACTCGTCGACCACCATGCCGAGACACCCCAGGATTGTGGCAGGACATTTTTATGCCTACAGAAGAACTTGTCACGATCCGGTGCAAGTGTTTCTCTGTGGAGGACGGTGAGCTAGGGGGTTAGGGTGACTAGGGAGCAACTGAGTGAGTGGCAGCTAGGTCTCCCTATTGCGGCCAAACCCAGGTTTGGCTAGACCTGCCCAGAGGCGCGGAGTCTAACCCACTTGCTGGTCTTCACCAGTGACCGCTACAGTTGGGATTTGGGTTTCGCTGTACCAAGTGGGCAGGTCGCGGCCCTCTGGACAGGTACCTGGGAGTGGCAGAAAGACCAGAACTATATTAAATTAATTTGTATAAAAACTAATACTTGACCACTGGAGATAAACTGAAAACGTGAATTTTGGAGATGAACTAAATACTTAAACACCGGAGATGGACTTGAGAATGTAGAATCCTAGTCGCAGGCTTGCTTGGAAACACAGGGAAATGTACTGGGAACTGCAACAGATTCAGGAGCTGATTTGCACAGAGGGACACAGAGAGAAGTGGACACAGGCATGTACTGGGGATTGCTATATATGCAGGTGCTAATTTGCACAGACAAACACAGAGCAGAGTGGACACAGACATATACTGAGAATGCAAAGGGATGCAGCTGGGAGCCAATTAGCAATAGCAGGTAAACTGACACTTCAGTAACACAGGGAAATAGCAGAACATAACAATACTCACAGGCATAGAAACATAAAGACAGGAGCACTGGGAGAGAACTGGGTCTCAGACTGAGAATTAGCATGGAAGCTAATGCAGGAATTCTTGAGAACTGAAAGTGGGCTGAAGCAACACTCTGAAGGAAAAACACAGAGTAACACTGGTGAGAATCACAAGTCACTGAAACAGCGAAGTTGAACAGCAGTTTCCTGTTTCTGGAGTCAGACTTAAATACCCCTGGGTAGCTGATCATTGGATCAGAGGATCAGCTGAGTGACCACAGGACTACCATTGGGAGAGACTAGTCAGGTGATATGAGCCAACATGGCTGCGCCCATGCCCGGCACCCCGGAAATAAGGACGCACGCATGGAAGCCCTAGCGGACCCCAGGGAGAATAATCAGTCACCACTCACCTTCACTCCCAGTGTCTGGACACCTAAGCCCAAGGACGCCAGCGCAGAGGTGATTAGTAGCCGATCCCAGACCGCATCCTCACAGACTTAATTTTTAAAAGAACTAGTAGAACCCAAACCTTGTCCTACCCTATAAATGGGATGTCCCTTGCTCCTTCCATGTGTAATTCATATGAGAAAACACATTTCAAGGCACATTCGAACATTATGGGAGGTGGTAGGATGAACTTCGACTTACATTTTTACTCTTTTCATCATTTGCATTTCCCGCTGGACCTGCAAATCCACAAAAGCTGCGGGGACCTAGGTTCTGGGGAGGTAAAATAAGGGTCACATGAGGAGAGATTTAAGACATAAGCGGGCCTTCATAGCTACTGTATATGCAAAATACAGGTTTAGCTTGGTGTAGGGTTAACGTTTCATACTTTGGACTTTACTAAGAATAGGATTGCAGTAACGTTCTTTCATTTATTTATAGTATGTTTGTTTACATTTTGTAGATGACCTGCCCAAGCGTAGAATCACTAGAGTAAGCCAAGTAAGTTGGGAGAGGTGACTCTCCTTTTTAGTCTGGTCTCTAGTTTTTCTTTGACACCAGAGTGTGGAGATAAAAATTATTTTATGGTCTTTACAATCAAAACTCAATTAATATTAGTCTGTGGGAGCCCTGGGCCTGATTCAGACCCGCTCGCGAGCTCTGAGCGCTCGCAAGCGGGTCGATGGTGGACCAGTGCACATGCGCACGACGGAGCTGGCTCCGTCGTGCGCATGCGCGAGACCCGGATAACGACGGGCAAACCGTCGCTTCGGGTCTCATACCAAAGGGGGCGTGCTGTCGATGTTGAGTGACAGCATGCCCCCTTTGGTGGGCGTGCTGGGGGCGTGGTTGCCCAGACGGAGGGAACCCCTACCGTCTGGGGCCGGCCCACTGACATCACAAGTGATGTCAGTAAGAGTGCTTTCGGCTCTGTTTGAGCCGAAAGCACTCCAGGGCTTGAGTCAACGAGACCCTACCACAAGGGTCTCGTTGCAAGCCAGATGGTCGGGATGGTCTTGACCATCGCGACCATCTTCCTGACCGCTCGCTATAGCTGTGGGTGGTCACCCACAGCTATACGAGCGGCCAGGAGGCCGCTCTAAAAATCAAGAAGGAGTCAGAGCGAGCGCTCTGAATCAGGGCCCCTGTCCAATAGGATCTAGCACAAACGTCCTTTTGCATCTTTTATTCAAATAGACCTAGATATGTTTGGGATATTTGCCAACAGAAGCAACTGGGCTTTTTAAGTTTGTCACCAGATATGGTGCAGCGGGATGTAGTTCATATCCCAGTTATTGAGATGGGTTGCAAAGCAGTCAGTATCTATTTTGATAAAGCAAAATGCCTAATAAAGTGCTTTACATTGTGTATTGTGTCCCATTTAAACTTCATAAGACAGCTTTCCCCTTCAGTTGAAGATGTAAAGGCCATTCGGGGACCTGTATTCATGTCTGGTGGACATGTCTGAATATCTTTACAAACAATTTGTGTTAGATGCTTGGTTAATAATATCTTGGTACTAAACTCTGCAAAAGACCCGTGGGTGTGTCACCTGTGTTAACCACTTCCGGGATAGATAGACACACTGACAAACTGGTTTCACCTACTCTTTGTAGGACTAAATGTTTATAGCGAAGTTTCAAAAGCATCTACAGTATATCCTAGTCACCAATTAATACTATTTGGTTTATAGTATGTATTTAAAAAAACACAAACTATGTGCATGATATGCATTATAAACTTACACAAGTCAGGTTACCTTGGCTAATATATAATAGTAGAACTGCTTCTTGAAGGTAAAATACCTCTACACATATCACCATTCCACTTCATCAAAGGGCTACTTTAGGATACTACGTTTCTGACTGCTTATCATGTTACAGGTTACTTGTATCCCCTCCCAACCAAACCCTTCTCTCACACCTCACACACTCATACACATACACACACACACTCACTGATTCTCTCTCTCTATCATGCGCCTAATGTGTGTTCTGTTTTTGCTGTACGGGTCAGAGGTATGTATGTACTTTCATGTGTCTCTACAAAAATAAAGAGTTTCAAAAAGAGTTAAAAAACATAAGTAACTTTTTCTTTCTGTTCAGTGACTCAAAGAAATGCAGTTCTTGTTTTTGTTTTATGCTAATTTCTTTAAACAACCCCTCAGGTAAGAAAAAAGTTTAGTTCCTTTCAAACATCACATGACTGTTTGTCTAGATGATTTCATAAACATAGAGAACAGCAATTAAAAGTTTTAATGCCTCCTCCCAAATTTATGGAGATAGAATCCATTTTTCTTTTTAAACTACTATAATGACTAATGAATATGTGTCCTCACTGCATTTGCAAAGTGCCACTGGCATTGCGAGACGGGCAGAGGGGTAATACAGATATATAAGGCGAGTAACTAGAAAAAGTTACTATAACTGAAGGATATCATAATGGGGCTGATTCCTAGTCCCACGTAAAAGCGCACGCAGCAGTGTGTATTGGAGGTCGTCCGTTTGGGACTTTATGCAAATGCCGCTACTAACTCCTTCCCTTGTGTACATCCATGTGGTCGTATGTGCAAGGACTGAGACGCCCACTTTTAACGCCCGTGCACGCTGTTATATTGATTGGTACATTCTTAGACGCCAACTTCAGTCGCACCATCAAAACTTTCACCAGCCCTATGGCAGGTGCGGGTTCTCTGTGGAGTATGGTCTCCTATGTGAGCGGCCAAGCGTCTGGGAATGCAGCTATTTGCATTGACGCTCACTACACTTCCATAATACGCTCACTGAATGGCCAATTTTTGAGTGAACTACTAGCCACCTCCCAGTCACCGCACACGAACGCCCATCACGTTTCCGCCACCTTTCTGTTACCGTCTGAATCGATCACAACAGCACCTTTGTTTGTACTCCCTGTGTAACGCGTTCGCGTAGGGATTTTCTGAAACTTTTGCGCATACACAGTTGAAAATAATCGCTCTGCAATGTGAACATCAGCATTGTGTACGGATTGCGTGCAGCTCAGATTCAGGCACAATATGTTTTTCCACTGTGCAAGAAAGTCAAATCTAGTATTCAAAATGTTGGACATTAAATTGTGGTGATTGAATATAATACAGTGTGCTGATCTGGCTCCATGCTTTCTGATGGGACCTTTTGCTGTTATTGACCTTGCACCTGACACTGTTGATTTTAACTGTGTGCGTTCTATTCCTCATAATATATATATATTTTATTTATCATTTTGGCAGAATGAAGCGTTCTGTTGTGATTAGCCTACTGGTAATTGATCAACTGCCTAGCTACATCACCTCCAGTTGTCTTCCAGCAGGATAGTCCTGCAGTCTCACTTTTCCGACAGTGCTTTATTAGGGCCTAAACCTGTTTCTTTCAGGTACAGAAAATATCTAATTTCCACTCAGTTGTTAAAGAATGGCTGGATCAGTCTTTCAAGACATCATGTCATAGCGACCAAAACCCAGTGTTATGTAACACACTACACTCATGATGAGAAAAATGATTGGTATCATTAGATATGAGGAGGAATGTGGATCAGGAGTAACAGAATATGATTTAGCTGTTGGTATTGGATGTATGTTAACTCACAGAAGTAAACTGAATATTGATGGGATCATCACAGGATACTGTCTTCTGTAAATCATGCAGCTGTTTTACATACTGAGTGCTGCCAGCATCCATCACTTCCTGAAACTGAAAAGCACCCGGATACTTCTTGTCCAAGATTATCGCAATGCGTAGATCTGGGAGTCTGAAAACAGGAGGTCGGAAACACATGGAAAAAAATCATTACTCTATAAAGGAATGTACAGTACTCGCATTACTAGAACTAGAGATCAATGTGACAAATGTTGTAACTGTACTCATGGCAGTTTTAACAAAAGACCAAGGATTCATACACAGTGTTTGTTTAACCTGCTATGAGTATAGTTATAGCACTTGACATAGTAATTTATCACAGTGATGCGGTGTTTACCTTCCATTGATCACCACAGGGTAAAGAAAACAACATGTCCAGCATTTAAAACTACTCGTACAAGAATATACAATAATTTAAGAGAAATAAATAAAAAATAAAAAAAGTGATGGGAATGGGGGTGCTCAGAGGGGGAGACCTAGGAAGTAAGAGTACAAATGAGTAAAGACCAGGACATGTAAGTGGTTTATCCTTAGAAAAGGAGATCATGACCCAAATGTAATAGACTGACTGTGATTTGCAGGTACCAGTGCGATATTGGTAGTGTAGTCACTAGACAACCTAGATTTGCTCTAAAGCAAATTGCTTTAAACTTAGCCTATCTCATCAAAATACGGTACCCACAAAGCACGGGCTATTACATTTGGGCTCATCATCTTTTCACCACTTTCAACTCCCTTCTTTGCCCCCCAGTCCTCCATACCTCCCCTCTTCATTCTTTGCCCTTGATTTCCCTACCCAATTCACATATAAAATTGAATCCATATGTCAGGACATCACATCCCCCCAGATCCTCGTTACCCCGTTCCCTTATTTCCCAGCCTGCCTCTCCCCATCCATTTTACCAACTATGACTCCTTTCTGTCCAGTATCTGGAGATGAAGTCATGGCTTTAATCTGGTTCTCCCCCACTTCCACTTCCTCCCTTGACCTCATCTCCCCCCGCTACCTCCGCTCCCTCTCTCCTGATGCCTGTTCCCATCTTATCCATCTCTTCAATGACCCCTGCCTCTCCTCCAAACTGATTAGTTTCTCCCACTCCCGCCTCCAAGATTTTGCCTGTGCTGCTCCTTACCTCTGGAATGCTCTCCCTCTCCCTATCAGACTCTCCACCTCTCTATAAAACTTCAAACGGGCTCTCAAGAACCACTTCTTTATCAAAGCCTTCCAACTGTCACCTTAACCCACTGTTCCGTGCTCCTGGTTCACTGTCACTCCCCTCTGTGTCACCTCTGTCTGTCTGCTCCACCCCTTTAGACTGTAAGGTCTCACTGGTATGGCCCTATTCCCTCATATGCTTTTCCTTCCCTCACTTATACCATCATCTCAAGCGTACTGCCTAGAGCAGGGGTCTTCAAACTTGGCCCTCCAGCTGCTGTGGAACTACACATCCCAGCATGCACTGCCACCTTTTTGATATAACAGCATGCTAAAACTATGTGCAGTGCATGCTGGGATGTGTAGTTCCACAGCATCTGGAGGGCCAAATTTGAAGACCCCTGGCCTAGAGCGACACCTAACCCTTGGGTTCTGCTGTCCTTCTGCTTATTTGGGTATTATGACTGCTGATGCAGCAATGTTTATAAACCACGCCCATGTCGTGCAATGTTCTGTACGGTTAGTCACTTCTTTCTTCTTTTGTTCATAGTGTTTATGTGCTTTGTAAGGTGCTGTGGAACCTTTGTGGCGCCATATAAACAAAGGATTATAATAATAATTATAATAATATGCAGCAGGTAGACTGGAAAGTGACATAATAAGAAAAATCTGCTGGAATCTAGTCAAGAAGACCTACAGCAGATTTTTAAAAAGCAAAAACATCAACAACAAATATAAAATGTAAAGTTGTTAAGTATTTTATGTGCCTATACAGCAGTCTTTAGGGTTGATATGCCCTGGGAAAAGAATGGCATAGGCATAAGCAAGAATTCGAAATCTTTATGGTTCCTCATTTATTTGTTTTTAGCTGCACATAATAACCTGCGTTTTATGATAAATTGTTCTTGGAGGTGAGTACAAGTCGTTGTGAATGCATGACAACTTTTAAAAATGTATCTCAAAAAGCTCCTATCATCTCAACTTTTCTTTTATAAACTGGTATAGCTTAAATAACCGTCTATATCATGTTCATTATTTTATATAACATGTACAGCTAACTAAATGCTCCCTTGGAAAGGTGGAAATGGAAACCCCAATGGGATAGAGGAGAAAATAAACATAAGCGATGATAAACAGATGAGACGGATGGCCACTTACGTCTTACTCTTAATGCCACCTGCCGGTGAATGTTCTATCTCTGGACAAATCTGCTTAACAAGCTCATAGTATTTCTGTGTTTTAAACTGTGACGGGAACACAAGGGCAGAACAGCCAACCTGTGGGTTAGAAAACGAGGGTGAGAATATCAATACGAATGTCAGAAGAGTTACTAAATACAAATTAATAAAAGAAATAAGGTAATAACAAATATAGAAAACATACAATACACTTGGAGAGGTGGTGAACACCAGATATGTCACCATTAACACTAAAATGAAAGATTCTTAATATAAAGCAATTACCACTGCTCTGTGTAAATATTTATGCAAACATGCAGTAAGTCTGTGATTTGTGGCGGAAGAATTTCACCTACGCACCCAGATTTCCTCATTATAGTAAAGAACACAAATTACACCATTTTAAGTATAATGTAAAGATTAAAAAAATAATAATAATAATTGACATTTCTTCAGCTGAATCACTGAGGGACTGGACGGGAGGAGTTCCCAAATCTGCCATTTTACAGGCTGAGCTGAAGTACTTTTTAGTGTGGTCACAGATGAGCGCACTCTTCATGGTCATCTGCCAACCTGAATTCTTATCATGGCCCACTATTATGCATTTTCAGCCAAAATTGTTATATTATCACATAAGGAAAAATACTAAAAGGGGAAGATGAAGAACAAGGATAGATCATCTAGGGGAAAGCATTTTGGCCAATTGAAGACAATGTTAAAAGAATCAAAGACCCATCCTACTTCCCACATTTCCTCTTTCAAGTCCTATATCTGGCACATGGCACACATGGAAATGATTCAGTATGGCACTTGGACACAGTGGGGGGAATTCAATTCAGTGCGAATAGCTATTCAACGCACTGTTTGTGTGGGCAAAGGATTTCTTCTCGCACCCCCCTGGGGATGCGAGGAGAAATCCGACAAAAGTGCCGGGCGTGCAGCTGTTTGCCGGCTTAGCATGGCGCTAACAGCTGAGCACCCGGCACTTTAGTTGGAGAGTGCCGGATACCGATTCTTAACCTTCAGGTTAAGTTGCGAGAACCGGAATTCTCTGACTTACCTGCTTCTCGACAAGGCAAACAGCGCATTGAAATGAATAGCTGCAGGAGGTCCCTCCCGCGGCTATTCATAATCGTGCTGAATTGTATTCCCCCCAGAGACCCTGATTTCACATTCTTTACTGTTCCTACCACTTGGGCATTCAGGCAGAGACCCACACCCCTTCCCATCTTTGCCTCCATGTCTCCTCCCTACTTCCCGCCATTATTCCCCTTCTTTTTTCTGGTTTTCATAAACAATTTTTTTACTGTTTTACAGAAATTTTATTTATCATTAAGCTAAATAACTCTTTAAAAACATATATCACAATAAAAAATTACAATTAATACAATTTTACGTTAGAATGAGCCCTCAAACATGTACTTGTCACAAAGCTATACATATAATCCCCTGCTACCATGCTCATATATATATTAATATGTATTTATTAATTAGAGCTAGATCCCCCCTCTTTGCTTTATTTAGAGACTGCCCAATAATTTTAGGAGGAATAAGTAGAATATTTCTTATGGAAACTCCTACATACATGTACACTGGTGTATGAAAGATTTACGCAGCGTTTTAATAGGTAAATAAAAAACCAAATAGCTCATTAGCTATTACCATTATAATCAGTGCTGCTGTTTCTTCAATAGATAACACTTACAGTGCATCCGGAAAGTATTCACATCGCTTCACTTTTTCCACATTTTGTTATGTTACAGCCTTATTCCAAAATGGAATAAATTAATTTTTGTCCTCAAAATTCTACACACAATACTCAATAATGACAATGTGTAAAACGTTTTTTTTGAGATTTTTGCAAATTTAATTTAAAAAAAAAAAAACAACACTAAGAAATTACATGTACATAAGTACTTTGCCATGAAGCTCAAAATTGAGCTCAGATGCATCCTGAAGCGCTGTGAATACTTTCCGGATGCACTGTGCTCAGCTTTAAATAGAAGCAGGGGTGGATTTAGGGATCAGACTGCCCCTATGCCTATTAATGGTCATGCCCCACCCCCCAATTTTATTATTTTTATTATTACGTTATAAGCCTTAATTAGGTGATTAAAAGTGTAATAATAATAATAATAAAGCAAGCCATGACATTATTTATGAGCCACTTGCTCATAGTAATAAAACAAGCAGATACCTGGTGACAGTCTAAACATTTCTATTAACTACTAATTATTTCTGCTGTACCAAGCCGGAATGTGAACAAATAACATTTCCTACTGCATCGGCAAACCAGAGATGCTTCTGATAACTGGTCAGGCACTAGCCAGGCCTAACAAGATGATTGGCCAGCTTACTGTTCTGCATTTACGCTAATTGGTCCATCCATTTCCCAGTCATTACAGGATATTCCACTGTTCCATACCGTAAGCATGTCCTATTGATACGCACTATACTGAAGATGGCGAATGGTACGGTACAGTGGACTCTTTATTGGGAAATGTCAGACTGACAGTAATAATGCAAATATCTGAATGTTGCCCCAGCAAGTGGCATCTCAAGGTACGTGACTCACATTACAAATGGGAAATTCACCACTCAACAGAAGTACTACACTGATCTTCCTCATGGCAGATTTTGTGTCTTGAAATTCTTAAAAGTGTATTACTCTACCACCATAGCTGCGGTCAGAAAATGTATAGACAGTCAGCAAGAAACAAGTAACATTTACAGCTGTTAAAAAAATTTAGATCAGTATCTTAGTAACACTATCAAATTTACACATTATCTGAACCACACATGTTTCAGATAAGCTGGGTACACACTAGACCAGGGGTGGCCAACCCGCAGCTCTCGAGCCGCATGAGGTTCTTTTGAGCTTCTAATGCGGCTCGTGGCTCAGCAGACCCCCATTAGTACTGAGAACGCTGGTCTCTGAAGCCATCAGACACTAAAGAAGCCTCTGGCCGCTTCAGAGGCCAGCGTTTCCAGTAATGCAGTGCGCGGGTGACGTAATGACGTCACCCGCGATGTGAGGAGCCTGCGCGTCTGTTGGATCCAGTTAGATTCAGCAGGCGGTGGAAGCTGCGATGGCGGGACGCGGGAGCCCTGACGGCATGGAGCGGTGCCAGCATGAAGGTAAGTTTCTTCATAGGGGTGTGGGCGGGGAGGGGGAGCTAGTGCTGGGGGCATTTCCTTAGGGGGCATGACTACAGGGACATTGCAGGAGGGGCACAACTGCTGGAGGCATTGCTTAATGGGCACAGCTACAGGGGGCATTGCAGAAGGGCACAACTACTGGGAGGCATTGCATAATGGGCACTGCTACAGGGGGCGTTGCATTAGGGCAACAATTAATGAGGGCATTGCATAATGGGCACAGCTACAGGGGGCATTGCAGAAGTGGCATAACTACAGAGGGCACTGCATAATGGGCACAGCTACAGGGGCATTGCATAAGGGCCACAACTACTGGGGGCATTGTTTAATGGGCACAGCTAAAGGGGGCATTGCAGAAGGGGCACAACTACAAAGGGCATTGCATAAGGGCCACAACTACTGGGGGCATTGCTTAATGGGCACAACTACAGGAGGGCACTGCATATGGGGCACAACTACAGGGGGCACAGCATAATGGACACTGGCATTCTCAATGTATTTTATGTGGTTCTGGATTTCAATATGTATTTTATGTGGATATGTATTTTAAATGTATTTTATGTGGATCTGGCATATTTCTGTGTATTTTATGTGAATGTGGCTATTTCAATGTTTTCTATATTGATCTGGCTTATTCTTTCACTTCAACAATGACAAATGGATATTGGGAAGATTATGTTAAATGTGTATTTTCAATGTGCTGGGTCGCCCCTAGCGTGACTAAAAAAGGGGGTGTGACACAAGGTCATGCGCCTGCAAATGTGATACCAAAGGCATGTGCACAAAAATGGGGCGTGACCTTGTGACAGCTAGGCCACGCCCCATTTTTGCCATCGCGCCGTGGGCACGTACATGCTATCGACTCTTTCGCTTGACTACATATATTTTTTGGCTCTTTGCCTCTGACTGGTTGGTCACCCCTGCACTAGACGATATATATTGTACGATTTGTTGTTTTGGAACGAATTGGAACATTGCATTTTCAGATCTACCTAGTTCTGGCTGGGGAACGACATATCGTGCTGTCATACACCAGATCGTGCAGTGTGTATGGACCGCCCGATATACAGTATAGTCCAGTCGCATCTGCCGTCGCTGGGTACACACATCGACTAGTGTGTGTATTTCCAGAGTGAATATAATTGCCATAAAATGACTTGGCAGGTTGGCAAGCATGTAGTCCAAGCATCTTAATATATTCTGCCACTGAGGATATACATTTAGCAGCATTCGGTCTATCATACCTTCCTGAGCACATACTCCAGTTCCTTGGATTGATATGCTGGATTCACAGATACCTGTAGACAGGAAAACAGTATTATACATGTAGGAGGAACACTGTATGTGCAATGAGAAGGTATTTCTATTTATTCAGCATGTTTTCCGGGAAGAAAAGTTGAACAGTTTTGCCAACTTAAAACTCGGTTTGACTCTATAATTCCGCTTACCTAAAATTTGTTAGGAGACCTTCTCACCATATTCATTAGCTGTATTCTGTATGGCTGCATTTTCCCTGCTATATAATGAGACACTGCTACAGATGTGTCCTCATAAACCTAGACTCAATACCCCATGCGGCCCGAGACGCTTGGCATGAGTGAGCCATCAAATCATGCGCGACTGCTTGCATCGAGCGCCTTATTTCATGAAAATGCATCTTAGTCACAAAGTGATGCGACTAAAGCCGCGTATCCACCTGCCGATTAAACAGAGCGATTGAACGGTTATGACATCGTAATCATTCAATTGCTCATTAATCGTGCATAAATAGGCAGTATAATGTCGGAAACGATACGTGCTCCCGCTGGTCATTTCTGACATCAATCATCGCCTGAACATGACGGTCAATCTGCCAATAACAACAGGTTGGGCATGTTCGGGGGTGAGGGAGGGTGCCTGCACTGAACGACATATAGTTTAGTGTGGGCACCTACAGGATGAGGAACGACTGAACGATTACGATGTCATAATCGTACATACATTCCTCAGTCGGCAAGTGGATTAAGGGCCTGATTCAGAGCCGCTCGTAAGCGGCCTCTCGTTCGCTCCGAGCGATGTTCGCACAACTGCGCATGCGTATGGGTCGTAATGCACGTGCGCCAACCAGTCAGTGCGATCGGAAATCGAGCGCTCGCCAAATAGCGAGTGCCTGCTAATTTGAGTGACAGGATGAGGCGTTTGTGGGTGGTAACAGGGGAAGGTGCTTGAAAACGGGGAGTGGAGATCTGAACGCAGGCGTGCCAAACGGTCAAAACGGGCGTTTTAAGGGTGTGCATAATTAACAAAGCAGCGTCATCGACCACGTCACTTGGTTGTCTCTTAGCCTGAACTGTTCGCATGATTGCGGTAGGATAAACCTACCACAAGCACTGCGAGCAGTACAGATGCCTTTCGATGTACTCGATTAATCAAATAAATAGCGGAGATGACGTATAATGCGAGCGGCCAGGGGGAGTCTTTACAAAATAGCGAGCGCATGTTTCGTTCGCTCGCTCAGAGATGGAGGCGTCAACAGACCGCAAAGAGCGAGCGCTCAATTTAAATAGCCGGCCCCTTTTTCTGACCGAGCGAGCGCAAATAGCGTCCGGCTCTGAATCAGGCCCTAAGACTGCACCAATTAATTTGATATGCAACACTTCTATAGCTGTGTGCGACTGAGTAAATAAATAAAGCACAACGGCACTTGTGTGGAAAAAAGCCACGTCTGCTGCATCGTAGCACTTCAGATTCAGATTCAGTTGCACACAGATATACAAGAGACGCATATCACATTAATCAATGCAGTCTCCTGGTGTGTCTTAGTCACATTGCATTGCCACTAAAGGTGCGTACACACTGGGCGATCAGGAAAGACAGTACTGTACGATTACGATGCCGTTCCTGATCACCTGTATTGTCTGCACTGAACGATCATTCCTGAACATGCCTATCTGTCGTTATCGACAGATTGACATGCATGTTCAGGCGATGGACAATGTTGGAAACGACCAGCGGGAGCGCGCATCGCTGGTCGTTGCTGACATAAAGGTGCACGATTACTGAGCGATTGCACGATTACGATGTCATAATCGTGCAATCGCTCAGTAATATCGCCCAGTGTGTACGCACCTTTAGATGCATTTCTGGGTGAAAAAGCTGCAGAAAATGCATTTGGCGTAAGCAGAGTCGCACAGAACTGGCTTGCTGAGAGGGGCTGTTTGGCGTGACTGCAGCAATAGTGTATGAGGAGGACGCATATGTAAATGCAGGTGCCGGAACACTGCTAAATACTGTGAATGGTGGAGGTCCCGGGTGATGGACCGCAAACAAATCACTATTATTAAAAGGCTTTTTTTCTAGTAAAATTAATTTTTTAAGTTAAAAACCTCTTTAAGATACAGGGTGGGATGTACTAACAGTAAAATGCAGTCAAACCTACGGTTTTCGGAGCATTGCTCAAATCCCCATACGTATCAAGCTCCAGAATGCTAAACTTTCCAGAGGAATACGCATTACAGTTTCAACTCCACTTGGGGCTGAATGAGCATAAATGAGGGACAGGCTAGATTTAGTGAAGTGTTGAGGGCGGATAAATGTATAATTATAGGCTATGCTGAGTTGTGCTTACTCAGAGATCCATCTGTTTCCCGGAGAGATCACTGGTGCAAGTGTGCGTTGATAATGATGACAGCTATGTAACCAAGCGTATTGATAGGAGTGGTGTGGTCTCATATATGCGTACAACTCAACGTTTAGGAGAATATCTGCATTTAGTTCTGTGCATGTAATGCAACTGTAATTGTGGCCCACTTGTGTGCAACGCTGACTTGGCCCCATTATGAGGAAAACAATTATTCAAATTTGTTAACAATTAATACAAATATATATTCTACATTTTGTAACAAGAGTAAAATATATTCACAAATGGAATAAACACAGCTATATGTAAAAGATGAATAGAAGTGCCCAAAAAATACACACACACACACACACACAAATATATATATATGGCTAGCTCAGCTTTATACCTTTCAAGTGATATCCTAAAAACATAGGGTGCCAGTAATTGGGAACCGTTATATGATTTACTTGTTTTTGTCAGAAATAAAGGCATGACAACATGATATGAGAACATTGTGATTGTTATTTAATTATATTTTAGATTTTGTTACCGTGCACTTGTCATGTACACAGAATGGATACACACATTTTGTGAGATGAAGCAATATTGATTAGACTGACTATTCCCAATAAATTCATGTAATAAGGTGGAAATTAATAAAAACAGATTTGCAATGGGCAGAAAATAGAACAAAAAATAGGACAATTATTATCTCTATGTTATCCCTTTATCTGTTTAGTATGTAGATGGCAGGTCCACTTTTGTATTTATGTTTTATATTGAAAATAAAAAGTAACCGTGTGGTTAAAATACACAGTTGGTCTCACCAATATGATCCCAGCTTGAGCAGCGGCATACTGTATAACAATCCATTCATAGCTGTTTGGCCCCCACATTCCTAGACGGTCTCCTTTCTTCAGGCCTAGTGCTAAGAGCCCAGCAGCCATGGTCTCTACCTGAAAGAAAAAATCATCAGACAATGTCCTGATACAACCTTCTGCATTCATCTTATGCAGACATGCCTCAATCTCCCAAATTTATATATGGTCACAAAAATCCACAATAACTGCTCTATTGAGGACAGAGAACATATTGTTCTTCAACTAGCCTTTGAAGAATAGAGATTGATTTTAAACATTTACTTCACAATGCCATCATTGTCACAGCTCATAATACCCTCCAGTATATTCACAGTGAAAAAAAATAAAAAAAAATTAGAAGCACCAAAGACCCATAAGGAGGAGATGTCACTATACTCAGGAACAGGAGACACACACATATCAGTTCTTCATTGTAAAGGTAGGTAATTCTATACACGCTTTCACCTTACGCTTTCCTGTGGGGAGCCTCTGTGGTGACAGCAGAAGTGTATCTCTTCTCCTGCTTCATTCCACTCTGGGCACCCTACTCTCTCATCAAACCGTTCACTGCTACTACAGTAGCACATAGACTGATAGCAGAAGCATTGTACCTACACAGCAGGGCCTTAAGTAGGGGTGTGCAATGGGTGCCGCCGCACAAAGCGCAGGGCTCTGTTGGCAGCCCCATCGCTATCCCCACAGCCTTAGCCCGCCGTTCTCTCCTGCTGCTACAATCTATAATGCCAGGCGCCCGCTGCGATGTATGTTACACCAGGGGTGCGCCTGGCTCCTCACAACTCCAGTACCCTGTTCCCTTTGTAGCCTCAGGAGTAGTCATCTGACTATAACTAGTGAGTATGGCCCCTCGAGATTTGTAGTTCCTGGTCATGCTTTATAGAAGGGGTGGGGAACCTTTTAACTGCTGAGGGACAATTTGAAATATATAACAACATTATTTGCGGGGCGGTGCAGGCCACGCCCTATCCAAGTGATGTCAAACGGGGCAGGGCCACAATAGCTGGTGATTACAGCAATGCCCGAAGCATCATGAAGATGCTACGGGGAGCTGTAAGGGCAGCTGTGTGATGTCTGAAACGTCCTAAGGACACTCCAGGCGGCACTGCTGCATAGATTCTGGCTGCAGTGTGCCATTCTTGGCACCCTGTTAGTCCCGGACTTTTTGCATCCCGGGAGTTTTCGCCATCATCACTGGTTTTGCATGCAAAAAAGTATTGCGCTGGTCCACGTTTATGCCCGTATTCAATTAGAAATCGTCGAAAAACGGCACCCGGCAAATTCCGACCTGGCGAAAAGTGCTGTCAGATTTGGGGAAATCAGTCTGACACCCCCCAAAAGATTCACTGACATTGGGGATCACTATCCGAATAGCCCTGCTGAAGTTATTTGTGGTACTTAAATGCTCTCAATAGGTGCTAATTAGCATCTTTGCAGAAGTGGTGAAGAATAGCATTTAGCAGGTTTTTTTGCAGAAAATAAGTAGTCCCAGCACATTTGGGGTACACGAAAATGGATGCCAGCATATTATAAAGTTGCTAAAGTGAAGTTTTAAAAAAACTTAAAAAATACACCTTCCGCAAACACCTGCAATCTTAAAAACACCTGGGGCAACCTTGGGTACCTCCCTGGAGTTTATTTTGCTAGTTTTTAACTTTTCAAAGTAATTTTTTGGGTTGTTTTTAAGTTGTTTTTTTTTGTTTTTTTTGACAGTTTTATCTTTGGGGGACTGTCCCAAGGCTGTAGGGTGGTTCCCGCAAGTTTGCACCCCAAAACCCCAATTCTGCACTTTTTTTCGACAGCTTTCATAGGCGAATCTTTTTCGCCTATTTCAATGCATTGACTTTCCGCTCCGGCGAAAAGTCTTGAATACGGGGATAAGTTTTCGCTGGGCAATATGACGTCGCCGGCGAAACTTTTCCGCAGAAACTGACCTTTCGCACCTAATTGAATTGATATATTATTTGTGATAAAACATGAAGGTGTTTTCAACCATCATAAAACTATTTTTTTGACTTGTGAGTACCTTTCTGCCAGGGGTCTATTACCGCCCAAGGGGGGTGCGGAGGATGCAGCCTGTATATAGGGGTACAGGGAGGATACATGATGTATATAGGTATTAATGCAGGGGAGAGCCTGGGGCAGCCCAGCATCTCCAGAAGTGACACATGCCCAGAGTCATGAGGCCACTCCCCTGCCCCACTAGGCCAAACCCCTTTTAACAGACATTCATTCAGAGGCGGTCACAAGAGCCGATCACTCTCTCTGAATGAGGGCGGCCGCTTGTTTGTTTAAGTGCGGCCTCCTGGTCGCTAGCTAAGCTGTGGGTTACCACCCACAGCTTAGCGACCGACCAGGGTGATGGTCGCAATGGTCAAGACCATCACGACCATCGGGGCTTGCGACGAGACCCTAAGGTTGGGTCTCGGCAACCGCAAGCCCCAGGGAGCTTCCTGCTCTGATCGAGCAGGAAGCTCTCCACTGAGATCACTGCTGATGTCAGTGGGGCCGCCCACAAAACAGCAAGCGTTCTGTTAGGAACGCCCCCATTTGTGTAGCCACCCCCCCGCCCCGCCTACAAAACGGGGCGAGCTGTCAATCAACATCAACAGCCGCCCCTTTTGTAGTGAGCTTCGGAGCGAGTTTCTCACAGGGCCTTAACATCGACCCGGTTGCGAGCGCTCAGCGCTTTTGACCGGGTCTGAATGAGACCCATAGTGCTCTTTCTGGCACAGAGCACCAAAATATCTAGTTATGACTCTGCCACATGGAGATGGGACATTCTCTCCTCCTTACTACACCTACACTAATTAGATACACTGGAAAGGACGCATGGTATTCGGGATGCGATGCATCCCGCCTCTCTTCGCATGCATGCCAGCATTAGCATCGCCGGTATGCATGAAGAACACTGCAAAGGACAGCTCTCTCAGTAAGAGTGGCCCTTTGCGATGGAAGGACTTCCAGGTCTATGACCCAGAAGCCCTCTGGTGTCCTTCTGCGCATGCTGGGAGGGATTCAACCTCTCATAGCACTCTCCTGATAGAAGCCCGTAGGCTTGTATAGGGTAACGCCATCAGGAAGATGGCGTTACCCACCACAAAAAAGCCATGGAGTGCATAAAATTCAGGGGCTTGGTGCATAGAGAGATGCGATCAAACCCGTATTTTCAGAGTTTAACTATATTTCTACATTTGCTGCATCTCGCCCACTGTGGCAGATTTGACAATTCAGATATTTATTTATGTATTATATTTTATTCTTTAGAAGTCCTTGCTATGGCATTATTCATATTCGTTGTACCAGGTCTCACAGACAGGTTTATCTGTTGCATTTGGAAATGTATATTGCTACTGGGACTGCTACTCCTCAAGGGAGAGGACAAGAGATGACTCATGTTCTATTTACCTGACTCCACATACAGATTTGTGTGATATGAACCATGACTTAATAATTATGTCCAATTATATTATTGTTAACTATAAGTATCTGTATATTTTACCTCATGTGTTTGGTCTCTGTCATAAGTGATATGTATAAGCATTGATGCAGCAACCTGTTTATTTTTACTTACTTTTGCAGTGACCCAAACAGATAATTTATTATCTCTGGGACCGATTCATTACCGATGATTATCGCAAATGTGATTACGCATGCAGTCGTCCTATTGTTGCCTTCTGCTCATGCATCGCAGTGTGCGTGCACAAAAGTCTCACTGCAATTGAACTGCGATCACAGTGACTACGCAGACCCACTGCAGAGTGATTGACAGGAAGTGAGCATTTGGAAGTGGTGACAGGGGGGGGGGGTCGGCGAAACGAAGGCGTGCTAATGCATTTGAACGCCGTTACAGGGGCATGTATAGATTAGCCACTGCGATACCATACACAGCTTAGGCTTTCACTGCATGCAATGAGGTTAGCAATTTCTGAGTAAGGTCAGGACTTGTGCAAGTGTGTGTGAGGCTATGATGGTAGTCGATGTTACCGATGATTTTGCAGACTTGCTAAGAATTACGGATGTGAGTAAGGAGATGCGGACGTCCTTATGTTATGCTGCGCAGCATTGCAATTGTAAACATTAGCATATTTTCGCCATGAGACTACATGCGTAATCGCAGCTGCGATCGCAATAGCGATCCTTAATGAATCAGGCCCTCTGTCTTGAAAGTTGAACAGCCATTACAATGCAGAATTGCTTAATTACAGTGTTTAAATATGCTGTACTAACTTCCACTGACAGACTCGACTTATCTGAGGGCAATGTCATTGATACTACCATCTGTAGTCGACACATTCACGCTGAAGGCTTTCTTTGTCACACAACATATACTGAAAACCCATGTCTATTCGGGATACGTTCAGAATGCAGACGCGGGAATCCAGATACTTATCAGAATACCGGCGCCAACATTCCGACCAGAAAGGTAAGTAGCGGGGTTAGGGGGTTGGTTAGGCCCTAGGGGAGGGTTAGGCACTAGGGGGGAGGTTAGGTTTAGGCATTGCGGAGAGAGCGTTAGGTATTAGGTTAGGTCTTACTTACCTAGAGCCGTCGGGTTTGTAACCTGGACAGGATGCCGGCATCGGGATTCTGACCGCCAGGATCCCGGAGTGCCGGCATCCTGTACCCATCTCGTCTATTCTACATCCTGGAGATAATTTTCATCAAGTTAAAACATTCATTAGATCCCATAACATTCTGCATTTTGAGTGGCCCAAGCCTGTGTCTTGCAGCTGAGCTGACCCTGCTTTCCCTGGCTCCCTGGAACTACAGCCCTGTCACCTCTTCCCCGCTAATGGTGAGTCCTGCTGCTCATTGCCTGTCTCTGTCTGCGGCCTCCTCAGTGCATTCAGGGGATCTGGGGACAGCTTGGGTGTTAATACATTAGATAAGGGGACTCCCCTACCATATATTACCTCCCTACTTAATATTGCTGCTGTCACTATTCCTCTGCATGTGAATTTAATAATTGAGCATTAACTTAAGCCTCTATGCAGCATCTATCTAGTGGGCATCTTTCTCCTCTCTCAGTTTTGTAGCAACAGCTGCCCCCATTTCTGAGGCTCATACACAAAAGATTCTTCCTTTCCACCTAAGTTGCATTACCCTGCAGTAATGTTTTGAAGCTTTCATCTATACCTAGGGGTAAATTTACTAAGATGGGAGTTCTATTTAAGAAGTGATGTTGCCCATAGCAACCAATCAGATTCTACTTCTCATTTATCTAGCACCTTCTAGAAGATAATACCTGGAATCTGATTGGTTGCTATGGGCAACATCACTTCTTAATAGAACTCCCATCTTAGTAAATTTACCCCTTAGAGTGAATACTCTTAGTACATCTTATTACTATTTAACAGAACTTTGCTCAACATTTGCCATGACTCAGCTTTCTCAAGCGGGGTTAGATTTCATAATTATCATGTCTCAATGTCAGCGCAAGACCCTGGCTGCAGACCCTGCATTGTTCTTTGGGTCAATGAAATCTAAATCCACCTCTGACTCATCTTCACCCCCAGCTCACTCTGTGGGTAGGGCTGGTGCCTCAGACATGGATGACCCCTTGATTCCCTTCTCCAGAAACTCGCAGTGTCCTTCCACACAGAACTGCGAGCGGCGGTTCACATATTGGAACTCAAAATAGTCTCAATCGGCTCACACACCAATGCTTCAGAGAAAAATACGGATGATATCTGTAAGTTTCAAGAATCCATGCTGTAAAGATGTGACCGATTCTGTGTGCAACTGCGGATGCATTGCATGCGAAATGCTATGTTAGTGTCACAGCTTTTGACACTATAATATAGCATTTCACATTCAGATACAGTCGCACACAAAATATAGGACCTCATTCAGAGTCTCTCGCAAGATGCGATCGCTTGCTGGCAAAAAGGGGCCGGATATTGTAATGAAGTGCTCGCACTGCGTCTCGTAAGGACGCCCACTATGTTTTAGCGAGCTACGGCAAAGTGTGCTAGCAAGTGTCTAAAGACGCCCCCTTGCTACTCGCAACAGACGTCATCCCCGGATAATGAAGGATTAATCGGGACCATCGAGAGCCATCGGAGCTGCTTGCAGCCCTTGGGGTTACCTTAGCCTGCCGCGAGCACTGCGATCAGTGCTGGCTGAAATACATTCAGGTGACGTGTACCATGACACTACTTTGTAAATTATGCACGCCCTTTAAACAGTGTTTTGGTGGCCTGACACGCCTGCGTTCGCACAACCACTCCCCTGTTCACATGCACCTTCCACTGTTACTACCCACAAACGGCCTTACCTGTCAATCAACTATCGGGAGTCACTTCGCAAGCCGTACAAGCGACGGATTTTGTGATCGCAAGGACTCATACGCACAACGAAGTGCACGCATGCGTGGTCTGTTAACATCGGCCGTGTACGAGTGAGCGGCCACTTGCGAGAGACTCTGAATGAGGTCCATAGTCATGCCGCATATCATTTTAATCAGTATAAGCTGCTTGTGTGTCCTATTCGCATTGCTTTGTGAATAAGACCATTTGAAGGTAAAAAGTCACACGAAAAGATACTGGGCTACAGAGTCGCGCTCACACTTTATGTTTAATGCGACTTGTAGCGCACGGAGGTAAGATGTATGTGGACACATCTGTACCACAATGTTGATTTGCAGTTTTAAAAAGAGAAGTGGAACGCTGTTAAATTACTCCTCCTACCCAGCGGCTACTACTACTATTTACTTTGCTCGGCTTCCCTAAATATATTAGTTGTCGAGCACATTGCTAACCACCGCTCTGACACTAGGAATAACAGCATCTACCGGCTATCATCTCCATATGTGGGGAGTTCCTCTGCTTATAAATATCTGGATCAGAACTTTGACATTATTTATTTGGATGACCTTACAGGAGCTATTTTTACTAATAATACTGTCACAGCTTCTGAGAATTGTTTGACCCTTAAGAGTAAGGCAGCCATACACGGTGCAATAGGCACCGCACGACGCGAGGGGGTATCCGGCGTCCAACATATTGGGCGGTCCCCACACATGGTGCAATCGGGTTGCCGTCCACCCGATATGCCGGCTCCCCCCTCATCCTCACGCATAGCGCTGCATGGGATCGCAGAAAGATCAGGTGGTGCGATGTACGACCCCACAGGTGTGCGCTTGGTCCAACATCAGGCCCATACACAGTGTGATATAGCAGCCAAATCGTACCAATCAGTCGGATCAGCTGCTTTATCGCACCGTGTATGGGGCCTTTAGCGTGACCATTTGGCAACATTCTTTCAATTTCATTATTTTTCTATCTTACACTGTTTTGTGCTGTTAGTTGATACTATACAGAGAGAACTTTGGTGCAGCTAACTCTGTGAAAGAATACACTATAACAGGCATGTCATACTCAAAATCCCAACCGGGCCGAATATTCAAGGTCTAAGAGTGTGTGGGCCGCAAAAAACAAAAAAATGTTTTTTATGCAATTTTGATAGGTTTACTATAAGGTTCAATCAATACAACATACTGTATATAAAAAAATGGCAGGCAGTTAGGTTGCAAAACAAGTGCATATAACAATCACATGACATAATAATATAATAATATGCTCCTCATCCCCCCCTCAATAATATGCTCCAGACCCCATCCCCATATGACATAATATAATGTATCAGACCCCCCTTGTAATAATATGCTGCACAAATACCAGCTCCACTCCCCCATTAATAATATGCTCCATACTCTCCACGCAAAATTATATATATATGCTTCAGCCCCCCCACCGCACACCTCCCCACACACATGTGCACTGAACAAGACTATGCCCCTCCCTCGTGTCTCACCATTCCCCAGCCACTGTCTCCCAGCCTCACTATTCCCCAGCCCATCTCTAAGCCTCCCCAATCCCCAGCTGGGTCTTCAGCTCCTAACTCCCCCCCCCCCCCCCCACCTCCCTTAGCACTAGTCAGGCAGACAGATTTAAAGTATAAATTTACTTACTGACTGTCACACTACTGTGATCCAGTCAGAATTGGAGAGCCGGACCTGGCTCCTCTTCTTAACTTCTGTCGGTGTGCATACTGCAGGGCAGGCTGCTGTTGTGTGTGACTGCGGGCTTGATTTAGCAGTGCACGCAGACTCCCGATTATGGAGAGTGTGCAGAATGTCTCTGTCTGATTGACAGGCAGAGGCATTTAAGGGGCGGTGCTGGGGCAGGGTCGGCTGGCGTTTCGGGAAACGGGGCGTTTGTGCCATGTTTTCCTGGAGTGGCCAGCTCAGAGACTGCATGGATGTACACAGTCTTCTGGGCTCGCAAGCTGGCCAGTCTGAGTAAGTCTCCGCCCGGCGCCGCCCACCATTGCGACCAGCGATGGTGATCCCAGCCTGCGACCTCCGTCTGCCTGCGTGAGGCTTTGCAATTGCGATCCTTGCTGAATTAGGCCCCGTGTGTGCAGGGAAGGGCCAGGTTGTGCTGCTGACGGGTTGGAGGCAGAACCATCAGTGATGACTGACAGCTCCGCTAAGGCTTATGGGGGGGAGCAGCTGCGGGTGGGCATGCGCAGTAGCTCCCCCGTCGGCCATGTTGTGATCTACAGTAACACTTGGCCGATCGGAGCTGAGCTCTGATCGCAGCAGCCAGGCCGGCTTGTCATAGTGCATACCTGCACTACAAGTTCTTTAAGCAATGTCTATGTATTACTAGTCTCGTGCTTATGGCTATTAGATAGAATTTTGTTTTATTGAAGTGTAAAGGGTGTTTATATTGTGTGAATGAAGTTATATCTTGCTCTTAAATTTTTATCTCGCAATAAATTTACAGAATTTTTAACAGCGCTCCACTTTCTTCTCTTTTTTGTGTTCACTGCATTTTTAGTGGGTAGCAGAACCCATTGTGAGAGCTGCCGTCTAGAATTTAGGGTGACTGTAACTATACACTAGCGTACCATATATCTTCTCACCTAGTTAATTTCTCGACCATCCACTCTCCTAACTGTGTTTCAAACCACTCATAGTATTTTCCCTACTACCTTTCTCTTTCTCCTCTCTGTACAAGCCTAATCTCCGATTGTTCTATTTGCATTCTCTATCATTGTTGCTATCCGTTAAACCTTCATGACTATGGGATTCTGCATTTCATCAATAGCGTTTCATCTCTACTGCAGTCTATGGTAATACAGGTTGAGTCTCCCATATTCAAAATGCTTGGGACCAGGGGTATTTTGGATAACGGAATATTCCGTATTTTGCAATATTTGCATATCATAATGAGATATCTTGGGAATGGGACCCAAATATACACACAGAATGCATTTATGTATTATGTACACCTTATACACACAGCCTGCAGATAATTTTATACAATATTTTCAATAATTTTGTGGCTCAAGCAAAGTTTGTGTACAGAAATTAAATTCTTTTATGTGTCATATACACCTTATACAGACAGTCTGAAAGTAATTAAATACAATATTTTTAATAATTTGTGCCTTAGACAAAGTTTATGTTCATTGAACCATCAAAAATCAAAGATTTCATTATCTCAGTCATGCCAAAATTATTCTGGATTTCGGAATATTCCGTATTTCGGAATATTTGGATATATGAGACACAACCTGTAATGACTTTTACACTTATAAAATTATGTCCCAAACTAATTCTGATCAAACATTAGCAAATCGAAAGAAAGAAAATGAAAATGGCTCAAAGTGATCCGCGGAATAATGTAGGTGGCTGGAAAACTTATGGTCCAAAGAGAGATTCTAGGCTTAGAGCCACTGATATACATGCTCTCCTATGTTCCACAAATTTCCATACATGTTCTCCACAGAAGTTTGTAAGAGGATACCTGGAGGTTATCAGTAATAGGAAGACACTATAACATTATGCCGTAATCAAAGGTATCCCCCAAAGCCCGCTCAGTTATGGTAGCTTAATTCATGCCTAACAGTGTCTGCGCTTATTGCACATAAAATAATTGGTTTACAACTTGGGAACAAGTGGGACATAAGTGTCTGACTAGACTGCATGGCCAGTCAGACTGCCGGCGCTGGCATGTGGTTTAGACTGCGTGGGGGGAGGGTTAGGTTTAGGGGTAGGGTACTTCCAGGCAGATGTCGGTATGCTAACCCTGTCGGGATGCTGGCGTCGGGATTCTCACCGCCGTAATCTTAAGCAACGGCATCCAGTATCCAACCTGCATGACATTCACTACTTTTGCACATGAGTTTTTATTCTTTAAAAGTAATTTATGCTTGTTTTGTGACCAACTCTGCATCAGCACCCTTGTCTATGCTATATATAGTGTCTATGCTCTTAACCTATTTCACAAATACTACAAGGATCCCCTTCCTGTACACACAGACTGTTATATGAGCCTATTTCATACACTTCTCTCCTTTTAATTTCATTCATAAATGTTCCGATGGCTGTGCACGTACATCTTTGCTTAGCTGGCTGAAGGTTTTCCTGATGGAGCTTTGCACATCTACAACAGCTTCTACATCTGGGGTTTGCTGGGTGGTGTCGTACAGACATTGCTGCACAGTCCTGCTGCTTAGTGGTAGATCAGATGTTCCATGGACATAACTAGTGGAAGTGACAGGTCTCGGAGGAGGAGTTTCTCGGAGAAGAGCGCTGTGGAGCAGAGGATAGGGCATTAATGTGTGTACCTTTTTCAGTGCATATACAGTACAATAATAGATCACTTTCATCAACGTGTGTTTATGGGCAGCCACAACTGTTAAATGTAGTACACAGAATATGAACAAATGCACAAAGGAACAATAAAAATGTACTAAATTCCATGGATGAAGGATGTTAGGCACATCTGTTTTTTTCTGTTGTTATTTTACTTATATTCTTTGGAGACCTACAGTATAATCTTTGTTTTTGTACATTTTTGCCATTGGTGTGTTATGCCTCGTAAACGACTGAACAACATAGCAGCCAACAGACTGTCACACAGACCGAGCTACCAATTTGGTAAGTACACACAATTACCCATCAGCAGACGTTATGTCTGGCCAGGCATCAAAACTGGGCGGGCATTTAAATTTGCCTGCCAGTTTTGATGTCAATGTCAGCGGTTCCTGCGGCCAGTGTACGGGTCGGTGGGTGAGTCACCCATACACACACACAGATATATCTTGCAGATATATCACATTTGCTGTACTGCATGGCCGATACGATATATATCTGTGAACATTGTTGTTCACAGAAATATTGGGTGTACACATGAGCCAACGCTCTTAATGTGATATCATTCGTCAGCTGTATGAACAATATATTGCATAGTGTGTGCCCAGTATTAATATGATGATTTGTCACAAAAAGGTCAGTAGGTTACTTTGACACACATGGGAAAGTTTTAAAAAGGTCATTTTAATGTTATATGACAATTTATTTAGTTTTCAAATAAAAGAAACAGAACTAGTTAAAACTATTTGTTACTAAAAATTACTGCTACAGGGTAATACAGTTATATATCCCAGTCAGTAACTAGTTGACCAGTTATCAGAAACAAGGCAGTGTGGGTTTCAGTTAATTTATTATTGGAAGTATTGGTTCCGCATCGATTATCCTTCAGAAATAATTATATGACAATTATTACAGCACCAAGTGCAATAACAGTGAGAATTACAATAAAAAATAAATAAAAACAAACATGTATTTTTCTGTGACATAAAGCTTGCTGTGGAAACGTATACATGTGACTATAACCACTCAAGTCAGCTTTACGTCAACATTTTTTCCATGTATACCGGCCTCCCAGTGAGAGGACAGTGACTGAACACCATGAGCTAGTGTTAGTAGTTACAATAACTTTAATTATAAAACACTACTGGTTTGGAATCGGATTGAATGTTATTGTGGTTTTAAATTTCAGCAACAAAACATTAGAATGTATATCTAGCTGTATGTCAGAAACTTGCAGAATGTATATCTAGCTGTATGTCAGAAAGCTATGGCTCATTATATTAGTTCCTTGTGAACTCAGCAGATTTTTCAAGGTTTGCATATTTGTACAGTTATATTATATCTATTACAAGGTCACTTAAATTGTATCAACTTGTTTTAGGTTTATTTATCTTGGTTTATTTATTTTGGCAACACTGAGTTGCCAAAGCTGATGACACAATTACTGCCACTGTATGTCTTGATGATGCAGCGGTATACGTTTAGGAAGCCAGCAGACGGAATGCCAACTGCCGGCTTCCGACTAGGGATGACGTTGGCATCCCGACTAGGGACGACGTTTTGACCGACGTCGGGAGACCGGTGCCCGGCATCCCGATCGAGCGGATGCCAGGCGCCGCAGCGGCAGCAGCAGGGGGGGGGGGGGGAGGGTTAGGGCTCCCGGGGGGACTTAGGGTTAGGCATCCCCCCGGGAGGTTAGGGTTAGGCTAGGGGGAGGGAGGGTTAAGCACTTAGAGGGGGGATTAGGGTTAGGTTCGGGGGGGGGGGGAGGTTAGGGTTAGGCACCCTAAAGGAGGGTTAGGGGGTAGATTAGGTTAGTGAATTCTTACCTAGGGACGATCGGGATTTCCTCCTCTGTCGGGCAGGCGCTGTCGGGATTTGAACCGCCGCCCAGGGGTCCAGCGGTAATTCATACTGATTCCGATGCAGCTCTCTTTACATACCTTACCTACTCATTTCCCAGAGATGAGGTATGAAAAGTAAGCATATGTAAGATGTAAAAAACTATAATGTATATAAGTAAAGCTAATCAGAAGGACAGGTGAATTTGATATCAGCTTCTCCAGTAGAGGAACAAATTTTCTCTCATATTTCTGCACAGGCCAAGAAATTATTCCATGACTATAGTTTATATTATACACTGTGTTATGCTTAAAGTAAGCAATGGAAAGAATTATGCTTATTTGCAATACACAATACTCTGCTACAATGCAGTGTATGTATCTGTCATTTGCCGACTATCTTTATATTTTATATTTTGTGGAGGATTGTTGTGTTTTCCCCACTCGTTGCAGTTACAGAAATAACTAAACCAACAAAGCATGGCCTTACCACCTTGCTTCATCACAGTTATCTGGTTGTGCCTCACCACTGGCAACACCTAGCCGGTCATATTGTAACACACAGGTGGTATGCTCTGTAGTAATGATACTGCACATTTAACAACAAATTCAAATCTTAATTAATTACCAAGTGAAAAGCCTTACTTCACCCGCATGTCTAAGGACATATTGAAACTATGATGGGGAACATTTATAAAACTGAAATCATTCACAGACTATATGGATAAGCAGGGTCAGACTGCCCAACAGGGGTACAGGGGGAATCTCCGGTGGGCCCCACTGCCTGAGAGCCCAACCCCCTCCTCTAATGTCAGGTTCCAGACTGTACTCAAATTTTACATTGTTCCGCTATTAGTGGATCAGTTACCTGATGGAGCAGGATGAACATGGGTGTTTGGTTTGTTTCTATAGAAAGTACACCAAGATATGCCCTCGTGTCGATCAAAATTAGCGGTTGGGTTAACAAATCCATCAGTGAAAATACCAATACTAAAATATAGTATAAAATGTAGTGTTTGTCAAAGTAAGAATGTCATTGTAAAACAAATAAAAATGTAACTAACACTTAATTAGGGGTGGGCAATAATCAGCCCTCCAGCAGGGTTACTAATGTTGATTCTGCGCATTCCACCACGACCACCACGATCTTTCTCAGATGTATGGGGGCCTATTGCTAAATACATTTTTTTCCTTAACGAGAAACTGGAGTACTAGAGAAAGCAATTTATTTGTTTTATAGTTTTATTTCCTGATTAGGGCAATATTGTCAAAATGATCACACACATGCTGTATGTTCTTCTGTAGCTACCGATCTTCTAAATTCATATCTGGCTCCTACTCTCTCCTGAGATAGTTGGATACAAATTAAGAAGGTAACTTTCTTTCATGCCAGTCCAGCTACATTTGTTGTTGACTTTTTTCCTTCCCTCTGAAAGCCCGGAAGAGATGTAAAATGCTGTATGTCATATAAGAGTCATAAAAGTGATAGGCAGCAGTAAATCTAGGTACACACAGAGCGATGTCGTTCCAATTTGGCCAAATCATAACTACATATCATGCAGTGTTCTGTACATCAAACCTAACAATATTGCAAGTGGCCCCATTCATGTTAATGAAGGACGGAACGAGTGGTCGTTGCGTCGCTCATAACACGTACCCGCAGTATGATAAGTTGTCCCGACGGGCCGATATATCGTCCAGGTACACATCGTCCAGTGTGTACTTAGCATTAGTCGCATGCTATAGCACTGTGATCTGATATGAGACCAATCACACAGCACTGTGATAAATTAAATTGTTGCAGTGTATAATTCAGGATATTGGGCTATCGTGCTGCAGTTTTATTCATTTTTATATATCAATGAGCAAAGCTTACTAGCTGCTTTGTACTCACCTGGACAATGTCCTGAATAAATGACAGTGACAGATTGACAAACCAAAGTTTAAAGTAAAGATGCTGAGTTTAAAAGATGGTATGTAGAAATATACACAAGATACCAAAATAATTTTGAGGAGAGCCACAGAAAGCATGAAAGAGTGAATCTCCGCAACCCATTCATTATAACATCCACCAGTGGGGGAACATGCAGAGCAGCAGTGAACAGTCGGAAACCCCTCTCAACTGCCCGATGATAGGGACAATTCAGTCCCGATTGTGACAACAGTACAAACTCCATAACCGTACTACTGAAATCAGGATGATTGGGAGGTATGATAAAGGGGTTGCGGTCAATATCCCAATCGCGGGGATTCTGGCGATGCCGGTGCGCCAGAGTCCAAACACCTACTAGAATCCCGGCGTCGGCGTCCCGATCGTCAGAATCCCAAAGGTAAGTAGCGGCGTTTGTGGTGGGGGGGGGGTTGGTTGGGTAGCATTAGGGGTTAGGCACTGGGTGGAGGGTTAGGCACTAAGGGGAGGGTGTGGGGAGGAGGAGGTTAGGTTTAGGCACTAGGGGGGAGGTTAGGTTCAGGCACTAGGGAGGAGGTTAGGTTCAGGCAGGGGAGGGAGGGTTAGGGTAGGGAGAGGGGGAGGGTTAGGATACCTACCAACAGGTGTCGGTATCCTAACGCTGTCGGGATGCCAGCTTCGGGATTCTGACTGGCGGGATCCCGAGCGCCGGCATCCTGTACCAATCCCATAAAGTGTTTAATCCAAAAAACTAGATAAAACTAAGCGGATTAAGTGGCCAATTCTGCATTTTGCCAATGATTTTGTAAAGAAAAAAAAAAATCATCAATGTATGGGATTCACCGATCACCAAGTACGTCCAAAAACATATTGCACAGGTTCTCAAACTCGGTCCTCGGGACCCCAAACAGTGCATGTTTTCCATGTCTCCACACTGAATTAAGTGAAATAATTAGCTCCACCTGTGGACATTTTAAAATGTGTCACTGAGTAATGATTACACCTGTGCACCTGCTGGGTAACCTGCAAAATGTGAACTGTGTGGGGTCCTGAGGACCGAGTTTGAGAACCACTGACATATTGGAATCGTCGTATTAGGATTTCCAACATGTTGAATTTTGCAAATTGTATTTACAAAATCATTGTCAAAATGCAGAACAGGGCCCATTGATTGTTGATGTATGGGCCCTTTCAGAAATGCTAGAGTGCCCTCGTGATGATGCAGAAGAGACATTGCACTTCCATGGAGTCATGTGCTGTTGCTAGTCAGGTTATCTCAGGCAACATTGAAATGGTTGGGGCCGCGCTAAATGCTCAATTAAATGTCAAATTCACATTACAGTATGTTTTAGGCAAACTATGGATGAATTCCCAGAGCTGTGTCTGCATTAAAGACACAAGATTGGTATAAGTACTATAATCCGCAACACAAAATTTGGCAATTGTACCTGTACTACCCAGTCTCCCCTACACTCACAGGAAAGATACCATGATGAACTATAGACATGGGTGTAGCTACAGTGGGTGCCATTGCTATGGGACCCAGAGGCTCAGGGGGCCCCGGACACTTTACATTAGGTATATATGCAGAAACATACAGAAATCACACTGATCTGTGTATATTTAGGCCAAACTCGCAGCTCAGGAGGTGGTCGATTTGAAACTTCAATTTATCAGTGAATTTGCTACAATCTCACACGAGATTGTAATCTCCACTCTTGGTAAATTCCTGAGTTGCATCTTTTTCATGGAAGGTACTTCCTAGTTTGGCCGATGGTGAGTTTATTTAAGTTTGCTATCTCACATGAGTTTTAACCGTGAAAGAGAACTCTCTTCCAAACTCACTTGAGTTTGTCTTTAGTAAATTTGCAAGATGAAAAACATGCCTAAACTCACCTGAGACTGCAATCTCGACCAAACTCGAATCTTAGTAAATTTACCCCTAGTCTTGAAAGCAACCTGCTGTCAGGGAATAAAGTTACAAAGCAATGCAGTATAGCTGCATCCTCACAAAAGGCGATCACACTCTCACAGAAGGAACATTCAGTAAATGGATTCTATCAGCTGAAGTACACATCAAAGCACAAAAAATATATTTGCTTCATCAATATGTAGTACCGAAGTCATAGGAATCACAAAAGAATAAATGACCTAGCTAAAGAGAAGCTTGCTAACTGTGGACCTGATTCAGCAAGGACCGCAGATGCGATAGTTTACGCAGTCGGCCAATTGTTATACACTGCGTCAAAGCCGCAGTGCACTGCGCAAGCACTCCACTATGTCCAGGACTGCGATCACAGTGGCTACGCAGACCCATCGCAGAGTGATTGACAGGAAGTACCGATTGTGGGTGGTAATGGGGGGGTGGTCGGAGAAAAGCAGGCGTGCCAGTGTGTTTGAATGCCGTTACAGGGGTGTGCATAATTAAGCACCCGCGACGCATACGCAGCCTGAGCTCCAGATACGTACAGGAAGTTTAGCAGTTTGTGAGTGTCAGCTCAACCACAACTGTGCGTATGGGTCCGATGTTACTGATGGTTTTGCAGACTTGCAAAGGTATTGCGGATGTAATTAATGGGAAGTGGGTGGCTGTATACAGTGGTGGGCGTCTTGGTATAGTGCTGCGATCTCACTGCGATCGCATTAATTTGCTAAAATTTGCAGCGGCCGGGTGCGTGCGTGTACAATCTTGCAATACTTGATGACTCAAGCCCTGTAGCAATAAGTCTATTTAGTAATATGCGCCGATAACACAAATCTCTCTGCTGTTGCAATCTAAAACATGCGTGTGCATCGCAGTGCGCGAACTAGCTATTGCGATGGGAACTGCAATTGCAGAGGCTACGCAGACCCAGAGCAGAGTGATTGACAGGAAGTGGCATGTGTGGGTGGTGATGGGGGAGGGGGGTGCTCGGGCGAACGCCTACATGCCAGTGCATTTCAACGCGGTTGCAGGGACATGCATAAATTATCCACTGTGTGGCCATAAGCAGCCAAAGCACTGATATCGTGCGTGGATGTTAGCAATTTCTAAGTCAGGTCAGGGCTTGTGCATATGTGTCCAATGTTACTCGATGTTACCGATTGTTTCACTATGTTGCCCTAGTATATGGATGTGAGTAAGGGGAAGTGGGCGTCCTTATGTCAGGCTGCGATCGCAATGTGAATGCACACATTTACATATCACCGCTGATATTAGCAACTGCGGTGAGTGCATATAAGCAGAATTATGATCCGTAGTGAATCAGGTCCTCTTACTGCTGCTCCAGCCTGGAAACATAGGTGTAGTCATGACCTGGCTTTGGCAATTCACATATGTGCGTGTACTGGAAGCCGGACTTGGGCTTCCAGTTTCACGTTCAATAAAATACAAAAAAAATAATTAAAACAACTAGGAAAAAATATAACAATCAACCTCTATTTTTTCAGAACAGTAAACAGTATATGCTTTATTTACATATATGTCCTAACTCAATTACTGCAGAATTAAGATCTGTGGCCATATTATTATGATTTTGCTTTCATTGTAAAGCACCACACAGTTTACATTGCGCCCTTTGCTTCAATAACCACTTCTGCTTCATATCAAGAAGACTGCAAAACTTTTTTGAAGGTCAAAAATACACTAGCATACATTTTTATTAGTAGCATATATATTTATTCTGTTCTCACAGTTTTATAAAGGTAGAAGCCCTGTAATGTGTTTCTTTATACTGATAAATATTGAGAGGCAGCTAGTACAATAGCACAATATTTCTGATGATGTGATACATTGTTTAAATGTTATTTATAAATTATATTACATATTGTTTATATTCTGTTTAATATCCCCCAGTCGGCAACTCTACAACAATCCCATGTGGCAATTGGAAGGGATTGTTGAAAAAAATCCTTGTATCAGGAAATTTGAGTAGCATTGATTTAATAACAAATTAGGCTGGCCTGTACCACTATCTACATAGTACATAACAAATTCATAATGTACCTAAACCAATACAAGTGTATCAAACCTTTTTTTTGTTTGTTTTTTAGCAGCACCTTCAAGGTGAATGGAGAGCAGCAAATGAAACGGTTTTGCATGAAGACTTTAGAAACGGAGTACAAAGAAACTGCAATCTAGCAACAATTCATTCAATTACTTGTGTGTTACCTTTAGCCACCATATTTGAGTCTTGAAAAATATACATAAAATTAAGGATAGAAAGTCAGCTTGCAGTATGTCTACTGTTATATACCTGCATATCCTCACACATCATTGTCCTCTGCTCTATATTTCTTCCCTGAGAACACACCTTTGAACCGTCCTTCAGGTTTACACATTATATTAATAGATATTTCAAGTTATTTTATTTGTATTATAGGTATTAGATCTTGGTATAGCGTTCCCGCTAGGCTGTTTTAGCGGGGCGCTGTGCCCTGTCCTCCTTCTGTAGGGCAAAAAGCGCCTTGCCCTCACCGCGCAGCGCACTGCTAAGACAGCCTGCGGGTACAGTCTTCACCCGCGGGTCACAGTGTCCCGCGGGTGGGGAAATGTGCGGTGACCCGGTCACCGCCGGTGAATAGACGCTGGGCGCATGCGCCCGGCATCTATTCTGCCTGTCAGCAGCGCTTGGGGGCTGCCCAGCGTGTCCGTAAGTGCCGGGCACGCCCCCAAGAGTGACGAAAAGGTGACGCGTCTTAAAGACACACCCCCTTTTTGGGTATGCGTGCGGAAGTGCCCTCTCTAGCTCCGGCGCTCTGCCTGCCGCTGGAGCTAGAGTGAACACTATTGGTAAATAATTCCCAGCAGACAAGCCTTAATTAGACAGGTAAGTTGGGGTGGGGGGGTGGATCCTTCACTTCATTTGTTATTAAGCAATGAACTTAATCTGTGTTTTCCACCATTTTTGTTAGGAAACAATGTTTTGTTATTTAATTAAGTAGGGCTCTAACGACCTTGGGGCTCATACACATTTGCCTTGAGAAACAGCGCCTGTTAAAACATTGTACATTGCGCTTGCTTATAACATTTCAGCATGTTCTTAATGCTTCCCCGCAGCGTGGTATACTCATACTGGCCAAATCTCCCTCACTGTCAGGGAGCCTCCCTGAAATAGTAGCAATATCCCTGTCTCCCTGAAGAGTGTAGTAATCTCCCTGATTGCACCTTACACCAATTATGAAGCTGTTATACAGTATATAAACAAAAACGGAGATACAGTATATACATTCAAATTGGATCAGTAGTATCATTTCCCTGCATTGGTAATAAGGCACAATGTGGCAGATGTATGAAGCTCTGGAAAGTGATAAAGTGCAGAGTGATAACCGTCCAGCCACTCAGCTCCCACCTGTCATGTTAAAGGCTGTGTTTGAAAAATGACAGTTGGGAGCTGATTGGCTGGACAGCTATCACTCTGCACTTTATCACTTTCCAGAGCTTCATACATCTGCCCCAATGATCCCTATGGCTACATGCAGTTTCTGAAAAGTTTTAGAGTGGCTTCATCAACAAGTAGATCTTACTAACTGCTTTGGGGATCATTTACATTTGGATGTAAGTTAGTTTTATGACATGCCTCTCAGATGTAGCAGCATACGCCCAATTTACTGCAGTGCTCATAGGTGTTGCTTTCACGATCTCCGTGAAATCCTGAAATGCTTTTTCAAAGGTAGGCAAGTATGGGTATACTATAAACAATAGTGTAGACTGTGGCCATGACGCCCGAAGCATGTGTGTGCTACCGCTTCCCCCTCCCCCCAAAGATGGCCATACATCTGCGACGGATCGCCGGGTGCAGGGATGCGGTAGGGAATTTCCGATCGCCCACCATCGATGTTCTGCAATCCATCGCCGGATCACAGACATTTGCCATGTTAAATGTCGGTGCTTTGACGATCACGATAATTTTTTGCCGGGTTGCAGCATCGCGGGATCGCGGCAATCCATCGCAGATGGATGGAGGCCATAAGTTGCTACCAGGACATTACATTTAGGGCCTCATTCAGAGGCGGTTCGGAGGATGCAAGCGGTCGCTCAGAGACTGGGCAGCCGCTTGCATCCTGACCGCCTGTCTCTGTTTCGGTCGTTAGGCTGTGGGTTTACACCCACAGCTCTAACGACCGCTCAGGTGATGGTCGCGATGGTCTCTGACCATCGCGACCATTGGGGCTTCTGACGAGACCCTAGGGTACGGTCTCACTTGTCGTAAGCCCCGGAGAGCTTCTGGCTCTGTCAGAGCCGGAAGCTCTCCACTGACATCACTAGTGATGTCAGTGGGGCCTCCCCCAAATGGTAGGCGTTCCCATGGGAATGCCTCCGTTTGGGCTGCCACCCCCCCGGCCCGCCTTCCAAACGGGGCAAGCTGTCAATCAAAAATCAAGCATGTGACGTGTACTATGACGCTGCCTGTTAATTATGCACGCCTTAAAAACGGCATTGAAACACTCAGGCATGCCTGCGTTCGCACCTCCACTCCCTAGTTATTAACGTCCTGCCCCTGTTACCACCACAAACGGCCTATCCTGTCGCTCATTTCACTGGGCTGTCTTTGCTGGGCGAGCGAGCGGGCTGCGATCGCACAGAGTAGTTCGTGCGCATGCGCGATCGCAAACCATCGGGCCGCTTGCGAGGAGCTCTGAATGAGGTCCTTAATGTGCACTAATATCACCAAACTCAGTTTCTTTTGTCACATTATTCATATTATACCACACAATAGTACCCCTTATTCACATTCATACAGTAATGCACACAATGCACGTTATGCCACAGTAGTGTCCCTTATTCACATTATTCTACACAGTAGTGCCTCACGTTATGTCACAGTAGTGTCGCTTACACACATTGGCCCTCATTCAGACCCACTCGCAAGCGGGCGCACGTACGTTAGGCGTACGTACAAAAATATTTAAATTCAATGGCTCGCTCGTATTTTCGTTCGCATCTAAAATTCCTCCCTAAACTCTGACGACCCCTCCTCTAACTAACGAGCGTACGAAATAGCGAGCGTACATCCCCGAAATGGCTTGAAAGGAACGCACGCACACGTATAAACAGGAAGTGGCCTTGTCAGATGTCGATTACCTGCTCCTTTATTCTGCCTACCTCCATCAATCGTATCATGCCAATCAATGTATCAATTAGCTTAATTGTTTGTTTTTTTTCAACACAATGCAAGAAACTTTACTCTTGTCCGTGTTTGTGTTTACCCGCAGAATACGTACGGATGAAACATTCGCTTTTATTGTTCAAAAAACATGTGAACCACAATTAAACAATTGTACTATTGCTGTGGATCCCCGCATATTTCCCTGGGTTCATTTCTTTATTTAAATTTGCTTACGCATGTCACTGCATCAAGCCTATCCTAACTCTCCAGAGATTTCTGGCCCTGTCGAACACATGACTCATACACTAACCAATAAAATTGCTCCTGTTAATTTCCAAAATACATTAGCCAATCAGAAAATTTTTACACACTTTATCAAAAATGATTTTTAAGAAAAACACCATTGCCATCATGAGAGCCTCCGCATTCACCAGGCGTGAGCTGCTGGTGCTTACGGAGGTCATGGATCGCCGGATCACCAGCCAGCCTCAACCCATGACCAACCGGCAGAAGCGCTCCGCGTATGCGGAGGTACGGTCCCGCCTGCGGTCCTTCGGCTCACGCCGAAACATCGGGCAGCTGGAGCGCAGGTGGTCCGACCTGCAACGGCGAACGCCCCGCTTGCTGGCATGCTTTCGCATGCAGATCCTGGCAAGTAAGTGTTATGTATTGTGGTTTTCATGTTTGTGTTTGTGGGGCAAACTGCGTGTGCATGTTTTCCTGTCTGTTCTATTTATTATTTGTACTCATATCTGCGTGTGCATGTTTTCCTGTCTGTTCTATTTATTATTTGTACTCATATCTGCGTGTGCATGTTTTCCTGTCTGTTCTATTTATTATTTGTACTCATATCTGCGTGTGCATGTTTTCCTGTCTGTTCTATTTATTATTTGTACTCATATCTGCGTGTGCATGTTTTCCTGTCTGTTCTATTTATTATTTGTACTCATATCTGCGTGTGCATGTTTTCCTGTCTGTTCTATTTATTATTTGTACTCATATCTGCGTCTGCATGTTTTCCTGTCTGTTCTATTTATTATTTGTACTCATATCTGCGTGTGCATGTTTTCCTGTCTGTTCTATTTATTATTTGTACTCATATCTGCGTCTGCATGTTTTCCTGTCTGTTCTATTTATTATTGGTACTCATATCTGCGTCTGCATGTTTCCCCTCTTTTTCTGAATTTTTAATTCTACTGCTTTTTTTTTTGGTTTTATTTTTTATTATTTTTTGTTTGTTTGTTTGTTTGCCCGGATTTGTCCATAAACTAAACGCAATTTATTTGACATATTTTAGGGGGACAGCCAAGACTCCGCCGTCAACGTCGGCGTTCCCGCCCACTCTCCCCAACCCCCAGCCAACACTCCACCCCAAATCTTTCCCCTATTCCCAACTCCTCCCCATCCTTCCCAGACCCTCTCCCGGAAATGTCGGGCCTCCTTCCCCTCCGTCCCACTTCCCCCTCTCCTCCACCCACCCCTCTTCCAATTACCCCCTCCCCGGAGTCCAGCATAACTCCGCCCCATTCTTTGGGGAATGACGGATCCTCCGAGGAGGATCATGGAGGTTTGGCCGGAGCTCCCGATTTGTTTCCCGGTATGTTTTTTATTTTTATTTTTTAAAGCACAAACTGTTTGTATGTAATCATGTGTCGTGCCTTTCTTCGTGTTTTTGTGGCTTGACTTTTGTTGATTGTGAAGGTTTGCCTTTACCTCTTCCTGGTGATTTAAGCATACACATATCATACCTGTGGGAATTTGTACCTAGGCCTTGTATTTTTGCCAGCCCACCCTTTTTATTTCTGTTTTTGGGTTTAGGAGTGATTTGGTTTTTTTTTTATGTTTTTCTGTGGAGTCCCTATTGTTGTATTAACCCACACACTTTTCTCACCCACAGAGGAACAGAGGCGTCGGCAAGAGGTGGCGGATGTTGTGGGGCAGATGCGCCACCATGTAATCGGCCTTCTGGTGGCCCTCGACCGGCTGTCTGGCCTCCTTCGGCATTAGTTTTTTTTTTTTTGTTCTATTTTCCAAATAAATTTATTAAGACAAATATACGTTGTGGCTCATTTTTAAAAACCAAAACCAAGATAGTTTAGCCTGACATAAGTTCCTGCAAGGATTTCCCTTTTTTAAAAGTTAGATTGTGTTTTGTCTTTGTATGTCAAACAGACACCAGAAACACATAACAGTAACAATGTCATTTCCCTTTTTGTGTGTAGTGTCAATTTCAGATTTCTACATTTTCCAGGTTCCTACTTGGTGCGCAAGCTGCTTAGGCCAATCTTACAAATCCCAAGGTTGGGCCAGGCTTCCTTTTGGTGTGGATTGGGAAGCTGAAAACATATTTCAGTTTTGCTCAACTGGCGTCAGTACTGGTTTACCCCTTAGTCAAATGTAACTTGTGTTAACCTGGTTACACTTGCTGTTAACGTCCCAAAAAAGGAAGACCATTTCACTCTTCAAACATTTATTGACAACATAACAGAGAAAACAAAGTGGTCACTCCCAAAAAAAATACACAGTGATAAATTCAAATACAACACATACCAAGAAATAATTAAATAAAAACACAAAATCAAGAACTGGTTGACGAAGGACCATGCCAACATGATTCCACAAACATGGCGTTGCGATATGGGTTCAAGAATATATGCCCAAAAGGACCAGATCCAGGTTTGGTAAGGGTAGCAGGAAGTAGTGAGCGTTGGAGTGCCAAAGATTATGTGAACAAACAGAAGATGGTGAGAAAATTAAAAATAAATTAGATGTTCGCCAAAAAACACAAACACATTAGGTATAAACACTGGAGTTTTGTTCAAACTTACCTAAAAAATCTGGCCACCACATCATCGCGTATGGCCCCCCACATACTGACCTTCGACCAACCTCGGGGGGGCCATCCTCAGGTAAGGCATCCTCTGGCTGCATTGGGACACCACTCCTTATGGCAATGTTGTGAAATATCCCACACAGGACCACAATTTTCGACACCATATCCGGCACATACATGAGCTCGCCACCAGAGCGGTGGAGGCATCTGAATCGGCCTTTTAAAAGGCCGATACAGCGCTCCACCACTTGCCTGGTGGCTGTAAGTGCGGAATTATACGCACTTTGTGGCCCTGGTGTGGGAGCCAAATAAGGAGTGAGCAGCCAGGACATGCAAGGGTATCCACTGTCTCCTGTGAACAAAAATAGACCACATCAGGAACACTGTGTATCAAGCTTAACATTGTTATGTACTAAAGGTCTCCACTTACCCAGAAGCCACGCATCACCAGCTTGTAGGTTGGTTAATTTCTGCCATATCCCTGATTGCCGGATGACGAAGGAGTCATGAGCACTTCCGGGTAATTTAGCATTCAGGGACAGGATCTGGAGGGAGGCATCACATACCACCATTACATTCAGGGAGTGATAGTGTTTCCTGTTTCTAAATATTGCCTCCAGCCGTGCTGGAGGCTGAAGTGGTATGTGAGTACCATCCACAACCCCTATGATGTGTGGGAAGCCAGCTATTTGGTAAAAATTGGCCTTGGCCACACTAAGGGCACCCATATCCAAAGGCATTTTAATAAAATGATGGAGGTGCTTGAAAAGTGCCTCCATCACTGCCCTCAGGATCCTGGAAAAGGAGGATTGGGAGATGCCCGCCACTATTCCCACCGTTGTTTGAAATGATCCTGAGGCACAGAAATGTAACACCGCCATAAATTGCGTCAGTGGTGGTATTGCTGTTGGACTGTCAATTTGCCGCTCAAGATCACTTTCTATTAATGAGAGAGTGTCTATGATGATTTTGGGAGGTAGACGGTAGCGTCTTAAAACCTCATCATCGGGCATTCCAAAAAGGGTGACACGTGTTCGAAATATCTGGGGCCTTGCATGCCTACGATGCCTACGCCTGGGACGAGTTTGAGGTTGGTCGTCTTCCGGGAGCAGGGCCAGAACAATTTGCCCCAGATCTACCTGAAATTCAAAGTTTACAATGTAAGGCTTTTGACCCACCCCAAAAGTAAGAAAAAACAACTTAGCTTTCTGATACCATCCATAGCTGCTTACATGCCGGGGTATTGTCATGATACGTATAAACTGTAAAAAAGCCAACAATGAGACTTCAAAAATTTAGAGGGTGTTTTTTTTTTTTTTAAATTGTTGCAAGCCAACACAGAAAATAGCGGAAAAACACATTTGGCCATCGATGAAAACTACATTGCATACCGTACGGCAAATAGGGTTCAAATGGACCCAAAAAATGGAAAAGGGAAAAGCAAAACTGGATTATATGATGAATAAGCCGTCAAAAATGCGGTAAATAATTCGCAAATGCAAGTCACTACACCAACAGTCAAAAATGCGGTAATTAATTCGCAAATGCAAGTCACTACACCAACAGTCAAAAATGCGGTAATTAATTCGCAAATGCAAGTCACTACACCAACAGTCAAAAATGCGGTAATTAATTCGCAAATGCAAGTCACTACACCAACAGTCAAAAATGCGGTAATTAATTCGCAAATGCAAGACAAAAAATGGACTTACCCAACTCGAATATATAAGATTTCCACAAAAAACTTCTTTGGGTCCGAAAACAAAAAAAAACTAAAAAAGATGAAATGAGTGTTAAACAAATTAACGAACCACAAAACAGAAGAATACACCAATTGGCCACAAATTTGAATGCACAAAACTTACCAAATCAGGAAAGGATGTTGAAAAAATGAAAAAAATGCGAACGGAAAAACCAAAGAAATGTAGCAAAAACAAACAAAAAAACAACTCTGCAAAATCCTCCAAACGCAACCAACCAAATCCAAACCACTTCAGCGACAACACTCCAACAACCCCACCTCGAATCCACACACACCAAGCCATAAATAGTGTTTATTTTCCCGCACAAATTAAGGATGAATCATAGGGACGCACAATCAATGATGCGGCCGCAAACTAAGGACGCATGTATAAATACGTCACGAAATCACATAGAATTTCTGGATGATTTCATGCTGGAAGCAGAGACATGGCTTCAAACCAGGGAAACAATGGTCAAAATTGCGGCGGTAAGGCCTTCATGCATTTTGTGTCAATGATTCTTTTAAAACATAATATTGTGCAAGTTGTGAAGTGGCTAAATCTGCATATTTACCCAAATAGGTGAGGAGGATGACATGGAAGAGACTGCTGGCCCCAGTCAACCCGCCAAAGCTGCCAAAAAAAAAAGGCAGCCACATTTCACAAGCAAGGAGATGGAGGTTTTGATCCAGAAGTGCGTTGACATCCTGCCCCAGGCAGCCAGGAATATGAGCCAAAGCCAGAAGTGGAGAATGTGGGAGGAGGTCGCCGTTGCTGTCAATAGGGTGGGTGATTATGTCCGTCTAGCCCGGGATGTCAAACGGCGGTAAGTAAACACTTTCCCATCCTATAAACAAACCCCATTGTAAAAAAAAGGATAATGGTTCCAAATTCATTCCACAGATTGGCAGACTTCAAATATCGTCTCAAACAAAAACTTGCCGACAGGGCTAGGCATGCAAGGGGGACAGGTGGGGGTCCCACCCCTGTGTCATTGGAGTTGACAGACTTAGAAGAGATGGCACAGGGGTGTGTGCAGGCTGTGGAGGTGTTTGGCGTGTCCAACATGGATACGGACATGCCAGACTTTGCGGCTCCTCATGTTGGCCAAGGTAAGTCTTGTGATGTCACCAACTCAGAAATGCTATTGTGCCAATATGTAGATTCTAATGTGAGTCTTTTCTCCAATTTCCTAACAGAGACAGAGGCGGATGAGTCTGCTCCAGAGGGGAGCCTTGGCCGCAGAATTTCTGCTGACTCTGCAGGGGAGGAACCAGTACATCCGGCTGAGGACCCTGCAGAAGCCAGTCCAGGGCGTGCCCCCTCGCAGGCAGTGGGCCTCCTCACAGAACTCAATTTTAAATCGGATTGCCATACGGAGATTCTGCAGAGGATGGACGCCAGTCTGATACGGGTGGCTGAGGCCCTGGAGCAAAATGCAGCGGCCAACGTGACCATTGGTCAGGCCCTGGCGGAAAATACCAGGGCCAACATCCGCATCGCCGATGCCCTGGAGCAGCTCGTTCGCCAGCACATGGTGGAGCCGACCTCCCTTCCTGCCGGAACATCCGGATCCTCCACCTCTGGCACAACATCAGGCAATCCTCCAAATGTGCCTAGCCCTGTGCGTAGTCCAGAGGCCACAACATCTGCCTCTGGACAGGCCAGCCCGATGGCATCCCGGACCCGGTCTGGCGCCCACCCTCACCCAGCCAAACGGGCGAGAAAACGGTGACAGCAATGGCGACTTTTCCCACACTCCTTCTGTGCTTGGCTCATATTCCTTTCTGGTCAAAACTTCCCTCTCCTTTCTTGTGAAATGTTTTTAAATTTTGTATTTACGCTTATGTTAGTAGTTATGTTATATTTTTTTTTGGATCAAATATCTTGGCCACAAAAAAAGGCAATACAATATTAGGCCAATTTGTTTGTGTGTAAACAATAAATTAAAAACAAAACACTGACATTGTATTGTGACATTATTGGACAAATGGGTTACATTTAATCCTGGCCTTAAACGCAAAAACTGACCCTCTTTAAAAAAAAAAAAGGCCTCTTTAAGGAACGTTTAAAAAATCACATAGCGATGCAAATTCCACAGTAAACCAAAAAAAAGGGGAGCTAATTAAAAGATGATGACATTATTGTTACAATAGGCCATAACCACCAAATTGTGGCCAAAATAAAACCCCAAAAATGTACGCTAATTGATTGTGTAATCATGACATTAGCAGCTCTGATTTCCACCTGCGTACGCTTTTGTGCTATCCCAATAAAATGCTTTCCAAACACATACCAAGCCGGATTTCAATCCAACACTAATTACTTTACTGACCAGCCGCGATTAATCGCTGCACCATCGTGGAGTCCCGGGACGGAGGAGAAGGCCATCGCCAATGTGGTCGAGTAATCCTGACCCTAAGCTGTGCGAGCATTTTGAAGGGAAAGCGGATGTTCCAGTGACGTATGAGACGGTCCGAACACATTTGACGTTCGCATCTGCTAATGTATGTACGCCCCAAAAACGCCTCGCCACGCCTGCGTTTTTTCATCTCCACCCCCGTCAACACCCAAAAACGCCCTGTTCTGTCAATCACATTTGACATGTCACTTCCTGTACGCTATTTTAGGAACGAGAGAAAAAAAGCTCGCAATCTGCCGTACGCACATGCGCAGTGTAACACCGACGCATGCGCGGTTAGTCAACATCGGAACGCAACGAGCGTACTGTTGTTAACGTGCGGCTCTGAATGAGGGCCATTATGCCATAGCAGTGTCCCTTATTTACATTGTGCCACACAGTAGTACCCCTATTCATGTTATGCCACACAGTAGTGTGTTTTATTTACATTATGCCACACATTTGTGGCCCTTATTCACGTTATGCCACACAGTAGTGTCACTTATACACATTATTCCTCACACAGCTCTCCCACCCTCAATTAGATCTCCCCCCTCACATAGCTTCCCCCCATGCCTCACACAGACCCTCCCAAACTCACAGCTCTTCTTCCTCACTCAGCTCTCCTCCCCTCAAACACACACTCTGAGCCATATTCAATTAGAGGCGAAGTTTTCGCCTGTCCGACTGTTCGCTTCATTCGCCTGTTTCAGAGGCGAATTTATTCCGTGCTCGTCCCCGCTTTTCGCCTAATTCAATTGCAAAACAGGCGAACATGGAAATAGGCGAATGCGGAACAGGTGAAAAGTACTGAAAGAATTGGGGAAATCAGTCTGTACCCCAGAAAAAGATGCTCTAACATAGGGAATCAATATAAATGTGTACTAATAGCCCTAATAAAACTATTTTGCGTACTTAAGTTGTGTAAATTGCTTGCTATTAGCGTTTCTGTAAAAGTGGTGAAGAATGGCATAAAGCTGTATTTTTTGGTGAAAATAAGTAGTCCTGTCAAATTTGGGGTGCTTGAAAATGGGTGCTAGCATGTTTTTATGTCTCTAAAGTGAACTTTTAAAAAATGTGAAAAATCCACCTGCTGCATGCACCTGCAATCCCAAAAACACCTGACCCATTCTTGTGGACCCCCAAGAAGTCTTTTTCGCTACTTTTAATGTTTATCCCCCCACTTTTTAAATTTACACCCCAAAAATGACATGTCTTTTTCGGGGTGTTCTTAGGTTTTAGTTCTGTATTTTTTGCATATTTGTCCTTTGGGGGGGCTGTCCCAAGGGGTCTGAGTTGTTTCCCCACGTTTGCACCCCAAAATAAAGATTTTGCATTTCTTTTCACCAGCTATTGATTGGAGAATAATTTTTGGAGAATTGTTTCCACTTAGGCGAAATTGTCCTGGAATTGAATTTGGCAAATTTTTTTTTAGGCGAATTTTTCACAAAAAAACAGGCGAATATGGCTTTTCACCTCTAACTGAATTCCCCTCTCTGTTCCTCTCTCACTCAGCCCCCCTTCACACACACAGCTATTCCCACTCACTGAGATCCCTCCACACGGCTCTCTCCCCCCTCACTCAGCTCACCCCCTTCATACTATACCCCCTCCCCTCAAACACACAGAAATCCCCCCATTACACAGATCTCCCTTCCTCACACAGACCCCCCCCCAAACACACAGCTCTCCCCACTTACTGAGATCCCCCTTCATTCAGCTCCCCCTTCACACAATACCCCCTCCCCTCACATACCCATAGCTCTCCCCAATCAGTCTGATCCCCCCCACACAAATCTTCCCTCCTCTCACAGACCCCCCCCCCCCACCCATACACATACAGCTCTCCTCCCTTCAGACACAGGTCCCTCCCCTTCTTACTCAACTCCTATGTGCCTTCCCAGGGCCGGCCCAAGCCTGAAATTTTGGGTAAGCAAATATAGATTTTGGCGCCCCTTGGTGAAATAAACCCTCGTATATCAGTGCGGGGTCGCAATGATGCGATCGCGAGGTTACGCCCCCCAGCCCACCCTCAAAACTGACATGCCCTCCAGCTGTGCCAAGCTGTCTGCCTCTTCCGGAAGAGGCAGCCAGATAGTCGGCAAGCCTGGTGTAACCGAGTGCAGTAACTCATGTTGTCACCCCACATGGACTTTTTCCTGCATCAGACCATGCAGAATCCTTGGTAATAATAACAATGGCACCAAAAGGGGGAAAAAAAAAGACACTGCGGGGGACCCCACATGATAAAACACACACATACATACATGTACAAGGTTTTAAACACCGGCAGTCTGGTAGTGGTTTTGCTATCCACAGATTTACTAAGGCCAAAACCGCTGCAAAACCGTTGTCAAAACAAATTTTAGAATAGAACAGGCTGTCAGTTAGAACGTGCCATCAAACCGCTACCAAACCGCCGGGGTTTAGAACCTAATGTCTAGTAAATTTTGCCCATAGCCACTGCATGAAAAAAATAAAACGCATTAGCCTCCATGTGAAAATAAAACACATAGATCTTTGCAGAAAAAAGAAAACACACATAGGCCCCCACGTGAAAAATAATAATACACACACATAGGCCCCCACCAGTGAAAATGTATGAAGTGTTATAGGGACATTGGGACCACCCTAGGTGCTATACCCAAAGATCCATACTCAGAGAGAGGGTGACAGCAGTGGGTGACAGGGAGAGGGTGACAGCAGTAGGTGACAGAGAGGGTGACGACAGGAAGAGGGTGACAGCAGTGGGTGACAAGGAAAGGGTGATGAGAGGGAGAGGGTGACTGCAGTGGGTGACAGAGAGTGACTGCAGTGGGCGGCAGAGAGTGACAGCACTGGGTGACAGGGAGAGGGTGACAGCAGTGGGTGACAGACAGCAATGGGTGACAGGGAGAGGGTGACAGCACTGGGTGACAAAGAGTGACTGCACTGGGTGAAAGAGAGCACTTTCACTGGGTGACAGAGTGACAGAGAAAGAGAGCACTTTCACTGGGTGACAGAGCACTGGGTGACAGAGAGTGACAGCACTGGGTGACAGGGAGAGGGTGACAGCAGTGGGTGACGGAGAGGGTGACGACAGGAAGAGGATGACAGCAGTGGGTGACGGAGAGGGTGACGACAGGAAGAGGGTGACCGAGAGATGGGTGATGACAGGGAGAGGGTGATAACTGGGTGACAGGGAGAGGGTGATGACAGGAAGAGGGTGACAGCAGTGGTTGACAGAGAGAAGGTGACAGCCAGTGGATGACTATTATACAGTATTTCAATTATCTTACCTGTGCCCAACTGCAGTGCAGCACGTGGATGGCAGCCTCCTTAGCAGCATCTAGATGCCCCTTCAGGTTGTTGCTAGATCCAAGCGGACACTGACGTCATCAGTTACGTGGCTCCTTGTTGGATGTAACGCCGGGGATGGTCACGAGATCGCGACATCAGATCCCCGGCGCCCAAGCACAGCCATCAGAAAGGGGAGGAAACAGGGGAACATAACGTGGAAAGGGGAGGAGCTGAAGTGCACAGCCCCTCCCGGCAGGCACGGACTCCAGTAAGATGGCTAATGTCACTCTAGGGTAAAAGAGCTGAGGAGAGGGGAGGAGCAAAGAGGGCAGTCCCTCCTCCCTCTCCATCCGTGCCTGTACTGTGTGTTCATGCCGCGGATGGAGCACTGTCGGCGGGCAGCGCAGCGGCATCCAGAATAATAAGTCATTGTGACTTATTGTAACGCCGGCTCCTGTGGGGGACAGCGGCAGGAGATGGCGCCCTTACAGCTAAGCGCCGTACGCGGCTGCGTACTTGGCATAATGGGCTGGCCGGCCCTGTGCCTTCCTCACTTTCACAGAACGCAGGAGATCAGTCACCCGAAGGGGGCTGGATCACCTGTTGAGTCTGAAACACATAGAGAGATCAGTGACTCCATACTGGGGGCGTGGTGTGGGCAGAGCCGCAAGCATTGCTCCGCCCACACCATGCTCCCTGTCTGGAGTCCCTGATCTCTCTATGGGGTCTATTTACTAAGCAGTGTTAGGAGACAGAGTGAAAAGTGATAAGGTGCAATCCAAACCGCTCCTAGGGCCTGATTCAGACAAACTCGCAAGCGGCTGTCCGCTCGCAAGTGGGTCGATGTTGTGCACTGCGCATGCGCACGACGGCGGGAGCTCCGTCGTGCGCATGCGCCAGACGCGACGAGCGAAGGACTTTCCTTCGCTCGTTGTGTCTGATCAAAGGGGGCGTGCTGTCGATGTTGATTGACAGCACGCCCCCTTTGGTGGGCGTGCCGGGGGCGTGCCTCCCTGACGGGGGCGTTCCCAAGGGAACGCCTACCGTCAGAAGCCGGCCCACTGACATCACTAGTGATGTCGGTGGGAGTGATTTTGGCTCTGATAGAGCCAAAATCACTCCGGGCCTTGCGGTTGAAAAACTCAACCGCAGGCTCCGGCTCGCAGTGGCGATAGTCGCGATGGTCAAGACCATCGCGGCCATCAAACTGCTCGCTCGTATAGGCTGTGGGTGGTGACCCACAGCTATACGAGCGTCCAGGAGGACGCTCCATAATTATGGAGGGCGGCCCTCATTCAGAGCATGCGCTCTGCTCAGAGCGTACGGCTCTGAATGAGGGCCCTAACTGCCATCTCACAGGCTGTGTTTGAAAAATGACAGTTAGGAGCTGATTGGCTGGCACCTTATCACTTTTCACTCTGTCTCCTAACACTGCTTAATAATTAGACCCTTATGTACTTTAGGCTCTGCAGTTGATCTGCTCCTCGTCGGATGATGATCTCCTGCGCCCTGGCCAGAGCAGGTGCCTGGAGCAGGAGCTCCACCAGGACCACCCTTGCTACGCCCCTGACTATACAGTACATCATATATTATGGAGTGCTCATGCTTGTGAATACTGCAGAAGGTGTACTTGTTCGAATATCAGCAATAAAGCGCGCTTTATGACCCTTTAGAGAGCTGCAGGCATAAACTTAACACCTTTGTGTAACAGCCCTAGTACAGTTGCACACATAATTATCCTTTTATCTTTATTGTCTTCAGGAGTACACGTTTGACTGGAAAATCTGTTATACAAATGTTCTACAGAACATAATATTGCACATTACTATTTTTAAATGACATGAAACATGGCCTAACCCATGTAACACCCACATCTGTGTACTATTACTTCTAAGGGTTTCAATTCCAATCCTCAAGAACCCCCAACAAGTCATGTTTTCAATATTTCTTTAATCACACACAGATAATATAATCTATTTTGCTGGGTCAGTAATACCCCTTTCAGACATACAAGCTGGGAAATTTACTGCTCAGACCCAGGAATTTCTCCTGTGCAAGTTCCCGGGTATTTGGTCGAGACCCTCCTTTCACACTACAGCGTCTGCCCGGGAAATTCCCAGGTAGACCCCTTTCAGACATAAGCCGGGTTTTTCAGTTTTTAATATTACCTGCCTCTCCTCTGCCCTTCCTAGCCTATCCCCTCTCCGGCTGCCGCTGATGATGTCATCATCATGCAGCAGGCAGCCGACCAATCACTACAGGCATTTTATTTTATTATTATTAAATTATTTAAATGTGCCAGAAACCCGCCGGCGGGTGTCTCCGGCGTCCAGCGCTGGGGGTGGTGAGCAGCAGTGCTGAGCGTCCTATAGGACGCTCTGCGCTGCCAACTCAAAGCAGCAGCGCTGAACATCCGTGCTGCCAACTCAAAGCAGCAGCGCTGAACGTCCGCGCTGCCAACTCAAAGCAGCAGCGCTAGGCGTCCTACAGGACGCTCTGCGCTGCCAAATCAATGTAAAAGCTGCTTGGTGCATCCCGGGAGTAGTAAATTCCCAGGTTACACCATTCAGGCATAAGCAGGGTAATTTCCCGAGACTTAAGTCCCGAGACATTCCCTGGTCGGTTGAAGGGTCGGCTATCCGGGAACGTTTTCCCGGGTAGGTACCTTTCAGACATACGCAGCAACTCGGGAATTTGGCTGAGGCAGGCCAAATTCCCGGCATGTCTCAAAGGGGTATAATATCCCACCTGTTTCAACAGACAGAGGGCCTAATTCAGACCCGCTCGCGAGCGCAGGACGCTCGCAAGCGGGTCGATGGTGCGCATGCGCGAGACCCGCATAGCGACAGCCAAGCTGTCACTCCGGGTCTCGCACCAAAGGGGGCGTGCTGTCGATGGTGACTGACAGCATGCCCCCTTTGGTGGGCATGCCGGGGGCGTGGCTGCCAGACGGAGGCGTTCCCATGGGAACGCCTACCGTCTGGGTCCGGCCCCACTGACATCAGTAGTGATGTCAGTGGGAGTGATTTTGCCTCTGATAGAGCCAAAATCACTCCAGGGCTTGCGGCCACGAGACCCTACCGCAGGGTCTCGTCGCAAGCCCGATGGTCACGATGGTCTTGACCATCGCGACCATCATCATGGACGCTCGCATAAGCTGTGGGTAGTCACCCACAGCTATGCGAGCGTCCAAGAGGCCGCTCCATTTTTAGGTAGGAGGGCCCTGATTCAGAGCGAGCGCTCTGGTCAGAGCGTCCGGCTCTGAATCAGGCCCAGGAATCCTTAGAACATGACCTGTTGCGGGTAATTGAGAATTGGGGGTACATTTATTAAGAATCGAGTTTGGATGAGTTTTGGCATGTTTTTCAAACTGCAAATTTACTAAAGAAACTCAAGTGAGTTTTCTGGAAGACAGTTCTCTCTTTTCACTGTTAAAACTCATGTGAGATTGCAAACTCGAAAAAACTCACCATCGGCCAAATTAGGAAGTACTTTACATGAAAATGATGCAACTTGCAAATTTGCTAAGAATCGAGTTTCCAATCTCGTGTGAGATTGTAGCAAACTCACTGTAAAATAGAGGTTTTAAACACTCACCTCCTTAGCTGCGACTTTGGCAGAAACATACACAGATCAGTGTGATTTGTATATGTTTCTGCCTGTATACCTAATATAAAGTGTTTTTATTAAAAAAAATTACATTGTGTCCCCCCCAAAAGCCTAACCAATCCAGGACTTGCCAGCAAATCCTGGTTCCTAAAATTATTGGTAACAAAATGAGTAGGGTTCCACCGTAATTTACGAACCATCAGCAGGCTGCAGGGCCAGTCCTGGATTTAAATATAGGGGGGAAAAAATTGCATAGTGGTCCTCCTATATTTAAAACCAGCACCGGACCAAACTGACCGGGGTGTAATGCCACAGCCAGAAGACCCTTTCACCGGGGCTCCGTGACCAAAGCATTACAACCCCAAGCCGGTCAGCCCAACCCGGGGATCTCAGGGGAGTTGGGGGCTCCCCCAAGAAGGGGCACCTCCTCTCCCGAAACCCCAGGCTTGGTCTGAAGCACGGGGCTCTTCTCCGCACCCCTGGGCTGTGGGCACGGGGGTAATAGAGGGTTAAATAGTAGTAAACTATTGTATTTTACAGTGGAGCTATAGGTGCCAGCATGCCTGTACTTTGGCACTTGTGGAACTACAAGTGCCAGCATGCGGCCGGCACCCGTACTTCCACTGTAAAATAAATAGTTAAATAAAGACACTACACACACCGTGACTAGTAAAGATTTAGAAACCACTGCAATCTCGGGTGAGTAATCTCATCTAAACTCGCAACTAGGGGAAGAAATCTCGATCTGCTTCACCACTGGCAAACTCACTTCCAGCTAAACTAAATTTGCGAGTTGTAAAAGGGAAAACTCACCCGAGTTTTGGTGAAGCAAAGTGAGTTTAAAAAAAAACAAAACTCGATTCTTAGTAAATTTACCCCTTAAAACTCCTGTATTACTGTATTTATTGGTTACATTACTGCTAGTGTCATGACTACATGAAGTTTATTCAAATACACTGCATGCCATTTGTGTGCTCTCCCATAATCAACCAGCTATTTTTACTGAATATATGCTTCTATTGTTTACTTACAATGGACTTGTCTAACCATTACTATTTCATTGATGCCATACAATATAAATGAATAGAAATTGGAATAATATAACCACAAACACGATAGATCGATAGGAGCTGCGAATGCGTATAACCCGTACGGCGCAGCTGCAATACGGGTCTGTATGTTGCCACTGTTGGGGGGTGGGGGGGGTGGGGAGTGGAGAGGCCAGGATCTCTAACAGAGATTTCCTGGTTGCTTTTACCCCTCTGCTGTGGTTGGCTTGCGTGACCCCATGGTCACTCAGCCGGCTTTAGTGATCGCAGATTATCCGGTGCTGCGTCCTTGGACGCAACTCAGATCAGTAATGCATGCAGGAGGTGTGACACCTCCTGCAGCATTACCATATTATAGCTTTGAGATTAAGAACATTCGGGAACCCCTTCTACGTCTTTGAAACTGTTGTATTTGATGATCATTGAAGACAATAGAAAATTAGCAGCGCCGAAGGTGTCTGGACATTTATTGTTTACATATTGACAGTTACTTTTCGGGTTGCTGGTGGGCACCATCGTTTGGACACTGAGGCAGCTATCAGCTAAGTGCGCCAGTAACTTTTCTAAATATATTGTCGTACTTCAGGGTCAAGTCTTCAACCGGGCAACGCCTGAGTATCCCAGCTAGTTAGTACATATAGAAGAATTAGCAATACAGTAAGGATTTCAAAATAAACAGCCTACATAAATGTGATGACCTCTGAATTGTATAGTGTGCTAGCTCTCAGATCAGTGAGAACATTAACCTTACCCTTACCTTCCCAGGTGAATCCCTGATCTTCCCTGGTACCATACCCTCTTCCCCCCAACACTCAGAATATTTCGAATAACAATCTGCATCAGCCCTAAGTGCACCATGACACTACTGCAGATAGCAGAATACGGAAATGTCCCCCTATAACTAATGCTTACCTAAACTCAAACTTAGGCCCGTATTCAATTAGAGCCGAGCCGCGATAATTTAACGCGCCCGGACTTAACGCCGACTTCGCCTGTTTTGTCGGCGTTAAAGTATCGCGGGCGTGCCCGCGTATCCCCGTATTCAATTTCAAAGTAGGCGAAAACGGGACCCGGCGATACTTGGATCAGCGAAAAAAAACGGGAATTTTCGGGAAAAAAATTGTAGGATACCCCTAAAGATGTCCAGACCTCGAGGATCACTATGGGTACCCCCGTTTTTGCCTGCAGAAGAAAGTTGGGGTTTTTAAATAGCCGCGACAGGTGTTTTTTTCCCGACTTTGAAGAAGTGATGCAGAAGAGCAGTTAGGTTTTTTTTTCAGTTTTTTAAGTGGTCCCATCAAATTTGGGGTAAATGAAAATGGGTACTAGCATATTTTAAAGTCCCTAAAGTTATTTTTAAAAAATTCAGCAAAAATGCACCTGCCGGCGGCTATTACAAATCCTGACTTTCTTTAGGAGATAAAAATGGGGGTACCCATAGTGATCCCCTATGTCTAAACATCTTTAGGGGGTTTCCTGGATTTTTTCCCTAAAATTCCCGTTGTGTTTATACCTGTAAAAAAACGGGTTAAAAGTTTTAAAAAAAAAATGACATAGGGCTCCCCTCCAAAAGCCAAACCAGCCCCAGGCTTGGCAGCCAGTGGTGGTTTCTAAAAATACGGAGAACAAAATGTGTAGGGTTCCACTGTATTTTAGAGACCAACACCAGGCTGCAGGGACTGGTGCTGGTTTTAAATATAGGGGACAAAAAAGACGTGGGGTACCCTCTATATTTAAGACCAGCACCAGACCCAACCGACCGGGGTGTAATGCCACAGCCCGGAGACCAAATCACCGGGGCTCCAGGTCCAAAGCATTAGCACCCCAAGTCGGTCATTGCAAGCCGGTGACCTCGGGGGAGTCGGGGACCCCCCAAAGAAGCCCCCCCCCGAGCACCCCAGGCTTATGCTGAAGCCCGGGGCTCTTCCCCATACCCCTGGAGCGGTGGGTATGGGGGTAATGGGGGGGGCAAATAATGTAAGACTATTGTACTTTATAGTGGACTGATGTCAGAAGTTGCTATGGGCTCGATTCAGACTTGTTAGCAAACCCGATGGTTTGAGTACAAGTCCGTTGGCGAGGGGACTGCGCATGACCCATTCTGTGCATGTGCAGAACGGGTCCTCGGAGATCGATCTCAGTGTGTGATTGACATGCTGCTGCTGTTTGGCGGCAGGGCGGGGGCGGTGAAGCTGACTGCTTTTTGAGTGTCACCCCCGTTTAGTAGGCATGCAAAGGCCATGGTATGCGTCTTCCCACGCAGATTTCCTAGTCCTGGCTGGGCATTTCCAGCAGTCATTCTGAGTAAGCATAGGCTTACTCATATGGCTGCAACCATCACGGACATTGGTCGCGATGGTTATCTGATGCTGCGTTTTCGGACACAGGACTTGGATCTGTAGTGTCGGCAGGATGCGTTGTTTTCCTTCAGACACATCCTGTTGCATTAACATATTTTCGCATCGCTGCAGCATGCGTTGCGATTAGCATAGACTCTAAAGCTGGCCACACACTAAACGACTCGCAAACAATGCAATGTCGTTAACGATTTCCCTTGAACTCTCCCCGGCAGTCAACCGGCACTCCAGGACACGATATGGTGCCTAAAGTGTCCAATCTGACCAGCGACCTATTGTGCGTCATTGTCATTGTCTACTCCTTAGGAGAAAGACCTGTGGTTTAGATCTTGTGATGTGTTTATTATAAGCCAGCACAATTTTCTCTAAGCTACTCCTTCCCTTTAGGATGAGCCCTGGAAACTGTATGTTTCAGGTTTTTCCCAGAGCAGATCCATAGCTATAGCAGAGTAAACAGATTCTAATTCGCTCTCTAAAATGGCAGATGATGGATGTAAGCCCGAAGACCAGTCAAAAGCTATATACTCTGCACTTGCAGCTTCTTGCTTGTCACTGTCCACATAGTAATGCTCTCATACATTCTACGGGTAAAGCCGGTGCTGTACTATAGTAATGGAAGAGATAAAACTGTTTCAGGGTGCAGTACCTGGTGCCACGCTAATTACCCTATAATTATGTAATTAAGAGGTCTATTCATCATCACTTAATTTCTACAAAAGCAGGTGAAATTAGCACTTTTATCCATTTTTTGTAGAAATGTAATTATCGGGCCATTCATGAAAAAGGTCATCCAAGAGAGATCACAGATATCTCCTCCTTACCTTTCTCTCCCAGAATGACCCGATGTTCCCATACATTAGTAAGGGGATAGAATTTATCAAGCTCTGAAAATATTATATTTTCGGAGCTTGACTGCGTGTCGAGTTGGAATGTTAATTATCGGCCCCGAGCCCTACGGATCACAGCCATCACACAGACCACTGTCTGAATTGTTTTGATAAAATGTACAAGTCACATTTTTTATATAAAATGCAATTAAATACAAATGAATTTAATCAGAAACATTTTTTCCCCTTAAAAATAAATAGGTAAACTTCCTTCCTGCAAAACTGAAAAGCCAATTTAGTAACGTAAAAAAACGACTAGACATACTATTGCTGTGATGCTTATGATTAAAGTATTATTAGCTGGAAGAATTAATCAGCCAATCAGAAGTGGCTAGATATTGTGCCTCATGTCAGCTGATATTTATTTTGTCATTAGAAAAATACACGAGGGGAAGCGGTCACAAGATTGATAAGAAATATTCAAATCCACTGTTGACAGAACATGAAGCATAACAGTCCTAAGTGCTGGGCCATAGCAGAGCTTTTCTGCACCCTGTAATTACAGCTCAGACAAAAGCATCCTTAGGACCCTTCGGGAGGGTGGGGGGCTTGTTTGGGGATGCTGTAAGAGCTGCAGGGTGCCTGCCTAGACGCGGCACTGAAGCAGCGATACTGGCTGCAGGGTACCGTTCCAGGCACCCTGCTAGCCTGGTGCAGGGGCTGTGGGTGGCACAGCTCGCACAGCCCTAGTTACGGCACTGCCTAAGTGTGCCATGACACTTAAGCTAGGTACACACCTGAACAATGTAGCAAATGATCACTTACAATCGTACGATCCCAGAACACACGATATAGTGCGTACACACAAAATCTTTGCCACATTTCCTGATATTGAGCAGTGTGTGCGCATTTTCGATAATCTGCCCATATTTCCTATGCTTTAACCTAATTACCTCATCAACTTTGTGGGCGTTCATATGCAAATTCACTGTGAAATTTACCAGGTATTTCATTTAAGGTGTGAGATTCAATTGGTTGACCGAAAATTGTTCAATGTGAGTTAAAAAGCCACAACTTTTTGCTATTCCATTATAAATTCGCAATAACATGGGTTTCAGTGGGCTATCACGGATTTTAGTTTGCAGCTCCAGACTAGGTAAAAAGTAAGGAAGAATCCTTATTTCAATGTAAAAATGACAGAACAAATATCCCTGTGACACCCCTCCCAATGAATAAAAATGTGTATTTAGTGTTTTTTAAATACGTAAACATGGCCAAAGAAGAGATGTAATTCTTCAGGTGATGATCTCTAAAAAGCAGAAAATTAGGTATATGATGTGGGTCATGTATGTTGAGTGTTGTATTGATGGGAAAGGAGTTTTTGAAATTGCAGGTGGGAACCTCAAGGGGAATTTACCAGCTTTCTACAAACTTGTATATACAAACTTCACTATAGACATTATAATGTACCCGAAAATACTCTACAAAAAGTACAGCGCTGCCGTGAACCTTGCTGGCTGTCAACTTAGTTATATAAAGTACTTTTATTTGCTGAAATACAATTGCTGGATATCAAATTTCCATAATTTCTAAAAGTTCCAAAAAACAACCATTTGACACCATTTAATTGCCTCCGATACATTGTTTATGGCGACCAACAGCCTTCTACACTGTCCTGCTATCTTTACATGCCACTTTTTCTGGGATTCAAGATGATTTCCCCACTGTCATGTACTTCACATACACTGCGCACTGCAGAGTTAATGTGCAACAAACACAACTTGACGTTTCTAATTGAATTGCGCAGGTATCAGGAACACAATTAATTAAAATAGCCTGTGAAATGCGCACATTGTTATTCTGCGGGACAAGGCATGGAACCTGCTGCTATTCTCCCCATAAATGAGGCCTAGGGATGGAAATGTAATACCGTGAGCTACTGTAAGATAGAAATGTTAAATAAATGTAACAAAATGTTTTGCTTTTCTATCCTCATACGCATGTCTGTTCCAAATGTGAATTGTTTACTTGTTGCTCTTAATAAAGTACAGTATGTGTGTCCAAACCACTACAGGACATATTATATAACTTCCCGGTTATGCAAACAGAGCCCTGGTCCAGAAATCAATATACAACATGAATGTGTAAACTCCTGTGCGTAGTACAGCCTACAGTCATCTCCTCATATCTGCATTGCTTCCCTGAGGACACACATTTATTATTAGTTTAATTTACAGATATTGTCTACAGCAGGGCCGTAACTAGGGTGGTGCAACCAGTGCCATGGCACAGGGCACCTCAGGGCAGGGGGTGCTATTTGGGCCTGTCAATTTTCCTGTTTATAATCATTTTCACTTGTAGCTTCCTCTTCATTTATCCCCAGCATCTCCTGGCCTCCCCTATCTCTTCCCTGTCCCTTCCCCATGAGGCCATGGCACTTTTTCAGGTGCCTATTTATGTCCCTATACAGAAAAATAAGGGGCGGGGGCACCAATGTCCTCTCTGACACAGGGCACCAAAAAGTCTAGTTGCAGCTCTAGTCTACACTGTATATAAAAAACAGCTGTTGAACTAAAGAAGAATGCACAACTGTCCTAGCAGAGCTGTGTATCCGGCACACTGGTAAGACCCCTAGTGGTTACACATCTTATAACCTTGCAGTGCTACAGCTTTCCTTATGTAATGTTATTGGCTTTAAACAGCATATACTAGAATAAATATGTATACTATAAATACTATGCATTAGTAATAAGCTTAGGCTACATTAAGCACTGCGCTACGCGCATGCTTTGAACTCTGCAGAGAACATTAGGATGCGCACAAACTCTAGGCTCACGAGATGGGACATTTTCCCCTATCTACAGGCTACACTTACCTTCCCCGGTGAATGCCCTGAAACCACACCCTCTTCACCCCAACAGTCCCAGCCTTCCGACTCAGGATCCGCATCAGCCGTAATAGCGCCATAGTGACAGACACACCGCACTCAGCGATCACAGCAGCAACACGGAATCAGTAGAACCAAAGCCTCGGTGAACTTATATTTAACCACGCCCATATCGTGATAGTCCTCGCCTAGTGGGAGGAGTTTATTTGCATATCATTACTTTCAAAAGGCATAGCCCCCATACCAGAGGGCGGTGTAATCTGGCTGGCAGCATATCTCCGCCCACATTCTATCTATCCCTGCCCGCATTCTAAAATCTATCATAAGGTCGCTCATGCGGAGTACTCCAGGGACCGTCAACAAAAAGTAACTTGGATGGCTGTCACTTTACAGTTATATAAATTTACAGTACTCCGGGTTTCATGCCCACGGACGGATTAGCCATAGTTGTGTGCGGGCGTGGCTGGCGTGTATTCTGCTGCTGCCTGCAATTGCCGTTTGCCAAGCTGCATGACTCGGGTACAGGAAACTATGGCATTATATATAACTAGATGTAACATAGCCGCCCCATGATACGTGATACACAAAGTTCCCCATAGTGAGTGGCGATGGCTGGAGATGTGCACTTATTAAAGAAAGACACATAAAAAAAGACGTTTGGAATAATGGCCCTCATTCAGAGCCGTTCGCTATTTGCGGTCGTTCGTTCAAAAACAAGGGGTGGCTATTCAAATGATCCGTTCGCAAATTGCAGTCTGTTCACACCTCTAAGTCTGAACGAGCGAGCAAAACATACGCTCGTTTATTTGTTAAAAACGCCCCCTGGCCGCTCGCACCATACGTCATGTCCGCTATTTATTTGATTAATCGAGTACATCGAGCAGCGTATGAACTGCTCGCTATTCTTGTGGTTGGTGTTTGCTACCACAAATTTGCGAGCAGTTCTGGCTATAAAATAACCCAGTGACGTGGTCAATGACGCTGCTGTATTAATTATGCACACCCATAATACGCCCGTTTTGACCTTTAAGCACGCCTGCGTTCGAATTCCACTCCCCCGTTTTCAAGCACCTTCCCCTGTTACCACCCACATACGCCTCATTCTGTCACTCAAAATAGCAGGCACTCGCTATATAGCGTACAAACGATTTTTGGCCGCACTGACTGGTTCGCGCATGCGTACTAAAAACCGTACGCATGCGCAGATGTGCAAACATCGCTCGGAACGAGCGTACTGCCGCTAACGAGCGGCTCTGAATGAGGGCCAATGTTTGGTGGCCTCTTAAGGCCCAATTTGCAATCGATTGTGTATAAAATCTTTACCTTTTTCAATCGATTGTGGCAATTCTGCAATCGATTGAAAAAGGGAAAGATTTTTATACACAATCGATTGTAAATTGCATGATTGCTGCAATCAATCTCTGATGTATGGGGGCCTTTAGGTTGGCTGTTGTTAGGCTCAGTAGCGGCTCCAGGAAAGGACAAGCCGGTCCGTCGCCCGGAGCGCTACTGTTTCCGGAGGGCGCAGGAAACGCCCACCTCCCAGCGCTATGGGATATATTTAAGCTCAGGAGGAGGGAAGGGGCGGCTACACAGGACAGCGCTAGGCGCAGCACAGCCTAGCTCCGGCCCTGGTTAGGCTAGAAGGTGAATGTGCTGCTCCAATTGCTTCAGTGACAGGATGTGTAGTGCCAGGAATAAGACATGGTATAATTGTATAGAATTCACATACATTATTCCAATATAAGAACCCTGGTCAAACAAGCTAGTGATAATCCCTTTTGCAATGTGTGTTTCTAAAGGGGTCAATCATGACTTTTACATGATCATTGAATTGTGGGTATTGAATATCACAATTTGCAGTTAAGTGTGAAATTTAATCCCAACCTGAATTGTATTTTAGTGTAATTCAATACATACCCATTCCCTATGACTCTTTGGGAATGTCGGCAGCATCCAGGGGGTCAGAATAACTGCTCCGGTTTCCCGACGGGCATCAGAATACCAGCTCTAGAATCCCGACGTTCGGAATCTAAGAAGGGTTAGGCAATAGGGGAATGGTTAGGGTTAGACTGCGGGAGGGGAGGGTTAGGTTGTGGAAGGGGACAATTAGGGTAAGCTGCTGGACCCACTTGCGGTGTCGGTTAGGGGGAAGGTAAGGGTTAGAATACTCACCAACATCCGTTGGGATTCCGGAGCCGGTATTGTAACCGTCTGGATTCTCACCACTGGGATTGTGCACCAACCCGTTTTTTTCTTCTGAAAAGTGCTTTCATTTGCGATGATAGGAATTACAGGGTTTATGACCCAGAAGACTCTCGGGAGTCCATATGTACATGCAGCGGGTATCCAATTAGATCCCTCTCAGGTAACATTGCGAAGAGAACCCCACAGGCTTCTATTAGTCAACGCTATCTATAGATGGTGTTGCCTAACGGGTCCAAGAAGTTCTGGAAAGTATCGCATTCCGGAGCTTGATATAGGAGAGTTTATGAGTTTTGGCCACTTTTTGCTTTACGTACATCCCGCTCTATGTGGATTGGGGCTGCGTAAAGCTGTTACTTGCCAGGGACCGGCCCCAGCTGTGATGTGTTACAGGCAGCGGGAAGCAGTCGGGACGTAATCCCGACCGCCAGCTTCCCGACTAATCCCGGCAAGGCACTAATGACAGGCATCGAAATCCTGACGCCTGTCATTAGACCTACGCCGGGAGCCTGACACCCGGCTTGCCAATCGAAAGTAAGCCGGGCGCGGGCAGCCGCAGGGGGGAGGTTAGGTTAGGGGCACCCGGGGGGGAATTAGGGTTAGGCACCCCCCCCGGGAGGTTAGGGTTAGGCTAGGGGAAGGGGGGGTTAGGGTTAGGCACCCCCTTGGGGAGGTTAGGGTTAGGCACCCCCCCGGGAGACTTAGGGTTAGGCTGTGGGGAGGGGGGGTTAGGGTTAGGCACTTGGGGGGAGGTTAGGGTTAGCCACTTAGAGGGGGTTAGGCACTTAAAGGGGGGTCAGGGTTAGACACTTGGGGGGGAGATTAGGCACCCCTAAAGGAGGGTTAGGGGGTAGAATAGGATTAGTTAATACTTCCCTTTTTATGTTCGGGATCTTCAACCCTGGCGGGCTTCCGCTGTCGGGATTTGAATCGCCAGCCATGCGGCCGGAGGTAAATCATACTGATTCCCAGGCAGCTTACTCCCTGTTATTGCAAAGCATCCGCGGCATGCGAAGCTCACCACTTAAAATCGAGCTGCAGCCTGCGAGATAAGGCAAAGTCTAAACATGCAATAGAAATCATTTCTCTAGCCTCTGGTTATGGGAGATGGGTTATAGAAGGGGAAAGGTTTCTGAATTAATGGATTATAAAACATTACTTTCCTGAATATACTTTATTAATAACTATTTCCATGCATAGTACACCTAAAATAATTGTGAATAGAGTAGCACATAGGTTACAGGACAGCGGGCCTGATTCAGAGATGAACGCAAGTGCCTTCGCAACTGCAACTCAGTACATAGTGCACTTTAAAAAATGCAAATTACTCAGCAGCTGTCTTGTTCACTGAAACGCCACCTCACATCTGCGGCTCACGTACAAAAGTGGGAACATCGGAAACATTGGTCGTGTATTTGGTTGCTCATTGAACTTCTGAGTAAGCCTATGCTTTCTCAATCTCCACTGCGTCCAGCATCGACGTTGCGTCCATCTTTGAATCAAGTTTTTAAGCCTAGCAAGTTAATATTAAACAATCCAAGTTAATATTAAGCACTTAAAATTACATGTCCCAAAATATAAGTGTCACGACACCGTGCCCAGCCTGCGCTCAGATATGCCAACCTGACGTAGCTGGGTGGTTGTGATGTGGGTTTTACCTAAGCTGCCACCACGAAGAGTATTAAAATATAGCTCTTACGTTCATCAGACACTTAAATCTCACTTAAACTCACAGTTATACATAAATATAGCATGGACCTCTCCAGGCACGTGAATTCATTAGAGTACAGAGATAACGCTGATAAAGTTTTAGGATTTATTGAGAAATATCTCCAGGGGTAAATTACAACGAAAATAGGTGAATAAACAAGACATACAAATATAAATGCACAAAATGATTACAGATAAAAGTAAAGGATAGAAAGTCAGAATCCTAAGAGATCTTAGGGGATCTGTGTGGAGGGAGACCACCATAGACCGACATGGGGAGCACTCCTTAGCTCTCAGCTATTCCCTGGAAGTGAACAACTAGCAGTGTGGACTGCTGAGCCTTATAGTTCCATGATCTGCTCTCCTCCAGCAGCCCCCACCCTTTTCAGGCTCAAAAATACTGGTGTTTGTTCTCCCAGGGTCTGTGTAGATGTAAATTAGCACAACTACAAGACCTGACACTAATATACCTCCCTGGACCTTTAAGGTATTTTATGATAGGAAGACTGCTAGCATAAGGTGTTACTAATTACCCTTCTAGCAACCAGTGTGACTGTGTACTGGACTTGCATCATGGCCCCCTAGTGTGGGAGCAAAACGTTACATTCAGGAAGCTTTGTCTTCAAAGGCCAGGTGTGACTTGACCCGTTTTGTGATTATCTTATGCAATCCAGCTTTGCCATACTGTCTAAACATTCCTAGCAAACAGCCATTCCTGAAACATAGAATTATGATAACACACACACTTTATCCAGAGCATACAAAAATACATTAAGTCATGACTTGGGGCTTTGATGAATCGCCGTAACCCAGGGTTATGGTCACAATAAGATTATTTAATTAAAATTCAGGTTGAATGCAAAATTAATATATAATAACCAATTTAAAAGTAAATCATTCACCTTTCTTTATTGTACATCGATATTACCTTCACGGAGTATGAGCCCATATTACATTAGAACACTCTAAAGTGGAAATGTAATAGCATGCAAGATGCAGGCACCAGCCTGTTAAACTATTGCTGCTTCTAAAAAAAAAACCTGGCAGACTCACCAGCATCTCCCCAATGGGATGCAGCCGCCGGTCTCGATACCGACATCCGAAACCTGGCAAGGGACTTAAGATCAGCTTCGAAATACCGATGTCTATCTTAATTCCGACACCGAAATGCCGAAGGACGCCAGACCGAACAAGGTAAATCCAGGGCGCCCTTAGCGTTAACTGCGCAGGGGGGTTAGGTTTAGGGAGCGTAGTGGGGTTAGGTTTTCAGGTGGAGGTTAGGGTTAGGCACTCCCCAAGTAGTATTAGGGTGCGGTAAGAGGGGTTAGGGTAAGGCACCCCCGGGGGGAGGTTAGGGTTAGGCACTAGGGGGGGAGGTTAGGGTTAGGCACCACTAAGGAAGGGTTAGGGGGGGAGAGGGATAGGGTACTCACCTGCCCTGTCGGGATCTTCTCCCTTCGGGCTGCCGGCATTGGGATATGAACCGGCGGCTATATGGCCGCCGGGACGTCATAACCATTCCCTCACCAATGCATATATTTTGTAGTCTATTACATTTCCCCCTACAGTAGGTTCTCATTTCAAGCGCTCACACTTACGGCACCGCCGGACTCACATTTTTCGTTTGCAGCCCCATTGAATTGCAAACAAAAATCCACGAGTCTGGGGCGAGATTGGTCCATGAGGGGGCGAGTTCTGCTGCCGTTGCCGGCATTTCTATGTTGTTGCAATGGCATCTCTCCACCCTCGCTCCTGATTGAATTGAGCTCTAAAGGTCTAAGGTCCAAAGAGGCAAATTTAATACATGCAATTTAAAAAAAAAAGAAAAATTATTCTTCTAAACTGATACTCGCATGCCTTAACAGACTTTCAGATACAGCATAACTTAACCCAAAGATGAACAACAGGCACTCAAGGCCCACATTTGGCTCTCCAAGCTTCTTCCTGCTTTGTTTTCATATTTGTCTGTCTGTGTTAGGAGGGTCGGCTAAGTGTGTGTGTGTGGGGGGGTTTGCTGGTGGGGCATGTCGCTGGAAAGTGAGCAGGCCAGTGGGTGTGATGTTGCTATTGCATCGTTGTTCCCCACTACACTATGCCATGATTATCGATATTGTGAAGCGAGGGGCAGGGCCACAATGATGCGAATACCAGACTGCCCATTTTTGCCGGGTAAGTGAGTGGCTGCGGACGGGTGGCGACCGGCTCCGGGAGACTTGCCCCTGCTTTGAGACGGCCAGGAGCCCTACTTGATTTGTGGGAGCCTCCCAACTTATCCGGGAGCCTGGGCAAGTATTGAAAAATGTGTGGCCCTTTTGAAAGTTAGAGGGTCACCCAATGTGTCCCCTTAAGTGTATCAGGTTGCCTCTCACTGGCTTAACCTCTTTATAACCAGGAGTAGTTTTCCCCTTTAGTGATTAAAACAATGGGCCGTATTCAATTAGTTTTGCATCTGCAAAAAAGTTCCGCCTACCCGACTTTTCGCCTACATCGTGTATTTTGGACGCGAAAACTTATCATGCGTGTCCCTGCTTTTCGCCATATTCAATTACAAAACAGGCGAAAACAGCAAGTGGCAAATGCAGAACAGGTGGAAAGTACTGTCAGAATTGGGGAAAGCAGTCTGTGCCCCAAAAAAAGATGCACTCACATTGGGGATCAATGTAGAAGTGTTCCAATAGCCATAAAAAAAACTTATTGGGGTACTGAAGTTGTTTAAAATCCCTGTTATTAGCGTCCTTCCAATAGTGGTATGCATTTTTTTTAGTGAAAATAAGTAGTCTTGTCAAATTTGGTTTGCTTGAAAATGGGTACTAGCATATTTTAATGTCTCTAAAGTGATGTTTTAGAAAAAGTGAAATTCCTCCTGCATACAAGCACCTGCAATCCCAAAAACACTTGGCCCCTGCTTACAGCACCCCCACAACCTAATTTCAAAGTACCCCCCACTTTTTTCATTTTCTCCCCAAATTTCAATGGCTTTTCTTGGGGTGTTCCTGGTGGGTTTTTTTTTTTTACTTTTTTTTGGGTGAATTGTCCATTGGGGGGTGTACCAAGGGTTCTGAGTGGTTTCCCAGCATCTGCACCCCAAAATATAGATTTTGCACCTTTTTTTCACTTTCTATTCTGTGGAGAAAAAGTATTGTCGATTTCAGTGCCTTGACTTTTCGCATAGGCGAAAACGGAATGGAATTGAATAAGGAGAAAATAGGCATAAATATAGCAAAAAAAACCACGCGAAAAAGGCTTATCGCTCAGAGTTGAATACGGCCCAATGTTTGTGTTTCTGTGCTGTATTAGCTACCTAAAGGAAACTTTTTTTTCAAAAATATTTTTATTGATTTTGAAGCATATTTGAAAAGATCAAAAGGAATATACAATTCAGTATATAATGGACTTAAAATACAATACTGTAGGTCAATCCAATATAAGATATTCTTTAAACATCAAAATAAGATTACAATAAGTATGAATGAAACTATGAAGGACACGCCGTGCAAGCAAAATAAACATTCTAATAAACAATGGGGGGATAATTGTCAATTAACCTCATTAAATACCATGAAGTAAATGAGAAACATTGAACAAGTAATTGTTGAGTATGTGCAGGGAGAATAGAAATGTAGCTCTCCCACACTTCGAAAAATTTAGCTACTCTGGACTCCTTGGATAAAGAAGTCTCTAGCCAGTCCATATGAAACAAATAAAATAATTTTTCTAGAAATAAAGAAAAAGGGGGTTCAACAGGCTGTATCCAAACTTGCAAAATAGTTTTTTTCAGCAGCTGCACTCAATGCTAGCAGAAGTTTACGGCAACCACCTGACACTCTCTGACCTTGTGGTAAAGTACCCAAATAGCTCATGCAGAGTAAAATGGCAAAAAGTTAACCAAATTATACTGGGCGTATCTCCGAAACTGGAGCCAAAAAGTTCTAACTATGGGACAGGACCATAAGTAATTGAATAGGTCAGCATTATCTTCCTGACAACGGGGGCACCTATGCGAAGAAGAAGAAGAGCCCATTATAAAACCACTGTGTGGACTAATATAAGTTCTCTGATATGTATTTAGGAATAGCTCTCTGTACGAGCTAGCAGGAATAATTCGACATGAGTCATACAGGTTTTTAAGCAAAATTTCTACCTTGAGGTTGGGGAAGTGGGGAATCCACTGTGACAGGCCAGTACGAAGTGTATCATAGTCTAGACTGCCGCGCATGAAGCAGTAATGACGAGAAATAGCCCCACAAGCCGGCGGTGTGGCAGACAATAATGTATCCAGAGTGTTGTCCCAATCTTTGTTAGAAAAATTACGAATAATTCGACTCACATAATGCTGCGTCTGGTAAAAGGCAAAAGGGGATTAGGACAAAAAGTCATATTTCTCAACTGCCTGGTGGAACATGAGGGGCCTCCTAACATCTCTATCCACTAAGCAACCAACAGAGTGTATTCCTCTAGCTGCCCAAAGTAAAAAGGGGTTTGCAGCTAAACCATGTTGGAATTCAGTGGAACAAAAAAGGTTAATGCGCGTTTAGGCCCTGTTTGTGACGTAGTATATGCCATAGCCAGCGTGTATTCCAAAGAAGAGGATTCTCTTACAGTTCTGTAGATATCTCCTGGTCATGGAGATGTAGGAAAGATACCAAATTGCAATCAGTCAGAAAATTCCCCTCGAGACCTGAATACGTGTACATATCATTACAATGTAACCAGTCCCGTAAATGACGTAGCAGTGCTGCGTGATTGTAATGTGTAATATTAGGGAAGTTAATACCCCCATTATATTTAGTCTGTTGAACATGAATCAATCCTATTCTGTGTCTTTTTTAATTCCAAATAAACTTAACAAAAATGGAATTAAGCCTTTTGGTATCTTCCAAAGAAAGTAGTAAAGGTAAAGATTGGAATAAATAAATCAGCCTTGAGAGTATAGTAATTTTTAGCAGACTAGCCCTACCCAAATAGGAGAGCTGGAGACGACGCCACACATCCAGATCCCCAACCAAACTCTCAATAGCCTTGGATATATTCTTATTATAAAGAGAAGAGGGATTTTTAGTGATTTGCACGCCTAAATATGTAAAATTCCCCTTAGCCCAGGTAAAGGGTACTCTATCATGCCAGCTTGGTCTTGAGAATCCCGGACGTAGATACAGGGCATTAGACTTTTCTGGATTAATATGGAGTCCTGAAATATCTCCAAAATCTTGAAGTAAAGATAATAAATGAGGGATAGAAGTATTAGGCTGAGAAACATACAGTAACACATCGTCTGCAAACGCTGTGGCCTTAATTTCTCTTGAGTTCACCCATATACCTGGAATATTGGGGTCTAGTTGAATTAAACAAAAAAATGGATCTAAAGATAAATGAAAAAGGAGAGTGGATAGTGGACATCCCTGACGAGTACCCCTCTAAATCCCCACCTCACCTCCCGCAGTCCATTCAATAACAAAGTCATACATGGGGAGGTATAAAAATAACGTATTAGGCCAATAAAATCTTGACCAAAGGATCTATGTGAGAGGATTTCATATAAGTGTGGCCAAAGCACTGAGTCAAAGGCTTTATGGGTATCTAAGCTAAGCAACAAATTAGAAGATGAAGGGTCTTTGGTTGAAACCACTGTAGCGGCAATGGCCGAATGAACTCCTTTGACTGAATGTCGGCCTTTCACAAAGCCTAATTGATGAGGAGACAATAGGTCAGGGAGAATAGCTTGTAGTCTGTTAGCCATAATTTCTACTTAAGGGTCCATAGGGGGTCCACAGGGTTGACCTTGGGGTATAGCTGGATCTGGATCCACGGGCACCACGCAGTTAAAGCTTTGCTGCTCCCAGGATGCACTTGGGTCCGTCCTCCTCTATACCCCGCCCCCAAACCACAGGCACCTCAGTTTTAGTTGGTGCCCGGCCGGAGGTGGGTCACCCTGGGCAGTGGGGCTGCATAAGCAGCCCCTAAGCTTTATTTTTTTAAAAGAAGATTTTATCTCTTTATTTTTACTATCTTCAGAGCGGCAGCATCAGACTGTCCATCTTGACGTCCACGCTGCCGCTCCAACAGCCCCGCTGGCGCTGCGACGCCAGTACTGATCTGGGGATCGCAGCGGGACCCCGGAGTCAGTACTAGCGTGGCTCCGGGAGCTCCCACTGACTGCTGCCGGACACACGGGGCCAGGTAAGCCGCGTGCAGCGCTTCGCGCTGCGCGCGGGGATCAAAGGCAGTCTTTAAGCCGCCGGTCTCTGGGGACAGACCGGCGGCGGTGGGCTCCCCCCTCTGTGGCATACCCCACGTGACCGCTGGCCCCCAGGGTGTAAGTACCGGCGGGGAACCGGCTTCCCTGGGGGTTTACTAGCAGGGGAGGCAGCCTTCCCTGCTTTAGCGGCTCCTCCCCTCAGCCCAGCGCGCCTTCTCTCATGTGTGCTGGCGTCGCTGGGCTGTTATCTCCTGGCCACTCCTCCTCAGTGCTCTCCGGTGGCCATCTTCCAGGCAGCATCGCAGAGCTCCCAGGCGGTATACAGTGGACCAGTCCCCCTGCATAGGACAGTGTTCGCAGCGCTATAGCCCTCCCAGACACTGAATCTGGGAGGTTGATTGTAGCTGAAGGTGCAGTGAGTATAACTTCCTGCATGGTATGTGACTTTTGCTAGTGCTGCCTGTCTGTGCTTATTTTTTCTTACTGTCAGCTTATACCTATCCCTTTCCTTCTCCTACGGCCCGCAGGTGCATGGGGGAGGGGTGTTCTTTCTGTGTACCTCACTTATATAGATCTACGTATTTGTGAGGTCCGTCACATACTGCGGTGTGCTACTCAGTACCATATTGTGGGCCGTTTGTGTTGCAGGTGTTATACGCCTAACCTCGTTTCGGTGATACATTTTTATTGCAAAAGTTTTGTGTCAGGTCTGATGAGGAGAATGACCGCCCCGTGGCTCCTGTGTTGTTTTCCTGCCGACGCTGTTCGGCAGGGGTTGACGTGGCGGATTTGTCTCAGGACGGTCTGTGCGGGCGGTGCCAGCTGGTAACTGGTCCCTCTAAACCCCCAGTGGCGCAGGATCCTCCGTGGGCGATGTTTACGCAAGTGCTGGCGTCGATCGCGGACCGGTCCCTTCTAGGGTGTTGCCCCAGCCTACCATCCCCCATTCCCCGGGTGTGATGCGTCTGGTGCAGTCTCCTCCAGGGTCTCAGACTGTGGGTCCTTATGCGGGATTGTCTGTATACGTGCAATCACCCACGGTGCCGCAGCAGTCGATGGTACCTTTTCAGGGGTACCCTCCAACGGTACCCCCTCCCTGGGTGGATGTCCTCTCCAGCTGTGTTCAGAGCCTGGCAGCTTCATCATCGGCTTTTCAGTCTATGTTGCACAGTGATTTGCCCCCAAAGGCGTCCAAGCGACTCGTTTCGGCTTCACTGGCGGCACAGTTCATGGACTCGGACGTGTCTTCGGATGACGGGGAGATCCATGACGACTCTGACTCGGATGCCCAGGAGGTGGAGGCTAAGTCCTCCATTAATGTGCCGGCATTGGTTAGGGCGGTGCGGGCCATCCTTCATATAGAGGAGGATGCGCCGGCTCCCAGGTCGAAGTACCCTAATTTTTAAAAGGCCAAAGTAGCTTTGACGGTTTTTCCCCTGTCCGACCAGTTAACGGATCATATGGCAGGGGCTGGCAGTTGCCCAGCAAGAGATTCCAACCACAGAAACGGTTGGCTTCAAACTATCCTTTTCCTGAGGCTCATTGCAGGAAGTGGGAAACTCCGCCTGCGGTGGATTCCCACGTCACCCGCTTAATTAAAAGCGCTACCCTGCCTTTGCCGTCGATCTCCTCCCTGAAAGATCCCACGGACAGGAAAGTGAAGACTTGTTTAAAATCTATCTACTCTCTCTCGGGGGCGGTGGCCCGTCCGTCCATGGCCATCTCTTGGGTGGCTAAGGCCATCGAGAGCTGGGCCAACGCTTTGGAGGATACCTTTCCGGAGGATGCTCCGGAGATCCAGAGAGCCTTGATAGGACAAATGAGGGATGCGGCTTCCTACATTGGGGAAGCATCGTTAGATGCAAGCCTGCTGACCTCTCAGGTGTCGGCTGCAGCTGTGTCGGCGCGTCGGTCCTTGTGGCTGAGGTCTTGGAGAGCTGACGCAGACTCCAAAAAGGGCCTGGAGGCCTTACCTTTTAATGGAGAGTTGCTTTTTGGTCCAGACTTGGACAAAATAGTGGATACTCTGGCTAAATCTAAATCAGCCTTCCTCCCTTCGGCTTCTGCACCTACCAAGGTACGGAGCTCTGCCTTTCGGTCCTTTCGGGTTCAGGGCAAGGCCAAAGGTCAGTCCTTCCCGAGGCAGTCGGCGACCAAGGCCGCTTCTAAGCCCAAGAAGCAGGCCTGGAGTGCCAGGCGCCCTTCTTCCAAGCAGGAAGATAAACCTTCTGCCTGATGGGATGGGCCTCCCTCTGGGGGACCCCAGAGTGGGAGGCCGACTTCTTCTATTTGCCCAGTGCTGGCACAATACCACCACGGATGCCTGGGTTCGAGAAGTGGTCTCCCAGGGGTACGCCCTGTCTTTTCGGCACAGACCGCCCCACCAGTTTTTCTGCACGAGTCCTTCTCAGGACAAGACCAAGACTTTACAGATTCAGGAAGCTATAGAGTCCTTGCTGAAAGCAGGGGTCATTGTTCCCGTTCCTCAATTACAATGAGAGACGGGGTACTATTCTTCTCTGTTTCTGGTGCAGAAACCCAATGGTTCTCATCGCCCTATCCTCAACTTGAAGTCTCTGAACAAATTCCTCAGAGTTCCCAAGTTCAGGATGGAAACGTTACGTTCCATCATTCTGGCAATGGAACCTGGGGATTACATGGTGTCCCTGGATATCCAGGACGCCTACCTCCATGTTCCGATAGCACCTTCGCACCAGCGGTACCTGAGGTTCGCTATCCTTCAACATCATTATCAGATCCGGGCACTACCCTTTGGCCTCTCCACGGCACCGAGGGTATTCACAAAGTTTATAGCGGTCATGGCCGCACATCTTCGGAACCAGAATGTACAGTTGCTGCCGTATCTGGACGACCTCCTGTTGCTGGCGAGCTCCCCGGAGGTACTGCTTCAACATCTCCACCTGACGATCGCTTGCCTGCAAGCGCACGGGTGGCTGATAAATTGGAAAAAGTCCTCCCTGATTCCATCACAGCGGATGGTTCATTTGGGAGCCCTGCTGGAATCTCGTCAGCAAAGGATCTTCCTGACCCCGGAGAAGGTCTCCTCCCTACAGCTGCGGATACACAGTTGCCTGAGCAGTTGCCGCCTGTCGGTCCATTCGGCTATGAGAGTTCTGGGGTCCATGGTGTCGGCATTCGACACGGTGGAATTTGCCCAGTTCCATTCTCGGCCCCTGCAGGGGCTGATTCTATCGGAATGGAACGGGTTGCCTCACCGGATCCGCTCTCAGATGCTGGTGTTGTCCCCGGAGGTTCGGCAGTCTTTGGCTTGGTGGCTTCAGACAGCTCATCTGGTCGAGGGGCGCCCCTTTTGGATCCCGGACTGCTCACGACGGATGCCAGTCTCCAGGGTTGGGGGGCAGTGACCGGCTCATTGTCGCTTCAGGGTCGTTGGTCTGCAGGAGAAGCACTTCTCCCCATCAACATCCTGGAACTGCGGGCAGTATACAGGGCCCTGCAGTCGTCCAGCCCCGCTCTTCACGGAAGGGCGGTTCAGGTGCAGTCCGACAACGCCACCACGGTGGCTTATATCAACCACCAAGGAGGACCTCGCAGTCGGGAAGCGATGTCGGAGGTGTCTCCCATTCTTGCTTGGGCGGAGTGTCACATTCCAGCGATCTCGGCAGTCTTCATTCCCGGAGTCCTCAATTGGGAGGCGGACTTCCTCAGCTGTCACGACGTGCATCCTGGGGAATGGTCACTTCACCCAGAGGTGTTTCAGCTACTTGTGGACAGGTGGGGGCTGCCGAAGCTGGACTTGATGGCCTCCCATCACAAGTTGCCCGTTTACGGGTCAAGGACAAGAGACGCAGGCGCCTGTCTGGTAGACGCGCTGTCGGTGAAATGGACGTTTCACCTAGCGTATCTGTTTCCTCCGATATCCCTACTTCCTCAGGTCCTGCGGAAATTCAAGCAGGACGGCGGCATGCTCGTGCTGGTGGCTCCGGCGTGGCCCAGACGTCCTTGGTACTCCGATCTGAGGAGCCTCTCCATCGACGCTCCGTACCTTCTTCCTCAGCGTCGGGACCTGTTGTCTCAAGGGCCCTGCCTTTACCCGGATCTGGGTCGGCTGTCTTTGACGGCGTGGCTCTTGAGACAGCCGTCTAGGGGTTTCTCCAGTTCGGTCATTGGTACCATGCTTAGGGCACGCAAGCCTGCTTCCGCACGGATTTACCACAGGGTGTGGCACACTTTCAGTGGTGTGAATCCAGAAGCTATGATCCTCAGGTGTTCCGGGTTTCCAGAATCTTGGAGTTCCTTCAATCAGGTTTGGACCTCGGCTTACGCCTTGCCTCTCTGAAGGTTCATGTGTCTGCTTTGTCCGCGTGATTTCAACGACGGATTGCTACACTGCCAGATGTTCACACCTTTTTCCAGGGTGTTCTCAGGATCCAGCCTCCCTTCGTGCCTCCGGTGGCTCCTTGGGACTTTGCGGTGGTGCTACGGGTCTTGCAGGGTCCTCCTTTTGAGCCTCTTGAGTCGGAGGAACTCAAGTGGCTGATGTTTAAGACCGTTTTTCTCCTGGCAATTGCTTCTGCCAGGAGGGTGTCAGAATTGGGGGTGCTTTCCTGTCGTCCTCCTTTTCTCGTCCTGAGTTTTTGCCCAAAGTGGTCTCAAAGTTCCACATTAATCAGGAACTTCTTGTGCCAGCTTTTCAGTCACCTGATCTTTCAGCTGGTGAGGCTTCCTTAGATGTAGTCCGGGCACTTAGAATCTATGTGGACCGGACTGCTTCGGTTAGGAAGTCAGATTCTTTGTTTGTCCTCTTCGGTTTTCACAAGAGGGGTTGGCCTGCCAACAAGCAAACGTTAGCCAGTTGGCTTAGTTCCGTTATTTGTGAGGCTTATGCACAGGAGGGTTTACCTGTGCCAGCCTCTGTTAAGGCTCATTCCACTCGTTCTGTGGGTCCCTCTTGGGCTGCTAGACGTGGCGCCTCCGCTGTTCAGCTGTGTAAGGTGGCCACTTGGTCTTCAATTCAAACGTTTTTGAGGTTCTATGCGTTTGACACCTTCGCCTCTCAGGATGCATCCTTTGGGCGCCGGGTACTCCTTTCAGCACAGGAGCGTCCCCGCCCTTAGTTGAACTGCTTTGGGACATCCCCAAGGTCAACCCTGTGGACCCACTATGGACCCTGAAGTAGAAAACAAGAGATATGGTAAGAACTTACCTTTGTTATCTCTGTTTCTACGAAGTCCATGAGGTCCACAGGGCGCCCGCCCTGATGCACCTGGCTTCATATGGGCTGTGTGGCTGGTCACCGGTTTTCCGTCTCCCATTTCTGTGAGTATGGTTTCTTGTGTGTTCCAGTCTTCCTTCTCTCTGTTTAGTCTCCTCCTCCAGCCTTGGCTGCTTACCAACTGAGGTGCCTGTGGCTCGAGGGCGGGGTATAGAGGAGGACGGACCCAAGTGCATTCTGGGAGCAGCAAAGCTTTAACTGCGTGGTGCCCGTGGATCCAGATCCAGCTATACCCCAAGGTCAACCCTGTGGACCCTATGGACTTCGTAGGAACAGATATAACAAAGGTAAGTTCTTACCATATCTCTTGTTTTTTGCAAGGATCTTAAAATCTAAATTTAGTAAGGTGATCGGACGATAAGAGGCCACTAATTGGGGATCTTTATTGGGTTTGGGCAAAAAATAGTGTGAGAGGAATTAAAAGTTGGATAACTGGCAGCCTGTCTATGTATTAAGCGATATAACTCCAGTAAAGTCGGGGAAACCTCATGGTGTAGAATTTTAAACTAATCACTAGTAAATCCATCAGGACCAGGAACCTTATGGGCTGGGAGATTCGAGATGGTGTTCAGAATTTCTTTCATAGTAATATCTTTATCCAAATGGTTTATTTGATCATCTGACAATTGTGGAAGACAAGCCCCGTCCAAGAGAGTGTCACATAGATCCGAATCTATTGGCTTAGAACTATACAATTGTTCATAGTATGTTTGGAACTGCGATATAATAGCAGAATTTTGAGTGGTGACAACACCTGTAACCTGATCTTTAAGAGAATGGATAAAACTTCTTTTACATCTCGTCTTAGCAAGCAATTTGCCAGGTTTATTACCCCACCTAAAATATTTGTTTTTGATGTTGTCTAATCTGTATTTAGATTGAGACAATAGATACAATTCCAAAAGACGACAAGCCTGTTTATAAAACGTAAAAGTCTCATCATTAGGATTATCAATATAGAGACTGAATGCTGAAGCCAGAGCATCCCGCAGAGCTCGATATTTGTTTTTTTCATCTCTACGTGTTTTCGCTACATAATTAATAATATGGCCTCTTAACACTGCCTTAACAATATAGGGTCATCCCAATGGGCAATATTGTCATCTAGAAATTCGTTCCATCTATATTTTAAATATTTTTAAAGTCTTCCGACTGGGACAGGTAAGAGGGAAACGCCAGAAACGAGAAGACATCATATGAGATGGGTACTAGAGGGACACACTTATGGGGGCATGATCCAAAATTATTAAATCACCTAAAATGGTGTCCTGGACAAAAGAGAATAGAGATTCCTCCAACAGTATATAATCAATTCTAGACAATGTACAATGTACTGCAGAGAGGTGAGTGTAGGAGCGATCAGTGGGGTTAAACAAACGCCACGGGTCAAAAAGGCCTCCAGAAGATTTAAATTTAGCAATAAGTTGCCAAGCTGAATGATGCAATGAGGTAGGAGGGAAAGATTTGTCCAGGCGAGGATCATCCACCGTATTAAAGTCTCCACCCACAATCAAACCCAGGGTATCCCTCTGGGCTAGAAAATGAGACAGTTCCAACAAGAATTCTTCAGGGTTCAGTAGAGTATATCGAACATTTGAGACAACAGTGTCCAAGAGAATAAACATGCCCCCAGGATCTAGGTATTGATCTGAGATGGTATACTGCAAAGAGTGACTTAATATGATAGCAACTCCACGCACTTTAGTGCGAAATGGAGCAGAAATACACTCATGAATCCAAGTGTCCCTTAAGGTAAAGTCATCCACAGCTCTCCAATGAGTCTCCTGTAGAAACACTATCTGCGCCCCCAAGCATTTAAGATGAGAGGAGACTCTCCTTCTCTTTATAGGTGAATTAAGGTCCCCCACGTTCCACGAGACCAGACCGAGGCAAGGACTATGAGCAGGGAATGTAGAGGTTTGTAAATCTATGGACGACATCATCCTATAACCTTGTGGGCTGGAGTATTACAAGAGGCCAACTGTAAAAACTAAAACATTTCCCCGTCCCAGCCGTCAGGGAAATCCAAAAATTTTAAATAGCTTGCACAATGTATCACTCCTAACATGTCCAAAAACAATAAACATTTTGTTTTGAAAAAAAAAAAACCTAAGCACAAAATGCATACTTGTAACATAACATTAATGCAATGAGAAATATAAATTTTCAAGGAATATATGGAAAATGCTTCCGAATCCACCACTATCTTACTTTTCCTTCCAAATAGAACGGAGTCAGCTCCCAAAACAAAGACAAATGGCTCACTAGGAAACAATAACATAACCCAAACACTTGCCATTGCGGCCGCTTGCTGTCAGTATCCAGCCGACAGTAATGAATTTTGGGGTCATTTCTGATCTCAATATATCAGCATAAATTTGAAAAATGACACACATAATTAAGGGTCGGGATAACAGGTGACCGCGGAGAGGGATGGGCGACCATCTATGTCTACATGGAGTCTAGCAAGAAATAGAAGAGCAAATCTGATTGTTCACCAAGTGACAACAGACTGGAGAAAAAGCTTTTCTATTCTGTGCCGCTGAGGCAGAGAAATCTTGAAAAATCAAGATACGCCTATCCTCCACCAGGAGCTGAGGGCACTTTGTAGCAGCTGACAGAATCTTCTCCTTTGCTCTGAAGTCCAAGAATCTGGCTATAGGACGATTTCCATTGTCATCCCTTTCTGGACATAATCGATGTGCACGTTCAATCTGTGGTGGAGATGCATCTGTTGGAAGATTTAAGGCTCGAGGCAAAGAGATGCTAAGAAAGTCCGTTAGTTGTTGGCCTTTAATAGATTCGGGAATCCCAATGTTTCTCCGATTCCTGTTCTCCAAGTCGTCCAGTTTATCGGTCATCAAATTTTGGAAGTGAGTTTGAGATTCAATTGTGGCTTGTAGAGAATGTATAGTATCTTCGGCGTCGCTCAATCGCTGTTCCAGACCTGAAAACCTAGACGTGTTTGAATCAACTTTGGACATGGCCACATCTAGCAAGGCTTTCATATTTTCAAACTTTTTATGGATTTACAGCATAAAGGCTTTAGTCATCGCCTCAGCCATTTCTACAAGAGAAGTCGAAGCAACAATAACCCCTTGTTCAGGCTGAGTGGGCTCTGTAGTGCTGGAGGAAGAGGAGGCTCCCTGAGAGGATGCATTCCTATTGTTAGTTGATTTGTTTCTACCCATTTTTGAAGGGGTATCTTGTGGTTGGTCACTGGCTAGGGATGATCTCAGAAGGAACTGATCGATCCCACCCCAACCGGCCCAAAGAGAAAATTAAAGAAGAAAAAAAAAAAAGGTGTGGTTATCTAAGAAAAAAATGTAAAACGATGAATACCAACTGTATAAAATTATAAGGGAAAAAAAAAAAATGAAACCTGGAATGAATATCCCCAAGATCACAAACAAAAAACCATCACATTGGTAACATTTGTCTATTCATTCTTGATCCAAGAAATCCTATATCTGAGGTTATAAGAAAAACAACTCTAAACTCAGAATTGACAGATGGATTTGTCTTTCAAATAAAGGACAAAGTCACAAAAAAATTAGTTACTCTGAATGACCAAATAGCTCAACAAATATCAAACAGTACCCAATATAAGAGCTAGTATTATAATTTACATTAAGTATCTTCTTTGCATGAATGTAACTATGGGGGTCATTCAGACCCACTCGCAAGCGGCAGTACGCTCGCAAGTGGGTCGATGTTCCCCACTGCGCATGCGCACGACGGAGGGAGAAGGAGAGTCAGCAATCAGCAATGCGCAGGCAGCCGCTGAACGCATCAATCCAATGCAGCATCCACCTTCACCATCGGGGCTTCACAAGGACTTCAGTTACAGACTCCAGACCCTCGATCCTTGACCAAGGGGTAAGTCCTGCCGTCTGTGGTGAAGGGATCAGGTGAAGGGACCAGGAGCATTGCCACAAAGACTCCGCCCACCCGCGGTATAACTCAAATGGCGTCGGCACACAGGCAGTGTCGTATCGCAGGCTCTCCAGAGCTGTTACTTGCTAGTTAAATCAAAGGATTCCTTCAGTTAGTATAGCCCGCCAACACTTGAGCAGTCCAGCTGCGTAGCAAGCTGTTCACGACAAAAATTTGGCCTGCCCCTGGGGATAGGAAAAGCAGGCTCTGTTCTGCAAGGTAACCAGGGCAGCAGACTCCAGCGAGTATCAGTCACAAGATCCTGTAGTTTTCAGGCAATTTGGTTGGATGTAAATCAAGGATGGTCACCTATAGTATCAGAGCAAGACGGAGCCTCAGTAAAAAGCGGCCATCTTGGATGCAGCGACCCCGGAAGTCGCAGGAAAATTTTTAAGTCAAACTATGTGGATTTTATATAGTTTGATTCAAAAGAGATAATGCTTTATTGACAATGTATTGAATAAAATGTTTTGTTTTAAGGACATTAGACAGAGGAGTCTATTAGTAACTTTTATTTATAAACAGTACATAAAGATCAATAGATCAGACACATAAGATGGGCCCCCAAGGGGCACATGAAATAGTCATGCATCAGCAAGCTGCTGAAGGGGTGTGACCCAACAGAGGGGTGTGACCAACCTACAGAGACAGTCGTAGCCAGCCACTAGAAAAGTCTCATACATTACCATACCAAAATATATTAATGTAATGCTACATAGTATTTAACAACAAACACATAACAGCTCCTAGGTAATAACAGAAACAGATAACCCTATATAACATGCAGGAATAGCACCCTTAAAGCAGTATACCCTGTACCAGAGCCCTATGTAATTCCAACAGTAGTTATTCTATATAACTGTACTATGCTGTAGTTGTAGTGTTCTAATGGTGCGTACATACGTAGCGATTTAAATGATCGATTTGAATGATAACGATATCGTTACTGTTCGTTTAAATGGTCCCTACCAATTTACCATCGACCAGCAATGCGCGGTCGCCTTATGGACGATAGCAATATCATCCATCAGCTGTGCATGCCGGTCAACTTGCTTGATATCGAGCAAGTTACTAAGGGACCCTATAGTCGTCGGTAAGTATGTGGTGATTGATATCAATCATCGAGCACACCAGGGAGGGTGCATGACGATCAGCCAGTGATTGAATAACCACATCCCACACCCCTGTGAAAGGAACAGAAGACCTACATCTCTTGTGTCAGTGCTGAGTACCTGTGTAAAAGACTATCCATTGGTCCAGCAATACTGACATTTTGGCATCTTCAGTCTGCCACCCAGTCAACTATGGTCGCACACTTTTGTAAGAGGTGGGACCCTCAGGCAACGAGGCCCATCATACTGGGCAGAGCACAGTTGGTAGTAACTGGTAATGTGATATATTTTTTTATTTTACACTGCTAGGGAATATGTATTTTAACCTCACTTACTTTTGTCTTTGACCCATCGACAGTTGATTTGGTCTTGCCCACGAGTCCACTTTCAAATTTTCCAGGGCTCCTTTAATTACCAAATTCATGAAATTCATGTTCATGCCCAATGACAAGCTGGTGCTGACCAGTTATACTAAATCATGTTATGAGGTTTTCATTTGAAGTATTTAAAACAGAGGTTCTCAACTCCAGTCCTCGAGTACCACCAACAAGTCATGTTTTAAGGATTTCTTTAATCATGCACAGGTGAGTTATCTAATTTGCTGGGTCAGTAAATATCCCACATGCTTCCACAGACAGGAATCCTCAAAAACATGACCTGTTGGAAAAAGTTGAGAGTTAAGGTTGAGAACCACTGATTTAAAATACACTGTTTTAGGTCTGCATTTGTAAACACTGTACAGAAATGGATTTCGAACTCATTAAGTAAATTGTCAAATTTTTGCATGCTAAAATACATTAAATACATGTATACTGTACTTTGCATGATAAATGTAACCAGAGTCATTGGTATTGTGCATGCATTCAATAATAAAAACTACACAAAAGTATATTTTAAGACAGAATTTTAAAGGGCGTGTAATCAGTGGCGTTGTTATGGGGGTGTGGACCGCATTGGGTGTCACTCTTATGGAAACTGCACCAAGATTCATCAAAATTATAAGTTGAGTTAACAGAGTTAATGTTTTCTTGTGTGAAAATAACATTTAAAATATAGAATATTTGTAAAAAAAAATTGCATTAATGTGATGTATGTAGACAGGATTAACACCATACACTTTTATTATATATATGTTACATTATACTGCATTCCCAGGACTATGGTGTATGTATTAGCAGAATATTGTGCAGGGTAGGAGACTAGTGTCCATAACCTATTAGCAGAAAGCAGCGGAATGTGCCTGTGAATGACACTGGGTGTTAAATGTAATTATATAGCAGGAAGACAATACGCTTGGCCAGAGTGTGTAGGATATTAAATGTGTTGCGCAGTAGAATGGTGCTGGTGGCAGTTAGTCCACACGTGGTACAGCTTAACCAGGTCTTAGGTTTATTTAACCAAGTAGTACAACAGGTAGCAGGCACAATGATATAACAGGTATATATATATATCTGGGTGTTGTAGTGCGCCAGATGGTAAGATTACATACACCCAAGTGGCTAAACCCTTATGTAAGCAGTGGTGGTACAGGATATTTGGTGGTACCCATATAGTTCAGTATGGCTCTCTGTTTGCAGGTGTCTTAGAGGGAACATCCATATAGCTGGAACTCTGGGGAGGAAAGAGGTACCAACAGGGCATGCATGCGTAGTAGTTCAGGCAGCGCTGAGTAGTTCAGGCAGCTCTGAGCATTCCTGATCCAACAGTATGAACTATCAGTGTTATCTATATATATTTAGAAAGGGGCCCAGATCATGCACTGTAATCTCCATGTTGTCTGCAGTCTATGGCCTCTCTAATAGTTTGCCAAGCCACTCTGGTGGCTGGCCACACCCTTTCATGCGTCCCTACTGAGGCGCAGAGAGGGGGGGAGCAGGTACTAATTACCCTGGCCCGGGCTTGCTGGAGGGGTCCAGCGGGTGCCAGGTCTGACGCTGCCCCCCCCTTTTTGTCTGTCAGCTGAGTAGCCCAGCACATGCTGCTGTGTGCCGGGCTGCAAAGGGAGACTGTGTGTTGCGCAGTCTCCTCTGCCTGTGGGGGGGGGAGTGATCATCCTGGGGTCACAGCGCCCCCCTCCCCAGCACCATTTTTTTTTAATGGGGCTTGGGCTGGCCACACCTCCCATGATTAGGCCACACGCCTTTACCCAGAATGGCTCTTGGCAGCCCTGGGTCCCTACCACTACATTCCCCCAGTGGGCCCTTCATGCCCCAGTCTGACACTGATACAACCATAGAGCACATGGAGTCACTATGCCCTTGGGGTGCATGTTATTGTCAAAAATTAAGTTTAGGAGTCCTTGCTGTATTTACTTAAGTGAAAGTTATGTAAACCACAGATTATTCAGCAACTTTTCTTGCATTATGAAAACTGCAATATTTGCTGAAGGCAAAGCCACTGAAAAAGACATGGCTCCCTGATTTTTTACATTGTGAGAATACAAAGTGCTAAAGCTATTACAAAGTATGAGGTTGTGAAAGGTGAGATAGTTCAAACCTCATCCAGTTTGAGCCATTTAGTCTCTTAATAGTCCTAAATTAATAATGAAAGAGAAAAAATAAGAAAAAATTCTCCTTTTGAAAAAATCAGTGCTACTCAGCATTGGGCCCGGTTCGCTAGAAAGGCCAAGCCCATACACGCCTACTCTTTGTTGCTACTCTCCGGGAGAAGGCCAGAGACGAGATGCAGCTGGCGGGGCCAGGCTCTCGCTTGATTTGCGTCATTTTAGCCCAGCCCTCTCCATACGGACCCGCAATTCTGTGCATTATCTCCCCATCCTGTCCACTTCACTAGGAAGTGGGTGGGATGAAAGACTCTGGAGATCTACCGACTATTCCAGGGATGCGTTAACAACCTGAAAAATCGTGAGTCTTCTGCACCTTCCGGGAGAGTAGGTAAGTATGGCCCAGCAACATGCTAAATAAAATTGGGCCTCCCTAATACCTCTGGCTGATGGGTAATAGGCAGTGGCACATCTGTAATGGGTGCTGGGTGTGTGGTGCACACCCTGCACTCATTTCTTCAAACCTACCTCTCTAGAGTCCCGCGTTAGCAGCAGTAGTGCTTCATAAATCACCGGGAAAATTGTGCGGCTGCCATTTTCCCAGCTTTTCACACGTTCACAGTAAATAGAAAAAAAAATTGCTGGGAAAAGGGCTGCCATTCTATTCCACGGTAACCTGTGTATGCACAGTAGATTCTGGCCCAGAGTCAGTCTATTAGTCCTCACTAATTCGCTGCCGGCTGGAGAGATGGGGGCCCAGATGGAGACTGCACATGAGCTCCCTCTTCTCTTAAAACGCCCCTGGTAATAGGGAATTAGTACATAATGTTAAATACTAATAAATAAAGCATTCTGCTCCCATTACTAAATACATCTCTAATTGTCCTCCCATTATTGAAGTAAGAAATCATAATGCCCCATTTATTAAATAATTATGTCCCCCATATATATATATATAGAAATAGTTAATGCCCGAAATAATTAAATAAATAATATAGGCACCTTACATAAAGGAAACTTCAAATAGTATATAGCGTTATGTGGTATGTGGGATTAATAACTGGAATTTTCTTGTTCCAATGTAATCCATATCAAGCATATATATCGGTACCCAAAGTGTGCGCCGCGGCTCCCAGGGGTGCGCAGGGTGGATGGTCCGTCACCATCAGCAAGTCAGCTGATTGGGCTGAGTGCTATCTCCTGGACTCTCTTCTGTTTAGGGCGGGTTATTGACAACCAATCAGACACTTTTGTCTGAAGTTTTGAGGTAGTGTAGTTGTTATTATTAATTAAAGTGAATATATGAAATTTAATGTTTATTTTACCCCTTTTCTTTATCATTAACTTTTTGATTGAATAAGCTGTATTTTAGCACTGGTGTGGGGAGGGATGGTGTTTTGCAGACCATGGTAAAGTTATTATTACATGGTCATAGATATTTTAAATAGAGATAAAGTGCATAAGACTTATACACTTTATTCTTTAGTTACAATATCTAATACAATGCAATAATATAAATTACCATGGTCCTCAATACTACATTCTATCCCACACCAGTGCTAAATATAGTCATAACAGTGTGTGAGAGGCAAAAAGAGGTGGTAAGTGCCAAATGCGCTATAACCAGCACTATTTGACACTTAGGGGTAAATTTACTAACAATCGAGATTGGTCGAGATGCCAATCTCGGGTGATTTTAGGGTTGATTTTCATCTTGCAAATTACTAAAGGTAAAGTCGGATGAAAAAGAGAGAGATATCTCTCATCTCACTCATAAAAGTCGGGAGAGATAGCTAACTCGATTCGGAAGTACTTTTAACCTATATACATCTCTCAAATTTACCAAGAATCGGGATGACAAGCTCGGGTGAGATGACAGCAAATTCTCTGTCAAAATCACTTTTCCATCTCTCAACCTCCTGAGCTACGAGTTAGCCTGAAACATACACAAATCATTGTGATTTGTGTATGTTTCTTGCGGTAAATAGTTAAAAACGGGTTAATTTTTTTTTTTAAATGATGGGGAACAAAATGAGTAGGGTTTTTTTTCATATATCAACAGGATTACCTCTTGCTTTTTGTTTTTCAATTTATTTATGTCATTCTGTATAACAGCTAAGTATTATCTTTTTGCCTAGGGGTGCCAGGAAAAACTGCTAAAATATGTAAAATATGTAAAATAGTTTGGGAACCACTTTTATATATCAAGCCATGAGATAGGGAGAGGGGGGGCATGCTGCATCAGTTCAGCACAGTGGACAATACTCTATGTTTTATGAATGCTACTGAACCAATAAGAAATTGTAACGAATTTAATGAGTTCAGACACTGCAAGCCTGAGTCAGGTCATACCCTTAATTAAACTACTGGAAAAGCAGCTGGAGGAGATGAAACAAAGCGATTCTACTATGTTGGACAAAAGGGTTTGCAACATCTTGCAATTGGATCAATACATTTTGGCAAGCATGCTTGCAAGCAAGTTGTCAACTCATGTCTCCTGCTTCAGTTTCTCCTGCAAATGCTGCTGACAGGAATAAACTGACCTATTCCAAGAGATCCACTGATGGTGATGATCAGTCAACTCAGTGCACCAGAGTGAAACAACATTATGACATCTGGTCAAGCTTAAAAGAATTGCCCACAATTCTGGACACCTCTACCGTGACTCAATCTAATACAGTAAGCATCAATAGAATTGTAGAGAATTGTTTTAATGATAATGTACAAATTAGCATTTCATACAGTCCCTTTGAATACTGGGAGAAAAAAAAAGGAAATTTGGAACCCCTTGTTCAAACTAGCTTTGCTTCACTTAAGCTGCCCACCCTCCAGTGTGTACTCAGGGCCCAATTCACTACGGATCGCAACTGCGATTGAAATAGCGATTACGCACAACTGCGATAATATGCTAATCCATTGCACTACATAAGGACGCCCACTTTACCTCACACATCCGTAATGTTTAGGAAGACTGCAAAACCATCGGTACAATCGAGTACCATTGCAGCCTCACGCACACTTACATAAAAACAGACCTTACTCAGAAATTGCTAACTTCATTGCATGCTATGACTCCTCAAGCTGTGTACGGCATTGCAGTGGCTAATTTATGTACGCCCCTGTAACGGCGTTGAAACGCACTAGCACACCTGCATTTCGCAGACCACCCCCTGTCACCACCCACAAACGGCACTTCTTGTCAATCACTCTGCGATGGATCTGCGTAGTAACTGTGATTGCAGTCCCGATTGCTGTGGCCGGTTTGTGCACTGCGATGCATACGCATGCACAGAATGCAATAATCAGCCGATTGCATGCGTAATTGTGGTTGCGATCGCCTGCCAATAACAACAAAGTACAGAGACTTCTGTAAGGGTGAATTCCATTGGGGATAAGCTAATATTGTGTGATGATGATATTAACAGTGATGAGGATTATACTGACAAATTCCACCTGTGACATTTATTAACAACACTGTTAGCTTCCATTGGTAGCTTGATTTGTGGGGCCCCAAATAAAGCAAGCACTTCAGCCATAAAAGTGGCAGTTCCTGTCGCTGAAGTGCTTGGTTTAATTTTTGATTTTGACTAAGCTGTTACTCTGCCTTGAATCTCTTGAATTGTCCTGAGGCTTGTTATTTGTTGTTTGGATTACGTTTCCATTTAAAAAATCTCACTTGGAGTTTAGAAGCTTATTTTTTAATAGTTTGTTCCATGTCTCTGATTTTCTTTTTATTTATAGTACTGTTAGTAATCAATTAATCAGTCAATCAATCAATGCTTTACCTAGCTTCCTTTAAATACCTCACCTCCATTTATCTGTGCTGCCCTTGGGCCTCTGGACTAGTTCTTGATTAATGAAACATTTTATAAGATCGTATAGTTTATTAAACTGACACCCTGTCTGCCACTACAGTGCATGTGCTATTTTCTTTTAAAGTGCCATGTGTTTATGCTGCTGCTCTGTGGCCTACTTTAGCCATGTAGAGGGGAGGGGATTATTTTAGAGATTCTGCTAAAAATTGTATTGCTGACCAACGGTGGAAATAATTATCGGGAGTAGTTATCTCCCTCTTATGTGTAGGTTTGTTGGTGGTGCCCCCTGGAGTCACAATTAGTAATATGATATAAGGAGACTCCTTTTTGGGACATTATTTTAGAAACTGATAACTGGAATGATGATAATTTTGAAATATAACCTTTATTTGTACCCTTTAAAATATAGAATATAGTAATAACATGTATCTCTATTACAAATGTTAAAAATTCAGTGCATATGGGTTACTCATATAACATAACCTACCACAGCTGATGGGTGCAAATATATGTTTATTTGATAATCCTTAATTTTACCTCACCAATAAGCATACATATGCTATATATAGAGAAGGATTACCTAGGGTCAAATTTTCACACTGAGCATTCATGTAGTGGTGGTATATAGCTTGATTTTTACATCCACAATAACCCAAAATAAATTGAAGGATTGTCTCTGGTCAACAAACAGACAGCAGTATTATACTAGGATTATTAATACAACTCTCGACCAGCAAATAGTCACAGTGACAGTTCATATAGTGCCATACATGCCTACTCTCCCGGGAGTCGCGGGAGGCCCCCAAAAGAGTAGGCGTATCTCCTGCATCCCGCCTACTTCTTAATGAAGTGGGCAGGTTGGGGAGATTTTAGGAGAAATTTGCGTGTCTGTAAATGATGTGAATCGCATCATTTACCCCCGCCCCCTCCTCACGGACCTGCAAATTGCGGACTTTCCAGCAAAGGGGGCGGGCCCTAATGACAGCTGAAGCCTGGCGAAGCCGAGATGACCGGGCTGCTCCCGGAAAAGATGAATGAAAAGTCGCAAGTATGTATACTGCTGCTATATAGTCTAACTTGTCTTACTACGGGATCTATTTATCAAACAGTGAAAAGTGTGGAGAAGTGAACCAGTGGAGAAGTTGCCCATAGCAACCAATCAGCTTTCAACTCAATTGTCTGAGGAATAGGTGGTTTGAGATAGAAAAAGTAAGACATGTAAGTGCCTCTCTCTTCTACTGTCACCCGTTGCACAAGATATAGGACCATTGATGAGAGAGCGGAGGGGCTAGTATCTATAGACAGGGTTTCCGACTTTCTGGCTGCCCCTTCTGGGAGGGGACATGGCTGGAATTTGTGGGCGGAGTGAGGGAGAGGAAGAGGCAAGTCTCCCGGCAGCAGCCGCTCTACCCCCTGCATTTATAAGAGAATCCCCCACAGCGGGGGGGGGCTGGTGACACGATTCTCGCTGAATCGCATCATTTTGGCCCCGCTACACAATGCCAGGATTACCGACATTGTGAAGCAGGGGGCGGGGACAAATTGATGCGTTTTGGCAAGAATCATGTCACCAGCCCCCCCTGCTGCGAGGGATTTTCTTATAAATGCAGGAAGGGGAGAGCGGCTGCTGCCGGGAGGCTTGCCTGCCTTTCCGGGGGACCGTGGGCTGCACCTAATTTTCGGGAGGTTCCTGGATGAATCGGGAGGGTAGGCAAGTAAGTCTATAAAATGAAAGTTAGATGGTGACCTGTTAAGGGTCTTTGCGGGAGTTAGGTTAGATGATCCCTGGTGCCAGTGTGGTATTGCAGGGATCAAATATGCCCAGACCACTCAGTCATACCACTAGAAAAAAGAGAATGTATGTGTACCTGCAGTGAGGGTGATCGGTACTGTACAGCAGACACTGAGAGTTCCTGTCAGTCTCAGTAGGGATGGACATCGGAAAGCGATGGTTAGTAACCAGCGATGTTTCCAAATCGATGGAAGTACTTTTTCCATCAAATACCGAGACTTCAATGGTTGCCTGCCATCGGATGCAGCTTTCCTATGCCCATCCGATGGCTGGCTGCAGGGGTAAAGCACACATAGCATAGCAGCGGTGAGCAGTTGGAGAGTCTGGGGGCAGCACAGCATCTCGGAGAGTGCTGGCACACCCCCACAGTGACGTGAACGGGGGTGCCACGAGGCTCCGTCCCCATTCACAGTGGATTTGCCCCCTGCCACCAGTTATTTAAATAGTTTCTACCATGGAATACTTTTAATGCAATGGTTAGTTACTATCACATCGAAAGTTTCAATGGCGGAAGCCCAGCCATCATTTGGTGGTGGGCTTCTGATGTTCATCCCTTGTCTGGAGTCAGTGTGAGGCCGAGAGTGGGTCTCGCGGTCAGCTGACCGGAACAAGAAGTTGACTCATGTTTTGCCTGTGGCTTTTTCACAACAAAACGCCCTAAGCCCATAGCGCTTCAGTGTGTCAGTTTAATATGGGTGTGAGCTGATCATCTCCATTAGTGTCTGATTGACAGGACCGTGGGCCAATTCGCATTACTGTATGAATCTAGCCGACCATCTATGTACTTGTTTGATTGGCAGGGTCCTGGCCCAATCACGCGCTATTTATCACATAGTAAATAGTGGCTGGGAAAGAAGGAGAGTTTCCAGCAATTATTTACATATTGAAAACACACAGAGGAAAAACCTCACAATGGCGCTAGTGTGACTCTAAATTCTTAGAGCTCTCCACAATCAAGGGAAATAAATGTGATCCTACAAAAATTCTGTGACACCTCAATTTGGTTGCTGCTACTAACAGATAAGGAGCTGAGCCTTATCTAAAGTAATTTCAACATAAAAACACTCAAAAAGAAAGAGCACTAACCATAAATAATATCACAGTTTAATAATCTTAATAATAAACATTTAGTAAAGAAAGATAATAAAATGAATAGACATGAATAAATATTCAGTTGATCAAAATATCCAATTCCAACATAACATGGTTGGCACAATCAATTAGACACAATAAAAACCATTGATTCCTAATCATGTGTGCAGTAACTACACATGTAATTACTAATCCACTGGTTATCCCATTCAGATAGAAAGTGATTAAAAACAAAACATATCTGGACTCTGCCATATATTGGTGATCTTAAATTGATATGAACAGCCTCAAGCACCTGGTATCATATAGATTCCTTTAAAAAACAAGAAGGTTATTGCATGCATACAATTGGCATTATGAACTGCAATTGAGAACTTTTCCTAGCGTGTGTATTAGTGCAGTTTTCCTTTTCCTATCTTGCGGCAGTATGTTAGTAGGGGATCGGTATGATTTACCACCAGCCGTATGGCCGGCGGTTCAAATCCCGACAACGGAAAGCCGTCAGAGGTGAAAAACCCGACTGGTTAAAGGTAAATATAAACTAACCTGACCCCCCCCTAACCCTCCCTTAGGGGTGCATAACCCTAACCCCCCCCCCAAGTGCCTAACCCTAACCCCCCCTAAGTGCCTCCCGGGGGGTGCCTAACCCTAACCTCCCCCCGGGTGTGCCTAACCCTCCCTTCCACTAGCCTAACCCTCCCAGGGGGCTGCCTAACCCTAAGTCCCCCCCGGGAGCCCCTAACCTACCCCCCCCCCCCACCCCGACGGCTGTCCGCGCCCGGCTTATTGTCAATCGGGATGCCGGGCTCCTGGCGAAGGTAAAATGACAGGGTCGGGATTTCGATGCCTGTCATTAGCCCCTTGCTGGGATTAGACAGTCGGGATGCCGACGGTCGGGATTTAGACTGTCGGCGTCCAGACTGCATACCGTTAGTAGGAAGATGAAAAATTATTAAGGTGATTGGTAACAAACCATCAGTAATGTCTCAATCTGATGGCAACAAAAAACTTAAATTAGTCAGTCCTGAGGCTGATTATTAAGTGACAGTCTGTTGGTAAACACTTTTAGTAGTGAATAGGTCTTACGCAGGTTAAATCACCTTAATAATCAATCCAAGCAGTCAGAGATAACTGTCAGCCTGTAATTTACAGGATAATGATTCCTGACAGTATTAAGTATGCCCTCCGTGCATGGCTCAAACCCACTAGGGATGTGGGAAAGACCATCAAAACACGTTTGGGGCCGAGTAGCGATATACAGGTGCTGCTTACCGCTACCTCGTACGGAACCTCAGAAGGTTAGTTTTTTTTTCAGGTGCTTAGTCCGGGCTTTAAACTGCTGAATAGCGGTGTACACCGTAATGGTTGGCGCACTTGTGTGATCCCGGCGGCTGCTGCCTGATCTTGTGGGAGAAAACTTTTTTTCCCAGGTAATGTCTTTAGCAGAGAAAAGAGTGGTGGAGCTTGACGTGTTTCTCAGCCACGAACAAGGGGCTATTTCCTCAATCATTTTATGTTGGAATTGGATATTTTAATCAGCTGAATATTTATTCATGTCTATTCATTTTATTATCTTTCTTTACTGAATGTTTATTATTAAGATTATTAAACTGTGATATTATTTATTATTTACATATGCCTGTCATGATATGGAATTATTTGTATTCAGTATATATATCCACTGCTTATAAAGCATATCATAAGAAAGATTAGATAACACTAAAATTATTAAAAGTATAATAGTAACAATACCAGTCTCAGTGCATTTATTGGTTAATGTTGTTATCGAGCAGATAAACATGTGTAAGGGAATACATAAATATATGTGTGCATATTTGGTAAGCACATATATATGTGTGATATGCTGCTAACAGCAGCCACTGCATGGTATTCAATTATCTAAACATATGCAGTTATATAAGAAAAATACCAATTAATAAAAGAATTATATTCTATTTGTCATAATAGTTAAAATTAGAACTATAATTACATACCAACCACGATTTATGACTGTTGGTGTCTGTCGGACCTAAATAGCATTTAACTTGCAAGAGTAGTCATATTTATTGACTTCTCATATAAGAAGTTCTGTAGACAAATATTAGTATAATTATTATTATCCTATGTGGTAGTGTATATAACCCATTAAGGTAAGTACATGGTTACAGCCATCGATAATTTCATGAATTCAGAGTGGTAGTATTAAATTATTTGGCATAAGGTTACCTTATAATTGAGTATATAATCTACATTGAGAAGTAAATTAAAAACAAAAAATCCCATTGAAAAATAATTACTATATAAGTGGAGAAGAAAAAAAATATAGAATAAAAAAATTGTTAGATATCAAACGGGAGGGATGCTGACAATGCCTCTGGGATATGTGAGAAATATTGTTCCTGTGAAAGGCATCTGATAGTATATATAATCCTATAGACCAAAATGGAAAGACTAGCCACCCCTGTATGTACAGTATATCATACAGTGTGTATATAGTGGCATGCGAGTATGAATATATCTATATTTTTCATGTAGATGGTGTGGTCACATACCAAGGGCACCCCAGATAGTTGAGTGCCGTGGATTAAGCCTGTTATATATATATCTAAAGTCCATCATTGCTGCAGAATATCTCATTTTGAACTCTTTGCACAGTGTATAGATAAGTAGACCAAGTTGTTAGCTTTGTGGTATTCATTGTTTCATTGTTTGTGTTAGGAAATTTATTGCTAGCCATTTTAGGGGGATGGTATCGGAGGCTGATTGTAATCATTGCATACACATGCCAGTTCTCAGTATTTAAGTTTCATTGTTAGGCTGCAGGCCTTTGGCTGCTGGTGCATAAAATTTATAAGTGCATAATTTTAAAAATGCACTTTACATTTTTAACCTAATTTCGGCGTTATACCAAAGTCAAACAGAAGAAGAACACTCTAACTTCAAATCATCCAAACACCCTAACATTTGTACAAAGTACAGTACAAGCACGAAATGTAAGTTCAAAACCTCTTCACTACAAGCAACGGCTGTCTGCTGTCTGCACAAATACCTCAAAGCATACTGTATCTGTGCCAATTTCAGTTTATCTCTTAGAAATAATGTATTTCTACCTTAGTTCTTTGCCTAGCCTCATGTCATCTATCTTCTAATACAGTCTACTTTAATATTCAATTTATTCCCCATTAAATCTGCACTTTTCCTCTGCTAAATAATAAACTTTTGTTATTGAGCAGATACCTTTTTTTCCACTGTACTTTTACTTGCTTCTCTGCAAATCTCCTGCACTTTCTCTCACATTCATACTTTATTCCTACATCTAGTTTTCCTCCAACTATTCACCTCAACCACACCATGACCATGTTTTCTTCCACTTCCCCCTCCACTCAGTGTCTACCTAATCCTCTGTTTTGTCCCCTTCTTCTTCCACCTGTATAATTTTTTCCTTGTCTCCTCTACCTCCTCCTTCCTTTATCTCCCCTCCTCTGTCTGTCTGCCTTCCTCCCTCTCCTCTCCCATTACTCCACTTTCTTTCTCTTCTACACCACCTTGGTACTACTACCCCACCACGACACCCTCCTCCAAACCTCCTCTCCATGTCACTCCACCTCCATCCTCATCTGGTTAAACTTCCTCCCTGCCCACCACACCTACAGGTTCACTTCCCAGAACTGGTGCCCATACAATCTCTCCACTCCATTCATCTCGGTCACCCAAATTAATCTCACCTTCTCATTATAGCAACCCTGATAATCTCATTCACATGTCTCCCACAAACACTGTCCCTCTATAATGTGCCCCCTGGAATGCCAGTTCAGTCAGTAATAAACTGGTTCCCACTCATGACCTTTTCATCTCCAACAACTTGCATCTCCTAGCCATTACTGAAACCTGGATTTCACCCTCTGACACCACTTCCCCTTGCAGCTCTCTCCCCTGGGGGGCCTCACCCCTCAGCCCGGGGGTCGCCATGGTGGTGGTGATGGGGTCCTTCTATTCACAGGTTACTCCTACCAACTCCTACACTCTGAACCATCCATTACATTCCATACATTTGAGGTTCATGCTATACGCCTCTTCCAACCAGTGCACCTTTCAAGTAGCTGTCATTTACCACCCCCCTCGCCCGACCTCCAAGCTCCTTGACAACTTTGCTTCCTGGTTCCCTCACTTTCTCTCCTTAGACCTTCCCTCCATTAGCCTAGGTGATGTCAATATTCCAATTGATATCCCCATAGAATCCTATGCCTCCAAACTTCTTACCCTCACATCTTCATTTGGTCTCTCCCAATGGACCTCCTCGATTGATCTGGTCTTCACTCACCATTGTGATATTTCTGATTCTCCAATTCCCCATTCCACCTCTCTGACCATCACCTTCTCTCTTTTAACCTATCACTGTCTCTACTTCCCCTCCTAAGGCCACCATCACTAAGCGTAACATTGAGGCTATCAACACTGTTTCTTTTTCTTCCCTGCTTGACTCACTTCTCTCCTCTATCCTCTCTCTCTCCTGCCCTGAACAAGCTGCTTCCCTATACAATGCTTCCCTTACTTCTGCTGCTCTGGCAATCACTACTCACCCTCGCAGATCCACACCTCAACCCTGACATTCCAAATGCACCAGATACATGCAAGTGTTTATGAACCGCCGAGTGACAGTGGAGAAGATCGCTCTCTAAGGCAGATTTTTTCCATTTCAAATTTATGCTATCATCCTACAGTGCTGCCATTTCCCTCTCTAAACAGTCATATTTCAAGAACCTCATCTCTCAGTCCTCAAATCCCCAGTGTCTCTTCTCCACCTTCAACTCCCTCCCTCTGCTACCTCCTTTACATCTAAAATTGATTCCATAAATCAGGACATCTTATCCCACCATTCCCCCAGCTCTCCCACCTCCTCCTTTCCCTGCTCACCCTTGCCCATTCATTTTACCGACTCTGACATCCTTCTCCCCCATATCTGGAGAGGAAGTCATGGCCCGCATCTGATCCTCCCCCCTTGACCCTATCCCTTCACGTCTCCCCTACTACCTCTCTCCTTGTGCCTGCTCCCATCTTGCCCATCTCCTCAATCTCTCCCTCTCATCTGGCACTGTTCCTTCTGCATTCAAACATGCCTTTGTCTCCCCTATTCTTAAAAAAACCTACCCTTGATCCTAACACTCTCTCCAACTACCGACCCATCTCCTCCCTTTTGCCTCCAAACTCCTTGAGCATATTATTTACACCCACCTTACTGCCTTTCTTTTTTCCCACTCCCTCCTTGCCCCATTTCAGTATGGCTTCCGATTTCTCCACTCCACTGAAACTGAAACGAAAGTCAGCAATGACCTCCTTGCTGCCAAATCCAAGGGCCACTACTCTCTGCTCATTCTCCTTGACCTTTATGCTGCTTTCGACACTGTGGACCACCCTTTCCTCTTGCAAATCCTTCACTCCCTTGGTCTATGTGACACTGCCCTTTCCTGGCTTTCCTCCTATTTCTCTGACCAATCCTTCTCTGTATCTTCTCATGACTCCTCTTCCCCCACACAGCCTCTTACTGTAGGTGTTCCACAAGGTTCTGTTCTTGGACCTCTCCTATTCTCCCTCTATACCTCCTCTCTAGGTGAACTCATCAGCTCTTTGGACCTCCATTATCATCTCTATGCTGATCTTCTTTTCCTGACCTCTCCCCTTCTGTCTGTCTGTCATCTCTTCCTGGATGGCCCAGCAATTTCTTAAACTTAATATGTCTAAGACTGAGATGATCATCTTCCCACCCTCCCACATAACCTCACTTCCCACTTTTTCATTATCAATTGATGGCACAACTATTATTTATTTATTAACAGTTTCTTATATAGAGCAGCAAATTCCGTTGCGCTTTACAATTTGAATCAACATTAACATTTTACTGGTTTGTAAAAGACATACATACATACGTAAAAGACATACATAAGGGTAAGAGGGCCCTGCTCGCAAACTTACAATCTATAGGGAAATAGGTGTTGATACACAAGGCTACATATTGCAAATTGGCCCAGCCCAATTGCAGATGTTCTTGGTGGGCTGTATAATCCAATCACACTGGAAAGTTGGCCTAGGGTTAGGAGGATGTTAAATTGAAGAAAGAGAAGATGTGATAGGTGTTTACTATAAGAGGGGAGTTAAATAAGGAAGCTATAAAAGGTTATGTGGGCGCTCCAGGAATTTGATAAGCTTGTCTGAAGAGGTGCGTTTTCAGAGAACGCTTGAATGTTTGGAAACTAGTGGAAAGTCTTATTGTGCGTGGGAGGGCATTTCACAGGGTGGGTGCAGCCCGAAAAAAGTCCTGTAACCGTGCATGGGACAAGTAATGCGTGGGAATGAGAGACGCAGATCTTGTGCAGAGCAGAGATGTCGGGTTGGAAGATATTTTGAGATAAGTGAAGAGATGTATGTTGGTGTGGTTTGGTTAATAGCTTTATGTGTGAGTGTAAGTATTTTAAATTGAATACGGTAGAAGACAGGCAGCCAATGGAGGGACTGACAGAGTGGATCAGCAGACACTGAACGTTTGGTGAGAAAGATCAACCTCGCAGCTGCATTCAAAATGGATTGTAGTGGGGAAAGCCTGTTTTTGGGAACACCAATAAGGAGATTATTGCAATAGTAAATGCGGGAAATAATGAGTGCATGTATTAGAGTTTTTGCAGTGTCTTGCGTAAGATATGGTCGAATTTTGGCTATGTTTTTTAGATGTATGTAACAGGATTTAGAGACAGATTGAATGTGGGGAGCAAAAGACAGTTCAGAGTCAAGGATGACACCTAGGCAGCGAGCTTGTGGGGTGGGGTTGATTGTCGAGTTGTCAACAGTGATAGAGATATCAGATTGGTAACTACTATTGGCCGGTGGAAATATAATTAATTTTGTTTTGGATATATTAAGTTTGAGGTGGTGAGAGGACATCCAAGATGAACATATCTCCTCTAGCCCCAAAGTGAGCTGTCTTGGAGTTATCCTGGACTTCTCCCTTTCCTTCAAACCACATATCCAGACCTCTTGCAGTCGTGCCGTTTCAATCTCAAAAATATTTCCAAGATCAGACCCTTTCTCATCCAGGATGCTACTAAAACCCTCAGACACTCACTGGTTATCTCCATATTGGACTACTGTAACCTCCTCCTATTTGGCCTCCCCAACTCCCATCTCTCTCCTCTATCTCAGTCTGTTCTTAATGCTGCTGTATGGCTCATCTTCCTCTCCAAATGCTCTACATCTGCCTGCCCTCTCCTACAAGCCCTCTACTGGCTCCCCTTCCCTTTCAGAACCCAATTCAAGGTTCTCATAATTGCTTACAAAGCCCTCACCCATTCCTCTCCCATTTACATCTCTGACCTTATCTCCCTTCACTCTCGTCCTCCCTCTTCGTTCAACAAATGCACTCCACCTCTCATGCCAACTGATTACTTCCTCCCACTCCCACCTCCAAGATATTGCCCCTGCTGCTCCCCACCTTTGGAACTCTCTCCCTCTCCCCATCAGGCTCTCCACCTCCCTACAATCCTTCAAACTGGCTCTCAAGACCCACTATTTCATCAAAGTCTTCCAGCTCTCATCCTAACCTGCTGCTACATGCTCCTTCCTCCATGTCTACCCCTCCCCTTTAGAATGTAGGCTCTCATGAACAGGGCCCAATACTCTCTTGTGCTTCTCCATACTTTACTTTCAGCTATTTCTTCCTCCCCACTAGGGCACCTAACACTTGGTTGCTTATGCTCTGTTGCTAATTTGGCTGTTTTGGTCGCTAATGTAGCAATGTATATTATCCATGTCCTTGTCCTGCATTGCATTGTATTGTACTGTATGTCGCTGGTCACCTATTTGTTTATGTACTTTGTAAGGTGCTGTAGAACACTTGTGGTGCCATATAAATAAATTATAATAACATATATATATGTGTGTATGGTCAATGCACAAATCGTTTCACATGTAATAATTGGAAGTTGTGACAGTGGTTGTGATAGACAGTGTATTATTGACCCGACAATGGATAATAAGTTGTGTATTTGAATTTTAAGAGAAGGTGATAGATTATAAGTGAAGTGAGATCAAATTAAACCAATATACTGTTGAGGATTGTGATGTGATTGTCAGTGGTGTCCTTCCACTGGGTGATACCTGGTGCAGGCAGTAGAGAAATGCTGATAAAAAGGGAGTGAGCATGCACAAATAGCATATTACACCACTCAAGCTCACATTTTTTACCAACAATGGTAAATATCCTCAAAGAGGAATTGTTAAATATTACATGTGAAACGATTTGTGCATTGACCATACACACATATATATATATATATGTTATTATAATTTATTTATATGGCACCACAAGTGTTCTACAGCACCTTACAAAGTATGCATATGCACAAATAGCATACACAAGTATGCATATTTTTCCTGTATAGCTCAGTGGCTATCATGTTGTTGTCATCCCTATATATTTTCAAATCAAGCAACGAGATGCTTGTTCAACTTGTTTCATAGGTGAACCTCAGATTGATGTAATTTCCATTGAGAGTATGAATGAAGTTTCCAATTGCTCCAAGTTTCCATTTGATTATATGTTTAGTATGATGGTCATTGTCTTCTGCAAAAACTACCTTCCGCTCCCATCGCAAAATAAGACTTTGTGGGGGCACAAGCTGCCCCCATTTTCTGTCCCTCCCACTTGTAAGAAAAATTGGTTGTCAGATGTAAAAAAAAAATAATGTATGTAAAACAAAATGCAGAAGCTTTACGAGGAACTTGTTGAAGTCATTAAGTCTTTCCATGGTTAGAAAATACCTAACAGCTGCTATACCTATGTCATGTTTGATGCTAATGTAGAGTGATTCTACATCGATGCTCATCAGTAGATTGTTTTCATGTAAGCTGATATTATGGAACTTCTTCAATAAGTCAGTCATGTCTTGCCCGAGACTATCGTTCTTCCCGGAGGTTCACTTAGATTTTTGTGAACCTTTGGCAGCAGATGAAATTTGTTATTATTGGATTATCCATTGAAAGAAATTTGTATTCCAGTCTTGTAATTGTGCCCTTGTGAGCAGCTTTTTTTGATGATGTTAGCATAAAGATCTTTAACATTTTCCGTAGAGTTGGGTAACATTTTGACATAACAGTCATTGAGGCTACAGAACAATATTTCCTCCCTTATCTATTTATTGTCTGTTTTATGATAATATCTGGTATGGCTCTAAGTTCATCAGTTGCTTTTCTGTCTTCCATGTTCAGAATTCCTTGATATGTACAGTATTTCTGTTTTCTATAAATCTTGTCAAAGACCTTCAGTTCTGGACAGATATTATCTTGTGGTCAAAAGGTGGATTTATTCCAGGAGGAATGCACAGATGCATACATTTCTTAACATTGGCAGTCCATATATATATTTCTGCCCAATTGCATTACATATCCAATATTGAACATATCCAATATTTATGTGCGATGTGGTTTCAAAGTAGAAGTGGAGAGGCACTTACGTGTCTTTCTTTTTCTGTCTCAAACCACCTATTCCTCAGACAATTCAGTTGAATACGATTACAACTGCATTATTACACACAGGGTGAATGTCACACAAAGGAATGTATAGATATATATCCCTGATGGGATTGACCAGAAATACATATATGGACAGGCAATGTTAAGAAATGTATGCTTCCTCCTGGATATTTATGTGTGATGTGGTTTCTGAAATCATGTTATATTGCCTTACTACAAAGGATAATTATTTACTTTTCTCATAAAAAAGTGAATCTGATATCAATTGTTTGCTGCAAATTAGAATATGTTGTGTAGAGAGATGTAGTAAGACAAGTTGGACTATATGAACCTTCACTGGGTGAGAGTTGTAATATTAATCCCAGTATAATAATGCTGTCTGGTTGTTAACCAGAGGCAATCCTTCTCTGTATACATACTTATATGTTGGTTTATTGTGGATATAAAAATCAAGCTATATAGCGCCACTACATGAATGTTCATTGTGATAATATGCTGGGTGAGAATTGTACTTAGAATCCCAGCAGAACATTTACCCCTGCTTGTGACCAGAGGTAACCCTTCTCTGTATACAGCTTACTTTAGCCAGCCAGCTCACTGCCGTCTTTGGCCAATATTGGTGAAAAAAATATTGTGAGATGGTCAAAATTGACTGAAAATGACTGGACATTAATGTTATGGATGTTAATAATATTATAGGAACAAAAACAGGCCCAAATTACAAGATTTTTAGCTGTTTTTATAAATTTTTCAAGAAATCCAAAACCAAATATATTTGAGGGTGGTTTTGCCAAAACCAGATGAAGATTTAGAACCACAACACGGGAGTTCACACACATCACTAGTTAGAACTAGAGATTCTTGGACTAGCCACAAACTCTTTCTTCAAACAGCTTGTTGAATCAATGCAAAAATTTGCATTACTAATTAAAACTGTATAGCGATTAATAAAATTTAGCTAATGGGATCATGTTGAAACTAGTTCAACCAAAGGAATTTGTGTACAATCAATCCATAAATTTTCAAACGAGAACCTCAAACAAGAACAGCGAATTTCAATGCTCCAATTAAAAGAATGATAAAATACTTTCTTACTATTGAAAATATTAATGAAAATTAAAAAATATATAAAAATAAATTTTACAGAAAATTGGAATGACAAACCACTAAAAGCGAATGCAAAATGTGAACAGCAAGTAACAATTGTTGGACTGCAAGATTGCATAGATATCTAATAAAAAACGTATTGTGAATATTTTTGTGACCATCAAACCTATAAAATTTCATTAAATTCCAAACTGTTTTGAAATTTCCATCCATTAACACTGAGCCACAGGGCCCGATTTAGAGGTGTACGCACTGTCGATGTTTGACATAGTGGAGTGAGTTTTTGCTTCTGTGCATGCGTCAAAGTGCACAGCGCTTGCATCCTGATTGTGTCCTTGCAGAATCGCAGTTGTACTTTTAGGCGCATGCAGGGCAAATGTGGTGGGCATTCCTAGGCGGTGAGGTGCTTTAACGCATGCACAGAGATGGTCCGTCTTATGGGAGTGTTATCAGAGTGCACGTGGTACTGTAGGCAGACACATAGGAGGTTATACATGGACAGAGAAACTGCATTTGCCATAGAGCTCATGCAGGTATTGATGGTGCGACTGAAGGTGGCATCTAAGGATGCTCCAATCTGTATTACTGCAGGTATGAACCTTGAAAGCGGGCGCCTCAGTCCTTGCACATTCAGGCGCATGGATGAACACAATGTAAGAAGTTTGTAGTGGTATTTTCATTAAGTTGTAGATATTCGACTGTGACAGATGGGTCTCTCCCACATTATGAGGAAAGGGTTAACCTCCCTGTAGCTAGGGAGCAACCACACCCTTACCTCAATTAAGACCAGCTAAGGTATAAAAATCTGGTGAGTTTAGTTAGTCAATGGAAATGTGAGGGAGAGGTTACAGCTTCAGCAGCTCTCTATATGCTGGACAAGCTGAACCATAACTGTGCTGTGAATACTCTGCTCGTATGAACTGCTGTCTCATGTAAGCTGATTTATTGTTCCTGAACTGTATTTTCCTTATGTAATAAGCTATTACACTGACTCTGCCTTTTCAACTCTGGAATAAAAAGCTTACTTGTTTGCAACACCACAGTCTCCCATTGGTCGTCTGAACAGAGGGCCTGATTCAGACCCAGTCGCAAGCGCTGAGCGCTCGCAACCGGGTCGATGGTGGCCCAGAGCGCATGTGCATGACGGAGCCGGCTCTGTCGTGCGCGTGCGTGAGACCCGGATATCGACGGGCAATCCGTCGCTTCGGGCCTCGCACAAAAGGGGGCGTGCTGTTGATGTTGAGGGACAGCACGCCCCCTTGGTAGGCGGGCCGGGGGGGTGGCTGCCCAGATGAAGGCGTTCTCATGAGAATGCCTACCGTTTGGGGGCGGCCCCACTGACATCACAAGTGATGTCAGTGGGAGAGCTTTCAGCTCTGTTTGAGCCGAAAGCTCTCTGGGGCTTACGGCCACGAGACCCTACTACAAGGGTCTCGTCGCAAGCCTGATGGTCGCGATGGTCTTGACCATCGCGACCATCATCCTGGCCGCTCACATTAGCTGTGGGTGAAAATTCACAGCAATGCAAGCGGCCAGGAGGCCGCTCCATAAAAAAAAAAAAAAAAGACGCCCTGATTCAGAGGGAGCGCTCTGTCAGAGCGTCTGGCTCTGAATCAGGGCCAGAACCCGCTACATCGACAGACAATAGACACAGCTGAGGCCCACAAAGTGCAAATGTGTCAGTACTGAGATAGATTACAGCAGAGGTTCCCAAACCCAGGTTTTAAGAATATCCATGCTTGACCACAGGTAACTTAAATTAGTACCTCAGTCAATTTGATTTAACCACCTGTGCTCAACCATGGATATCTCTAAAACCTGAACTGTTGGGATGCCTTGAGGACAGCATTTGGGATTTGACAACATTTACAGGAGCAACAGTGAATCACCTAATGTAGTATAATCTGGATCCATACTCAAACAAAACCTTTTATTTTGTATTTGAATTTTAAACTTTGTCCCTAATAAAGTATATAATGCATGTCCTCACCACTATATTACATATTGTATATTATTTTCCTAATAATCATCAACAATCCTGTTCTGAAATGGAGGATATAACAACTTGTGTGACCCTTGCTCTGATGTAGAAGGCCTTGAAAGTGTTTTTTCTTATTTTACTACAGCAAAATGTTCACTTTACAGATACTACTGTGAGCTTTGACATTTTTATTGGAGGCACATACTGTATGTAATTGTGTGCTGTAGATCTTTTATGCCTTAAACTATCCTGTGTACAAGAGAAATATCAAAAGATGGGTACACACGGTAGGATGTGCTTAACAATGCCATAACGGGAGCAATTCTCCCCAGCAGCTCCCCGGCACTCCAGGACACAATGTGCAGCAAAAGCTGCTTGATGTGTCACAAGTTGTATCGTGCACAATCTAATGATTTGCATAGGGCAGCACAGACGTTGTAATGGTTAGCATTACTGCCTCACAGCACTGAGGTCATGGGTTCGATTCCCACCATATTCTCCCTGTGCTTGCGTGGGTTCACTCCGGTACTCCGGTTTTCTCCCACACTCCAAAAATATACTAGTAGGTTAATTGGCTCCCAACACAAATTAACCCTAGTGGGTATGTGTGTCAGCATGTGGAAGGGAATATAGATTGTAAGCTCCACTGGGGCAGGGACTGATGTGAGTGGCCAAATATTCTCTGTAAAGCACTGCCGAATATGTGTGCGCTATATAAATAACTGGTCATAAATAAATATTCATTAGATCGTGTGTGATAGAAGACAGATGCATGCATGAATCAGGGAGATCCGTGATGCATGCATCTGTGTGTAAAAAATAAATAAGACACAGATGCATGGACAGATCAGTGAGATCTGTCCGTGCATCTGTGTCGTTCCATGTGTCGTCCGTACACATGGAACGATGTGTGGCAAATCATTGAAAGACGGGTTGTGATCTTTCTGTATGTTGAAGAAATCACCGACCATGACCAACAACAGCGGGAGTGAGCATCGGCATTGTTATCATGCCTATACACGGCACTTTTTAAACAATTTGTCGTTCCATTCCATCGAAAAACGGCAATATCATTTAAAGTATCGTACCGTCTGTAGGTACTCTGAAATGGTCAGCCAATCAGACTGTCCTGGTGAGAGGGTACAACACTTTCTGCACCTAAGGCAACTGTAATAGCCCTGTGCTTGCCTACACATCTTTTGCTTTTGTAGTAATGTTTTAAAATTTCTTTACCATATGCTCCAAAGCCCAGTATTTTGCAATATACCCCTGCTATAGGCAAGCCTATACTTGCCTACTTTTGAAAAAGCAATTCAGAGAGATTGTGAAAGCTACATCCATGTGCATGGTTGCTGAAGTTGGCTTGTCCTGCATAAAAAAAATGATATATATATATATATATATATATAGAGAGAGAGAGAAATCAAAGGGGCTCTGCACTCAGCATAATTACAACAATAATAATAATAATAAGAATAATAATAATAGTACAGTGGGGTTTTGGTTCATGAATTGATCAATGCATTTAAGCTTGCAGCCCCCGAAAAGGGACCCCGCTTTACTGCAAGTCCCTACTCTATTGCTCAGAATTACAACATGGAAACAACTATCACATTAGTGTTAAACTCAGGGTGTGCTATCAAGGTTTAACGCTCACAGCAACTTTGCTTTTAAACGTGAGACAGTCACCAAGCACACCTGTTGCAAAGCACCTAGAAAAACAGCTGACACAAGCTAGATTAAACAGGTTAAAAGGGGTGCATGAGAAAATGTGATCACAAACTGATTAATTCAAAAAATTAATCAAATAAACAAAAAGCACTGATCCACGGCACTCACCATTCCTAGATTTGGGGTGCAACATGGTATGTGACCACATTGTTTAAATAGAAATCAGAGGGGCTCTGCACTCACCATCAGTGCTCTTTGTTTGATTAATTTTTTGAAGTATGTGCCTTTATTAGGAGGCCTTACATTTGACAAAATTTATATGTGCCTTTATCATGAGGCCTTATAATTGATATATTTTACATTTGGGGTGAGCGTTCGGGCATAAGGCCCCCGGGGGTGGTCTGGCTGGGCCCCCTCATGGCATCACCACTTAATACACATAGTTGCTTTTTACATCACATATTATGTTTGTATTTTTTTCATGTAATAATTCACATATATTTTAACCCCTTTTTCCAACACTTATTAATTAGTCTTACACACCTATACTTTACACTGCACTGTCACTCTTTTTCCATTTTTCGTGTGATGCCCTGGGGGGGGGTCCTGGGCTGGTCATTTTTCGGGGTGCACTGTGGCCCGGATGTGAACCCCTTAGTGTTAGGGACTGCTAGTGACAGAGAAGCCGTGACGTCGCCTAGCAGCTTCCCATGTATTTGCAAATGCATGCAACTAATATCTCTGATTTCTATGACCATATAGTTTTCTTATATTGTTGCAGGTACTATTCAGTGTGCTGAGGAATAATAGGGGGTTAAAACCCCCCTCCTTTTTCGGCCTCCTGTTCATGTAAGTCGGGAAACGCCCGATCCTAACTGACCTTGGGGACATCAAGTTAGGAGTAATGAGTACGTCCTCAAACTGTAAAAGATTTCGTAATAAACTTAGCCTTAGATTTCAAGCCTAAGCCGGTCTTTGTTGCTGCTTTGTTGGATTCCGGAGCAGCTGGAAATGTCAAGACCTCCAGTTTGATTGACAAATTACAGATTCCTTGTTCTTCTCTCAAGCATTCGATTTCCTTGACCGTCGTAGATGGGCGGCCACTGACTAATGGAGTAGTTACCAAAGAAACTCAGCCAGTACTGGTCCGTATTGGAGCCCTGCATTCTGAGTCTCTGAGGTTCTTAGTGATTCCTGAAGCCTCTCAAGATAACATCTTAAGGCTCCCCTGGCTACGCCTCCACAATGCCAGGATAGATTGGTGCTCTATGCAAATCCTTTCATGGGGAGCTGACTGTCAGAAATCCTGTCTTCCTAAGATACGACCTGTAAGGAAAACAGTCTCATCAATACCACCGGCAATTCCCAAAGAGTATCACATGTTTACTGATGTTTTTTCCGAACAACAGGCTAATATCTTACCTCCTCACAGAGAATGGGATTGCCCCATCGCTTTATTGCCAGACAAGATGCTGCCTCATGGTTGCACCTATCTATCATTGCCAGAGACCAAGGCTATGTCCGAATACATTCAGGAGAATTTAGAGCAGGGATTCATCCGTCCTTCCATCTCTCCTGCCGATGCTGGGTTCTTTTTTTCGTTGCTAAGAAAGATGGAGGCCTAAGACCATGTATTGACTACCGGGGTCTTAACGTTATAACGATCAACAATCGGTACCCACTTCCTCTAATCACAGAATTATTTGATAGAGTCAAAGGATCCGTCATATTCTCTAAACTAGATTTGTGTGGGGCATATAATCTCATTCGTATCCGTGCAGGTGATGAATGGAAAACCGCTTTTAATACCAGGGACGGTCATTTTGAATACCTTGTGATACCCTTCGGTTTATGTAATGCCCCTGCTGTCTTTCAAGGCTTTGTAAATTAACATTTTCAGGACTTACTTCATATCTCAGTAGTTGTCTACTTGGACAATATATTGCTTTTCTCGTCCTCTCCAGAAGAACATCACAAACATGTGAAGGAAGTGTTATCCCGCCTAAGGAAAAATCCCCTTTACTGCAAACTAGAGATATGTGTCTTTAGCGTACCCAGTGTGCCATTCCTTGGCTATGTCATCTCTGATTCCAGTCTAGAAATGGACCCCAAGAAGGTTCATGCAATCCTGGATTGGTCCCGACCTCAAACCTTAAAAGCCATTCAGAGATTGCTTGGATTCGCCAACTATTACAGATGTTTTATTAAGGTATTCTCCTCATTGTTGGCTCCCATCACGGCCCTGACGCGTAAAGGCACTAATCCTGCTCTATGGCCACCTGAGGCAGAGACAGCCTTCCAGCTGTTGAAGCAAGCGTTTATTACAGCCCCAGTTCTAAGACAACCCGACCTGGATAGACCCTTCTTGTTGGAGGTTGACGCATCATCAGAGGCAGTGGGGGCCATCCTATCCCAGCGCTATGAAGACAACCGAGTTCACCCTTGTGGATTCTTCTACAAAACATTTTCTCCTGCAGAAAGGAACTATGCCATAGGAGAACAAGAACTCTTGGCAGTAAAGCTGGCACTAAAGGAATGGAGATACCTGTTAGAAGGGGCTAAGTTTCCCTTTACTGTTTTTACCAACCATAGGAATCTCCTTTTCCTCAAAAATATCCAGTGTATGAGTCCTCGTTTAGCCCAGTGGGTAATCTTTTTTGCTCGCTTCCACTTCACTCTTCCGTTCTGGAGCTCTTAATCAAAAAGCAGATTATTTGTCAAGGTCACTCTCCTGCAACAGTAATTCTGAAATCCTACGCAGTATTCCCATGCTGGAGTCAAGGGTGTTTGCCATCATACAAATGCAGCCACCTACTGGGAAGACATCGAGTTAAGGAAGCAGCTTCTTACCTGGTCTCACTCCTCATGCTTTGCAGGCCATTCTGGTACCCGGAAGATCCTGGAGCTTTTGAAAAAAGCTTATTGGTGGCCATCGATGAAGGCTGATGTCTCGGAGTTCATTTCGTTATGTACCTCATGTGCCCAGCACAAATCCTCACATCAAGCTCCAGCTGGTGAGTTTTTGCCCCTGCCTGTTCCTTCACGCCCGTGGATACATCTTTCCATGGACTTTGTGACCGATTTGCAAAGCTCTCAGGGTTATACTACCATCTGGGTCATGGCAGATCGATTTTCAAAGATGGTTCACTACGTTCCACTAAAGAAACTTCCTACTGCTTTGGATTTGGCTCATCTGTTTGTTCTACATATATTTCGTCTCCACGGTCTTCCTAATGAAATAGTCTCTGATCGTGGTGTCCAATTCGTGGCAAGGTTTTGGAGAGCTCTATGCTCCGTTCTACAAGTAAAATTTAATTTCTTCACAGCTTACCATCCACATAGTAATGGATCCACGGAAAGAATTAACCAAGACCTAGAGACCTTCCTAAGGATCTTCATGTCATCCTCTCAAGACAACTGGTCAGAATTGCTACCCTGGGCTGAATTTGCACATAATGCTTCATATCACTCCTCCACAAATCAAACCCCGTTCCAGATTGTATACAGTCTTCATCCCCGAGTTCCTGAGTTCCAAAGCCTATCTGCCTTTGATGTTCCAGCTGTGGACGATACTGTACGGAGGTTTGCATCCAATTGGGCTCAGGTACATGCTGATTTGGTGAAGGCGTCCTCTCGTTTTAAAATTCAGGCTGACAAAAAACGGAGGAAGGTGCCCTGTTTGCGAGTTGGAGATCAGGTTTGGTTGTCTACCTGGAACCTACGGCTCAGAGTGCCTTCCATGGAGTTTGCTCCACGTTTTATCGGACCCTTTTCCATCACCGAGATAATTAATCCTGTGGCTTATCGCCTTCAGCTACCTTCATACCTAAAAGTCCCAAACTCCTTCCACATTTCCCTGCTCAAGCCTCTGATCCTAAACAAGTTCCGCAAGGTCCTTCCTGTTCCTCCTCATGTGCAGACAGAAAGAGATGTGGAATTTGAGTTCTCCCAGGTCCTGGATTCCTGTATATGCAGAAGTCGTTTACAGTATCTCCTGGATTGGAGGGGTTACGGCCCGGAAGAATGCTGCTGGACCGATGCCCGAGACGTCCATCCTCCCGCACTCGTCAGGAAGTTCCATGCGACTCATCCTGAAAAGCCTGGTGAGTGTCCTGAGGCCACCCATAAAGGGGGGGTTACTGTCATGACCAGGGTTTCTCGGCATGGTGGTCGGCGGGTGATATCTGTGAGGATGCTGTGGCGGGGGGGCGTCTGGCGGTGGTGCTGATTCCTGGCGGGGAGCATTGGCTGTGCGTAGTCCTGTTTGGGCATATTGTCACTCTGTGCTGGTTAGGCCTGGCAGTGCTTCCGTTCCGTTCTGGCATGGGCGCTGCCATCTTGCCTCCGGTCATGTGACTTAGTTGCCCTATCCTGGTGGGTCACATGCTCTCTCTGGCCTCTCACAGTGCGGCACTGGGTATTTACGGAAGTGCTGAGCTTCCTCTCATTGCCAGTGCAACGTGTTTCTCAGCGAGAGCGTTCCTGAGTTAGTCTGCCTACCTGTTGGATTCTGCCAAGTGTGCTATACCTGAACCTGCTCCTAAACACTGCTGGATACCCCTGCCTCCTCCTATTGCCTCTCCCACAGTACCTGTGTCAGTCATTTACCTTGCACCCTGCCTCCACTTGCATTTCCTCTGGACATTATTGTTTCTGCCAGCAATCACTTCAAGTCTGCTAATTCACTTCAGCCTGCCACTAACCTCAATCAGCAATTCACTCCAACCTGCAGTTTTTTTCAGCCTCACAAACCCCGGAATACTGGATTACCTTCTGTTGTCACTACCTGGACTTTTTCCCATTTGCATCACTACAGTTCCCAAGTGCACTTAGTGCTAAACCCGGACTTTCTGTTTTGCCATTTTCATGTCTGTGAAACCACTCATTAAAAAAGCCACATTTATTTTTAAATCAGTTCCAGTGTCTGCTCCTTATACCACCCCGGGTCCACAACAATACCAGAACCTCACAGTCTTCACCCACCACTCAGTGGCAAACGCAGAAGTTCTAGAGGGGGGATTTTCAAATGCTTGTTTTACGAGTGTGTCCAGTCCATGAAGAGCAAATATAAACAAAAGGAGTGCTGCTAAAAATCTAGTTCGATTGTGTGTTATATAAACAATAATAAAAATTCCATTGCCTCTGAGGAAGCTGTCTTAAGACAGGGAAACGTGTTAGGCGACATACCTGACACTGCTACTGGGACCCAATTTGATACCACAGAGGAACTGTTGTTAACCCTACAAGTCTGTTGGTCTGAATACAACCTTTATCCAGCGGTCTTTCTGCCCCATTGTGGGTGAATCCACTCCAGCTCATCGTGCACTAAGCTGCAGCATCTACACGCATTTGCGGAGGTGCCTCTAAGCATTATGATGAACTGTGTTCTGGACTTTATTTTGTGATATACAGCAAGAATACCATCACTACTTATACCGCTGTAAGATTACTGGGACCAGATTATACCAACTGGGGTAATTATACTAACTTTTAAACAGAATAACAGCAAGCACTGTTTGATCCATTCCATGCTGCTGATTATACATAAGTAATATCTTGAATGAAGTAGCAGGTGTCGAGTGAAAAATACTTTCTAGAAATTAAAAGGTCTTTGGGCTCTGTTTACTACAATCCGCATTTGTAATGCAGATTGTAGTGTGATATTATCGACTGAATTCAGGCAATATCACAGGGATTTACTACAAATCCCTTGCAGGGACAGAGCTTGCGATAAAGCTCTGTCCCTGTAAATCCCCTCCGCACACTAGTCACGGTATTTTCGCGAAAAATACCATGACAAAGTGCCCGCTCATGCGCCGCCCGGCCGCCGCTGCTACCCCCCCGGTGCTAAGCCCCCCCATCATTAAGCCTCACGACCCCCCCTCCCTTAATAGCACTTACCTGCAGTCATTGGTGCTCCGGTGATGTCTTCCATGCCTCCGGTCAGCTGATATCCCATACTGTACTGGGACCTGATCACCTGATGACCGGGCCCCAGTGCACCATGGGAGACCAGCTGAAAGGAGGGGAGTCATCACCGGAGCCCCAATCACCGGTCCATGGAGTCAGGTAAGTGAATTTTTTTTTTTTACTATTTTTTTTTGGGGCAGTGTATCAGCTTACGGTCTGTTTAGACCACACAGCTGATCACTGGGACCAGCTTCGGGCTCTGCTCTGCCTTTTAGAGCAGAGTAGGAGCCCGGTAACCGGGGGAGACCCTAGATAACGCCAGCTCCAGGTGGCGTTATTATCACAGGGCTTTCCCTGATATTTTTTTACAATTTATTTTTGGTAACTTTGGTCGGATCACATTTCCCATTACAATTATGGGAAATGCGATCTGCTTACTAAAAATAAGTGATACTTAGGGGTTGGAGTAGAATTTTACGAATTCTACTCCAATTGCCCTGTAATAACTATAGGTGATACTAAAATAATGTGAAAAGGGTGTGAAAACACCCTTTTTCACTTTATTTTAGTAAAAATAATGTTCATAAATAGAGCCCTTTGAGAGCTACCAATGCTTTGTATATATTATGATTGTTTGTATGTGATTTTAACATGAGGAAATGAAGTATTAGAAATATTTTTATGTAAGATCACACAGCTCTGTATCAAATTTTTTATTATATATGTGTTTATTGTTTATATTACACACAATCGAACTAGACTTTTAGCGCCACTCCTTTTGTTTATATTTGCTATATATGTTTCAACCACCAGGGGACTATCTGGTGTTTTGAGGGGCAGTTATAAGTGATAGTTCTTATAGATATTATTACAATTTACTGGCTACTAAGAATATAAATCTAGTCCTTTTTATTCCTATACTCACTACTAGAGCTTCCCAATACAGTACCTTTTATTCCCCTTTCAGTCCATGAATGCATAACTAGCACTTATCCAGCTTTAATATGCATCATACAAAGTGTATTGTGTCTCACAATTCCAGCATATACCGGATGCTGGACATACACAAATATCTGTCAGATATCTGTCCAATCTGGCTGGTTGGAATGAAAAACTGGTAATGTATGGGAGCAAATGACAATCGAACATTTGTTTACAAACATTGGAATACAGACAAAAATGGTCGTTCAGCCAAATTGGTTAAATAAAACAAATTTAACCAATTTGAACAATCATTTTTGTCTGTTTTCCAGTGTTTAAAACCATATAATGGACTGTCATTTGCTCCCATACATTACCAGATTTTAATTCTAACCAGCCAGATTGGACAGATATGCACAGATTGGACAGATACAGATGTGCCTCCCACTTAAAAAGTGGGAGGCACATATAGAAACCGTTGTAATTCCTACACCGTTCACCTGATTTGGATGTAATTACCCTCAAATTAAATCTGAAAGTCTGCAGTTAAAGCACATCTTGTTTGTTTCATTTCAAAGCCATTGAGGCCAAAATATGAAAATTCTGTCAATGTCCCAATATTTATGCACCTGACTGTATGTACATATTGGTCTCATTATGCACTGGATAGAGTATTTATATGGTATTAATAATTAACCCTATTGATGGTCTGTAGCAGTGCCCCCCTAGCAGTGCATGTTTTCTAGATCTCCTAATTGATGCACAAGTGTATTTATTACTGGCTGACATGTTAAAAGATTGTCAAAACTGGATTATTAGCTGAGACAAGATCAGTTTAAAATTGAAGCATGCGCGACGCCATCTTGCAAATGGCAGCTAGACTCCATTTTAGAAACAAGAATCTGCAAGACGCCATTTTATGACCAACGTCATTTCAAGTTACAACTCAAGAGCTAAGAACAGATGGCAATGTTAATCTACCAAGGGCAACTGGAAAAACAAGCTTTCTGAGTAAAAGTAAATATAAATAGACAATGGGTAGTTTTACATACAAATTGGGAATCCCTGGATGCAGATAAAGTAAAGTTGTGGCAATTGTAATATAATCCAGGCATTGATATATACACAATTGGATTTGTCTGAATCCTAGACAGGATGGCCCCAAATTTCACAGCTTGAGGTGATAATACATTTGCATTCCACACAAGAGTCTAGGAGAACAAAATAGGTTTTTCCCTTTGGACACAGGAAAGGTGGGAGGGCCTGCTGACAGGACATGTAGAACTATCTGGCCCAGCATGCTAAAATGTTAGAGACAAATGCACTCATCTTCATACACACATTAAATATGTCTTTATATCAAACCCTGAATACTCACACATTTCATATTCACACATAAGGTTCCATAAGCATCAAAATGTATGATTTAAGTTGGTTATTTTAGTTTAAATGCTGAGAAATAAAGGTTTTTGATAACCAAGGTATTATACATGATAAGCAAGTTGTGTTTGGTCTTGTTCTGATGCGTACGCCTTTTACAGCATTCCGGTATTATCGGTGGAGAGATCGCATCATGCAAATTCAAGTTACGGATCGCAGAACTTACAAGCAACAAAATGTTTAGCTGTTGGAATGTTACAGGAGGCATTATTAGAAAGATTCCCCTGCTGTTAGAGGCAGGGGGAGTCTATTTGAACCAGCCTGTTAAATGTGCTGTAACATATGCTTCTCCTCTGGGAACCAATGACATCAGCAGGAAATTTCCCCTTTGTCCTGCTTTAGTCTGAGGGGGATAAATACATGTGCCCGAATACTGTTTTTTTTAGTCCATGCTGAAGGTTGTATGAACTGAGGGTCTCTAGTCTGAGGTCTATCTCTGGGTCCGAAGGCGCAGCGTATGTATACTGTACTTGGGTCTGTAATATTTCCTTTTACGTCTAAATTGTGTATGTATCAATTGCGAGTAACTGACTGTACTTTTACCTGAATAATACTTGTGCGTTAGAACCACAGATTCCACTCCTGTATTTATTTGCGGTCAGACTGCGTATGCAAATTAGCGTTATTCTTAGAGGTTTATAGGAAGGATATTTAGAAGGTATAGGCAGGGGTATATAAAGGTTCTGATCCAGTTTCATTAAGATCCACAGGTGGTGCTAATTATTTCATTTGTGATGCTTAGAAGAACATGCAGCATTAGTAATATTCTATTGTATTACTATTTCTATTGTAATCATGGTGTGGGCTGGGGAGGCAACCGGCACCCCCCTTCCCCCTGTGTTTGCCTATGCCACTCACACCAATGTCACTGTGTGCCCTGTACACAGACCAGTGGCGTAACTAGGGTTTTCGGAGCCCAGGGCAAATTTAAGAATGGCGCGCCCCCCCCCCCCCCCACACACAGGAAAATAATTGGCGTGGTCAAACACTGAAAGGGGCGTGGCTACTGAAAATGGGGCAGGTCAACATGACACGCCACCAATTTCTTGTCAGTCTGGGCACATTCCTTTCTATTCCATATGCACCTTACCTATACGGTAGTTTCTCACAATGTGGAACCTCTGAAGAGATACATCCTCCCTGGGATGACGGCGTCTTCAGTCGGTATTCACTATTCGTGTAGGTCATATCGTACGGAAGATGCCTGTTTGTGTGGGAATATTAACAAGGTCATCATCATACGATACAGAGAAACGTGGGGACCAGATGCTGCGCACAACCTATTTCTTGAACTCTGTATAATCTAAATATATTCTAAAGTAGTAGAACCCAAAATGATGAGAGGGTACCAACTAAGAAACAAATGTTGCTTTTACTGATAAAAGTTTCACAATAATAGTCACTACAATTGTAATGCAATATAATATGGTGCCTGAAAACCATTAGCTATACACCAACAGAATAAACAAACAAATAAACACAATGGACAATGCTGCAATATGTCAAAATTATCAGAAGGAAAAGTAAACAAATATAAACAAAAATAAACAAAATATAAATAGCAAATGTGCCGATCTATTTGTGAATAGGCACTGGTACTGGTCTCAACCTTAGATGCCGCCAACTGAATAGTCAATATGATAGAGATGGCTAAAGTATAGTGTTTAGTCAGGGAGATCTAGCGGCGTCCCGCTAGCTCCAAAGGGGTACCTCGGTGGTATGCTGTAAGTCCTGTGGATGTCTGTACGTTGCCCAGGTTATTCTCCGTGTAGTGTGGGGGAGGCTGGCTGTGGCGAGCGCCGGGGATCACTCTGCGTCACGGGCGCCCTGAGTTCCGAGATCACGGACACTGTCCCTGTTGCCAGGGGGCAGGTCCGTGCGCGTGCACCAGGTGCCAGACAGGGGAGAGGGGTGCCTACGGTCCTGGCTTGCGCAAGCCGGGGGCCGCGGACGACTCTGCACCAGAGGATACTTGCCCGGATGCCAAGCTGCCGGTCCCGGCGGTCTTCTTCGTCGGCGGTGATGGCGCGCTTCTGTTGCTCGCTAGTAGATTCAAATTCCAGTAGTGGTAAGCTGAAACAGTTGGACGGCAAATGTGGTACTGGAGACGCTGTTAGATAGGGATTGCAGTGTTCCTCCAACGCGTTTCGACAGGAATCCTGCAGAGAAAATGGAGTCCTCCTGAGAGGACAGCTCTCAGTATAGAGATAATGGGGAGACTGCCTGGGAGGGGGTGCGCGCTTCTGCTGCAGCTTCCCCTACAGTCCCCCAGCAGCACCAACAGGCACACATGCCTGTTTGTTCAATATTTAGTCCGGGAGCAATGGAGGGGTGGGGGGAGGGGCTATGGTATCCTGACTGGCAGCAGCACCCCTTTGTTGGGCCTGCCAGGGCATGTGCCCGCTCGCCCTGCCCTGGTTACGCCACTGACACAGACTGCTATGTAGCCTATCCTATTCAAATGAATGCAGGCCCAAAGCACCACTCCCCCCAACCCTTACCTGCCGCATGCATGGTGCCACACCTATTTCTTGCATTGATGATGTCAATAAATGCTGAGAAGATACTCAGCAGAGCTGGTATAGTTGTCCCGCTTGCTGTCATGGGTCATGATGGAGAACTCTTCCCAGTTGTCCATCACATGCCTCACAATTAGTTCACTCACCTCCCTAGCCATTAGCTGAGTGTCATATATGAGATAATAGAAGGCTCTGTCTCTTGTGATGGGAACATCTCCCTTTACCATTAAAAAACTCAATTGCCATGTTCGAGAAAATGAAAAATACAAATACAAAGCAAGTGAAGTATTCAAATAGTAAAAACCTAGTCCAGGCTTGCCTACCCTCCCGATTTGGTCGGGAGCTCCCGAATATCGGGTGCCTCTCCCGACCCCCCAGAAAAGCAAACAAGACTCCTGGTTGCTGTCTGCCTCCCCGCTACTAATAGAAACCGCGTCATTGTGGCCCCGCCCCCTGCTTCACAATGCCGTTATTTTCGGCATTGTGAAGAGAGGGCGGGGCCATGTTGACACGATATTGTGGCCCCACTCCCAATGCGGCATCATTAACCGGTCAGGAGGGAGCTGAATGTCGGCAAGTATGACCTAGTCCTTAGTGGCAACTCCAGAGGTAGTGCTGCAGTGCAGTCCAATCCAATATTGAAATAGGGGAGCCACACCAACTGTCACCCCAACTGCTGCCAAACATCACTGGCAGTTGGTGTGGCTCCCCTATTTGAATATTGGACTCTGCTGCAGCCCCATTCTGAAGCAGCCACTCGACCCTGACAATGAGCTAACAGTCCCACAGAATTTGGGACATGTTGCTTTGTCTCCCAATCACCTCATTCGAGAGGAAACATTTTACCACTTTTCACCTCCTTTAGGGGATGACTTTTGAACAATCCCTGTTTAGTGGGTGCCTACACATAAATATTAAGGGCAATCAATGCTTTTGCACAAAACTGGATATAAGCAGCCTCCTAAAACACCTTATTGAAGGAAACACAAACTTAACAGGCTAGTAAAGAAAATAAAATGATGTAGGTGAAAAAGAATGGCGCTAATGCCTCAGATGGATAAAGAATATATATGTATCCCAATCAAGGATTGGGTGCCTACGTATACTCCCCAAAATTCATCTTTCTAAGGTCAAGGGGTTTGGGCTGGGCATTGATGAGTCAGTCAGGAAATTGCCCAGGGAGCGAGGAAACATTTTAGCCCTCTTCACCCCCTTAGGAGTCGAATCTTGAAAAATTCTTGCTTAGTGGGTGTCTACGTCATGGAAGGCATATACTTCCCGAATTACATGTTTCTAAGTTCAGGGGTTTGGGCTGGGTGCTGATGAGTCAGGACATTTGTTTTTATATATATATATATATATATATAGTTATATATATTGTGATAAACTGGGGTCATTTAGCTCGGTAGAGGGGTCAGTGGTGTAATATCTAGGTGCATAATAAGGGTCCACACACAGCTTTCAAGTTCAAATTAAATAAATTGAGCTTTACTGTTGTCAGCATGCAGCAATAAAATAACAAAAACCTAGCCCCCATTCAGAGCACTACCTCACTGCTTCAACCCTAAATATAATGGGCAGCTAGTTTGCAAAGTAATACAGTCTCTTATTTTTAGCTCTCGTTTCTCTTCTTGTTTATATGATACTTTCAGAGAGCGAAGTTCACTCTGTAACTTCTTTTCAGCTTGAACATTCAAATTTCTCTCATCAGCAATCTGTTCCATTAAGTCATCTATCTGACCAGCATAATATGTATTTCTTTCATTTAAAGCATTCTCACTGACTCTTTGCTGCACCTTCCCTGGAGGGGGCCTGCTGCAGTGGCGTAACTACCGTGGGTGCAGGGGGTGCGGCTGCTATGGGGCCCGGACCAACCCGGGGCCCGGCCTTCCCCCTGCACCTACGGTGCCAGGCCGCTGTCCGCTGCCCTTCCCTCCGCACCCTCCTCAAACCCCTTTACTGCACTTACCTGCTCCCGGAGCTGCATGGAGCGGGCGCCCGGCTCCTATCCTCCTGGCGGTAGCCGGAGGACGGAGCTCCCTCCGTCTTCCGGGTCCCGCAGTGCACTATGGGAGTGACGTAATGACGTCACTCCCATAGTGCCGAGGAGCGGACGCCGGGGATGGACGGCAGCAGCACTGGAGCAGGGATAAGGTAAGTTGTTTGTTTTGTTTTGTGTGTGTGCGCGCGCGGTGGGGGCCATCACTACTGGGGGCAACTACAGGGGCTCACTACCGGGGGCAACTACAGGGGCCTACTACTGGTGGCAACTACAGGGGCTCACTACAGGGGCCTACTACTGGGGGTAACTACAGGGGCCTCACTACTGGAGGCAACTACAGGGGTCTCACTACTGGGGGCAACTACAAGGGGCCTCACTACTGGGGGCAACTACAAGGGGCCTCACTACTGGGGGCAACTACAAGGGGTCTCACTACTGGTGGCAACTACAAGGGGCAACTACAAGGGGCCTCACTACTGGATGTACTGCATAGGGGGACCATTACTGGGGAGCACTACATTAAATAAAAGGAACTGCATAAGGGGGGCGGCAGCAGCTGGGGCTGGCATAGGTGCTAGGGGGTGGTACATTTTAGTTTGGGGGGGCACCAACATTTATCTTGCCTCCGGGCACCTGGGATGAAGTTACACCACTGGCGGGGGGGCCTCAGACCGGTGGGGGGGCAAGAGCGGGACGAGATTGGGGGCCGCGGGCTGAGAGGGGGGCCCATAAAAATTTTTGCTATGGGGCCCCTGTAGGTATAGTTACGCCCCTGGACTGCTGCTTTCATCTTCGGGGGGCGGAGCCTGACTATAGCCGTCATTAGGCCCGCCGCTTTACAGCCTCCCGGGAGAGTAAGCAGATATGATTTAAAGTGTTACGCATATGGTTCTTCCATGATGTTATAGACCTCTCATGGTGAACCTTGCACCATACACTGACCCAGTGTTTCCCAACCTTGGTCCTCAAGGCACACCAACAGTCCAGGTTTTAGTGATATCCATGCCTCAGCACAGATGGTTAAATCAAAATAACTGAGGTACTAATTAAGACACCTGTGCTCAAGTATGGCTATCCTTGAAACCTGTACTGTTAGTGTGCCTTGAGGACCGTGGTTGGGAACCCCTGCACTGACCACACACACTGCCAGTTTTACTCTGCATTGCCAGTTTAGATCTTGGTTTCTTTCTAAGCCATCACTTAGCAACACTAAATTAAGAGGATTTAAAAAAAACTAAAAATCACCTTCTTGCAACACACTTGATTTACTTCCAGACTGTAGACTACAGTGCTGGATTTGCTACTCTCTAGCTTGAGAGTGAACACTTGTAGGAATCAGACCCCTTCTGGGAGCATTTTTCTTTTTATTTCCCATATTGATCTGCACACAATACACGCAGGAACAATTTCTCTGTTTGCACTTGTACCACCTTGTATTTTCAATACAGTAAAACAGTTTACTCGGCAGTTGTAGAACTACAATAACCAGCACGTATTACAGCAAATTACCCTTTAATTGCTTTTGTAAAAACCACACTGCACCTTGATGAGACAGATTTAAATCCTTGTTTTTTTTCTCTTTCTCTCTTCAGCAGAAACTCACCTTGATGTGTGGCCAGCTGTAGAGCCAGAGTGACAGTCTATCTTCCAGCCAGAAAAACACAGTTTGGGCTTTCTTGTTAACCCTTTCCCTGCCATTTCAATTTCACAAACAATTCCATTGCAATAACGCGGCTATGTAAACACTTATTTCTCTTCCTCTCCAAGGACAAAGTGTACACTTTAACACTTCTGACTTCACACACTGGCACTTTTAGCAAAGTTTGCATTACGTTTTTGCACATTTGCAGACAATTTTTTTGTTCAAACAACACTTCAAACAGGCTTTTTGTTTCTCTACCATCTTACCCAGGTTTCATTCAAGTGAGTCCTGTCTTGTTGTCTCCATTATGTTGTGCAGAAAGCATCTTTATTTTTGAGTAGAGCTCTTGCGTAGATCAATTGCATAGATCTGGTGCTTCCTGCCCACATTCTCCACCATACTGTCACAAATCGCTCCTCTCTGTGCTGCCGCCGGCTCACTTACCTGTTACCGGCAGACTTCCTGTGAATCTGGACGGCATTCATCCAGCTGCGGTGGCAGCTTCTCCTCCCTCCAGCTTTTGACAGTCTCATTGGCTTTCACATGCGCAACCCCATCGGTGCCAGTTCCTGGGCGTCGCGAAGACAGTCAGTGTCAGGTGACCAGATCCCCACCAACTGGAGACCAGTTTTCTCTCACATGACGCCTGCAGCCATTCCCAAGTTATCCAGGAGTATAAAAGGTTTTCATTTGCACACAGCACTTGCTAGTGAATTGGGGAACACAGACTTGGAAGTTGCTCCCTTTCTGAAGTAAAACATTGAATGTGAAATACATATTTCACTTTATCTTCTCCATCTGTGACACCCCAAAATGTTGTAGGACCTATACAGGGGTATTCAATATGGGAGCGAAAACATAGTTTTTGCGTTAATATCGGAGGTATGACGTCATTATCGCAGGTTTTACTTTTACACCGTATTCAATTTCAAAGACTTATCGCAATTTTGAAAAGTCTTTGATAAAAAATGGAGATAACTTTTCACCATTGAATAGGTGTCGAAAAAAAGTGCACAATTGGGGTTTAGGAGTGCAGGCTTAAAAAAAATAGCCTGCACCCCTGGGAATGACATTTAAAAAAGAACTGTCAAAAAAAGTAAAAAAAAAAAAAAATAGGGACACCCCTAAAATATTTATTTAAAAATTGGGGTGAAAAATAAAATGGGAAAAAATTGTATAACAATAGGGAAATAGGTTCAGGGCTATTCTGCAAGTATGCGGCAGGTGTTTTGAAGAATAGAATTATAGCGGCAGGTGCACAAATGCCGAACTTTTGGGACTTAAAAATATGCTAGTACCCATATTCATGTACCCCAAATTTGATGGGACCACTTAAAAAAATGAAAAAAATAACCTAAGTGCTCTTCAGCAATACTTCTTCAATGTCGGGAAAAAAACACCTGCTGCGGCTATTTAAATCCCCGACTTTCATTTAAATGCTAAAACGGGGGTACCCATAGTGTTCCCCCATGTTTTTACAACTTTAGGGGGGTCTTACAATTTTTTAAAGGAAAAATTCGTAACTTTACGCAAATCCAACTGCGGAGTTTCCCGTTTTCGTTAATTTTATATTGAATACGGGGATAAGCGGGAGCGCGCCCGATACTTTAACGCAGGTAAAAACTCCGATATGAAACGTTAACTTCGACAGTGAAGTTAACGTTTCATATTGAATACCCCTCATAGTGTGGAATTTCTTACCATTAAGTTGTTTTTTTTTTCTTTTCCATGCTCACAGTAGGGAAGGTATGGTAATCGTGAGCTGAATTACGTCCCCATCTTCTGGCAGAGAGGTGAAGTTTTACACTTTTCCTAAACACAAAGAAACACAATTGATCCTTAAAAACTTTTATTTGTCTTCAATTAGATTCACAAAAAGATAAATGACTATACTAAAACGTATTTTTGCAATGCAATAGAAGATCATTAGATCTCAATTCTAAACATTTCTTATAATTTCTAATTGATACACGCTTTAAACATGCTAAAGTAAATGTATTATACTGGAACACTTCTTTGCTTGTACTACGGAATAAGGCCGGTATGTACTAAAGGAAAAACGTGGTAAAAACACAGTTTTCAGGGTTTTTACCGCATTTCCATATGTACCAAGCAAAGGGTTATTGGTGCAAAGGGTAATGCCATAAAACCCTATAAAAGCCTATGGGTTTCTTACCATACCCTACTCCCGATGCTTCACCGCCGCCTCGCCGCCCCGCGCTGGCCCCCACTCACCTGTTCTCCATGGTCGCCGGCCCGCGCTCCTCCTGGGTCCTCCGCCTCCTCCTCCTAATCTTCCGGGTGCAGGGAGGAGGAGGAGGAGCCCGGGGCTTCCTACACAGGTAACCAGCAGGAAGCTCCCGGGACTCGGAGGGGGTGGGGTCCCACGGAGACCCCGTCACCCGGCATCGGCTGCTTCGCAAAGGGCAGCTCTTATTGCAAGAGCTGTCCTTTACGATACTAATCGCATATGTTAGTACATATGTGATTAGTAAGGTTGTGGTGACTGGTGGAATGGTTACCGCAACCTTAGTACATCCCGGCCTAAATGTAGTTAACAGGTCACAGCAAAAGTACATGCACAAAAATACATGCTTTCTATAAGATACCACAAATTAACCATCCATGAACTCCTGAGAAAATTATTTTACATCCCTAATACTACATTTTAATAAATACTGCAATACAGTCCCACAATTACGTTAGAGTTTCTGGCCAGACACATTGGTGCACAATAGATGTGATTATCTTCCTAAAATTTAGTGAGGTTAGAGTTAGAGGGTTCTAGTAGTGTCAATCATGGAGTATTTACACTAATTTGAGCCCAGGCCTGGAAGTTCACTTGTTTTTCTCAAAATTGTATAAACTTGGTTGAAAGAGTCTGGTTAAATCCTATTTCCCATCCAGAATTAAGCAGCCCATTTATACACAGCTAGTCACTGTTACTACTGAGTGGGCTATTTGCTGAGGGAAGATGTCTGCATATTAATTAAAGCTGGGTACACACTGGGGGCGTGGCTTGGATCAGCATGAAGTAGGAAGCCCACCTGCGTACTCTATCCTGCAGGATCAGTGCCCCAAGCTTTATACTCACCTGCTTCGTGGGTGAGTGTGTGCTGCTGCTCCTGGATCGGTGCTGGGGCGTCTCTCCTATTCTCCCGGTGCTCACGAGTGGATACACGTGGGGCGCTGCTGGTTGACTGTGTCCTCCTCTGCTGATCACGTGGGCGGCCGCAGCTCCCGCTGTCATTGCCCGGTGGCTGCTAACTGCGGGTTTCCTCTCCCCCTGGCTCTGGGGTCCTCTGGGGACAAGGCAAGGCTCTCCTCTCCTGCTGGGTGGACTGCTTTACCGGATCATTTTTCCCTGCTTCAGGCTGTGGTGCTGGCTCCTGGTGTCTCCTACTGATGTTGGCCAGCGTGGATCTGGATACACTAGTGCTGCTGCTGCAAGTTTAAGGGATAGGCATTCCCTAAAAAGCTAAGTGGTGTGTCTTTCTCACTCCCCCTGCTGCCTGATCTCTCTGCAGTGGTGCCTGTTTCATATTGGAGCACTGGCTGGGACCTGCAGTTCACCCTTCAGGATTCCTGCTGTGTTGTCTGTATCTCCTGATTTATTGCTGGGCTGCAGTTTGATCTTCTTACATTTCCTGGAGTTCCTGTCTGCATTAATATTCTACTTTCCAGTATCCTCTGGTGATCCCTTTCCTATATAATGGGGAAAACTGGCCATTCCTCTGGGGCTGCCTCTACCGATTGACCCTCCTCCTCTCATTCCACCACCTCTTCCCCCTGCTACTACGTCTGATTCTGCAAGTGACTCTCATATTTCACATATCTTACAAGCTATTGCGGAGTCGGAAAAGAGGGTCACTGACAAGATAGGCGAAGTACAGATTGATATTTCTTTGCTCCGTCATGATCTTCAGAAAATAAGGCACCGAGTTGGGGAGACTGAACATCTTATCTCTGCTGTGGAGGATATTACAGCACCAATACCTGGGCAGATTGCGACTCTTTCCACTGACGTGGCTGCCTGTCGTTCCGAGCTCTCAGATTTGGAGGGACGCCTCCAAAGAAATAACCTGCACTTTGTAGGCCTCCCGTAGCGGGCTGAAGGTTCTACCCCTGAGGAGCTCCTGGAGGAGTGGTTGGTGAAACTCTTTGGTAAAGATGCCTTTTCATCGCAGCTTTCCGTTGAACGGGCCCACCGTCTGCCTGCTAGGCCGCCGCCCCCGGGAGCCCCACCAAGGACATTTATTGCCCACATGCTTCATTACAAAGACCGTGACGCGGTCTTGCTGCTGGTCCGTCTCCGTGGTCCTCTCAAATTGGATAAACACTCTGTTTCAGTGTTTCCTGATTTTGCTGTGGAGGTGCAAAAAAGCCCTTCTCAGTTTATGCTTGTTAAATGCAATTTACGGGAACACCAACTCCAATATTCCTTGCTTTTTCCATCCCGTCTTCGTGTGGTGGCTGATGGCACCACTCATTTCTTCAACACACCTGCAGATGCTGAGGCCTGGCTGGCTGGACGTCCACGGCCTCCACGCTGACCTTCTGCCTTGGACTCATTTGCTGTTTCCTGATGCCAATTTGGGGGTTTTGTGAGTCCGTTACTGGCTTCCCCTATCTTAATTGCTCTCCCTATTTTGTTTTATAATTTAATGTATTTTATTGTATATTGTGGTGCATCTACTGTTTTGTTGTGATTTTTTCATTTATTCTCTGTTAATGGGGAGAGTTGGTACAGTCCGGGGGACTCTGGTTTATTTTGAGGGGCAACCGCTCCGCTATAATTGTTTGGAGGGCCTTGCTATCAATAGTTTTTTCTACCAGCCCTAGATGCGTAGGTTATTTTTTGCTTAATCTAGTCTATGGGCCGTATTCAATAAGCGTCGAAAAGTCAGAATCCGCTGAAAAGTATCACGTGTGATGTCATTTTGCCAGACGGAAACTTTTCGCCATATACAATTGCAAAGACTTTTCGCGTATGCGGAAAGTCTATGCAATGTAACAGGCGGAAAAGATTCGCCTATGACAGCAGGTGGAAAAAAAAGTGCAGAATTGGGGTTTAGAGGTGCAAACGCCGGAAATACACTCAGCACCCTTGGGACAGCTCCCCAAAGGATAACTGTGTAAAAAAATCCCTAAAAAAATGAGGGACACCCCTAAAAATGACTTTGAAAATGGGGGTGAAAAAATTTCAAAGTTGGGGTACAAACTTAAAAAGTAGCTAAATAGACTTTGGGGGGGTTCTGCAAGTATGGGGGAGGTGTTTTTTGGATTGCAGGTGCTTGGAACAGGTGAGTTTTTCACAATTTTTTTACTTCACTTTGGTGATTTTAAAATATGCTAGCACCCATTTTGAAGTACCCCAAATTTGACAGGACTACTTATTTTCTAAAAAAAAAAACCTGCTTTATGCCCTTCTTCACCACTTGAGTAAAGACGCTAATTAGAAGCTATTTAAACAAATTAAGTACCACAAATAGCTTTATTAGTCCTATTTATTGATCCCCAATGTTAGTTCACCTTTTTGGGGGGTTCAGGCTGATTTCCCCATTTCTGACAGCACTTATCGCGTCCTTTGGAATTGAATAGGACGAAAAGCGGGGGCGTGCTTGATAAGTTTCCGCATCCAAAATACGCGATGTAGGCGGAAAGTACATTTTGCCTACGGCTGCGAAATTATCGCGGCTAATTGAATACGGCCCTTAGTTTGTTAATTTAGACTATGGAATTTTTCTCTCTTCTTTCTTATTTTTCGGGATTAGGTATACCTTAAATTTAGTAGGGTATGCAGGGCGGGTTATAGATATGGGTTCGTTTGTTATTTTTCTTATGTTGTTTTTATTTGAATTATTTCTATATGTGTTGCCACTTTTTTTGTAATTCTGATATGATGGTATATGTGCTGGCCTGTATATTACTTGTGCATGGAGGAATCTTGAATGTATTTCTGTCTGTTTCTGTATCCTTTTTGCTCTCTTATGTGATTTATTATTATGGCTACTGTGGATAATTCTGGGGGCCTTCGTTTGCTCACCTGGAATGTTCGGGGCCTTAGTGATAGAGTTAAAAGAGTCTTAGTTCTGTCACAGGTTAAAAAACTGAACATGGATATTGTTTGTCTCCAGGAGACTCATCTCTCTGGTAGCCGTATAAATGCTTTGAAAAAGCCCTGGGTGGGATGGATGTACCATTCCACTTTTTCTCATAATTCTAGAGGCGTCTCTATCCTGGTTCACAAGCGTCTTAATTTTAGTCTTGATACGGTCCACTCCAAATTGATCCCATGGGTAGATATATTTTCCTTAGGCATTTGTTAATTCCCTGTTTGTGCATATACTTGCGGCCTATGTCCCCCCGCCATATTCTAATGATGTTTTAGGTATGGCTGCTGCCTTGATTGCACTTTATCCCACTACCCCTGTCATTTGCTTGGGTAATTTTAATAACATAATGGATCCATCCCTGGACCATTGGCCAGAATCCATTTCTTCCTTACCTCCTTCCCCATCTCTCTTTTCTAAATTGATTGCTGAATTGGGCTGGTTAGATATCTGGCGTGTACGTTATCCTTCTGTCTCTGCTTTCTCTTGCCAGTCCACCACGTATTGTACTTTTTCACATACAGTATTGATATGGTTTTTCTTTCACCTATTTTGTTTCCCAAGGTTTCTGCAGTTGATTATTTGTCGAGTGGTGTCTCTGACCACTCTCCATTGTGCATTACAGTTGGTTCCTCCCTTTCGGAGGGTGCCCGTTTTTGGAAGATTAACCCATTCTGGCTAGACCTAATGGGTGACGGCTCTGAGTTGGAAGCTGCTTGGGTTTCCAATTTTGCAGATAATGCAGGTACTGATGTTTCTCTATTTTGGGATTCCTTTAAGGCGTTTTTAAGAGGTACCTTTATTAAGCGTATTGCTAATATTAAATTATATAATAGACAGCGGGAAGCGATTTTGGAAACTGCTTATAGGGACGCTGAGGTCCAGTACCTCTTGTCCAGAGAGATCTCAGACTGGGAGGTTATGCTTCGTGCCAAGCGGGAGTGGTCAGATCACCTGTTTGATAAATCCAAGCGCAAACTGTTATTTTAACATCATAAGCAATATTCCCAGGCTTGGGGGGGGGGTTATTTAGCTTTTTTAGCAAAAGAGGATGGTGCTTCCAGAATGGTCTTTGGTAGCCTTGATTCCTCTGTTCCTTCTATAATGGATGCATTTTTGCAATATTATTCCTCTCTTTATGCTACTAAGGTATCATATTCTCCCACCCAACTTTGTGCCCAGTCTTGAGACTGAGGCATTGGATTGGTTAGATACTCCTTTTACAGAGGAGGAATTGGAGGTTGCTATCTCCTTCTTTCAACACTGTAAAGCTCCCAGAATTGATGGTGTCCCAGTAGAGGTATATCAGAAATTTAAAAGCTTCTATATCCCGCGTCTTCTTGAGACTTTTGATGCCTGCTGGTTGTCTCCCACCATCCATGTCGGAGGCCTTGGTTGTAGTGCTCCCAAAGCCTGGGAAGGACCCCCTCCATCCAGACTCTTATAGACCTATTTCCCTTCTTACCACTGACATTTAAATATTGGCTAAACTTCTGGCTATTCATCTTAATTCTGTTATTACTTCTATTATACACGCTGACCAGACCGGCTTCATGCCAGGTAAATTCACTACTCAAAATCTTCAGTGACTATTTTATCATATGCAAATGTCCCATAGGGATGCTTCTTAAGTGGTGGTGGTCTTCTTAGATGCAGCCAAGGCCTTCGATTCTGTGGACTGGGAGTATTTATGGGAGGTCTTGTCTAAGTTTGGTTTTGGTCCTGATTTTATTAGCTGGGTCCATCTTTTGTACTCTTCCCCGAAACCAGAGTGTCGGTGAATGGTTGTGCCTTCTCTTCTTTTCAACTTGGGCGTGTCACTCACCAGGGGTGCCCTTTATCCCCATGCATTGTTTGCACTGGCTATCGAGCCCCTGGCGTGTCTCATTCGCTCAGATTCAGCTATTCAGGGTCTGCAGGTGGGCCGTGTAATTGACACAATAGCTCTTTGTGCGGATGATATGTTCTTGTTTCTGGCAAATGCAGGCCCAGCTTTGGAATATTTGATTGACGTTATTAAGGATTTGGGTTTTTTTTCGGGGTTGCTCATTAATTGGTCCTAGTCTAGTATTTTTCCTTTGAATGCCTCCCTGCCTCTTTCCCCCTCTCTCTCCTGCCTTTTACAATGGACTCTCTCCTTTCAGTATTTGGGTATCTACATTTCACCTAACCCTGCTGATTTTGTAAAACTTAATGTGATGCCCGTTACCTCAGCTTTTAAACATAACATTCATATGTGGAAGAAGCTTCAACTTACAGTCACAGGTCACATTAATTTCATTAAAATGTCCATTTAGCCTAAATATCTGTATTTTTACAGCATTCCTCTGTATTTATTCCCAAAAAAGTTTTCTCCCATATTGATTCTATTCTATCTTCTTTTGTGTGGGGGGTTAAAAGACCATGGATTGCTCTCCGTACGCTATGTAGATCTAAATCTTCAGGTGGGCTGGCCCTTTCTAATTTAAGTATTTACTATATGGCATCACAACTGTCGCACTTGGTGTCATGGTTATCTCATGGTACTGTCACCGCTCCGGTGGGATTTCTTAGTGGGCAAACGGGCTTCCCTTTAGCTCCTTTACAAATTTTATTCTCTGTAAAATTGCCGGGTAGATCTCCCCCCTTACTTTGACAGGCTCGACTGGTTTGGCATTTTGCTAAGGGTTTATTTGGGGATGAAGGTGTGAATCCAGATGTCCCCTTAATGGTGATATTTCTGAGCTGGGAGTGCCTGGATCGGAGTCCTTTTGGATTTCATATGGCATCAAAACCCTTAGTCATTTATTTCATAATGGGGTGTTCCATTCCTTTGATCATTTGCGTGTGGAGTTTGGCCTTCCTCATATGGCCTTTTATAGATCCCTTCAACTCCGTCAGGCCCTGCACTCTCAGTTTGGATCTGATCCTATTTTATTATCACCTTTTTTTGTTAAACTTGCACTCCTTCAATTACCTGTTCATAAGACGGTCTCCTATCTTTATGGTGATCTTATTTCTTGTTAATTGTCAGATGCCCTTCTTCCCCTTAGGAATAAATGGGAATTACATTTGGGCTCTCTTTGTTTCCTAGTGGTCCCCGGTTTCTATTGCATGTATGGACACTAATATTCCAACTAATTGCCCCAAATGACATGCTGTTGATTGTGATTTTTGGCATTTGTTATGGGATTGCCCTAGGATTAATGATTTTTGGAACTTAATATAGTGAGATATACAGTTTACTTTCGCATCATTACCTCCCCTAGAGGCAAAACTTTGTCTATTCGCATTGGATATTGAGGGATTGTTTAATACAAATATTTATTGTTATGTTTTAGGCTTATCCACTTTAGCAAACGTAATTATTGCCCGCTCCTTGTGTGCTCCAGATATCCCCGGCAGGGCTGCCATCAGAAATGATGGGGCCCGGGACTGCCAAAATAGGCAGGGCCCCTTCCCCAGCGGCGGCCCCTAAACACCCCAGACACTTACCTTAGTTTCGTCAGTCTTCCCCTGTTCTGGCTGCTCCTCAATCCGCACACAGTGGCTCCTCCTTCTTTCAGTCTTTCAGTGGTGCGGCATGACGTTATGATGTCATGTTGCGCCTGTTAATAAGGAAAACTTTATTGTACGGGCGGGGGGGGGGGGAGGGGGGCGGCTAGGTGTGAAGTGACCCAGGAGTGACTTCTGTTGTGCGGCAGCCGGGGTAGTAGTGGCTGTCATGCAGGTAGGAGTGGGTCCCCGACCGGGCCTGTCATTCACAAGATAATTGTAGTAGCAGGCTACCGAGTCCAGCCGCGGCTTTGTTAGTACGTGGAGCGGGTGGGTGTCCCTGCGCTTGTACGGCAGCAGCAGCGGTGGTATGAGCAGACGGGCCCTTGGAGTGTCCGGGCCCGGGATCCCAGTCCCGGCAGTCCCCCCCTGATGGCGGCCCTGCCCCCCTATATACACAAGTAGAGGGCGCTTGTTAAAGACACCACTGACCATGAACGGTATGTTTATACTAGTCATAAAGCCCTTTCTAACATTCACAAGTTATGGGATAGATGGGCTCTTTCTTTCCTGGGCCTTCATACAACTGTTGGAGATCCTTTTCATGTAATCTATCTTTTTCTATTTTCCCTCTTCTTTCACTTTAGTTTTCCCCCTTTTGCTTTATTTTTGTTTGGTTGTTTTCTTTTACCTTTTACTGCTGATATTTCTCTGACATATTTTGGTATTTAATTATACCACTTTTTTTTCCTTTTTTACTGGCAACATATGTTTTTGTTTATTTTCTTTTTGTTTAGTCTATAATATATAGAAAATTTTCCCCCAAAAAATTCCATTATTAAAAAAAGCTGGGTACACACTGTAGTGATGTCGGAGCGATATGCCGCCTACATTGCTCAGTATGTACGCATTTTTCCGCTAATGGTCGCCAGGTTTGGTGTGCGGCACATCAAACTTCGCAATATTACTAGCAGCCAGTGCATTGTTAATCAATGTCATTCCTGAATCTGCAATGTCATTCCTGAATCTGCAGGTTCTAACAGCTGTAATACTCCTAAATAATGTGCCAGTCTATGATGACTGGAGTATTTGCTGTGTTGATATGCTGATATGCTAAGCAGCTGACAGACCTGTTCCACACTGTACAGGATACTCAGTTCAGCACCTCTGTATCAGGACAGTGATCTCTGCTCCTCCCTATGCCCCAGCTGTCACTCATCATGAAGGTGGAAGATTCTTGGGCAGCTCCTCATGGTGCATACACACGGTCAGATTTTCTGTCAGAAGATAACGATTTTAAAAATTGTTGAATTGTTCATATCTGAAAGAAAATCTGAAATGTGAGCCTGCAACGATGAACGATGCACGTTCCCGCTTGTCAGATAACGATATCTGACATCTGATGTGTTTGCAGTCAGATTTGGAAGATTCCTTTCATTTTAATACTGTCTGAAATCGGTCAATCATTCAAATCATTCAGATCGTTGGTAAAATCATTCAAATCGTTCATCTGACATATCTGACCATGTGTATGCACCATCAGATGCAGTTTCCCAGCAGTCACAGACAGGAAGTCCCGGTCTCCAGCTGCAGTCAGACCATAGCTCCGACTATCCCCCTTCTCAAGTGGCGATTCCTGCCACACCCTTGGCTAACACAGCTGTGCTCTTCTCCACAGTCACCTCAGGAGTCCAGTAACTGTCAGGGAGTGTCCTCTATTTATAGACTGCAGGCACAGGCCACTTGTTTTCCCGCTGACCTGATAAGCTGCTCTCCCTTACAACAACCTTTTAGAACATAATGCATGCAGGGCTCCCCTCTCTTGCCCAGATGGGAGAGTCCCCTGCCACAAGCCCCAGCAGGTTAATACAGTCCCAACTTAGGCCCGTATTCAATTAGTTTCGCCGTCTTTGCCTGTTTTAGGAGCGGAAACTTTTCACGCGCGTCCCTACGATTCGCCGTATTCAATTCCAAAGGACGCGAAAACGGAACCCAGCGAAACTTAAACAGGTGGAAAGTGCTGTCAAAAATGGGGAAATCAGCCTGACGCCCCCCAAAAGATGCACTAACATTGGGGATCAATATAGATGCAGCCGAATAGCCCTACTAAAGCTATTTGGGGTACTTTAGTGCAGAGAATTGCTTCTAATTAGCGTATTTGCAGAAGTGGTGAAGAATAGCATTAAGCATTATTTTTTGGTGAAAATAAGTAGTCCTGTCAAATTTGGTGTACTTGAAAATGGGTGCAAGCATAGTTAAAAGTTGCTAAAATGTTGTTTAAAAAATCGTGAAAAATGCACCTTCAATAAGCACCACGCAATCAAAACAACACCTCCCCCATACTTGCAGATCCCCCAAAAGACTAGTTCGCTACTTTTTATGTTTGTACCCCAACTTTGGTCTTTTTCGCCCCCTTTTCCAAAGTCATTTTTTGGGGTGTCCCAGACTTTTTTTTAACGGATTTTTTGCAGCAGTTGTCTTTTAGGGGGCAATCCCAAGGGTGCAGGGTGGTTTCCCCACCTTTGCACCCAAAATAGCGATTCTGCACTTTTTCTCGCCACCTATTCAGAGGTGAATCTTTTTTGCCTATTACATTGCATTGACTTTACATGTATGCAAAAAGTCTTTGCAATTGAATATGGTGAAAAGTTTCCGCCTCGTGAAATTACGTCATCCGCGATACTTTTCGTGGATTCCTACTTTTCGCCGCTAATTAAATACAGCTTTTAATTGTATACACCACTTCCTCTCTGTGAGGTGGTTCACAAATATATCGGAATTACATATCGGCCGATTCGCTCAGTGTGTACGGCCAATATGCTCGCTCCCGCAATTGTCTTAATTACAGTATTTAATTTGTTGGTTTTTGTTAATCCAAATATTTTCTTGGTCTTTTTGGTCCGCTCAAAGTGTAGTTCTGATTCCTTTGATCAGGTCAGACTGAAGTTCCCTTTAGATGTACTGATTCTCTGTGTCTCGTTTTGAGCGAGTGAGGTTTAATTATGATCACCCTTATGTATAGACATTTCCTTGGGGTGATGTGGACAGTTAAATAATGTGACTAGGTCAGTGTTGGCTAACCTTGACACTCCAGCTGTTGTGGAACTATATATCCCAGCATGCCCTGCCACAGTTTTAGCATGCCCAAATAGCAAAACTGTAGTAGTGCATGCTGGGTTATGTAGTTCCATAACAGCTGGAGTGTCAAGGTTAGCCAACACTGGACTAGGTCAATACGCTTAGTAGGTGCACTGTGTGTGCATTCTGTAAATGATCGGCTTCCGCCCATTACTTTGTTTAAGGGAATTAGTATCCATTAGCTAATGTCATTCTTTATGGTTTGGTGAGTTGTCCTTATGAGTAACATTTTCTCAGTATGTCACATTAACCATGAGCTTTTGGATGAACAATCTGACAATATGAGCTTGTGTGTTGGATAAGCCTCTCCAAACATGAATCATTTCCATGGAAATGGTTAAATCGCTCTGTTTATGTATCTGTTGTTGTCATATGTGTGCTATGTCTGTTTGTATTAGTCCAATCTCGATTGGTGCAGTATGGAGTCTAATGCTGGCCATACACGGTGCGATGCACTGTGTAGTGCGACTGCCGATCCGTCAGTAGACGGATCGTGCTGTCACTGCCGGGACTCGTGCGGTCCCCGCAGACCGCACGATATACCGGCTCCCCCCTCCACCATTTGAATGGGATCGTACATCGCATCCCAGGTCAGATGGTTTTGCAGGAAGACCTGGGGATGCGATGTACGACCCCGCAGGAGCGCGCAGCACGATATCAGTCGGTCCAATCTCGATTGGTGCAGTACGGAGTCTAACAGAACGCTAGTTGGTAATTATGTTGGCTTGTCTCACTCGAACTTTGCTACCATATGCTATGCTGCTTTAATGAATTAATGTGTGACTCATGTCCTATGTTTATGAGCTGTTATTCGAACATTTTATTTATTGTTTGTTGCTTAGCAACGGGTGGTGGTTTGTCACGTGGTGAACGCCGAGTGAAGGACGTCATCAGGAGCAGCCGGCCCTGACGAAAAGGTGTGATGAACGCCATGCACAAACACGCCTTTGATGATACACATGGTGATTGGTGATGGGTATATAAGGTATGTAATTTATGGTATTTTGTACTTTCTGAAGACAGTTATAAAACTGAAACGTTAACCGCTTTGCCTACCACGTGCACCTTGTGAACTGTACCTATCTTGAACTATGGAGGCATTGAGCCAGTGATGTCAGTGGGAGAGCTTCCAGCTCTATTAGAGCCAGAAGCTCTCTGGGGCTTGCGGCCACGAGACCCTACCATAAGGGTCTCATCGCAAGCCCGATGGTCGCAATGGTCTTGACCATCGCGACCATCATCCTGGCCGCTCTCAATAGCTGTGGGTGGTCACCCACAGCTATGCGAGCGGACAGGAGGCCGCTCCAAAAAAACCAAACGCCCTGATTTAGAGCGAGCGCTCTTTCAGAGCGTCCGGCTCTGAATCAGGCCCAGAGTCCAGTCTATAAATTACACTCATTACAGGAGGAGTAATTACATTACACCTCACTAATAACAGCCCGGTGATGGTTTTTGTAAATATGGGGAACCCCTAAGTTTTCCCCCCCAGTATTTTCACAACCAGGACCGGCTCACACAGCCCAGTGCTGGTTGTGCTTTTGGTAGGGGGACCCCAAGTAATTTTTTTTCTTTATCTTAACACACAATAACCAAGCTAAAATAAGCAGCATGAAGCAAGTCTATTGTTTTGGGGATGCTGTGTTCGATTTTATGTTTGATTTTATTGGTGAACCATGCTAGAACCATGCTTAAATCGCCAGCATGAAGCAGGTCTATTATTTTGGGGATGTTGTGTTCATTTTTATATTCGATTTGGTGTTCAGTTTCAATTTGAATATTAGTAAATCAGGGAATCCTATGTTGGTCTATGTAAAAGTACCGATGTTTAGACGATATTCGATTTTGAAGGGGATTCAGTTTTATATTCGATTTCACATTTGATTCTGTCTCTTTGATGATCAAAATCAAATGGAAAATCGAACTTTGATAAATATTCATCTATCTGGCGAATAGCACTCTCCCTCTTTTGGCATCTGACCTGCGATTGCAGTGAATCTGTGCATTCGCCGGTCAGAAATCCCTTGCAGGACCCATGCCGATATTGAAAACAAAAATATGTTATTATTAGAGATGAGCGGGTTCGGATCTCAGAGATCCGAACCCACCCGAACTTAGGGGACTCGAGTCAGATCCAAGGCGGCTCAGGTTTTCCCGCCTGACTCAAAACGAGGCAAAACTCCATCATCCCGCTGTCAGATTCTCACGGGTATTGGATTGTATAAAGGTCGCCGCCATTTTTCATTCCGGTTGTGGAGAGTGAAGAGGGAGGGAGCTGGGAGCTGTGCTGGACTGCTGTTCTGCATAATTGTGACTTGTGAGGTTGTGTTGGGAGCTGTGCTGCGCTTCTGTTGTGCATAACTGTTGTGACTTGTGAGGTTGTCCTGTCCATAGGGGTGGCTGGCTGTTGTCCATAATCCATACCATATAGGGGCTGGCTGTTGTCCTGTCCATAGGGGCTGGCTGGCTGTAGTCCATAGGAGCTGGCTGGCCATTGTCCATAGGGGCTGGCTGGCTGTTTTGAGGTTGTCCTGTCCATAGGGGCTGGCTGGCTGTTGTCCATAGGGGCTGGCTGGCTGTTGTCCATATTAATCCATATAGGGGCTGGCTGGCTGTTGTCCTGTCCATAGGGGCTGGCTGTTGTCCTGTCCATAGGGGCTGGCTGTAGTCCATAGGGGCTGGCTGGCTGTTCTGCTGTGTTGTCCAGGGGGTGCTCTGTCCATCAAGGGTGCTCTTCTTCACCTCCAGTGTAAAAAAAATCAAAACAATTTTTTGTGTGTGCATGTTAGCCTGCCACACCATCAGTGTAAAAATAAAAACAATTTTTTTGTGTGTGCGTGTTAGCCACACCACCAGTGTGAAAATCAAAACATTTTTTTGTGTGTACGTGTTAGCCTGCCACACCACCAGTGAGTGTGTGTGTAGTTGGTTGTGTGCATTAGCCGCAACTTAGCTGCGCTACAATAAATTGGTGACACTACTATATGACCGCAGTGAGTATGGAGGATATTTATGTAGTTGGCGATAAGAGAGCAGGATCCACATACCAGTCTTGTAGCTGCCGGCAGCAGTCATGATGATGATGCAAGGCCGGCAATGTCATCTATGAAGGTGTTACGAATTCCGATACCTACTCCATGTGACACCACAAGAACCCAGCTAGCGAGATCTTCCGCCAATAACAGCCGCCGTTGTTCCCTTAGAACTAGGATACGTTCACCGGTACTTAGACGGCCGCCTGGACTTATGCTCGAGGTAGTAGCGGCTCACATGGAGATACAGGGGAATTCAATAGGTAAAAAATGTACAGTTAGGACTGACACAGTTAATGATGATAAGGATATCGATGGTACGGATGTTGTGAGAGTACAATTTTTTTTTTTTGGACAACAGCTTGGGAGCCGATGGTGTGGCAACTGTGCCGAAGGTGCAGCAATGGTGCCGAAGGTGCAGCAATGATGCCGATGGTGCGGCAATAGCCATAGATAAACAGTCTAGGGTTAGCAAATGGCTCTGAGAGCCGATGGTGCGGCAACTGTGCTGATGTTGTAGCGATGGTGCCGATGTTGGGGCAATTGCCGTAGATTGACAGTCTATGGTTTGATAATGGCTTTGAGAGCCGATGGTGCCGCAAGTGTGCCGTATGGTGAACGATGGCAGCACAGAAGCTGCTTGATGCGGCTAGGAAGCTGTTTGGAGATTGGTGGTAGTACAAGAGCTACTTGGAGCAGGTAGGAAGCCGTATGATGAATGTTGGCAGCACGGAAGCTGCTGGATGTGGTTAGGAAGTCGTTTGGAGATTGGTGGTAGCACGGAAGCTACTTGGAGCGGCTAGGAAGCTGCTAGAAGATAGCTGAGCAGACGGCAGCACGGGGGCTGCTGGCTGTGGCTAGGAAGCCGTGTGGGTGTTCAGTGAACAGGAACAATCTGACTCTGCAGCCAGGCCGAGGGAACTCACAGACACTCTGTAATGCGGCCTGTGTCGCCCAGTTGACACAAGCAGCTGAGATGGTCTAGGCAGGGGCCTAAACAGCAGACAGGTGGACTCAGATGCTGCAGTAACACATAATGGAGGCAGTGAGGTGGAAACACTGCAGGTAGCAAGATAAATGCAGACAGACAGAACTGTGGTATAATACTGCAGGGCTGAATGGAGACAGGATCCAGATTCAATAACCAAAGTACTCAGTAGACCGGCAAGCACTAGGAACTGAACACAGCAAACATACACTGGTAGTGACACAGTATAACCGGCAGTGAATTCAGGGCTGGCTGTATACTTATGCGATGCTGGATCCAATCAGCTACAATTCCTAATCAAAGGCATGTGTGTACCTGCTCTGCAGAGAGACAGCTAGTTAATTAGTGAACACATGAACCAACACACACAGACAGAAATGAATGACACAGACAAGACAGGATTTCCAGCTTCCTGCAAAAAGCTAGAACAAGGATAGGACTAATGCAGTATCCCAGTAACAACTATGACTGGGAACTGCCACCAAGATGATTTGCTAACCGCAAATCCTAACAGAAGGCCGATGTACCAGGTCTTATGTCAGGCCATGTAAAAAAATCACCTTTTACCCTGTTAAAGAAAAAAAATCTAAAGCTAAGTCAGCTTTAGAGAAACAAAATATTGGCAATATGCCATTCACTACACGAAGTTGCAAGGAAAGGATAAGGCCTTGGCCTTTATTTATGACTGGTGGTTCTAGTTGTGATGAATTAAGCCCTTCTGCTTGTAGAAGAGGTACAAAAAAATGTAAATTTGTCTCCTAAAAGTCACAGATCCTCGAGGAGAGTCCAAGTGTGTCCACGGTTGCCATGTGTGAGCCTGACCTTTCTAATACTGTACTTGAAGAGGATCCTCCTTCCACCATTTGTGTGCCCTCTGCAAATGAGGGGATGAGCAGCACAAGTCAACATGCTGACGTAGAAATCGAGGATGCTTCTGTGGAATTGCACGAGGAGGATGAGGAAGATATTTATGTAGTTGGCGATAACAAGAAGGATGATGAGGATGTTGATGATGGTGAGGATGTTGATGGCGAAGATGTTTGTGTAAAAGCTGTAAATCAGACAACAGTTATTGCCCATGGTGGGAAAAATCCCATGGTTGCCATGCCTGGGCAAAGAACCAAAAAATCCATTTCTCATGTGTGGAATTACTTCCATCCAAATCCAGACAACCTTTGCCATGCCATTTGTAACCATTGCCATGTAACAGTGAGTAGAGCAGTGTTTCCCAACATCGGTCCTCAAGGCACACTAACGGTCCTGGTTTTAGTGATATCCATGGTTGAGCACAGATGTTAAATCAAAATAACTGAATACTAATTAAGTCACCTGTGCTCAAGTTTGGCTATCCTTAAAATCTGGACTGTTAGTGTGCCTTGAGGACCGTGGTTGGGAACCCCTGGAGTAGAGGTAAGGACCATAACCATCTAGGAACCTTCTCCTTGTTACGTCACTTGCAGCGCATTCATCAAATTGGAAAGGGTATTTCAAATTCTGAAATTTTGAGGACAAAAACTGAACAATAATCAGTCCAGTGTCACCTAGCTGCTCCCTTCTATCTGGATCCAAGTGCCTGCAATCTCCATCACCAACACCTGCAACATCATCAACATCCTCATTCGTGATCGGAAGTAGTCCTGCATCCAATTCCATAAGAATAACTGACTCCTCTCCTCTACGTGGTTCCTCAGAAGAATCCTTGAGTTCTACGCCTGTTGCTGCTGCTGAGGGTGGATCTTCATCCCAGAAAGGGACCAAGAAGACTACTACTAGTAGTAATTTAAAAAAACAATTGACAGTCCTTTGATAGAGGAAGTAAGTATAACAGCTGTCACCAAGTTTCACAGCGGATCACTGACACCATGACGGCTGTGCTAGTATTAGATGGTGAAATAATAGAAAATGAGGATGATAGTGTGGAGGAAGTGCAAAAGGAGGATGATAGTGTGGAGGACGCGAATGAAGACAGGGGTGGATTGGGAGTCCGTTGAGGGGGTGTGGTCTGTTGAGGGGGGTGGGATCCCTCAAGGGCCTGATTCTGTTGGACACAGTTGCGGCCTTCCTTGCGTCTTTGCTGTTGTTGCGTTAGCAAAAACAAACACATTGGCATTCACAGGGAAAAAATCCACACTGGCACCCACAACAAAAAAATAAAACACATTGGCCACCAACATAAAAAAAACATATTGGCCCCCATAGGAAAATAGTAACACACTGGCACGCACAAGAAAAAAACAGGAAAAAATAATACATAATTGCCCCAGTCCCCCACAGCAGACTGACCTGTCTGCAGTACTTGCTGACATGGTTGGCTCTGCCCCCCAAGAGTGATGTGTGTTCAGCAGTCGTGGTACAAGAGCTGTTGGGCGCTGTAGTTTATTGTGATCACTGCGGTGCCCAGACTGGCAGCAGTGCTATTGTATGTAATCTGGGTTGGCGGGGGGAACAGTGTCTACAGGGCCGGGGGGTAGTGTATGTCCCTGAGGCCGGAGAGGTGGGGTGTGGTAGTAGGGCAGGTAGTGTATGTCCTTTTGGCCGAGGAGAGGGTGGGGACATAGGGAGGAGAATGTACGTCCCTGAGGGGGTAGTTTAGCTCTATTGAGTCGGGGGGGGGCAAGGTTGTTTAGCACATGTCCCTAGAGTTGGGGGAGTCAGGCAAGTAGTACATGCTCTCTTATATTACAACATCACTTCATTGGGCATGACAAACAAACTTATATTTATGTTATATATTATATCTATTATGGCAGAGGGGGGGTAATAAATGTACCTGGGCAGGGGGGTTATATGGGCATGGCAAATAAATATATTTCATATATTTATTAGGGCAGGGGGGATCGGGTGGGTAGTACATGTACCTGGGCAGGGGGGTTATATGGACATGACAAGTAAACTTACATTTATTATATATTACATTTATTGGGGAGGGGGATCAGGATCGGGCAGATAGTACATGTACCAGGGTATGGGGGTTATATGAGCATGACAAATAAACATTTATATATTTTATTTAATTGGTCGAGGGGGGGTATCAGGATCGGGTGGGTAATACATGTATCTGTGCAGGGGGTTCATATGGGCATGACAACCATATTTTGTTTACATATCATATTATACTTATTAGGTGGGGGGGCGGGGAAGATCATGATCAGCTGGGTAGTACATGTACCTGGGGTGGGGGGTAGGAGTGTATGTCACATTGGCTGGGAGGGGGGAGGCAGTTTATGTCTAGGGGGAGTGGACAGAATATACTCAATGTGATCTGCCACTGCTTCCGGATGCCGGCGCCACCTCCAATAGTTTATCTGCTCGCCGCTGGCACTGTGCTGCTGCGTCTGCACACTGTGTGTAGTGTGATCTCTCTGCAGGTCGAAGGCTGGAGGTGAGCCGCAGGGAGCTGGAGGCGGAGCCGTCAGTGGTTACTGACAGCGCCAGCTTCGCAAAGGCTTATGGGCAGCAGCTCCCACATCAGCCTTTTTTTTTTCTTTTAACCTCTGAGCTGCCTTCTGTTGCGCTTGAGCAGAAGCTGTGCAGCTGCCTGATCGGAGCTGATGTCCGATCATGGCAGTGGGATGGGGGAGCGGAGGTCCGGGGGAGAGGGGGGTTCAATCAATGAAGGGCATCCGCGGCCACCAAAGGGACCAGCCCAGTGGGAATTGGCCCGGTGTCCCGGCGGCCCAATCCGCCCCTGAATGAGGATGTTGATGATGAGGATTTTGTTTGCATAAATCAGCCACCAGTGTTAGCAGTTCTTGCTCATGATAAAAAGAAAGCCAGAAAAGCCACGTCTTGGGCGTGGAATTATTTTAATCTAAATTCTGACAACAGTTGTGAAGGCATCTGTTCCATTTGTAAAGCCAAGTTAGCAGAGGAAGGAACGTTAACCATCTAGGCACGTCCTCCCTGTTACGTCATTTGCAGCGAGTTCGTGCAATTTGTTTAACAAAATTATAATAATTTGTAAATTAATAACAAGCAGTCCAGTATCAGCTACCAGCAGTTTGGACCAGCACATGCAATCTTCACCACCAAAACCCTCATCATCAACCTCCTCCTTAATAATTGAAGGTAGTCCTTCCAAAAAATGTTTTGTGGGGGCCCATACAAACCAAGGACTTCAGCCACGAAAGTGTCAGTCCTAGTCGCTAAAGTGCTGGGTTTGCTAAACTGTGCATGTCCTTTTTAATATCCCACATAAGAGTGGGTGGGAGGGACAAATCCATCTTGCACATCTTTTCTTTACATTTTGCACAACTTGGGGCATTGGTGACTGACATTATTATAGTTTATTAAACTGCCATCCTGTCTGCCATTGCTGTGTGGCAATGTTTCATAGATGTCCTATATTCTTTTAAACTGCCGTGCGTTTGTGCCGCTGCTCTGTTGCTTACTCTAGCCAGCCAGCTCACTGCAGCCTTTGGCCTGTATTGGTGAAAAATAGTGAAATCAATATTGTGAGCTGTGAGGTGGTTAAAAATGCGTGGAAATGCCTGAAAATGATTGTTATTAAGGTTAATAATACTGTAGGAACAAAAACAGGCCCAAATGTTGAGGTTTTAGCTGTTTATATAATTTTTTGGAAAAAATACAGATCCAAAACCAAAAACAAAACCAAACAAAAACCAAAAAACACCAAGGTAAAAGATCCAAAACCAGAGGAGATACAGATCCAAAACCAAAACACGGGGGTCGGCGCACATCTCTAGTTATATTTCAGGGCCAGTGCTGTTATGCAGCAACAATAGCTGCAGCTGTCAAAATCAATAGCTGCAGTTGTCGGAATGGTCAGTGCCACTGACCATTCATACACTGCACACACCACTTCTGCACCCCTGTCACTCTGATCACCTCCATGCAATACTGCATGCAAGGAAGCAGTAACTGCAGCACATAACATGTGCAGTTACAGATTTCACAGCTATCGCTACTTCATACTTCCCCATAGTAAGAAGAAAGCCAGGCAAAGTAAAAAAAAATCTATATATATATTATGAATGCAATAGTAATTTTAGTATATAGGGTATCTATTAAAAAATATACAAAATATATAGACCCCCAAAACATCTTATAGACAGTGACATAGCAAGCTTCTTACAGGAGGGGGGAGCTGATATAGAAAAATAGAGCCACTACTATTCATTCAATCATGCATACCCTACCCAGGCATGAGGGCTTGACCTAAACCACACCCTGCTGTTACCCGCACACAGTATATATGTAAAAACCTACACTGTCATATCTTCTCTTTTCAATTCATTATCTCGGGCTCCTCTTTTTTTGGTTACAATGAAGCTAGAAATGCTACTTTCACCAAGTTTAAATTATTTGTGCTGATTCAAATATATGATGTTACAGCATTTCCTGAGCAACTTTCAATCAAAGCCAAATAGCAGCCTGTATGAGCTTATCTTCTATTTCCTTCTCCAACTTCCTGCTGAATTAATATAGCCTCAGAGATATAATTAAGCAGTGAGCACAGTATGAAAAGAAAGGTATTAAGATCATATTCATAACACTGTTTAAAATGAGGCATACAAGAGTTTTGCAAAGACCAAAAATCCCACACCAAGCTTTTAGTAGATGTAAATAACACAAGGGGAATATTATCTATAATATTCAGCTTAGAGGGTAAATTTTCATGCCTATAAGTGAGTAATTTTTGACACCCACTGATTCATTTATATATGCAAAATTCCAGAAGAGAGAAATAAGGGAACCGGTTTTAATTGGGTGCACTCATATTCCCAAATGCTGATTATTGCTTAATATCTTTTAAAATCCTATTTATTAAATATCTGGAATATTTAAGCAATAATCAGTATTTTCATTATTACATGGGAATTAAGATACCTGTTTTTTATTGCATATCGAATAAAGAAATGATTTTAAATAGAATTATACATTTGTTTTGGGAATATGAGTGAACCCAATTGAAACTGATTCTTTCTCTCTTCTGGAATTTTGCACTGTTTAAAATGACTCAACTTAATAAACCTATTTTTATTAAATACAGCAATATACAGGATGACACATGCCTATTAAACAAAGTAGGGTTGTGTTAAATTGTTATGTTATTTTATATGAGGAATGTATTTTAAAGTTGATTTCTTAGATGAATTACAGTATGGTTCCAAAAACTATAGTGATGGTATAAGAATCATAGCAATCAAAAAGGCACAAGTCTATGTTTTACTATAGTAGATATTAATGGGGGTAGTGCCCAGGACTTAGAGCAATATCAAAAAAGAAACAAATTTATAACAAGGTTCAGTGAAAACAGGAGAATGGACATTGCCCCATACTTTCCTACCCACCCAGAATGGCCGGGAGGCTTCTGAAAATCGTATGGCGGTCCCAGCTGCCCAGAACGGTGGACAAGTCTCCCAGAGGCTGGGATCACCCGGCCACGCCCACCAACTTCCCCAGCGAGGTGGGCGACACAGGCGGCCGATCACGTATTCATCGTGGATCTACCCCCTCATTTCACAATTCCAGTAATCTTGGTATTGCATAGCGTGGGATGGGGCCACAATGACACAATCGCATTGCTTGCCCCCATATCCACCCACCTCCACCGAGATCTTCGCCCACCACCCACCTCCACCGAGATCCGCCCTCCTGCAGTACCGACCTGACTGCCTCCTACCGGAGGAGGAAGCCAAAAGGTCAAGTATGTGCTCCAGACTACCCATGACCTCAGACCAAGTAACCAGAAATAGACACCGATTTCTCATATCCCTGTTTATACTGTAGGACAAGTTACCCAGGGTAGGAATTTAATAGTGTTCGTTGGTGGCTCTGACTAATGGAAAGACAAACGGACCAATTAAATTGTTACTCTGGGTGCAATAGCCATCGGAGCCAGCATTTCTGCTCGCACCGTCCTGTCGTGGCGAGCAGAAATGCGTGATAAGTCCTGATTGACAGCGCATTTGGGCACCCTAACTAGGACTTTAGATGGGTATAGCCATTTTACGCTGCAAAACCCAGTCTACTTGGGCACGGCAAGCACAATAATTAATGGGCACCCAAAAACAATTGAATTGCAACATTGGGTGCCCATTAATTAGCATGCCTTGAAAAAAAAACATTTTAATCGACCCCTTAGTTAGCAAACATGCAGGAATTATTGTATGCTACTTATTTACTAGAGTCTCATCAAATGGGCTTCACCAACTAGACTATTCAAGAGCTTACTGTAAACACAACCCTGATATCTGCCCAGGGCAATGCTCGGTGGCGTGACAGCTCCTCCTACCTCCAGGACTGCCGGGAGCCAAAGCGCAATGTTAACTTCGTGACATCATGTCACACTTTCTGCCTGGAAGAAGAAGGGTCATCGGCCCCACACATAGAGGACTATGCAGGTTGCAGTACAGGAAAGAGGAAGCTTGTAAGACAGCGGGCAGAGGCTGAAATTACAGGGGGGAGGGGGGGCTTGAAAGACAGGTACAGGAGGCTTGACAAACAGGTGGTGGAGGCAGGAAAGACAATGGGGGAAAGAGGCTGGAAATACAGAGGGGGCAGAGGCTAGAAATACCGAGGGGGGGCAGGAGGCTAGAAAAATGGGACAAAAGCTTGAAAGACAGATGGCAGGGGCAGGAAAACAGTGGGGGACAGGGGTTGGAAATACAGATGGGGAAAGTTGACTTGAAAGACAGATGGCAGAGGCAGGAGGCTGGAAATACAGGAGGCTTGAAAGACAGGTAGCAGAGGAAGAAAAGACAGTGGGACAGGAAGCTCAAGTGACATTGGGCAAGAGCTGACACGGAGTAGGAGGCAGGAATGACACAGAGAGCTGGAGGTGAAGCAGAGCAGGTAGCTGGAGGCAACATGGAGTTGGAGGCTAGGGGGGGTTCATGGGGCAGGACATGATACAGAGAGCAGGAGGCTGGAGATAACAACACAGGGAGCTGGAAGGGACATGGGGCAGGAGATAATACAGGGAGCTGGAAGGGACATGGGGCAGGAGATGACACAGGGAGCTGGAGGCAACATTGGGCAGGAGGCTGGAGAGACACAAGGCTGGAGGTGATTAGAGAAGGAGGTAACATAGGGAGCAGGAGGCTGGAGGCGACATGGGGCTCAAGACTTGAGAGAAACGGCATATAGCTTGAAAGACACAGGGATGAATTGGACACAGAGCAGAAGGCTGGAGTGACATGGACAGGAGGCTGGAGGGGACATGGGGTATGAGTTTGGTTGAACTTCTGTTGTATGATAATGACATTGGTTATATTCCTACACAAACAGGCATCTCCTGGAAAATGGGATTTCTTACATGAATAGTGAATACCGACTGTCTGCCCAAAGAGGATCAATTTCTTCAGAGGTTCCCCAACGCAAAGAAACCACTATATAGGTAAGGTGTACACACACACTGTGCCTGTGCCAAATACATAGTATATGTGTATTATATAGTACGTGTTGGGGTTTTGAAATTGAATTGCAGAAAGAGAGTACAATGAGCTGCAAAACAAAAATGTGGAAAAGCAATTCCACAGATGATATCTTTTGTGTTGCAGCTCATTGCTCTCGTTCTACAATTCCAAAACCCCAGCATATCTACTATGTGCAATTCTATTTGGCACAGGTACTATGTAAACAGTCCAGTCACAGTGATCCTATGTGCAGAACGGGTCATGTGATCTCGCTCACAGACCACCCCAAGTCGCAGCATGATTGACATGCTGCCCCATTTGAGGGAGGCGGAACGGGGGCATGCCTGGTCGCCGTTTCTGGAAACAGGGGCAGACACAGATTTCTGGCCTCTTGCATGACCAGACACCGGCCAGGCTGCGGGAAGCTTCAGCTCCCGCAGCCTGACCAAAGGTGCAACCATCGCGACTATTGGTCACAATGGTCGTGATGGTGATCCCAATCTGCCACGCCGTTGCAGTGCTGAGATCACAAATGTAGCAAGGAGCTGCCTGACACCTTCTTCTGCATTTGCATCTGAGATGGACAGATCTGCACAGCCGCTTGTGTGCAGTTCTGCAAATCTATCCATCTCTGAATCAGGCCCAGCAATTACTAAGAAGTAGCAAGCTTCACTTATTTGGTATATTATGAAATGGGAAAAATTGGTGAATACAGTTTAGAATGTAATTCTGGGGAGTCAATTCTATTAAGTGCAAAGGGTGCGAGTTGCCGTTGCAACAGCGCTAAAACGCCGGCAATGGACCGACACCTCAAACCCTTCGCGGTCCGCTCTGACACCAAATTGGCTGAATTTAGCTCGGCGCCCTATGGAGCTGCGAGCAAAACTCAGTGAATCCAGGCTGACGTAAAGTGTGGCCATTGCCGCGATGACTTGGACCGGTGAGATCATCGTGGTTAATAGGATTGACCCCTAGGACTGCTTTTATGATTGTCTTTTCTCTCACCAAATGAAAATCTACAAATAGCTAAGATACTCAGAGTGCATATAAAAAATATTATCAGTTTGACCACCATGTTGCATAACTATAAAGTTACCCCATTCATTAAGTGTTAATAAACAGACTTACAGTATGTATTATTTTAATTGTCACTGTAAAATTCCATACAAATCTATTGTAGCAATATACAGCACCCGCATGTTGCACACCATTAACTTCCTGGCAGGTATTATACTGTATGTACTTATGTCCTCGTGTTTTATAGCAGATTACAGTCAGGATTATCTATTACACAGAATTATAGGCACTGTGTGTCCTAGAGACTTTTACCTACTTTGCCCTCACCTGACTGCTTCAGTCACTTTTTTTTATCAGCCCATGACCCACCTTTGGGTTGGGTCTAGTTTCTGTCTAGTAATGTTTACCAATTTAGGAAATCATTACATGTCAAGGTGAAATATTCAACAGAACATAATCTGGAACACATCTTGTAACCTGGTTAAATAGTCAGATGAATGACTGATTTCTATGTCACTTAGGCCTCAATGAGTTCAAAATAAGATAATTATAATAAAATTATAATACAAATATTACTAAAATTGAAACAAACTGTAGATGCAGTAAAGCTCTATCTGAAAGAGTTTATAGGCGGAGATTTAGCAGTGTATGTTTTGCAAACTTCCTCACATCAGATGCGGTTTCCAAATCCAAATTGCATGATTCACAATACTGCAGTTTGGTGTGTGAGGGGCTTATTTGTCAGTGGCAGTGTGGGCGCCCGAAAGTAACATTCCTTATTGCCGGCGATTCAAAATGTTTTAAGTAGGGACAATTTATTTATTAATGTAGTCCAGCTCAAGTGTTCACTCCCTAATAAAAATTGATGCCCTGATATAAACGAACAAGTACTACCACATTAGTATAGATATAAGTAATTTCCCAGATAATTTAGAAATTATTAACACCAAAAGTATGACTTTTTTGGCCAGCATAAAAGAAAACAAAATAATGTGACCATAATAAATGCTTAAATTCTTCAGTGTGCCTTGATTCAATGTAATGAAATACATATGGGTAAGGGAAAAACACTTGAACATAAGGAGCAGCCAATCACAATGGGCTTCAATTGATCCAATTAGGAGCGAGTTCCTCACGGCGCGAGTAAGTGCAGATGTATGTCACACTTACGGTACCACCAGACTCGCATTGTCCGGGGTGCGAGGGGGTGAATTGTATGCCATTAAAACAAACCCAATGAGTTAAACTTCAGTGAGGCCAGCTAGTTAAAGGTGCACTTGGGCTGTCTGAGTCAGACGCTCACTTGCAACATCTTGCGGCTGTGCATTTCCATCTCTCTGTATCTTTAAACGCACCATCAAAACTTGCACCAGCCCTATGGCAGGTGCAGTTTTTCAACTGACCATGGCCTCCTGTGTGAGCGGCTGTGCGTCTTTGGATGCAGCTGCTGTCAGCAACACGCTCACATCTGCTTAGCAACCCCTGGGGCGCCGAGAGGGGGGGAGCGGGTACTAATTACCCTGGCCCGCTCCCCCTCCCTCTTACGTCTCAGCAGCCCAGCACGCGCTGCTGTGTGCTGGGCTGCACTGGGAGACTGCTCGCGGCTGCTAAAGCAGCAGCCAGAGCAGTCTACTATGCCTGTGGGGGGAGTGATCACGCTGATCGCGCCCCCCGTTGGCTGTGCACACAGTGCCCCCCTTCCCAGCGCACAGCAAAAATTATTTGTTTTCCTTATTTTTTTCTAAGGGGGCATGATTAGGCCACAACCCCTGTCACCTGGACCCGGCGCAGCTGTCGGCGGCCCTGAGCAACCCTCCTGTTACCTCCCAGCAGCACTTAATGAATTTCACATACCCTGCGTCCACATCTGTTCTGCGTCTCTAAGCACTAACTGCCGGGACGCATACGCTGTGAGGCTGGGATGCATGCGCAGAGTTCCCACGTTGGCCCCGATGTGGGACTCCGGAGAGGCAAGTATAATATGGGTGCATCGGTCAACTGTGTGCAGGATCTACACTGCATCCAACTGAAAATCAGGCCCTCAGTATCTATGGCTCTTTACTCAAACGGCTTGATTCCGAGTCAGACACAGAGGGCATAGGGTCCAAGTTTGGAAAATGTGCGAGTATAGAGCTATACTCTCACATTTTTAGAACTCACCCTATATAATAGGGTGCGAGAACATGCAAATTTGCATGTTTCTCACACACCCGCAACTCACAATGGCAAAACACGCATCCAGATGTTTTGCCATTATGACGATACAACTCGGGCAATGTAATAGAGTGCGCGTGTTTAACGCGCACACTATTACTGACTGAAAACTAAAAAAAAACAATAGACCTGCACAGAGGCATTTCTAGAGAGGAGGGGGCCTGTGCGCAGTCTCCGTCATGGGCCCCCTCTTCTCCGTCAGTGTCACGACCCTGGCTAGTTTTTCACCTTTTGCCTTACCCCTGCCAACTGTCCCATGGATCTGTATATGTAATTCGCCTGGGAGATCTGTCCTGATCATGCTGGCTGCAATATTTCTGTGTATGCATTTGGACTGTGCTCTCCTTTCCACAGTGACTACTCACCTGCATCCTTTCCTGTCTGTGAACACTGCTAGTCTTGATTGGAATTGCAGGTGTAGTTCTGACTCTCAAAATGCAGATATGTTTGCTCCCTCTGCATGTTGTGCCCTCCACCACTCAGAATGCTACTGCCAGACCACCTGACTTTATCCACCAATTCCTGCGAGACCCAGGGTATAAGCATTCTCCTCTGATAGCATTCAGGGCCTGAACATCTCGTTACTTCCCGTGGTGTACAGATTGTGCTATTTATGTCTCCCTGTGTACAAGTGTATCCCAGGCTCCTGCTGGCTGCAACCTCTGGTGCATCCAGAAATCCTGCCTCCTTCTCAGACCAGTTCATCTAGTAATCCTGTTAACAGCTATACCTGGCATATCCAGAAATCCTGCTGATTCCCAGACCAGTTCATCTAGTAATCCTTCTAACAGCTATACCTGGTATATCCAGAAATCCTGCTGGTTCCCGGACCAGTTCATTCAGCAATCCTGCTAATAGCTATACTTGGTGCATCTGGGTAGCCTGCTGGTTCCCAGACCAGTTAATTCAGCAATCCTGCAAATAGCTATACCTGGCACATCCGGAAATCCTGCTGGTTCCCAGACCAGTTCAGTCAGCAATCTTGCTAACAGCTATACCTGGTGCATCTGGAAATCCTACTGGTTCACAGTCAAATTCAGCAAGCCTTCCTGCCAGTCCCAGTCCAGTTTCTCCAAGTTATCTACTGGTTCTCAGTCCAATTCTGCAAGCCTACCTACTGGTATCCCGTCCAGCTCAGCAAGCCTACCTGCCGGTCCCAGTCCGTTTCCTCCAAGTTATCTATTGGTTCTCAGTCCAATTCTGCAAGCCCACCTACTGGTACCCTGTCCAGTTCAGCAAGCCTTCCTGCCGGTCCCAGTCTGGTTCCTCCAAGTTTTCTACTGGTTCCACTCCAACGTTACAAGTTTCCTGCTCCTGTCATTTATCCTCAAAGGCAGTTCTCACTGCCATACAATTCTTATGCAAATAGAGCTATTTACCTCATCCCAGGTTCCAGTCAAGCCGGTCTCCACTGAATCCAGTTCAACACCTGAGTCAGGTAAGTCTCAGACACCAACCGTGACAGTATGTTCAGGCCTAACGATGGTGGCAGATCAAGCACAACATATACTGGACCAAACGCTTTCCGGAACCTGGTCGCTCGCTTGGATTCACAGGAGGCGGTACAGCATCAAGTGCTACAGCTTTTGAAAATTCTGACTAGTCGGCTAGATGATACTCAAATCATACCTGAACCCCTAACTACCTTCCATCAACTGCTGGAACAGCTACAAGCTCTACTCATCAAAATTTTTCGGATCATTCCTGAGTTTCTTAGAGCTACCTCTGTCTCAACTAAAACCTCTGCCTTGGAATCCCTAAGAACCAAAGATTCTTTCATACCAAGTAAAGTGAGACATCAAAGTTACCCGCGCCACAGGCTCCCTGTGGCTGAACGCCAGCGGCGCAAAGATTTACACCTCTATCTCTATTGTGGAAGTTCTGACCACTTAATTAAAGACTGTTCCCTTTGTAATTCCAACAGTAATACCCATTGTCAACGTCTCAGTGCCCATTCCAGTCCCAGGCCGGATTCTGCCTGTTTCGGTCCCAGCCCGGATTCTGCCAATTCCGGTGCCAGCCTGGATTCTGCCCGTTCCGGTCCCATCCTGAATTCTGCTGGTTGCAAGATGGATGAAGCTTCTTCAAGTTTCGTTCCCCAGGAGAGGATTTCAAGTTTCGTTCCCCTGGAGAGGATTTCAAGTTTCATTCCCCAGGAGGGGGTCTCAAGTCTCATACCCCGAGGGGGTTTCAAGTTCCGTTCCCCAGGAGGGATTTAAAGTCTCATACCCCAAGAGGGGGTTTCAAGTTCCTTTCCCCAGGAGGGGATTTCAAGTCTTATGGCCCAGGAGGGGTTCCTATTCTCATACCCCAGGAGGGGGTTTTAAATTTCGAGCCTCAAGAGGGGGTCTCATGTTTCTCACCCCAGGAGGAGGTTACAAGCTTTGCATCCCAGGAGGGGGACTTGAGTCCCACTCCCCAGGAGGGGGTTTCAAGTCTCATACCCCAGGAGAGGGTTTCAGGTTCCAGTTCCCAGGGAGGAGCAGTAATAATTCTGATCATGGTTCCTGTTCAGCATCTCCTGAGAATATTGTTCCAGTGGACGACAATCTCTGTAGTCTGTTCTCAGCTTTGATTGTTGATGTTACTGTCTCTAGCTCCTCTGGACCTCTTCCAGTTCCATCAATTGGTCCAAATACCGAACATCTTTCAGCTTCAGTTATTTCGACCCCCCATCAATCTGAGCATCCTCAAGTTTCCTCCAGCCCTACACCTGAATGTGCTCCACAATCCTCGAGCGCACAGGATTCGTTGGATACTACAGCATGCATTTATTTTGATGGGGACTTATCACAATACTATGCATTAATGAAGCAATACTCTGCCATCATGGAAGCAGATCCAACTTGTGGTATCACCCATACCAGCATTGCTAAGTTCCTTCTCCTTTCCTTTAAAGATAAGGCATTGGACTGGGCCAATCCTATCATCGAGTCTAATGATCCAATGCTTCTAAATATAAAGACTTTTAGTGAAGCTGTTATCAAAAAATTTGGTCCCAAGCCTGTAAAACAAAATTCTAGCGAAGTTCTCAGTTCCACAATTTTGTCCAAGCAGTCTGTTTGTTCTACCAAGAAATCATCCTCTGCTGAGTCCTCCAATCCCCTGAAGTCTGAACAAGGTCAAGTTTTCAAGGGCCAGCGTGCTGAATTCCAGGCCCAGCCATCCAAGAAAAGCAGCACTATAGAATTTGTATCCCTGAACATGAGATGTGTGCACACCTCCTTGTCCCCTTCGTACTACTGTACCTCCCAAAATACCGACTCTGACAAAGTTTCTAGTGAGAGGTGGTCACCCTCTGATATTAGGCTCCAATATTCCATGTGTATGGGACAGAATCAATCACTCCAGGAGAAGAAGTCTCAAGGAACCTTTGGGAACCAACCATCTAACACCATCAAAATTGGTCATGTTTCGCTTAGTTCCTCCCAGGAGTCCTATCAGTTTTCAAGTCCTACTAAGCCTTCCATTCTACTTTTAGATACTGACTCAGAATCTGAGTTCGATCATACACACGATAATTCTCCATTCCCTGAAGACCATCTGTTGTTTGACCCTGTCCTTCCCGGTCACGTATTTCCACGGGAGTTACCAGAGTTTCCATGTCTGTTGGTTGGCACAAAACATTCTCGCAGCAAAAAGAAGAATCGGTGAAGGTCTTGAACTATCTCCTTTGAAGAATTTCCACTCCAGGTATCCCAATAAAATATGAGAATTGGGACGATGTCTGAAGAGATGTTTTCAAGAGTTATGGTGTCCCTGTGTTTGACGCTCCTTGAATGTCATGTTTGGAAGAAAGTTTTTCAGTTTTTCTGGTATCCCATTTTTTCAAGTTCTCTTATGTATCTTTTTGGGTGTTCGGAGTCCACCCATAAAGAGGTGGGTACTGTCACGATCCTGGCTAGTTTTTCACCTTTTGCCTTATGACTTACCCCTGCCAACTGTCCCATGGATCTGTATATGTAATTCGCCAGGAGATCTGTCCTGTTCATGCTGGCTGCAACACCTCTGTGTACGCATTTGGACTGTGCTCTCCTTTCCACAGTGATTATTCACCTGGGTCCTTTCCTGTCTGTGAACTCTGCTAGTCTTGATTGGAATTGCAGGTGTAGTTCTGACTCACAGTACTGCATATATGTTTGCTCCCTCTGCATGTTGTGCCCTCCACCACTCAGAATGCTACTGCCAGACCACCTGACTGTATCCACCAATTCCTGCGAGACCCAGGGTATAAACATCCTCCTCTGATAGCATTCAGGGCCTGAACATCTCGTTATTTCCCGTGGTGTACAGATTGTGCTATTTCTGTCTCCCTGTGTACAAGTGTATCCCAGGCTCCTGCTGGCAGCAACCCCTGGTGCATCCAGAAGTCCTGCTGGTTCCCAGACCAGTTCATCTAGTAATCCTGCTAACAGCTATACCTGGCATATCCAGAATTCTGCTGGTGCCCAGACCAGTTCATCTAGTAATCATGCTAACAGCTATACCTGGCATATCCAGAAATCCTGCTGGTTCCCAGACCAGTTCATTCAGCAATCCTGCTAATAGCTATACTTGGCGCATCCAGAAATCCTGCTGGTTCCCAGACCAGTTAATTCAGCAATCCTGCTAATAGCTATACCTGGCGCATCTGGAAAACCTACTAGTTCATAGTCAAATTCAGCAAGCATTCCTGCCGGTCCCAGACCGGTTCCTCCAACTTTTCTACTGGTTCCACTCCAACGTTACAAGTTTCCTGTTCCTGTCATTTATCCTCAAAGGCAGTTCTCACTGCCATACAATTCTTATGCAAATAGAGCTATTACCTCATCCAGGGTTTCAGTCAAGCCGGTCTCCGCTGAATCCAGTTCAACACCTGAGTCAGGTAACTCTCAGACACCGACCGTGACAGTCAGACAGCTCACTGAATGTTGTGCGGCCAGCGCCACACTTATACTCTGGGAACTAGAATGTGCCCAGAATCTATAGCGCATGCGCAGATCAAAGGGAAAATGGCTGCGGTGGCCATTTTCTCTGTACTGCGCATGTGCAAATGACAGGAAAATGGCCGTGGCGGGCATTTTACAGCCGTTTTTACATTGCAGACACCGGTGCCGACGTGGGACTCATGAGAGGTAAGTATAATATGGTGCAGTGTGTGCGGTGCGGGACCCCTGTGGACTCAATAAAAATATGCTCCTGGACCTGCTTCAGGTTAGCGAGTATAGCCTGAACAGGTCCGAGTTACACAGAAACATGCACGGATCCATGAGATCTGTGCATGCTTCTGTGAGTATAAAAATAGTAAAATGTAAAAATGAAAAAAAAAAAATTGCGTCTTCTTGTCAAGTAGCATCCACGTAACCTGTAAAATAAATAAGTCCATACTCACCTACCCCTTGTTCCGGTCCTCTACTGTCTCGGAAAGCATCCACATCTTTCGGAAAAAATACGCCACTACCTGAGCCCATAGGTGGGGGGAAAGGGGGGATGTTCCAGGTGCGCGAACCCCACTCCGACCCCCCCAAAAATAAAAATAAAATAAATCTCGAACAAAATGGCCTCTGCAACTTCCCAAAAAGCTCACCTTCTCTCTACAACAACACAACATGTTGTCTGAAATGGAGTTGCTGTGCATACCTAACTGCAGCAGCTCCTCCCAGTTGCTAAGCATAGGCGAAACTACACATTTGGTAATGGGTGATCCTACTTCCAACCTCTCGCCAGAACTTATTTTGCATTGGAAGTTTTCCATTGTGTTTTGTGACCATTATTTAGGCAGCAAAGATTTGTAGCATTATACCTGTTATCAGGTCATCCTTTCTGACTCCTGGTTGAGGTGAATAGCCGAGGGCCTGGGGGCCGACTAGGCCCCCATGTCCTTTAGGATTATGATAGAGTTTGACGAGTCCTGTGCATGCGCAGATGCTCCACCATCGGAAATGTGTGTAAACCATCATATTTACGTACATTTCTGAATCAAGCCCTAAGTTCAAGTAATCTTAATGCATTGTTTTCAGCAATACAAACACCAATCATCTTTGCATTCATTTTTGTCCTTTGAAAATGTAACATTTCTCTGCCAAAGAAAATGGGTGTGATGGCTGTTTACTTTCCTGCTATGAAGTGAAGACTAATCTCTGTATTCAGTGGTGGTTCTAGGGGCAGGCTAACAGGGCCGTCGCCCAGAGCGCCAGCCCCTAGAGGGCGCCACTGAGCCCCCAGAAGGTACAAAAAATATAAAAAAATTCCACAATAACAAAAAAAAAACAGCGCCGGTCCCTGAACCCCACCCGCTAACCACCGCAGGGAGGTTCCATTTGCTGGTCACCCGCTGATATTTGTTATCAGCGGGTACCAGGCTCCCTCCCTGCAGCGGCAGCCGAAAGCTGGAGCTCACCCCTGAGCTCCGGCTCCCGCGAGAGCACTATGGGAGGGACGTCATGACGTCTCTCCCATAGATCCCAGTAAAGGGCATTACTGTGTAAGACATACTGTGTAAGGCGCATTACTGCACATGGCAACTATTCGCCATGAGGGGAGAGCTTGGGGGAAGCTGCAAGAACACGCCCTTTCCGGAAGCGCTCGCAGCATGCGCAGAGGAACACCATCTAAAAAAAGTTATTCATGTATTTTTTTTTTTTTGGGGGGGGGGGGCGCGACTGGGAAGTTTCGCCCTGAGCTCCACAATGTCTGGAACCGGCCCTGTCTGTGTTGCAGTGGTTTCCAAACATTTTTGAATCAAGGCACCCAGAGTATCAGCATTTTTTCCACAGTACCTCTAGGCTTATTTAGAAACTCAGCAAAAATTAAGTTATGTGGTGGTGGAAAGGGTTGCGCATCTTTGTCCACATATTTTATGATTGGCACTAGAACTGGTTCTCATATTCAGGGCCGTCAAGAGCTGCGCTGGGCCCCGGTAAAAAAGGGGCGTGGCCTTTATCACAGGAGGCGTGGTCATGCCCCCTTAGATTAAAAAAAGAAACGTTTTGCAACCTTGGCGAGGAAGGGGGGGCGCAGTTAGCCCCCTCAACCCGGCGCATAACCATTGGGGGGCGCGATCAGCTTGATCGCTCCCACCACAGGCATGCTGTAGGAGACTGCTGTGGCTGCTTCTTAGCATCTGCGAGCAGTCTCCAGGGCAGCCCAGCCCAGCCCAGCTGGGCTGCTGTGTGATGTAAGAGGGGGGGAGCGGTTCCCGGACCCGGGCCCCCGCCGGGCCCCTCTAGCAAGCCCGGGCCCGGGTAATTTGTACCCGCTCCCCCCCCCCCCTCTCGGCGCCCCTGCTCATATTGACCAAAAATGTCTCTGATATCCATTGCGGAACACTTTTATGTATATTGAGAATGTGTAAAACCTCCGAAAATTTAAGTTTTTTGAGGTTTTACTGCATTTATCAATATGATTCAGCCAGATGCAGGAGCTGTGAGTGAGCGGCGGTGCCGCCCTCAGGGCCCTGCGCTCTGTGTGGCCGCACCACTCGCACACCCCTAGTTACGGCCCTGTGTTGTACTACACCCCCCTATTCCTGACCGAGACCCGCTCCCTAGCTCTGAGTCCCTCCTCTCCTCTGTTTATCCTTCTAAACCGTCCTATCCCACCCCCTAATTCCGGGTCCCCGCCCCATCCTCTCCAGTGTAGCTCTGTCTCTCCTTTCCTGTGCCATGGAGCTCAACAGGGACCACATAGATCTTCCTTCTGGACAGGTAAGTGCCATTGGAGGTGTGAAAATGTTTTAGTGTTATCTAGGGGGGAGGTATATATATGCAATGGGAAGGGTGTATTTGTTTTTTTATTCTGTGGGGGAGAGACATTGGTGTCTGTTTTAATTAATTTAATTAATCTGTGGTGGGGGTGGTGTATTAATTTACTGTGTGTGGGGGGGTGTATTCATTTTTTGTGTGAGAGGTGTATAACTTATATGTGGGTCCCTAATGGTCTCTGCATTATCTAGCAGTCACTGTGATGCTTTCTGCGTTATATAGTGGGTACTGATGGTCTCTGTGCGATTTAGCGCTCACCGCGATGCTCTCTGCATTATATGGTGGTTGCTTCAATGTTCTCTGCGTTATTTGGCGATCACTGCAATGGTCATTGTATTAAATGGTGGTAACTGCAATGCTCGCTATATTATATGGCAATCACCGCGATACTCTCTGCATCATATGGTGCTACTGATACCTGTGTGCTGGGAGGCCACGCCCCCTTCCCCGCAAGACCATGCCCACTTGCCAGATGTGCACAAAACTCCCTGATTTATAGTGTTTGTGTGTGGGAGGGCCCAAAGCATATTGTTGCACCTGCGCCCACCACTCACTAGTTCCGTCACTGTTAACAATACAAATCGTTTGCAATCGTTATCTCTCCACATGTAAATGGAAATATAGTGTCCCTTTTTATAAATAAAGTCAACAGACGGCATAATATATTAAAAAAGTGTCACTAAGTGTTCTATTATGTCACTAAAAAAGTGACATAACAGAAAATTTTTTGTGTCATTTTCTGAATTAGCATATGAAAGATAACAAAAAACGACAGTTTTCATCCATGTTGCCAAAACCTTGTTGACTAGTGTTATTGATGAGGAAATTATATTGTAAGGTGATCAAACATACTATGTATTTTATGGCAGTCACTGATGCTTTCTGTGTTATATGGCGGTCACCGCGATGTTCTCTGTATTATATTTCAGTCATTGCGATGCTCTATCTATAGTATGGTGGCCATTGTTATATTCTCTGAATTATATGGTCATATATGTAGAGGATGACTGCTATCTACTAGGGAGGGAGGGGGGCTGCTCTGAGGGGGGAATTCAATTAGGCACAAGTTTGGTCCCGCATGGCGAATTCACAGCAAATTTGCATTGCGAATTACATCTGCAATTCAATTCCAAACTTGCATTTCTTTAAAGTAAATTTACCTGTCTTTGTTTGCACCCCTGAGCAGGTGAAAAGGTAGGAAAAAGCTTTATATTAAGGTAAAAATTACCAGACTTGCTTCAGGACTGCTTGGATACCCCCTACCCCCCTATGACTAATTAGGCACTTGAACATTTTCTGTTAGCTTAATTGGGCCAATAATTACATGTAATTTATGGGGTGAAAAATAAATGGTCTCAAATTACCCCAAAATTAACTTTTTAGCTAAACGATGTACCCAAACTTTGCTAAAAGTATTTATTTAAAAAAAAAATGCCTTTTTAATTTTTTGTACATTTTTAGTCGCCTCAAATTACCCCAAAAGCATCTTTTTTTCTAAGTTTTTTTTTTCATTTTCCGTATAATTTCTGTCACAGAAATTAAATTACATCTTCTCATCAGATCGTATCCTGTGATTCTACTCTATGCGCAGAAACTTCATTAAACAAAGCAGTTTCCAGCGCGCAGCTGACTCTAACAACCAAGACCCAGCCCTGGAACATAGCCTCAAATCCCTACGTCTGTGACAATTTCTTTGACGTGCAGAGCCTCCCCTGTCATACTCCTGAGATTTGATTTAAAAATTATTGGAATAATACAAAGAAGATATTTCTAACCTAAATATCTTAAGAGACCTCAGAGACCCCAGGATCAGATCCCCTCACTTACTTTTGCGGGCGCTGACTCTCGGCGTCCGCCGGTTCCTGCTCTGTACTGCAGCGGCTTCATCTACTCTCCTCTCGGGTCTTGCCTGTGTCTCCTCTCCTCACCGACGTCTGCAGTCTCTCTGCTGTAGCGGGTCTGGCGTCCCATGTGGTTTGGCTGCCGCTCTCCGGGGAAGATGGGCGCAGCCATCTTGGACAGGATCATGTGGCACCACTGGAACAGCCTCTCCCCAGTCCTCAGCCAATCAGGATTCTACTACTCCTATAAAAGGACTTCCTGCAACAGTATCAAGTTGCCAGTGCAACAGGACTCATAGCCGAGTCTGTGACCCTCCTTACTGTGTTTCTCAGAGTGACCTCTCTGTGCCCTCCGTGTATTGACCCTGTGAGACTCAGTCCAGCCCAGAGTCCAACTACTCTTCGCTACCAGCCCGGAGTCCAGTTCGTCCTCCGCTACCAGCCCGGAGTCCAGTTCATCCTCTGGTACCATCCCAGAGTCCAGTTCATCCTCTGGTACCAGCCCAGAGTCCAGTTCATCCTCCGGTACCAGCCTGGAGTCCAGTTACTCCTCCGGTACCTGCCCGGAGTCCAGTTCCTCCTTCGGTACCAGCCCGGAGCCCAGTTCATCCTCCAATACTAGCCCGGAGTCCAGTTCGTCTTCCGGTAACAGGCCAGAGCCAAATTACCCTCCGGAACCAGCCCGGAGTCCAGTCACACTACAGTGCTAACTTGGAGTCCAGTTCATCCTTCATTCCTCCTGTACTAGACTATAGTATCGCAGTCAATCTGCTAGAGCTACATCTTCTCATCGGATCGGATCCTGTGATTCTACTCTATGCGCATGAACTTCATTAAACCCAGCACTTTCCAGCACGCAGCTGACTCTAACAACCTAGACCCAAGACCCACCTCGGGAACACAGCCTCAAATCCCTACATCTGTGACAATTTCTTTGACATGCAGAGCCTCTCCTGTCATACTCCTGAGATTTGATTTAAAAATGATTGGAATAATACAAAAAAGATATTTCTAACTTAAATATCTTAAGTCCCAGGTTTGTGGTGCTCCCTGGGACTACAGGGAGATGACAGATGAGGCAGCAACAGCTGAGCCTCACTTCTGTATGGTCAGACACTGCTTGCAAAGCTGGGGGCGGGGCCACACCATGGGCAGTAAGCTGCACAGAAAGAGAGCTATTAGAGGCATGCCTCTGAGTATTGGGCGCGTGCCTTGAGCACTGATAGGCACCTTGGATGTGTCATGTGACCAGGAAGTGCACTGCAGTATTTAGAGATCGGACTTCAGCAGTCAGCAGTAACAAGAGAAGACACAGTGATGCAGGTAGGAGAATCTATGGACACTGAAGCTTAGTGTAGTGAGGGGAGAGTTACAGAGAGTAGGGGGTGAGACAGGCTCCCAGCACTCAGACCCATCTCCATGTGTGCCTCCCCAGCCACTGACCTCACCGCACGTCACTGGCAAAGACTCAGGGGGGAATTCAATCAGGTGCAAGTTTGCAAGTGCCATTAAACTCGCACACTTCGCTTTAAATTTGCACACTTCGCCTTCATGAGCTTACACGAGATACGCACAATTCAGTTATAAATGCCAATTCACACTATGCTTGACTATCCCAAAGTGTGACCTCCTGCTCCATCTAGTGGTAAGTAGTAGTGATGTTCTTCAGAGCTTGTTGGCACTCCTCTCATCACTGGCAGTGTTCAGTCCACAATACACTTGTAAATAAATAAATATATAAATGCACCCAATTATACCTCTACAAGATAGACCATCCCCTTTTTGGATTTACCAGTGCCAAATTTTGAGCTTGATTCAGAGATGTACTCTACTCCAATTTTTCAGCTGGGTCGCACAGTGCATGTATCAAGGTACTTTACCATAGTCGCTCACAGCAACTATCTACTTGCAGTGTGATTGACAGTCAGGAAGACTTTTTGGGAGGTAAGGGGGAGTGGCAGCTAAGAAAAGTGGGTATGTCGCGACTGTTTCAGGGATGTCTCACATCCTGTGCCTGTGATTCCGTACCCAAGAAAAATGTCTCTAGTGTCTCAGTTCCTGCGGCCATGCTGTGTGACTATAGGGTTACTCAGGAGACTGATGATCAAAGTATATGCGACCGATGCTGTGTATTTGTATGGAGTTGCTGGGATGTGTAAAGCCACAGGTGGGTATATAAATACATTCCTCTGCGTCTGCGACATTTGCATATTTTCGCATAGCAGCTACTGCATATTTGCCAACTCCTCCTGATTGTCAGGGAGACTCCCTGAAATAGCAGCAATCTCCCTGACTCCCTTAAGAGTCTAACAATCTCCCTGATTGCCCCTTACCCCCATTATGAAGCTGTTATATAAACAAAAAACAGATATAAACACATATATAAAATGGGATTATTAGTATCATGTCCCTGCATTTTTTATAAGGCACAATGATCCCTATGGCTACATGTATTTTCTGAAAAAGTATCAGTGTGTTTTCATCAACAAGTAGATCTTGCAAACTGCTTTGGGGCTCATTTACATTTGGATGTAAGGCAATTTTATGACACACCTCTCAGATGTAGGAGTACACGTTCACTTTAATGTGCACTTATAGGTGCTGCTTTCACAATCTCCCTGAAATGCTTTTTCAAAAGTAGGTAAGTATGAGCTGCCGCAGTAGAAGCGGAATTAGCATATGACTCTAAATCAGGCCCATAAACTAGTATATATGGTTAAATATATCACTTTTCCATGTATTGATAATAATAAAAAAAACCTTCAGATATTATGCTAATACCACTATAAAGCTCTTCCCTAGTGTACATCGGTGTGTCCAAATATGCAAGGTCTGAGACGCCCACTCGCGGTGCCTATAAACGCCGCATTACAATCTTGTATGTCTTTAGAAACATGCACCAGCCTTATGACAGATGCAGTTTCTCCTCCTGAGTATGGCCTCCTATGTGACCGGCTGTGTCTCTGTACATTACCGATTTCACTGAGACGCCCGTGACAAACCATTGCCTCCCAGCCAGCGTCCAGGAACGCCCCTTACATTTCTGCTACCATGTGTCTAAATTTGTCTGTGGCTCTGTACGAACACAATCGGGATGCATACGCGGTGCAGTTCAGACACATGCGCAGATAAAAAACCATCGCTCCACTGCTTCCGACATCGGTGCTGAGTAAGACTATAACTGCACTTTAGAGATTATTAAGCAAAGGTCCGATATCAGATTTTGCAGGGTGACGTCTATCTAGGGTGGAGCTCAGATTGGCAGTGGCAGAAGAAAATAATTTTATGAATAAAGTACTTTTTCAAAGTGTTATATATATTTATACTGTGCATGGGAGAGTAAACTAGCCAGCATATCTATTAGAGATGAGCGGTTCGGATTCTGTGGAATCCGAACCGCTCCGAACATTGGGGATCCGAGTCCACCCGAACCCTGTTCGGGTGTTCACCGCCTGACTCGGATCCCCGTTCGGGGCCGAACGGCGGCCGCCTGATGTCGGATTCTCACTAGAGAATCCGACATCAGGTCTCCTATTGTGTAGGGCAGAGCGCTGTGATAGCGCTCTGCCCTACACAGATACAAACACACAGCCACCAGCGGCAGCTGTGTGTTTGTTACAGCAGCCAATAAGAGTCACACAGACTCTCATTGGCTGCTGCACGGAGGGAGCCGGCTGGAGCTCACACATGAGCTCCGTCTGCCGGCTCCCTCCGTAGTGTGTGACAGGCTCAGCAGAGCGGACGGCGCGGGAGCGGGGAATCAGGAATCAGGTAAGTTTTTTTTTTTTTTAACTTGTGAAAGTTGTGCAAGGGCCGGGGGCGCTACTGGGGGGGGTCTGCTACTGGGGGGGTCTGCTACTGGGGGGGTCTGCTACTGGGGGGGCCTGCTACTGGGGGGGCTATACTACTGGGGGGGTCTGCTACTGGGGGGGGCTATACAACTGGGGGGGTCTGCTACTGGGCGTCCATACTACTGAGGGGCCTGCTACTGGGGGGGGCTATACTACTGGGGGGGTCCGCTACTGGGGGGGCCATACTACTGAGGGGCCTGCTACTGGGGGGGCCATACTACTGTGGGGGCATACTACTGGGGGGGCTTACTACTACTGGGGGGGCCATACAATGGGGGACCATACTACAGGGGGGCTACTACTGGGGCAGCCTACTACTGAGGGGGGCCTGCTACTGGGGCAGCCTACTACTGGGGGGGCCATACTACTGGGGGGCCCATACTACTGGGGGGGCTGCTAATGGGGGGCATACTACTGGGGGGGCCTGCTAATGGGGGGCATACTACTGGGTGGCATGCTAATGGGGGGCATACTACTGGGGGGACCTGCTAATGGGGGGCATACTACTGGGTGGCATGCTAATGGGGGGCATACTACTGGGGGGCATACTACTGGGGGCACCGTATAGGGGACCCTACTACTAAGGGGACTGCATAGGGGGCACCACTGCTGGGGGCATTGTGTAATGGACACCGCTACTGTGGGCATTGTGTAAAAGGGGCACTACTGTGGGCATTGTGTAAAAGGGGCACTACTGTGTGTCGTAACATAAATAAGAGACACTACTTTATGGTGTAATGTGAATCAGGCCCTATGTGCGGTGTAATGTGAATAAGATTGTGCACTGTGACTCTTTGGGCCGTAGCCCACTATGTAAACAAGTACTGTGACTCTGCTGGCCGTACCCACTGGGTGGGTGCACTACTTTTAATTTCTGCCACTGCTGTGTGGCAATGTGTCATAGATGTGCTTTATACTGTGGTGTCTGTGTCATTGTGCCGCTGCTTTGTCGCTTAGTAACCAGTCAGCTCACTGCAACCTTTGGCCAATAATGTTGAAAACAATATTATAAGCTGTGATATGGTCTAAATTGACTGGAAATTAATGTTATTGAGGTTAATAATACTCTAGGAAGAAAAAAAAGACCAATTTATGTGATTTTAGCTTTTTTTGTCAATTTTTGTAAAAAAAAATCCAAATCCAAATCCAAAGCCAGTCACCGCAGTTTGGCAAATCCAAATCCAAATCCAAAGCCGGACGACGAATTAGAACCAAATCCAAATCCAAATCCGGCAAAAATGGTCCGGCGCACATCCCTAATATCTATGCACATATCCGTAGATTCTGGCCTAGTGTGAGTAGCCCTTACAGGTATGCGCCACCCCATGGCCGTAACAGGGCACTGTGCCATCACCGCCCACTGAGCTTGCGACATCATAATGTCATGCAGAAGGGTGCATGATCGGCTGCTCTCCGGTGCTCAGAGCTGACATGATGCTCCACAGGTGCTACAGCAGCCAGGAGCAAGGGTAGGGGGTTGGGGGGGAAATCGATTGTGCCGCCCACAATGCCTCTGTGCTCTGTTCAACGGCATCGGTCACCCATAGCTAGTTATGGCCCTGGTACATCTGATTTTTGTTTGGCTGCCCTGACAAAATGTTTTTAGTAATATGCAGCAATAAAATTAACCTTGTCGCAGTTACAGATATTTACTGATAAAAATATGCATTCGATGAACTTAGATTATAGGTTTAGTACAGTAGTTTTATAATATAGACATTACTAATTTTTCATATTCACTTTCCCCTGTGCTGAAGCTCACAGTCTTGCTGAATAGGTAAATGGTTGTTGCTTTCCACAGAGTGATAACCGTGGAACGCTGCAGTATGAAGGACATTGCTTTGTCGCTGAGCAGAACACACTATTTTATTGCCACCTCTGTTTAATGAATAGAACATTTCTCAATATAATGTCTTGTTTCTATTTTAGTACTAGCGGTAGTCAGTTTAAACCATTGCAGGTAAGCACCTAAGCAGTATGTGGCTGCATGTATAGTGTGTGGTTGCACAACTGGGATGTAGTCAGCATCCCGGAGGTTAGAATACCGGCACCGAAATCCAGACAGCAGTTGGAATCCCGACCGCTGACATCCCGAACGGAAAATATTATGGTTAGGGGGAGGGTTAGAGGTTAGGCACTAAGGTGTGCGTTAGGCTGCAGTTTCAGTGCGGTTTAATGTTAGGCTGTGGGGGGAGGGTTAGGGTCAGGATGCGGGAGGGGAGGGTTAGGCTGTGGGAAAGGTGGGTTAGGATACCTACCTAATCTACCTAATCCTGTCGGGACGCCGCCAGTGCCAGATTAATGTCCACATGGGCCTGGAGCTGAAATTCATGAAGGGCCTATTGCGTGCCGCTGCCACCCCGGGAGTTTTATGGTTAGGCACCTCTAAGGGAGGGTTAGGGGGCGGGGACAGGGGAGGATAATAATACTTACCTGCCTTAGTTGGGATCTTCATCCTGTCGGGTATCCGCAGTCGGTATTTGAACTGGCTAAACAGCTGCCGGCATTTAAATACCATTCCGGGAACAAGATAGTGTGTGCAGAACACGCTATCTGACCATTGCAGGAGCATTTGAAGATGTTTATTGGCTAGCCCTCCTGCATATACACTAATTATTGGCCCGATCAATGTTTCAGTCCTGTGGAGTGTTCTTGGTAAAAGTCCACAGAGGACTGAAATGTTGATCTTTGATCTCTCAATCATGGCGAAAGTGAGTGCCACCGTTTCTGACTGTATACAGTGCCAATCTAGAGGTGTGCGCTGTTTGCAGAACCGTCGCCCTTGACACTGGCAAACAGGTTGCTTGGAACAGCATCCTGCTGCCAGTATCGCTGATGCAGTGCTGCTCAGACAGACACCCTGCAGTCTGTGCAGCATCCTCAAGGCACTCTCGGCAGTGCTGCACTTTGCACTTCCAGGTGATGACACTCCCGCCCCCCTGTGCGATGACATGACGTCATGCACTTAGGGGACAGGACCAGTAACCTGCCAGGCCGCTTACTGTGTGTGTGTGTGTATATATCTATATATCTATATATATATATATATATATATATATAGTTATACACAGTATATATACAATATAGCAGTCGAACGGACGGCACTCTGAACAGCTTGTATAAAGCACACTAAAATCCATTTACATTTTAAATATTTCAGAACCTGTTTTCATACTTTCGTGAGGGATTACAGAGAGAATAAGTGCAGGTTCTGCAATTTTGATACCGAATTTTAGTGTTATATACAAGCCGACCTGAGTGCAGCCCATTCGACTGCTACATGGTCCACTTCCTTCACAGGCAAAAGGTAATTAGGAGGACACCAGGCACCATGGCACAATACTTTGCACAGGAGTGCCGGCCTACCAATTGTGTGTGTCTGTGTATATATATATATATATACACACAGCGCCGTAGCAGGACGGCAGTGCGCTCTGTGCTGTACTGCCGCCCCTCTCACTCCCCCCCCCGCCCCCTCCTTCCCGTATGTGCATGCCTTTTCACCCGGCCGTCGGGTGGAGGGCGGGGATTTCTTTAGAGTTGTGCTGCTCTGTCGCTTAGCACTCCAGGAGGTCACTTCCTGCAGACCTCCGGAGCCCAGCAGGAAGAGGCCAATGACTTTGCAGGATTCTGCCCTGTGCGGAGGCACCGGCCACATCACCCTCCGTACGGTCCTGTGTATATATATATATATATATATTTATACACATATTTTAAAGGTAAATAACAGGCGGCACTCCTGGTCTCATAAATCACTTGTATTGAAAGTATGTCACACATAACTTCCGAAGTTTCCTGTTATTTACTGGTGCTGGTCCACTACTTGATTAACTAACTAGATAGATAGATAGATAGATAGATAGATAGATAGATAGATAGATAGATAGATATGGAAACATAAGTACACAGGGGGCTAGAGTTACACTGACCTGCTGTGCTGAAAGTCCATCATGCTGGGCTCAGGGCTGCCTTCCCTCATGTGCTAGGCTACTGCATTCACACAGCTTTAGAGCAAGATGGCCAGGGGGTGGAGCTTCGGGTGACTAGGGGCGGAGCTTCAGCGGGTCCGAGGTGGGTGGGGCTTCAACCGGCATGTATGTATGTCCACCAGCAGAGAGGAGAGGAGGACCAAGGGGGTGTGAGGGCTAAGATTCGACCAGCCAGGAGGTGAGTGAGCTGGGCTGTTGGTTGTGACTGGGAAAAAAAAATGTTTTTTTTTCCTGTCTGCACGGCTGTCAGTTTCCTATGGGCCTATTTTCAATGGGAGGCCTGGAGCTGTAGCTCCACCCACCCCATTGTTAATCCGGCCCTGGACGCCGCTGTCAGTATTGTGGCCGCTGGCTCAGTATTGTGGCCGCTGGCATCAAAAAACACTGGGATCCCATGAGCAAATAGCGCCATGTGTTATGTGTCTGACTGTTGTGTACGAGGTTAAGAGTTCGAGTCCTGGGTATGGCATGCTGAATAATGTCTGTTTTAAATACAGGGGTATGTAGCTAAAGGTGCATCTATTTGCTATACGTATAGGAGCCAATCAAATAAGCCTGCCCCCATTCTTCCTATACATCAGTAGAATATCTTAAAGAGGAGACTGAGAAAAAAATCAGTCTGTCAAAGGTTTTCCCAGAAAATCCCCCTGTGTGCACCACTGCATTGTTCAGAGATGTCCAGAATGTTTTCTCTTTTAAATGGAGCATGTATAGAGGAGCAAATAGTAAAGTGAGATATAGACAAATTGCCAGTGCAGGCACAGCTGTAAGTATTGCTGCCTGTACTACACTACGTTATAACGTTTTGTTCCCCACCTACAGCCGTGCTCAGAGTAGAGGACAGCTGGGCATGTATCCATCCATTGCGACAGGCGTACCAGACCAGCACTACAGCAGTAATGCAGCTGCATTATTGGCAATGGCACCGACCAAACGCCCCTGCTGTAGTCCTGCAAGTAAATAGCACGGAATGTTGCACACAGTATGTGAGCCACAACAACATATTCGATAGGGAGATTATGTTTTGGTAAGAAAATAAATAAATAACAACACAAATATAAAAGTGATACCTTTTAATAGCTAACAGAATAAACAACAATAATAGTAATAATAAGCAAAATTCTACTTTCAAAGTCACTAAAAACGTTTTCCAGCATAGCAGATAAAAATATTGGCAACCAGGAATATCTAGCTCTTATACAGCAGCATAAGCAACAATTAATTTTAAAAACTTATTTAACTTAATGAAACTAACATTAGCAAACTTTGCAAACCTCACTTACACTGTGATCAGTACAAGGTAAAAAATTATGACGTAAGATGCCTACACACTAGACAACTCGCAAGCAATGCAATGTCGTCAACGATTTCCCTTGAACTCCCCGGCACTCCCGGACAAACAATATTGTGCATAAAACTGTGCAATCTGACCAACGTCCTGACGATCTGCGCTAAATCATTAACAAGATTGCCAGATCGTACTGCATGCAGGGAAGATCTGAGGATACGACCAACGACCCGCGGGACCACGCATTGCATCGTTGTCGTTTGTGGACACTGCACGATTTGTCAATCTGATGCATCGGAATCGGCCAAATCGTGCATAAAATCGTCTAGTGTGTACCCAAGCTTTACATCTGCACCCCCCATAATGCCCCCTCTACCCACAGTCCATTGATACCTTACTTTACTCCTGTTACCTGTCTTCTCACTACACCCAACCAAGTACAGGGAGCTTCTCTACATATGGCTTGAAATCTCAACACGCTGTTCTTTAACATAAGAAACTCACTCAGATGGTGGATGCTCCTCGTTGCAGCTCCAAGCTCCTCTGGTTCTTCTTCACTCACACAGGCATGAGACATCATGATATCTCGTTCCCCTTCCACAGCCAGACATGGAGTAGGTCAGCAGGAGGAGGGGAGCATAGGACTCCACCATCCTTATTAGGGCCCTGCATGTACCTCATACGCTCACCCTGCAAGTGACCAGTGGCAGCGGGCATGGCCCGTAGCAGCGGAAGCTGTGTGTGTTTGCAGTGTAGTAAGGAGTGGCAGCGGTGGTAAGGAGTGTGTACAGTGTTTAATTTTTTTAAATAAAGCTCGTTGATGGGAGCGTACGCAATGCACATAAAGTCAGATGTGCACGCATGCACATCAATGTGATGACCTCATTTTTATCAGCTGTTAGATTTATTATATAGACAATCTCTGAAATGCCTCTGGTCACAGATATGTTATTGGGATGTCACATTAACAATTGTTCCAGTTTAGCTTTGACCTTGTGCTATGGGTCACTGTCCCGATGAAACGTTGTGTGTTTAGCTAAGATTCAGATAGTTAAAATGTTGCCAACATTGCAGGGTAAGCCAGGCATACATTATGCAATTATTGTACCAATCCACCGATTATCCTGTGAAGACACCCAGCTAAATATTATATGAATATGGAAGTGCCAGACCCTCTGTTTTATATATGTATATATAAGTGTTGTACAGCCCAGCACTCAAATCCTGTGGTCATATCACTCAATATCCCAGTGGTACACGTGCATAAAATAAACAGCGGCACTCCAAGGGTATGCAAACAGTATTCAGATCATTACAAATCAAAGGCCTTTGATCTGTATACACTTTATGCACACACACACACTTCTATGTTTCAGAATTAATTTGATGTTTTTAATATAAACTATTGCAATAAATAGCATAGATGACAGAGCTATTATACATATTTTATATATCTCATATAACAGTTCATTTTTTTTGTTCCAGATTAATGTTCTAAATCAACAAATTAGCAGATGTTGAGTTAACCAGTGCCATAGTACAAAAGTCACAAGAGTGTATTAAGGACACTGAAAAAAAATATTTTATATCAGTCACCAATTTATTATTAGAAAATAAGATTAGTGAATCTGGGAATGTTTAATATTTAAGGTTGTGAATAATTTACTGTTAATAGTGTGGCAAACCAAGTCTATTGTTAATAATTATTTTACCAATGTTCTCTTTTAAAATGTGTTGTGTATGTATGAAAAATACTCACCTTTACAAAATGTTTTAATTTTTTTTTTTTTCATCATTACATTTTTATTAAATAAATGCAAAAAAATTTAATTATTGGGATACAAAAAGAAGATTTGAGGACAACAATAAGGGAGGTAAGGGAGACAGGTCATCGGCGGGCATCAAACAAATCATAGACCAGAAAATACAAAATATACAGGTCAGGCTTCGGAATTTACCAATGGAGGTTTATTTAGATTGAAAAGAGGAGAGGGGCTCTGTGAAATGGGATGTGCAGGGAGGACACCTTTACCCTCTGTGACATATACGTGCCATGGGAGCTACTTCATAATGGGAGAAGAGGAGGCCGTGGAATAAGAGGCCTCTCTAGTCTCCATTTCAAAATGAAACTGAGTTTTGGAGACAACTTTAGCAAATGGGGGGAGAGAGGAAGATTTCCAGTGCTGAGCTATAGTGACCCTAGCAGAGTTTAGAATGTGACCAAGAACATAACGGACAGCCTTAAGAACAGTAAGTGGGATACCAATGTAAAAGGGCTAAAGAGGGATCTGGGGTTAAGGTAAGGTCTAAAACATCCTGTATGAGAGCAAACACTTGTGTTTTTGACAGTTTTGCACTGTATACTCCTCCTTTGTAACCTGCTCTCACCCCATCCCATTACTCTTCTGTATCTCTACCTTCAACATTTAAAATCTTCAATAAAAAGTCATTAAAAATAATGTGTCTTTTATAGCGTGACCAGACACGACTTACAGGCATGTCCGGTCAGCAGCATGCAGATCTCGCCTCACACTATACTGTACATTTCTCAAGATCTCCGTCTCAGCCTCTCAAACAGCACTGGTTTCCATCTCTCTATTTTAGGGCAAGTAAAGGCACACTGCTTCCAAACGCAACTTCATACATTTGAACATCACATCAGAATAGAGAACATGTAGGCAATAATTTAAAACACTCAAGTCCTTTGAAGCTCACATCTCACCACTAATGCTGGGTACACACTGGAGCGATATCGGGCCGATATGTCGTTTCAGCCAAATCTGAATGACATATCGGCCGGATAGTTCAGTGTGTATAGCCGAATGGCTGCCCGATCTGCGTCGATGTTACCGATGTTTACACAGTACGCAACGTCGGACACAGATGAGAAGGCAGCAGTGGGTGTCCCTATTCCTGGGTAAGCTTTTCAACTATTGCCAGATTTTCTAAGGATACTGAATTTAAACCTCTATACTCTCCTGCCTATACCTTCTAAAACCTGCCTATACCTTCTAAAATTGACGCTAGTTGCGTACGCAGTCAGTAAATAAATGCCTTCAGACTTTGAGAAAATGTGTTTTCAACGCACAAAGGTTATTATTCAAGCAAAGTACAGATAGTTACACGCTGTGATCTAAATACAATTTAGCACAAAGAAATTATACAGACCCAAGGTACAGTTATACATACGTACGCGCTCTGGGACCAGTTACCGGCATCAACAAGAAACCTCCATCAACAGCATCAGCATGAAGATTCCAGATTGGGGTCAGAACACACATATATATACCCTTACAGAAATAGACTATACAATAGAGAGGTTTGTTGCGAACCCATTGGTTCTCCATCATGGTGCTTCTGTTACAGGACATTTAACAGGTCGATTCAAATGGACATAGACCAGCCTCCGACAGCCTTTTGTCTCCGTTTTCCCGCCTCATGCAAATCTAAGCTGTTAATTTTACAAAGTACATTTTAGTGTTTTAACTCTCTACAATCCATAAGTTGAGAATGCATGTTGCGATCTTCTCACCGATGATACCGAAAAGCTGTTGAGAAAGTGTAGATCAGTACAACACCAAACACGGTTTACTTATCGCGTATTAAACCTTAGATACCAAATAGCCTTTATTTCACAGCATTAGTAATAAATGAATAAAACTTGAATCTTACACTTTGAAGCCATGGAACCTTTTATGTGAGTGTGCATTGTGTAAGTATTAGGGGTTTGGGAAAAGACGCTAGATGCATATGCATGAAGCTAATAAACAGCGTTCACATGCAGGATATTATGCATTCGCTAATGTGTGACATGTTAACAGCGCAACTGTGTGTATTAATGTGTGTATGGGGTATGGTAAAATATGCGATGGCATGATGCTAATAATAGCATCACCATATGTACTTAAATGTGAGTTTAGCTAAAATGGCGCTGAACGGCCATTCGCAAAATGGTGTCTTGCAGATCTCATTTTCAAGATGGTGTCTTGCGGCCATTCGCAAGATGGCGTCATTTTGATCTAATTTTAAGCTGATCTTGTCTCAGCTAATTATCCAGCTTCGACATTTCGCAGCTGCATTTAGTGCAAAATCACAGCTGCGATCGCATTAGCGTCCTCTGCTGAATCAGGTCCTAAGCATTGTTGCTGAAGCAGCCTATGTGTAACTAATAAGTATGGCTACAACCAAATGTCCAGGCTGATTACAACCCACCCCCAAACCCCTTGTATCACAACACAGGTTAGGAAACAAACAAAGGGTGGAGGGTAGTCTGCAAGCGCAGATTCACAGTACATTCCGGCCTCAATTAAACATTACAACTACGTTCTATAATGGCGGCAAGGAGGGAAAGGGGCATCCAGGTGATAATTAGACACAGAGAAGGTAGTGTGCTAGGGGTCTTTAGCCCCATGTAGCACAGTAGGACCCTGATAAGATAATGAGAATGTCTATCCCTGTATCCCTGGAACAGAAAGCAAATATGCACTATAGTTTTATTGCCAATGTATAATGTTTCATAAATTGTAAAAAATATGTGAGAAATATCTATGTATAATTAGAGATGAGCGGTTCGGATTCTGTGGAATCCGAACCGCTCCGAACATTGGGGATCCGAGTCCACCCGAACGCTGTTTGGGTGTTCCCTGCCTGACTCGGATCCCCGTTCGAGGCCGAGCCGCAGCTGCCTGATGTCAGATTTTTGCGAGAGAATCCGACGTCAGGGCTCCTCTAGTGTAGGGCAGACCGCTGTGATAGCGATCTGCCCTACACAGATCAAACACACAGCCGCCAGCGGCAGCTGTGTGTTTGTAATAGCAGCCAATGAGAGTCAGGCAGACTCTCATTGGCTGCTGTACGGAGGGAGCCGGTTGGAGCTCACTCATGAGCTCCGTCTTCCGGCTCCCTCCTAAGCGCATGACAGCAGAGCAGAGCGGACGGCGGCAGGAGCGGGGATTCAGGTAAGTTTTTTTTTATGCGTGTGTGTAAGGGGGCATTAATGGGAGGTATACTACTCCTGGGGGCCTGCTAGTGGGGGGCATATTACTACTGGAGGCCTGCTAAGTGGGGGCCTGCTAATGGGGGGTATACTACTACTGGGGGCCTGCTAAGTGGGGGCACTACTACTACTGGGGGCCTGCTAGGGGGGGAATATTACTACTGGGGGCCTGCTAGTGGGGGGCATATTACTACTGGGGGCCTGCTAAGGGGGGGCATATTACTACCGGGGGCCTGCTAGTGGGGGGCATATTACTACTGGGGGCCTGCTAAGAGGGGGCATACTACAACTGGGGGCCTGCTAATGGGGGGCATACCACTACTAGGGGCATGTTAATGGGGGCACTACTACTGGGGGCATGTTAATGGGGGCACTACTACTGGGGGCACTGCTACTGGGGGGCATACTACTTGGGGCATGCTAATTTGTGCACTACTACTGGGGGCCTGCTAATGGGGGCATTACTACTGTGGGCTTTGTGTATAAGGGTGACTACTATGGGCATTGTGTAAAAGGGTCACTACTGTGGGCATTGTGTAAAATGGTCGCTACTGTGGGCATTGTGTAAAAAGGGCACTACTGTGGGCATTGTGTAAAAGGGGCACTGCTGTGTGTTGTAACATAAATAAGAGACACTACTTTATGGTGTAATGTGAATCAGGGCCTATGTGCAGTGTAATGTGAATAAAATTGTGCACTGTGACTCCTTGGGCCGTAGCCCACTATGTAACAAGTACTGTGATTCTGCTGGCCGTACCCCACTGGGTGGGTGCACTACTTTTCATTTCTGCCACTGCTGGGTGGCAATGTTTCATAGATGTGCTTTAAATTGTGGTGTCTGTACCGCTGCTTTGTCGCTTGGTAACCAGTCAGCTCACTGCAACCTTTGGCCAATAATGGTGAAAACAATATTATAAGCTGTGGGGTGGTCTAAATTGATTATACATTACTGGAAATTAATGTTATTGAGGTTAATGATACTCTAAGAAGAATAAAAGGACCAATTTATGTGATTTTAGCTTTTTTTGTAAATTTTTGTAAAAAAAATCCAAATCCAAATCCAAATCAAGTCACCGCAGTTTGGCAAATCCAAATCCAAAGCCGGACGACGAATTAGAACCAAATCCAAATCCGGCAAAAATGGTCCGGTGCACATCCCTATGTATAATTCATTCTACTATTTGGTATTTTTTTTAAATTCTTGTTAATACACTAGCATTTATCGCTTTTATATATAGCAAAGTAAACATTTTATCTAACCGCAATTATATTAATTACAAATGTTTTGTTTTGAAAATGTTGGGGGTACTGATAACTCTATGGGCTGCCAGGGGGTACCCAAGCGGGAAATGACTGAGAACCACTGACCTATAGACCATTAGGAGTGTGAGTTTTGCTGTTGTACAGCGCAGGGCTTGTTGTACAGATGTCATACTAACATGTATTCTCATCATGACGTTTTACCAATATGCTCAAATGGGAAACAGGGCATCAGGAGAAAGATTCTAACTGAATTTACTTATAATCCTGAGGTCCCTCTGGTAATAGGTCCTCTTCTATATCTGTGGCCACTAGACTGCAGGTACAACACCCGTTCAACTGGGTGTTCCCATCAGTTGCATAACTAGGGTATGGCCGGCGGGGCACGTGCCCTGGGCGCCGTGGGACCGGCAGTGCGGGGGGCACCGCCACCCATGGTACCGGCCAGGGCTAGTTACCCAGTGTAGTGCCGACCGCAGTGAGTGCAGTCAGCACTACACATTTACACAGCACCGGCACTAGGCTTCCCTGCGCCAAGCGCCGGTCCTGTGCTCCACAGCAGAGCCCCTTCCCTCCCCCTGAGCGCTAATCCAATAGCACCAGGCGGAGGGTGGGAGGTGGGCTCAGGCTGAGCATTTCTACACACACATCGCCGCCAGATGCTTAATGTTTCATATTAGAACTGTCTTTTTTCTCAGTCCTGAATATGCAAACATGTCACACAGGCCCACGCCTACTGTAGTTTGTTATGGGTACAATGGCCAGGGCATAAGAATAGCCCCCTGCAGACCCTGCGGTGACTTGGGGGGCAGTTTTTATGCAGATTCCATGTGGTCTAGCAGTCCGCATATAATCTGCAGAAAATGGCCCTCCAAAAATGGCCACCGCCTAGGAGGAGACAGGTGCTAGAGGTCCTACATGACCTCTAGCGTCTGTCAGGGAAGCAGCATGCATAGCGTTACCCGTTATTATGGTGTGTGGTATAATGTTTAATGGGCATTATGGTAAGTGCCATAATGTGTAAGGGGAATTATAATGTGTGGCATATTGTGTTATGGGCATTACGGTGTGTGGCATAATGTGTAATGGGCATTAGGTGTGTGGCATAATGTATAAGGGGCATTACGGTGTGTGGCATAGTGGGTAAGGGGCATTACTATAAGGAGGAAAAATGACAATGTAAATGGTCTATGGGGGTGGGGTGCATTTATAACTGTTCGCACTGGGAGACAAACTGCCTAGAAACGGCCCTGTATTAGTTTTACCAAAATGCCATGGGGGGGCAAAAACTTTTTGCCAGGTGGAAGCAAAATTTATAGGTACATCACTGACACTAGCTGCCCTCATCTTATGTTTATTCTTTACATATACTAAGTAGGGATGTGCGCCGATCCCCGTGTTTTGGTTTTGGATCTGTATTTCCTTCAAGGTTTTGGATCTGGATTTGGTTTTGCAAACCACCCTCAAGTGTTTTGGTTTTGGATCTGGATTTTATAAATAAAAAATAGATAAAAAGTTTTGAAAACAGCTAAAATCATGTAATTTATGCAATCCAAAACCCGAAATTTGGATTTAAAATCCGAATTCCAAACCACAAAAAGATCAGAACCGCGAACCGGATTTCCTCAGGAGATTAGAACCATAACTCGGATTTACCCGGATTCAAGAAATTCGGGTGGATTCGGATTTCTGGATAACTGAACCGCACATACTAAGCATTTACCCATGCATGGAACAGGCAATATATAGTTGTATTAATATATTATCAATATGTATGATAAACATACCTTCAGTCTATTTACTTTATACAAATGGAACAAAGTGGGCAATAGAGCTATAGTGAGGCAGTGTTGGGGACAAGGTTCTTGGTAAATAATAATAAAAAAAAAAAACACAAAGCGATCCATGGAGTACAATTATTAAAATTTGACCTAATTTCAGAGGAGAGCAGATGAGGAGGGGACGTTAGGGCTACCACCTTTTATTCATATTTTCAGACGGGTTGTGACCAGGAGGTGTGAATAATGTAATAAATAACAATGTAATAAACAAATATAGCGTAGGAGGAAGGTGAAGACGAGCTGCTCACACACGGAGGAAATCTGAAAAGATCTCTCTATCCGATTCCATCGGCAGAAAAATGTCTGTTGTCTCCATTTGAACATGGCCTAAGCTGTAGACTTCAAGCTCCGAAACAAGTTTTTCAGAAATTTGGTGAATTGGAAAACATCTCAGTTCCCCCAAGAGGTCATGGGAATGGCGGTGTTCTGGCAATCCTTATGTAACGTAGGAGATATTTGCCATAACTGCTGTGTGATGTCATTGTTACCAAGAACAGCCCACGGAGTAGTCTCTGTCAGCCAGAATGTTATATACACAGTATGTAGGGACCCTAGCTATATATACACCCTAATATCTACCCACACCCTGTATATATAGTACATCCCACACCCTATATATACTGTACATTCCACACCCTATATATACACATCCATACATCTCACACCTTATTTATACGTCACCACACCCTATATATACTGTACATCTCACACCCTATATATACACCCCACACCATGTATAGACCCGACACTGCGGAAACTGCCGGGGGCACCTCTCCTCCATTTTCACAGCCAGCATCCTCCATCCTCTATTAGTAAGTGCCCAGGGCACTAGGGTCGGACTGGCAGTGCAGTTGCTTGCCGGCAGTGGGCCTTGTTCATCTGTGTGTGGGTGTGTGTAGCAACAGCAGCACCACCACCACCAGTGCTTCACGGGAGGAGGGCTCCTTGCAGCCACAGGCAGGCACAGATGAACAGCTCCCTGGCAAGCGCCCTCCCATCTCCTACACATCTCGCATGCAGGGGTGAAGCCAATATGACAGGCTCCACCCCCTTTCCCATGAATTGCGGGATCATTCCCACCCCTGTGAGCACCTACATTGTCTTTTCATCCAATATTTTACCTTCAGATGCGTCTTATTTGCACATTCAAAGCGAATAGGATAGACAAGCAGCTTCTGATGATTAAAATGATATGCGATATGTTCTGTGTGTGACTGCTGGTGCATCTGTATGCGAAATACTATGTTACAGTGTCACAGCTGCTAACACTGTAATGTAGCATTTCGCAATCTGTATCTAGCACCAGGGTTCTAGAATGAACACTATATATTCTATGAACACTATGATTGTAGTCATCTCTGATGACTACAATCGATAGCCTGGATTCTCCCATTATATTTACCTACAGGTGGAGCGCTACTTATATAGACTTCTTGGATGTTATAGTTACCTTTTCCAATGGTCATATCTCAACTACAGTATTTCAGAAAGAAACTGATCGTAACATCCTTCTAACAAAGGGCAGTCATCATCCACCATCACCTAAGAAAGGACTGCAGTATTCACAGATGGTCAGAGTAGCAAGGATAACCAGCAATTGGGAAGAATTACCTGCCCGTCTGGACGATGTGATGAAAAAATTTCGAGCATGGGTTACCTAATACAACTATTAACATCTACCAAGCAGAGAGTCCTTGCCCTACAAAGGGAAGATTTGGTGAATTCCAAACCTAAGGACCTAAAAAAAGACCACTTTCCATAGGTTACCCACCTACTGCACTTCTAGTGCAGTACTCCCCAAAGCATCAAAAGCACTATGGCCTATAGTGTCAGGTGACAAGGATCTTCCATGCTTCCGTAATGTAGTACCCATGATGTGTTATAGACGTGGAAAAAATTTAAGAGACCATCTAGTCCACACTGACATCACAGACTGTAACGCTCGTTATAACATCTCCACCTCCTTTAAAAACCAGGTTGCTACAAGTGTCCTTCTTGCGTACCATGCAGCTATTTGCAGACTGGCAACAGCTTCCAACATCCACACACGGGCAAAATGTATAAAATCAGACATGTATTGTCATGCAATACAAAATTCGTTATATACATGATCACGTGCCCATGTGGTTTGTGTTATATTGGCATGACCACGAGAATGTTTAAGGAGCGAATGGCCTTACACAGGTCCGCCATATGTGCGGCACTTAATGGCAAAGAAATCGATCAGCCAGTTGCGAAACACTTCCAACAACAAAAACATCAATTATCTGTATTAAGATTAGAGATGAGTGGTTCGGATTCTGTGGAATCCGAACCGCTCCGAACATTGGGGATCCGAGTCAACCCGAACCCTGTTCGGGTGTTCACCGCCTGACTCGGATCCCCGTTCGGGGCCGAACGGCGGCCGCCTGATGTCGGATTCTCACTAGAGAATCCGACATCAGGGCTCCTATTGTGTAGGGCAGAGCGCTGTGATAGCGCTCTGCCCTACACAGACACAAACACACAGCCACCAGCGGCAGCTGTGTGTTTGTTACAGCAGCCAATGAGAGTCACACAGACTCTCATTGGCTGCTGCACGGAGGGAGCCGGCTGGAGCTCACACATGAGCTCCGTCTTCCGACTCCCTCCTCAGCGTGTGACAGCAGAGCGGACGGCGCGGGAGCGGGGATACAGGTAAGTTTTTATTTTTTTATATTTTATTTGTGCAAGGGCCGGGGGCGCTACTGGGGGGGGGTCTGCTACTGGGGGGGTCTGCTACTGGGGGTGCGGGGGGGCCATACTATTGGGGGGGTCTGCACTACTGGGGGGGTCTGCTACTGGGGGACTGTACTACTGGGGGGGCCATACTACTGAGGGGCCTGCTACTGGGGGGGCTATACTACTGGGGGGGCCATACTACTGAGGGGCCTGCTACTGGGGGGGCATACTACTGGGGGGGCATACTACTGGGGGGCTTACTACTACTGGGGGGGCCTGCTACTGGGGCAGCCTACTACAGGGGGGCCATACTACAGGGGGGGCTACTACTGGGGCAGCCTACTACTGGGGGGGCCTGCTACTGGGGCAGCCTACTACTGGGGGGGCCATACTACTGGGGGGGCATACTACTGGGTGGCATGCTAATGGGGGGCATACTACTGGGGGGGCCTGCTAATGGGGGGCATACTACTGGGGGGGCCTGCTAATGGGGGGCATACTACTGGGTGGCATGCTAATGGGGGGCATACTACTGGGGGGGCCTGCTAATGGGGGGCATACTACTGGGGGGCATTCTACTGGGGGCACTGCATAGTGGACCCTACTACTAAGGGGACTGCATAGGGGGCACCACTGCTGGGGGCATTGTGTAAGGGACACCGCTACTGTGGGCATTGTGTAAAAGGGGCACTACTGTGGACATTGTGTAAAAGGGTCACTACTGTGGGCATTGTGTAAAAGGGGCACTACTGTGTGTCGTAACATAAATAAGAGACACTACTTTATGATGTAATGTGAATCAGGCCCTATGTGCGGTGTAATGTGAATAAGATTGTGCACTGTGACTCCTTGGGCCGTAGCCCACTTTGTAAACAAGTACTGTGATTCTGCTGGCCGTACCCCACTGGGTGGGTGCACTACTTTTTATTTCTGCCACTGCTGTGTGGCAATGTGTCATAGATGTGCTTTATACTGTGGTGTCTGTGTCGTTGTGCCGCTGCTTTGTCGCTTAGTAACCAGTCAGCTCACTGCAACCTTTGGCCAATAATGTTGAAAACAATATTATAAGCTGTGATATGGTCTAAATTGACTGGAAATTAATGTTATTGAGGTTAATAATACTCTAGGAAGAAAAAAAAGACCAATTTATGTGATTTTAGCTTTTTTTGTCAATTTTTGTAAAAAAATTAAAATCCAAATCCAAAGCCAGTCACCGCAGTTTGGCAAATCCAAATCCAAAGCCGGACGACGAATTAGAACCAAATCCAAATCCGTCAAAAATGGTCCGGCGCACATCCCTAATTAAGATATAGGATGACAAACCACATCCCTCTACTACCTAGAGGAGGTGATAGAGCAACAGCCTTTTCTAGACTTGAAGCTAGATGGATTTTGAGACTTAACACAGCGCAACCGTCAGGTCTTATTGAACGCATCACATGGAATTCCTTCATTGAAGGGCATATGTAATACAGGCAGTTATTATCGTTCTTCTGCCTGTTCATTTGATTTATATGTACAGTACGTCTTGGTGTTGTTATAAGGCCATACAGTTTTCTTCAGGAGCAATATGGTTTTTCTGCTTCCATCACCCTATTTAGTAATGCTTTATTCTACTATTGATGATATGGCTCATTAGCATATCTTATGTTGATGGCAGCAGATATAGAATAATCTGTGTAGTATCTGCATGTTTTTATCTTCATTCATTATTTTTCAGCACTTTTTGTTTGATTATAGCCACATTAGTTTATTCACATGTTTTGTTTACATGTTTCTGACACAAGCAGCCCGTAGCTGCAGGAGCGTCATTGGTTGCTATAGCAACCCCGGAGATGAGGTGTGTGACGTCAATCCCAGGCGCCCGCGCCCTCCGGTCACGTGAACGTGGCTCTGGAGCAGTCCAGCACAGTGCACGCTTGGTGGGGTATAAAGGTAAGCTTCTTTGTTTGTTTATTTGTGTATGTATCTTCTTGACGATGGGGCCAACTGAGCCAACCTCATAGTGTTTTACTGCCTTTGGACCCTAACAAAAGAAGCAGTATGTTTAGTCTAAACTGCCACAAGGGTGTGCTGCAAGTTCTAATGTTAAATAAATTGGCTGTTTGCCAGTGCAATCATAATCGTTATACGATATGTGGACGATTTAGTGTTAATTCAGAGCAAAATTCTTTACATGAAACAATAGCATTACTGAGTATTCTGCACAAGTAAAACAAAAGTCTAAAGTTTATAAAGATAAATTGCAATCCATAAATACAAAAATAATTTTTTTAGGACATTGTATATCACACTGTCTTTCTTTGTAAGTTTTAGCTTAGTGTAATTCAGAAAGCAGATGTCCAAACAGCTTTAAGCCTTTTTTAGCTTATTTACATATTGTAGGTAATGAATACTTTATGAAAATAAATTGTAACTTTTGTATAATGCAAACAAGGGATTCCCTTGCATTAACATATGAATTGATTGAAATGTATTATGTTGTAAAACAAGTTATTATTAATGCATCAGCATTGGTTTTACCTGATTATAGTAAGCCGTTTATACTGTTTAGTCATGAGTCTAACTCACATGCTTAGGGGGTCATTGAACGATCACATGGAAACTCTTGTCACCTAGACACTTAAGTGCTGACAGTGTTAGGACACCCCTTAACTCTTATAGTATCACATGAAGCTATAAAATCTAAAGCTTAAAGAAAGCATTTATCTGTTGTTAAGCTTATGTAATACAAAGTAGCTTTGTTGTACAAGTAATGTCACTACATATGCCCTTCAATGAAGGAATTCCATGCGATGCGTTCAATAAGACCTGACGGTTGCGCTGTGTTAAGTCTCAAAATCCATCTAGCTTCAAGTCTAGAAAGGGCTGTTGTTCTATCACCTCCTCTAGGTAGTAGAGGGATGTGGTTTGTCATCCTATATGTTAATTAGGGATGTGCGCCGGACCATTTTTGCCGGATTTGGATTTGGTTCTAATTCGTCATCCGGCTTTGGATTTGGATTTGCCAAACTGCGGTGACTGGCTTTGGATTTGGATTTTTATTTTTTTACAAAAATTGACAAAAAAAGCTAAAATCACATAAATTGGTCTTTTTTTTCTTCCTAGAGTATTATTAACCTCAATAACATTAATTTCCAGTCAATTTAGACCATATCACAGCTTATAATATTGTTTTCAACATTATTGGCCAAAGGTTGCAGTGAGCTGACTGGTTACTAAGCGACAAAGCAGCGGCACAACGACACAGACACCACAGTATAAAGCACATCTATGACACATTGCCACACAGCAGTGGTAGAAATGAAAAGTAAAGGTACAATGTTGAAACCCTGCGTTATCATTACTTTCGCAGGTTTCAAAAGATGGGAGAGAATAGTGATAAAATATACAAGTAAATAGTGACAGTGTCAAGGAGAGACATTAAAAATATACAAACTTTTTATTTTCCTAATCATGATTGTATTGAACTAATGAAGCAGGAATCATTGTCCTTATTTAACTTTTCAAATGTTTCTTTTGAAGATGGAGTTCCATATACAAGATATGTTGGCTAATTCGGAGCACTGTCTACTGCATTCCAGTTATCCCAAAGGCTTGTAGTGATAAGAAGGAGGGTACACTAGAGAGACTACACCTGAAGCTGAAGACAATAGACTGGTAGACCAGGCCGCACGTGTTGCTGCCATAAGTCACTGTTCCCAAGGGCAATCCACTTATGTGGTAGATCCCGCCCCCATGTAAGTACCCTCACAAAGCTCCAGATACAAGCTCCAGAGGCTAACAGCAAAGCTAGGAGCCAAAGATAAATGATGAGTGGGGGGAAGGTCAACGTTTATGTCTACCAAAAACACTTTACCCAGTTATGGCCCAGATAATACATGGTGAAGTGCAAATGGGGAAAGATACAATGGTGGCTGTTACCAACCGTAATTGGATAGCTCCGGGTTTTGCACAAACAGCAAAGGCCTTTGAAACAAGGATGCCTAACATGTGCATTGGACAATCCTGGTAAGACTGTCCCAACCTCTTTGAAAAGTACTCCCCAGACTCTGTGTTCCTTACAAAGGATATACATTGATTTTATACCACTGCCAAAATGGTCCGAATGTGATGTCCTCTTGTATGAGCCTCATCAGTCACTAGCCCGGAGGGTAGGAATGTTGGAGGGCAGATGCAAAGACAATGGCCAAGGTAATTAAGATAATTAAGAAAATTATTTTCTCAAGTGTGTTAAGAAAATCATGATTAAGGTCAACTGCAGATATGGTGTACTATGTATCAATCTTACAGAAACAATGAACTAAAATACATAGTTAGGAATTTTCTTCTATTCCAGTCCTTTATCTTCATACAGGAACCCACTGTTTACTACCAGGAATTTGGATGATAATTTGGAAATATATCAGGAAGGCTATTGAGCCCAGATTTGAAAGTTTATTCCAAATCCTGATGAGTACATTTATTTCAGTGAAAATTCATGGGTCGGACACCTGAATATATGTCTCCAATTGCAAAGTCTTCATCTGAGGGGAGTTGGAGTAATTTGATATTATGAATAGATACATGTTTCTAGGCCCCAAGCCTGACAAAGGCTTGTGGAAATGTATATTTTGCTTTGCTTTGTTATAAGTAACTGCATATATAGTTTTATATGAAGAGATGAAGCAGTAACAATATCTAGACTCAATGTATAGTATGTTCACCATATAGAAGCTTTAGCCAAATTGTTTGATAATGTTACAAATTAAATATTTGATGTGCTTATAATGATCTCTAATGAACTGCAATTTAAAGTTAAGGTTATGGGACAGTTTAGACTGATCCTTGAGTACCTTACAGCTGCTTAATAAGATATGTGTCTTATAGAGAGACTAACCTGCTGTAATGTATATAGCTGATAACTTTTCTGACCTGATACATGGACACGTGAAGAAAATCAAGGAACTGAAAGACCAGTTTAGGAAAACACATAGTAATCCAGAGTATGATCTTAATGATAATGAATGGTCTAATGAATTTAGTAGATGATTATCAGGAATTCTTTCACTTATTGATAAGGTTTAGCTTTGTTTGTAATCATTTAGATGATTATAAAACTTGCTATTTTTCTGGTTAACAAGTTACTTACACTTGACTGTTGTTTCTCCAAGGAAAATACACTAAAGGTCTTGATGATGACTCAAGTCTATGATAACATCTGTGCCTAAGACAACATTCCAAGTTGTACTATTTGTGGAACCAGCCTCATTGAGGATCACAAGCAAACATGTGGACAATGCAAGACTATCATCATTTCCCTGAATATTCATGACAAGATGGACTGAATAAAAGACAATTAGAGACTGAGGACTGTGGACTTGCTTTATGGGGAATGGAACAATGCGTAATCCTATGTATATGTTCCTGTAGATGGGACTTGTGCATAAATGTACCTATACTTAGTATAGCAAGATCGTGTTCCTCTTAGTTAGATAGTATAGGATAAAGTTATGAATAAAAGATGGGAATATTATAAATCTGTTATTAAGCTATCCAAATAAGTCTCCATCTTGTCACAAGATGGTGTGTGCCTTTAAGTTATTCATAGTTTTAAATGTATAATATTACAGAGACTGATTTCTGGTGAGCTTTGAATTTCAGAGGACCTTGGCTTCAGCAGATGTGTTCTACTTCTAAGATAAGCATGAATAGAATGTGTATTCTATATTCCTATGTGTGCTCACCTCTCTTATCTCCCCTAACAGTTCACTCCCTCATGTATAAGATAATAATGTAATGTGAATATTCTGATATGTTGCAATTGTATGAAAGCTGTGCTTTGTATTATTGTCTACACGCCAATATAGCCAGAGAGAATCTTGAAGCCAAGCCTGGTGGTGGTGATTCTATCTCCTGAGATCTCAGTAATGCAAGGGTCTGACATACCCTTATGAGCTTGGGCTGGTGATTAATTACACTAGATTGGTTCCGATCTATCAATATATATATATTTATATATATATATATATATATACTGTATATATTTCTTCTTCAGGGTCCATAGGGCTCCACAGGGAGACAATGGGGTGTAGGTGGGACTTGGAGAACCGAACACAAACAGCAAAGCTTTTCAACTACCCACCCCTGACTGCAGCCGGGACTCAAGGGGACAGGTAAGGTGGATCCCCGCTCGCGGGGACCCGAGTGTATGAGCAGTCTTACCTTCGGTCTTAGGAGACAGACTGGAGGCGCTGGTGTGGACACCAGTTCGTCCGGGACTACACTAGACCACCAGGGCATTACAGGCACTGGCGCAGGGCATGTGTGTAATGCTAAGGGACCCGGTGGTTAAAGTCAGCATAGGGGAGAAGGTGCTCTCCCTGCGGCCCCTCCCCCAGCTCAGGGCGCCATTCCACTGCAGTCTTGCTGCTCCCTGAGCTGCTCCTACCTCACCCACCGCCCCCTCTGAGACTCACGGCAGCCATTTTCTGCATTTAGGTCTCTGGGAACGCTGGGTCCAGTCTCCCTGTATACCTCTCCCAAGGGCCAGGTTATACAGGGCTATAGCCTACCAGCCACTGCAGTCTGTGTAGTTGATTTTAGTACCCACTGGTTATATTGTATATTCTTCATTTTATGTGACTTATGCTAGCGCTGCTGTCTGTTTTCTTTTTCATATGTCTGTCAGCTTATACCTTTCCTTTTCTTCTACTATAACTCTGGCATACTAAAGGTATAGGGGGTTCATTGTACCTCACATCCTCATATATTTGTGAGGGCTATGACATACTATATATCACTGTTGCACACTACACTGTGCCCTATTACACATACAGCTGGGTTGCTCACTGTAATGTGCCAGATTGTGTTTTACATTATTCTTGAAGATATGTCTGGCAGAGACAAGACTGACAAGCAACCTGCTCCTCCCACTCTGGTGTCTTATAAGTCCTTAAGCAAATAATGATAGGAAAGAAAAGGGCGGGCGCTATCAATATCAAAGCACCAATAAATATGCTAATAAGAAAAACCACTTATGCTGCCCCACAAGGTGGATCTGGAAATCCACCTAATATAATGAAAACCCAATTAAAAAGAAAGAAATGTGTCTGCTGGTTTAAAAAATATTAATAATTTTATTGCACATAATACAATTTAGAAATTTAATTCATCATACATAGAATAAAGATGGATTAGCTAATAGGGCTTAAATTGCCACATTTTAAAGCACGGATCCAGCTCACACTATATATTATTTAAAATATTAAATATAACGAAAAAAATATTAAGTATAAATTCCTTCAAAAATGAATAATAGAAATCACTCATGCATGAATATCAAAGTGAAGCGAAGCGTAGAATGTAATTGTTAATTACAGCCAGCGAGCATGGATTAGTTGCTGTTAGTATTAATGTCCAGTCATAACCAATTAGTATGCAGTTAATAGGTGTAAAGAATGTAAAACAGCTAGTTCAATGCAGGTTCTTCTTACCGCTCACGGTGTATTGATAAGCTGTTGCTGTAAGTTGTTACACGCTGCTGCACGGTTGCTGCTAGCACTCCGCTACTTCCGGTATTGAACTTCCGGCTTCAAGTTTGCGTTCCACCTGCGTTTCACAGGTCATCTCACACGTTTCTCCGCCCTATGACACGGCGGTTTCATCAGACGATACACCGTGAGCGGTAAGAAGTGCCAGGATCCAGGAGTAGAGGTCCCTCTGCCTGAGGACACAAGCACCTCTGGACCGCATGGTGCACACAGTGGAATAGGTATCTGGGTGTCTCACACCTAAATCCCCCAGCAGGCTAAAATTGCATAGCTTCCTCCCCCTGGGATTGGGGTGGAGGTTAACTGCTGCACTACATCCCATTTTCAATCTGAGTGGATGGATGGTAATGTACTAAACATAGAAATCAATCATTATCTATTGCAGTAATAGCATTCTAACCTGCATTAAACTAGCTGTTTTACATTCTTTACACCTTTTAATTGCATACTGTCACGGCCAGGGTTTCTCGGCATGGTGGTCACTGGGTATTACCTGTGAGGTCATTGTGGCGAGGAGTCTCTGGCAGCGGTGCTGGTGTTTGGCAAGGGGCATTGGCTGTTTGTGGTTCTGTGCGGGCACATTGTCACTGAGGCCTGGTGGTGTTTCCGTTCCGTTTGGCATGGGCGCCGCCATCTTGCCTCAGGTCATGTGATTCAAGCTGTCCAATCCTGGAGGGTCATGTGCTCTTTCCAGCCAGTCACAGCGTGGCACCTGGTATTTAGGAAGGTCCAGAGCCTTCATTCATTGCCAGTGCAATGTGTTTCTCAGCTGCGGCTGAGAGAGAGTACCTGTACCTTACCTGTCTGCCTGCAAGCACTACTAGCCTGTTACCTTGCCTGCTCCAAACCTGCTGGACTCACCCTGCACCCTCCATTTACCTTTCCCCTGCCTGAGGACCTGAACCTGTGGTTTCCCTGCACCTTGCCTCACACTCTAACTCCCAGCTGGACTTCATTACCTCTGCCTGCACTTCGTTACAGCTCACCAAACCTGCATACTGGACATTTCCTGCCTGTCACTATCTGGACATTCTCCCATTTGCTTCACCACAGTTATCAAGTGCACTTTAGTGCTAAACCTGGACTTTTTCTTTTGCCATTCCCATGTCTGCTAAATCACTTATTAAAAACTCCACCTTTTTATTTAAATCTGATTCTGTGTCTGCTCCTGTTACCACCTCGGTCCAACTAGTTGATTGGTTGGAATACAAATCTGGTAAGGTATGAAAGCAAATGACAATCAGCAATTTGCTCCCAAACGCCGGAAAATGGACAAAAACTGTTGTTTGAACAAATTGTTTAGATCAAACATTTAACAAACTTGTCTGACGACAATTTTCATCTGTTTTCTGGCATCTAGGAGCAAATTGCTGATCATCAGTTACTCCAGGCTTGCCTACACTCCCGATTTGGCCTGGAGCCTCCTGATTATCGGGTGCCGCTCCCAGCCCCCCGGGAAGGCAGGCAAGCCTCCCGCAAGACGCCATCCCGCCCTACCTCCCCGCAGAGTTACTAGCAAAATCCCCACAGCGGGGGGCCCGGTGACGCGATTCGCGCTGAATCGCGTCACCGTGGCCCCGCCCCCCGCTTTACAATGCCGTTTACTCCAGCATTGTGAAGAGCGGGCGGAGCTGCGATGACGCGATCTTGCGGCCACACCCACGGCCCACACTGGCCACGCCCCCGCAACAACATTAACGTGCGGCCACGCCCCCGCTGTAAGTTGACATTCAGCCCCCTCCTGGAAGGAGGGAGCTGAATGTCGGCAAGTATGAGTTACTCCCATACGTTACCAGATTTTCATTCCAACCAATCAACTAGTTGGATGGTCGGACAGAAAATCTTCACGTGTGTACCCAGCTCTAGAACTGTAAAATCTATTCTTCAAATAGAAGAGACAGAAGAGCCATCCTTTTAACAACAAAAGGTAATTTTACCAGAATTTCCTCACTCTGATCAGCTATCTGATCATATGAGTGAAGCATGGAATATGCCTAGTAAAAGATTTCAAGTGCCTAAGCGTTTAAGTTCTTTTTACCCTCTTCCCGCTACTGAACTAAATGGGAAGTTCCCCCAGCAGTGGATTCCCACGTGACATGTCTGGTCAAAAATGCTACTCTACCTGTCCATACTGTAACCTCTTTGAAGGAGACTATGGGCCCTATTCAATTTGAGGCGAAATCCGTTTCGGCAAAAAAGTATCGCGGGTGATGTCATTTCGCCAGGTGGAAACTTTTCGCTGTATTCAATTTCAAAGACTTTTCGCCTAGGTGGAAAGTCAATGCAATGGACCCGGCGGAAAAGTTTCGCCTATGAATAGCAGGCGGATAAAAGTGCATAATTGGGGTTCTGGGGTGCAACGTTGCTGGAACCCCCGTGAAGCCTTAAAAAAGTCCCCCAAAGTTAAACTGCGTCAACATTTAAAAAAAAAAAGACTTAAGAACACCCAAAAAAATTACTTTCATTTTGGGGGCAAAAAAAAAAATCTAAGTTGGGGACAAAGTAAAAAACTAGCGAAATAGACTCCAGGGGGGTCCCCAAGTATGCCACAGGTGTTTTTTTTTATTGCAGGTGCTTGCGAAGGTGGATTTTTCATGATTTTGAAAAATTTACTTTAGCAACTTTAAAATATGCTACCCCACATTTTCAGGTACCCAAAATTTGCTGAGACTAGTTATTTTCACACAAAAAACCCTAAAAGCTATTCTTCACCCCTTATGCAAATAAACAAAACAGCACCTATTGAGACCATTTAAATACACCAAATACCTTCAGCAGGCCAATTTGGGGCTATCCATAGTGATCCCCCATGTCAGTGCATCTTTTGGGGGGTGTCAGACTGATTACTCCATTTTGGAGAGGACTATCTGCCTGTTCAAGTTTCGCCGTGTGCCATTTTCGTGTACTTTCAAATAGAATACGGGGAATCGCGGGGAAGCGCCCGAAAAGTTTCCGCACCCAAAACACGCGATATAGGCGAAAAGTCCGGCAGGCGAAAAAGTATCGCAGGTGCAAAACTTATTGAAAAGGGGCCTATGGATAGAAGGATGGAATGTTGTATAAAATCTATATACTGTCTTATAGGAGCTATTACTCGTCCTGCTAGAACTATGGTGGCTAAGGCCATTGAGAGTTGGGCAGAGGCCCTAGAAGAGACTTTTCCCTCTGATGCTTCGAGGGAACAGCTGTCCTACATATCTCACTGCAGCCTCCTATTTGGGTGAAGCAGCTATTGATATGGCTCTCCTAGTCTCCAAGGCATCTGTCACTTCTGTAGTAGCCCGCCGTATTGTTTGGCTTCGCTCATGGAAGGCAGATGCGGACTCTAAATAGGCTTTAGTTTGGGTCTCTCAGCCTTATTCAGGGGATATCCTGTTTGGCCCAAAATTGGACAAAATTGTGACTACCTTGGCAGCTTCCAAGACGGCGCCTTCCCCCTGCATATAATGCGAAGCCTCAGACGTCATCCTTTCAGTCCTTTTGTCCACAAGGAAAAACTAAAGGTCAGTCCTTTTCAAGGCATCAAGCATCAACTAAGGCTTCTAAGCTCCTAGGGTGGGAGGCCGATGTCTTCAATTCGCCCAGTTCTGGCATCAGACCACATCAGATGCCTGGGTAAGAGAAGTAGTTTCCCATGGATATGCCCTATGCTTCCTGAGACGAACCCCCCAGCAGTTCTTTTGCACAGGCCTTCCATTGGACCCACACAAGGCCCTGCTGCTCCAAAAGGCCTTTCAGTCCTTACTGCTCTCAGTAGTAATAATTCCGGTCCCCTCGAGACAGCGAGAGAAGGGCTATTATTCTACCCTTTTCTTAGTTCAGAAGCCGGGTCTCATCAGCCTACCGTATCTTCAACCTCAAGTCTCTGAACAAGTTTATCAGAGTGCCCAGATTTCATATGGAAACCCTCTGCTCTATTATCCTGGTTATGGAGCCTTGGGACTTTATGGTGTCTCTGGACATTCAGGACACTTACCTACATGTACCTATAGTGCCTTCTCATCAACAATATCTCTGGTTTGCTATACCACAGCAACATTACCAATTTCAGGCTGTGCCTCTTGGCATTTCACTGGCTCCTCAGGTCTTTACTAAGATCATGGCAGTTATGGCGGCCTATTTTCGTCGTCAAGGGAACAGACTGCTCCCATATTTAAATGATCTCTTGCTGTTGGCCAGCTCCTGGGAAAATTCTTCTCCGCCATCTACAGATAACCATTGCCTTTCTACAAATGCACGGTTGGCTGATCAACTGGAAAAGGTCTTTCTTGACACCTCAAAGAATGATACATCTGGGAGCCTACTTGGACTCTCAGGTTCAGAGAATCTTCCTAACGACAGAAAAAAATCGCAGCGTTACAGCACCGGGTGCGCAGACTACTACACAGTTGCCGAGTGTCAATTCACTCTGCAATGCAGATCCTGGGATCCATGATGTCCACCTTCGACATGGTGGAGTTCACTCAGTTTCACTCCAGGCCCCTACAACCCCTGTTCCTCTCCAGGTGGAATGGGCTGCCTCATCTGCCCAGATCCCAGATGATGATCCTCTCTCTGGAGGTTCACATGTCCCTAGCCTGGTGGCTACAGACATCACACTTGAACAAGGGATGCCCCTTTTGGATCCCGTACTGGGTACTCTTAACCATGGGCGCAATCCTCCGTGGGTGGGGCGCAGTGACCGGTCAGCACTCCTTCCAGGGCCGCTGGACTCGAGCCAAGATGGTCTTACCAATCAGCATCCTGGAACTCCGAGCCATCTACAGAGCTCTCACTCTGGCTTAGGATATTCTTCAGAGCAGGCCAGTACAAGTACAGTCTGACAATGCCATGGCAGTGGCCTACCTCAATCACCAGGAGGCACTCAAAGATGGGCAGCAATGGCAGAAGTCTCCCGCATTCTCTCATGGACCGAACGCAATCTCCCAGCATCTCAGCAGTGTTCATTCCAGGAATTCTCAACTGGGAAGTGGATTTCCTCAGCCTCTCTTCGTGCATGCAGGAGAGTGGTCTCTACATCCAGAAGTCTTTCAGCTTCTGGTGGAAAAATGGGGTCTACCAGATGTGGATCTCATGGCCTCAAGACACAACCACAAACTTCCAATGTATGGAGCCAGGACAAGGGACCCCAACGCAGCCTTCGTGGACTCATTATCTGTGAGGTGGACCTTCCAGTTGGTGTACCTCTTCCCTCCAATATCCCTTCTTCCTAAAGTTCTTCGGAAATTCATACAGGAAGGGGGCACAGTCCTGCTGGTAGCTTCAGCTTCGCCCAGACTCCATTGGTACTCCAACCTTTAAAGTCTCTCCATAGACATTCCTCTTCAACTTCCTCTACAACCAGACCTGTTGTCTCAGGGTCCCTGTCTACATCCGGACCTGGCCCACCTGTCTTTAATGGCTTGACTCTTGAGACATCCCTTCTAAGATCTAAGGGATTTTCTAGCTGTGTGGTCCCGACCATGATCAGAGCTCGTAAACCGGCTTCTTCCAGGATTTATCACTGAGCATACATATTTCCAGTGGTGTGCCCCTAGAGCAGGGGTTCCCAACCACGGTCCTCAAGGCACACTAACAGTCCAGATTTTAAGGCTAGCCATAGTTGAGCACAGGTGACTTAATTAGTACCTTAGGTATTTTGATTTAACCATCTGTGCTTAAGCATGGATATCACTAAAACCAGGATTGTTAGTGTGCCTTGAGGACCGAGGTTGGGAAACACTGCCCTAGAGACTATGACCCTTAAGTTTTATGGTTTCTAGAATACTTGCCTTTCTTCAGGCTGTAATGGATCTTGGACTCCGACCTAGCATCTCTAAAAGTGCACATTTCTGCTCTGTCCATCTGGTTCCAACGCATAATTGCTCCTCTACCAGATGTTCACAGCTTCCTGCACGGTGTTTCACATATACAACCTCCCTTTGTCCCTCCTGTGGCTCCATAGTATTTGTCAGTGGTTCTCCATGCACTTCAGGAACCTCCATTCGAATCCTTGGAATCAAGTAGCTCACTACGAAGACTCTATTTCTTCTGGCTATAGCATCTGCCCGTAGGGTAACGGATTTAGGGGCGCTTTCATGTCGCTCTCCCTTTTTAATCTTTCATCAGGACAGGCTGGGTCTTATAATGCGCCCGGGCTTCCTTACCAAAGTGGTTTCTCATTTTCCACATTAATGAAATTGTGGTTTCGACCTTTCGATCACCAGACCTCTCGGCAGGTGAGAACTCTTAGGATGTGGTCCGTGCTCTAAAGATCTACATGGACTGCACTAGTTCCATCAGGAAATCAGACTCCCTCATGATCTTATATGAATTCCATAAGGGGGGATGGCCAGTTAACAAACAGACTCTGGCCAGATGGATTCGCATGACTATCCCACAGGCTTAAGTGCAGACTGGCCTTCCAGTGCCAGCTACAGTATGTACTCATGCTACTCGCTCTGTGGGTCCTTCGTGGGCAGCCTGGGGTGGCGCCTCTGCTGAACAACTATGCAGGGTGGCCATGTAGTCTTTTCTCCACACTCTTCTTAGGTTCTATGCCTTCATTTGCCTCTCAGGATGCTTCCTTTGGGCCCAGGGTTCTGCTCTCAGCTCAGAAGCATCCCCGCCCTTGAACATCTGCTTTCTGACATCCCCATTGTCTCCCTATGGAGCCCTATAGACCCTGAAGAAGAAATGGAGAGTTATGGTCAAACTTATCCTTGTTAACTCTTTCTTCGAAATCCATTGGGTCCACAGGGCACCTGCCCTGATGCACCTGGTTTCTATGGGTTTCTTGGTCACTTGTTTGCTTTTTTTCTCCTATCCTGCTTCTGCCTTGTTAACAAAACTGAGTTGCCTGTGGGCAGGGTATAGGGGAAAGTACCGAGCATCCTGGGATTGAAAAGCTTTGCTGTTGGTGTAAGTCCCACCTACACCCCATTCTCTACCTGTGGACCCTATGTACTTCGAAGAGAGTTAACAAGGGTAAGTTTTACCATAACTCTACATTGTATATACATCCCTCATTCTATATACACCCTGCACCCTATATATACGATACTTGCCAAACCCTATTTACCCACACTCTATAGGTACCCCACACACTATATATATATCAATATATATCACACCATATATACCCACTATATTATATATACAGTATATATATATATATCACACTTTATATACATCCCTCATTCTATATACACCCTGCACCCTACACTACAATGACAGGATGTAGAGACACAGGGGTTCATTCTGAGGTAGCTATATGCTATTTTTTGTTAAAATATGCACATTTCTAGGGATGTACTGTAGTTATGAGAGGTCTCAATCCCGACAGTGTCATCTCGGCAAGGGATTTAACATAGGCGTCGAAATACCAACGTCTATGTTAATCCCGACGGCGGAACGCCGAAGGACACCAGACTGATCGTCCTCCTGCCGGGTAAGTATGCACTTAGGGCCTGATTCAGAGCAGCTCGTAAGCGGCCGCTCGTTCGTTCCGAGCGATGTTTGCACAACTGCGCATGCGTACGGATCGTAATACGCATGCGCAAACCAGTCAGTGCGGCTGAAAATCGTTTGTTCGCTAAATAGCGAATGCCTGCTATTTTGAGTGACATGAGGAGGCGTATGTGGGTGGTAACAGGGGAAGGTGCTTGAAAACGGGGAGTGGAGATCCGAACGCAGGCGTGCTTAAAGGTCAAAACGGGCGTTTTATGGGTGTGCATAATTAATACAGCAGCGTCATTGACCACGTCACTGGGTTATTTTATAGTCAGAACTGCTTGCATGATTGCGGTAGGAAAAACCAACCACAAGAATAGCGAGCAGTTCATACGCTTTTCGATGTACTCGATTAATCTAATAAATAGCGGACATGACGTAGGATGCGAGCGGCCAGGGGGCGTAGTTTTCCAAAAAACGACCGCATGTTTGGTTCGCTCGTTCAGACCTAGAGGCGTGAACAGACCACAAAGAGCGAACGGTTCATTTGAATAGCCACCCCTTTTTTCTGAACGAGCGAGCGCAAATAGCGTCTGGCTCTGAATCAGGCCCTTAGCCCGGAGATGGGGGGGGATTAGGTTTATGGACCTCCAGGGGGATTTAGGATTAGGCACCCCCCCTGGAAGGTTAGGGTTAGGCTAGGGAAAGGGGGAGTTAGGGTTAGGCACTAGGGGGGAGGTTAGGGTTAGGCACCCTCCCCCCCCCGGGAGACTTAGGTTTAGGGTGCGGGGAGGGGGGGTTAGGTTTAGGAACCCCTGGGTGGAGGTTAGGGTTAGGCACTAGGGGGGAGGTTAGGGTTAGGCACCCCTAAGGGAGGGTTAGGGTTAGAGGGGGAAGAGGGGAGGGTTAGTCTACTTACGGGCGCCCATCGGGATCTTCATCCATTGGTCTCTCACTGTCGGGATTAGAACCAGCGGCTATTTAAGCTGTCGTTATTTCAATCCCATTCCAAATTTCTACTGCGCATGTGTACAAAGAAAGGTGGAAAGGTGTGCGTCTATGTTCGTGTGCAAATCAGACAGCTGCACCTCATTACTCTTGGAAAGACGGAACAGAGCAGGAAAGGATGTGCAAATGCAGACCTGGTATGAAAAGGGCGTGTTCACGTAATTGTGTCACCTGTGAGACCTGGAATACATACAGATGATGATCATGGTTTCCTGCTGTAGCTGTTACATCTGATCCATATGAAACGTAATAGTGAATGCATTTTTTGCGATCAAAACAAATGTTAAAAAACATTTCTTGTGTTTATGACCTGGTTGGGTGTCAGTAAATCTGGGTGTAAGAATACATTATGTAACTAGGCTTATATAATACTAGTGCAGTGCTGACTGTGGAATGATACCAAGGAACAAACACGTGTGCACACTCTAAGCACACACACACTCAAAAGCTGTGCATACACACTAGACGATATGCTGTATGAGCTATATCGTCAGCGGTGGGACCCGACAGGGGTGCCGGCATCGGTAAGTACATACACACTTGCTGATGCCGGCAACGACAAACGACGGCGGGGGGGGGGGGGCATGGTGCATTCGGCAGCATGGCATCGTTAACGATATCCCCAGATTGGACTGCAAGTATAGATGACTGGAGATATCGTTAACAACCGGACCCGTTCATATAGTTTAAAGAAATCGTCCAGTGTGTATGGGGCTTAAGAATACACATTGCGTCTCTTGGTAAAACATTTGTCCCTGGCGCTGACATGGATCGACATGTTTCTTATTATTTTACATCTTTTTGTATCTAACACTATATTTCTTATTTATTCTATTTAACTGTGATGATTTAAGTGCAGTTGTTATCTATTTTGTTTTTATTGTGTAATCCAGTTGTGTACAAATTGTAATATTAAGCAAACCTATCAACAATATTTGTTTAGAAAAAAAACAAATACACATTGGAATGGGCACTATTATAGGTAAATCCTGCATAAATGTATATAATGTACGATAAACAAATAGTGAAAATAGCGCTGGTGACCCAGTATTAGCAGCTTGGGTGTGTGCCCACCAACACTCAAATAAATAACTTGAGATAATAAATATATATGTTACACACTTTAAAGCGCTACCAGGAAAATTAATCTGCACAGTAAGGGATAAATTTACTAAGTTTGGGCGAGTTTGGTTGAGTTTAAACTCACTTTGCTTCACCAAAACTCGGGAGAGTTTTCCCTTTTAAAACTCGCAAATTTACTAAGAAGTGAGTTTAGCTGAAAGTGAGTTTTCCGATGGTGAAGCAAAGTGAGTTTTTTCCCCCCAAAATTGCGAGTTTAGATGCGAGTTTTCATGTGAGTTTAAGGTGAGTTTAAGGAGAGTTGAAGGTGAGTTTAGGTGAGATTACTCACCCAAGATTGCAGTGTTTTCTCTCTTCCAAGCACCCTGCACATATCAGTGAGATATGTGCTGGCTGCTTGTGTGTTAAGACCTGTCTAAAAGGGGTTAATTCATTTTTAAAAAATTATGTGAGGTCTCCCCCCCAAAAAAAAACCACTAACCAGCCCCAGACTTGCCAGCCTGTCCTGGTACGTAAAATTACGGGGAACAAAACGAGTAGGGTTCCACCGTAAATTAGGTACCAGCACCAGGCTGCAGGGCCAGTCCTGGTTTTAATTCTAGGGTTAACACATTTGCGTAGGGGTACCCCTATAATTAAAACCAGCACTGGACCCTTTCTAGGGGGGGCTGGTGCCACAGCCAGGGGAGCCCTTTCACCGGGCCTCCCACCTGCAGCAGCAGCCCTGACCGCTAGTCAGTCCAGGCCAGGGATTCCCTGGGGAGATGGGGACCCCTCCAATAAAGGGGTCCCTCTCTCCAGGGCACCCCTGAGCTATCTCCGCCACCCCTGGGCGGTGGGTGGCGGGTTGATAGTGAAGGTATAGTGGGTAAAAATGAGAATATTTCACATTGTCTTTACAGTGGAACTACAGGTCCCAGCAAGCCTCCCCCGCATGCTGGTACTTGAAGAGCCACAAGTACCAGCATGCGGGGCATAAAGGGCTCAATGGTACGTGTAGTTCACCTATAAAGAAATGTTTAAAAAAACACAACACACACCGTGAAAATAAAATTTTATTACATACATACATACATACACACACATACTCAACTGCTTCCAGATGTTCACATCCCCTTCTCTACGTAAAGTATCCATTGGAAGTACCTGTAAAAAGAGATCCTATACTCACCTTTTGTCCCACGATGTTCTCCACAGTAATCCACATAGGGCCCCGAATACACTGCATCAACACGCTACAGCATGTTAATACAGTAACGCTAATGACAGATCAGGGTTTGTTACTGTGCCATGAGCCAATCAGCGGCGGCTTAACATTAGCGGTCGCTCATTGGCTGGGACCCACGTGAAGGAGCCACTCATTGGCTAAGCCCATGTGGGTCACAGCCAATGAGTGGCCGCTAATGTTAAGCCGCCGCTGATTGGCTCACGTCCCGCCACTATGATAGCTCATTCTCCATGAACTATCATTAGTGTTACTGTATCAACATGCTGTAGCTTGTTGATACAGTGTATTCGGGGCCCTATGTGGATTACTGCGGAGAACATCGTGGGAGAAAAGGTGAGTATTGGCTCTTTTTTTCAGGTACAACCATTGGATACTTTACATTGAGAAGGGGACGTGAACATCTGGAAAAAGGTGAGTATGTGTGTGTATGTATGTATGTAATAAAACTTTATATTCAGGGTGTGTGTTTCTTGTGTTTTTTTACAGATTTCATTACAGGTGAACTACAGGTCCTAGTGGCCCCTTAATGCCCCACATGCTGGTACTTGTGGTTCTCCAAGTACCAGCATGCGGGGGAGGCTTGCTGGGACCTGCAGTTCTACTGTAAAGACAATGTTGTTTTTTAAATTTTTCACACTACACCTACACTATCAACCCGCCACCCTCCGCCCAGGGGTGGCGGGGATGGCCCCAGGCTATCAGCCTAGGCCAGGGGTCCCCTGGAGAGGGGTTCCCCTTTATTGGAGGGGTCCCCAACTCCCCAGGGGTCCCTTGCCTGGGCTGACTTGTGGTCAGGACTGATGCTGCGGCTGGGGGGCCTGGTGAACGGGCTCCCCTGGCTGTGGCATCAGCTCCCCGCTAGAAAGGGTCCAGAGCTGGTTTTAATGATAGGGTTACCCCTACGCAATTTTTTTCCCCTATAATTAAAACCAGAACTGGCCCTGCAGCCAGGTGCTGGTGCCTAATTTATGGTGGAACCCTATTCATTTTGTTCCCCGTAATTTCAGGTAACAGGACAGGCTGGCAAGTCCGGGGCTGGTTAAGCTTTAGGGGGGGGCCCTATGTAATTTTTTTACAAAGAAACAAATATATATTAGGTATTCAGTCAGAAACATACACAAATCACACTGATCTGTGTATGTTTCTGCCAAACTCGCAGCTCAGGAGGTGAGTGTTTAAAACTTCAATTTAACAGTGAGTTTGCTACAATCTCACCCGAGATTGTAAACTCGATTCTTAGTAAATTTGCGAGTTTCATCTTTTCCATGTAAAGTACTTCCTAGTTTGGCCGATGGTGAATTTAGTTGTGTTCGCAAACTCGCATGAGTTTCAACAGTGAGAAGAGAAAACTCACTTCCAAACTCGCACCTGTTTGGTCTTAGTAAATTTGCGAGTTTGAAAAAAAGGCTAAACTCGGATGAATTTGCAAGCACAACCAAACTCACCCAAACTCGATTCTTAGTAAATTTACCCCTTAGTATAAAGTTCTTTCTCTTTGATATTAAGGGGTCTATTTACTAAGACTTGGATGGAGATAAAGTAGACCGAGATAAGGTGCCAACCAACCAGCTCCTAACTGTCATTTTTCAAACACAACCTATGACATGACAGTTAGGAGCTGATTGCTGGTACCATATCTCCGTTCACTTTATCTCCATCCAAGGCTTATTAAATAGACCCCTTATCACAAAGTTCCAAGAATGTTTCTTCACACACATAAACGGGAGTCTTCAATATACCGATAGTGTGATATCCAATCTCCCCATGACAACCGTCGGCACTCAAAAGAAATTAAAATGACAATAGTGTAGTACGTCCAATAACAAGATTTATTACAGCAAAAATGTAATATCCTTAGGCCACAAGATAACAATTTTATGTGGATATATAAGATGACAGTTTTCTCCCCAGTAAATTTTGCCAGCCGGGTGGCATCAACTTGCAGCCGGATGGGGGCTTTTGTGCAAAAAGGGGCGTAGCTTCACATGGAGGGGGCATGGCACCACAATAGTACCAATTCACATTATGCCCACACAGTACGGCCCCATTATTGCACATTATGCCCACACAGAATAGCCCCTTATTGCACACTATGCCCACACACTTTGGCCCCTTATTGCACACTATACCCACACAGTATGGCCCCTTATTGCCCTTTGCAGCATTTACATTCCCCACACAGATCACACTTATCAGTAAAGGACAGATAAGCTGAGTAGTTTCTAAACAGTAGGGGTGAGCGGGTTCGGATTTCTGAAATCCGAACCCCCCCGAGCCTCCCCCGATCCGAGGCAGATCCAAGTCAGGCTCGACTTTTCCCGCCTGACTCGGATCTGAAATCGAGGCAAAACGTCATCATCCCGCCTTCCGGGTCTCGCGGGTTTTGGATCCTATATAAGGTACCCGCGTCAGCGCCATTTTCTCACTTGGCTGTGAAGAGGGAGGGTGGGAGTTAGGGCTGGCTGGGCTGTGTAGTGTAGTGTAGTGCAGTGTAGTGTTGTGCTGTGCTGCGCTGTGCTGCTGCATAAGGGCTGTGTCCACTCCTCCAAAGTCCATAGGGGCTGGCTGTGTTGTGCTGTGCTGCTGTTGTCCATAGGGGCTGTGTCCACTCCTCCAAAGTCCATAGCGGCTGGCTGTGTTGTGCTGTGCTGCTGTTGTCCATAGGGGCTGTGTCCACTCCTCCAAAGTCCATAGGGGCTGGCTGGACTGTGTTGTGCAGTCAGTTGTCCATAGGGGCCGTGTCCACTCCAAAGTCCTGTGCAGAGTCCCAGTCCTAAAGGGGTGCTGTAGTGTTGTCCAGGGGGTGCTCTGTCCATCAGGGGTGCTCCCCTCAAGTGCAAAAAAAAAAAATATATTTTCTGTGTTTGTGAATTGTGTGCGCAGTAGCCGCACGTGCATCAACAAAGTAGTGCCAAGCGTGCGCCTGTGTCATAAGTAAAGGGCCGGCTGGCTTGACCGTTAAAGGGTGCTGTAACCCCCAAAGTACACTCCAAACAAAAAAAATATATATTTTCTGTGTTTGTGAATTGTGTGCGCAGTAGCAGCACGTGCATCAACAAAGTAGTGCCAAGCGTGCGCCTGTGTCATAAGTAAAGGGCCAGCTGGCTTGACCGTTAAAGGGTGCTGTAACCCCCAAAGTACACGCCAAACAAAATAAAAAAATATTTTCTGTGTTTGTGAATTGTGTGCGCAGTAGCCGCACGTGCATCAACAAAGTAGTGCCATACGTACGCCTGTGTCATAAGTAAAGGGCCGGCTGGCTTGACCGTTAAAGGGTGCTGTAACCCCCAAAGTACACTCCAAACAAAATAAAAAAATATTTTCTGTGTTTGTGAATTGTGTGCGCAGTAGCCGCACGTGCATCAACAAAGTAGTGCCAAGCGTGCGCCTGTGTCCCATAAATAAAGGGCCGGCTGGATTGACCGCTAAAGGGTGCTGTAACCCCCAAAGGGCACTCCAAACAAAATAAAAAAATATATTTTTTTGTGTTTGTGAATTGTGTGCGCAGTAGCCGCACGTGCATCAACAAAGTAGTGCCAAGCGTGCGCCTGTGTCCCATAAATAAAGGGCCGGCTGGATTGACCGCTAAAGGGTGCTGTAAACCCCAAAGTGCACTCCAAACAAAATAAAAATTTTTTTTCTGTGTTTGTGAATTGTGTGCACTGTGGCTGCACGTGTATCAACAAAGGAGCAGCGCCAAGCGTGCACCTGTGTCCCATAAGTAAAGGTCCGGCTGGCTCATTTCTTAAAGGGTGGTGTAACCCACAAAGTGCACTACTCTCCAGCAAAAATAAAAAAATATTTTCTGCGTTTGTGTGCGCCTTAGCCGCACGTATATATCAATATAACATAAATGGAGGACCAAACTTTCTCCGATAAAAATAAAATAGGGAAAGATCAAGAACCACTTCCTCCTAGTGCTGTTGCTGCTGCTGGGAGTTGTTCATCATCCCAGAGAGGAAGTAGGAACACCACTACTTTTACTAAACAATTGACCCTCCAACAGTCCCTAGCGATGAGGATGAAGTACGACAGCAGTCATCCTGAAGCAAAACGTATAACTGAGGCCTTGATTGCTATGTTGGTGTTAGACGTGCGTCCGGTATCCGCCATTAGTGCAGTGGGATTTAGACAATTGATGGAGGTAGTGTGTCCCCGGTTCCAAATCCCGTCTAGATTCCACCTGCATCCTCAAAGCAGCAGCGACAAGCGTGCGTCTGTCTGTTAAAGGGTGGTGTAACCCTCAAAGTGCGCTCCACAAACAATAAAAAAATTCTTTTTTTTTCTGTCTTTGTGAATTGTGTGGGCTGTAGCCGCACCTGCATCCTTAAAGCAGCAGCGACAAGCATGCTTCTGTCTGTTAAAGGGTGGTGTTACCCCCAAAGTGCGCTCCAACAAAATAAAATAATCATCTTTTTTTCTGTGTTTGTGTGTGAAATGTATGCGCAGTAGCCGCACCTGCATCCTCAAAGCAGCAGCGACAAGCGTGCGTCTGTCTGTTAAAGGGTGGTGTAACCCTCAAAGTGCGCTCCACAAAAAATAAAAAAATCTTTTTTTTCTGTCTTTGTCAATTGTGTGGGCTGTAGCCGCACCTGCATCCTCAAAGCAGCAGCGACAAGCATGCGTCTATCTGTTAAAGGATTACATCGGTGACAGCATCCAAGTAGGCATGTCAGACAGTCCGTACCTGTACTGGCAGGAAAAAGAGGCAATTTGGAGGTCCCTGTATAAACTGGCTCTATTTTACCTGAGTTGCCCCCCTCCAGTGTGTACTCCGAAAGAGTGTTTAGTGCAGCCGGGAACCTTGTCAGCGAAAGGCGTAGGAGGTTGCTTCCACAAAATGTGGAGAAGATGATGTTCATAAAATGAATTATCAACTCTTCCAGGGAGACCAGCCTCCAGAACGTACAGAGGGACCTGTGGTTGTGGATTCCAGCGGGGAAGAATTAATACTCTGTGAGGATGAGGATGTACACAACACAACAAGAGGGTGAGGAATCGGTGGATGAGGAGGATGAGGACGACATCTTGCCTCCGTAGAGCCAGTTTGTGCAGGGACAGATTAATTGCCAGCTTGTTTTGTGGGGGCCCAAACGAACCAATAATTTCAGCCACAGTCGTGTGGCAGACCCTGGCGCTGAAATGTTTGGTTTGTTAAAGTGTGCATGTCCTGTTTATACAACATAAGGGTGGGTGGGAGGGCCCAAGGACATTTCCATCTTGCACCTCTTTTTTTTCTTTGAATTATGTACTGTTTGGGGCCTAGTTTTTCAAACTGCCATCCTGTCTGCCACTGCAGTGTCACTCCTAGATGGACCACGTGTTTGTGCCGCCCACTCGTATCTCTTAGCATAGTCATCCAGCTACCTCGGTGCAACCTTTTGGACATAAAAACACTATTGTGAGGTGTGAGGTGTTCAGAATAGACTGGAAATGAGTGGAAATTAAGGTTATTGAGGTTAATAATAGCATAGGAGCAGAAAAACACACAAATTCTGTGATTTTAGCTATTTTTATAGTACAAGTGGAGATCTATTGCGCACTGGACTAGTGCAAAGGTAAGAGGTATGGCTGCACTAATGAAAGGGTGTCCAGCCTTTCTAATATAGAGAAAAACAAATGTGAGCAAATGCGCTCTATACCCCTTACAAATATATAAGTACGTATGATTGCATATGGTGCATACAAAATGACCCAAATGGCTAAAAGATATATATTTACTGAAGAAAAACATACATGAATAAAGAGCAAACAATAATATCAAAGTATTGTAGTTGGCACCAGAACCATAATCCTATTTAACCCACAAGCGAGGACTGGAGAGAAACACTGAATCCACAGTGTCGGCTGACACTTACTGCCAGGACACGTAACAAGGGACACCAGACCAGAGAGGAGGATCCCAGAGATCATCGAGCCTCCTCACATTTGTTTTTAGCTATTTTTATGCTTTTTAAAAAAAAAAATACAGATCCAAAACACAAAACCCAGAACCCAAAACACGGAAGGGAGGTTTTGGCAAAACCAATCCAGATCCAAAACACGAAGAAAGATCCAGATCCAAAACCAAAACACAAAACACGAAAAGTGGCCGGTGCACACCCCTACTAAACAGTATAACCAGGTTATGCCACCTGTAGCTGACCAGAGTGCACCATGTCTGCAAGCTTCTGGCCTGGGTGTAGGGAGGGGGCAAGGTTAGATAGCTGAGGCAGTACTGGGGTCAAGGAGGTTAGGGATAGGCAGTGCTAAGTGTAGGGAGATGGCAAGGGACCAAGGGTAGATAGCTGGAGCAGTACTGGGGCACGGAGAATGTTAGGGACAGGCCGTGCTGGGGATAAGGAGGGGGGTGCACACAACAGTCAGGGTAAATGGGAAATACACACAGCTACACAGTTGGGGAGAGTGAAGGAATGCACTGTTATACAGTCAGGATTGGGGAGGGGGCGCACAGCTGCCCAGTAATACCAGGGGAAGGGGCTACACAGCTGGGGAGTGATAGGGACCACAAAGCCAGCCAGTAACACCACGGACAGGTGTCCTCACCTTCAGAGCGCTCCTCTCCACCAGCACCTGAGCAGCAGCAGCACTAGCTTCCGGATGTGTTTCTACAGCACCAACGGGTCTGCAATGTTCCGTACCGCGGCCGACACCTCCTCCGCCCGAGTCCAACATCCCCACTGAGGCACAGTGAATGGAGTGTGGCTGCGGCGGGAGCAGAGTGTGAGGGAGAGGGACCAGAATGAGCCGAGAGCACAGGGGGCACAGAAAGAGTGACTTAGTCTGCCTAAGACTCTGAATGAGTGAGGAGCGGCTGCAGAACGCGGACACAGAGGGAGGAGGAGCTGCAAGCACCAGGGGGATTCTGGGAGCTGTAGTGAGGAGAATCTGCCGGCAGTGTTTGGATGCTGCTTCACTATTTTAGGGAGGCCGCACCTAATGTTGTCTAATAACGCATCTAATAACACTGCATCTGATAATGACAGCTTAGGGTCCACTCTTCTGGTAACAACCAGTAGCCTGAGACATCACTAGGATCACCCCTCATCGGCCATTGAAAGGGCTTTCCATTTATTTAATACATTTAAATTTCAGCTTAATTACACACAGTAATGGTGGCCATACACGGTGAGATTCAAAAGTTGGTCAGATCAGTTGTACGATTTCCCTTGAAAATTCTTCCCTTCAGATACAGGACGATATGTTTTTAAAATGCAACAATTTCACATAAGACCATACGATTTGATCAATCACATGTGTCAATTCGTACACGATCAAAACCATCTGATCTGCGATCCAACTAGATGACAGCAGGGACGATCATCAGGGTCGCAGAAGACTCAAAATACAACTATTTTCAAATGATTGGTCTGTCCAACCTGTAGAAACTGCACAAATCGTGTGATCAATCGTCCCGTGTATGGCCAGCATAAGGGGGAGATTAATAAAGCTTGGAGAGAGATAAAATTGGAGATAAATAGCACCAACCAATCAGCTCCTAATTAGAGATGTGCGCCGACCCCCGTGTTTTGGTTTTGATTTTGGATCTGGATCTACCCTGGTTTTGGATCTGGATTAGTTTTGCCAAAACCTCACCTCTGTGTTTTGTTTTCATGTTTTGGTTTTGGATCTGGACTTTTTCTTAAAATATCATAAAAACAGCTAAAATCACATCAAATGGGCCTGTTTTTGTTCCTACAGTATAATTAACCTCAGTAACATTTATTTCCAGTCATTTCCAATCAATTTTGACCACCTCACAATATTATTTGCTTCATCCAGTTAAGGCCAAAAGATTGCATCCAGCTAGCTGGCTGACTAAGCTAAGTGACACAGTGGGTGGCACTAACATGTGGCAGTTTATTTTCTAATTTCCAACACGGATACAGTGTGTTATACAGTGTGGGTTGGATACACCAATAGTGCACTTACTGTGACAGCTGTGTCACAGAGCGGGGTTGCTGACGGTGTCCTCAGTACATGGAATGGCAGTGCTGCGGTGCTGGCAGTGTCCTCAGTGAAGGGTACCGGTGATGTCGGAAGTGCGGGGGTGCCAGCGGTGGCTTAGTGCAGGTTCGCTGGCTGTGTCGGAAGTGCGGGGGTGCCAGCGGTGTCTTAGTGAAGGTTTGCTGGCTGTGTCGGCAGTGCGGGGATGCCAGCAGTGTCTTAGTGCAGGTTTGCTGGCTGTGTCGGCAGTGCGGGGGTGCCAGCGGTGTCTTAGTGCAGGTTTGCTGGCTGTGTCGGCAGTGTGGGGGTTCCAGCGGTGTCCTCATTGCAGGTTTGCTGACTGTGTCAGTAGTGAAGGGGTGTTCTCAATGCAGGGTGCCGGCGGTGTCGGCAGAGCGGGGGTGCCAGCAGTGTCCTCAGTGCAGGTTTGCTGACTGTATCGGCAGTGCAGGGATGCTGGTGGTGTCCTCAGTGTGGGAGTGTCGGCAGTGTCGGCAGTGTGGGGGTCACTGAAGGTGTCCTCAGTACGTTGGGCAGCAGTGCAGGAGTTTCGGCAGTGGTGGTGTCGGCAGCGGGGGATGCTGCCAGTGGGGGTGCCGGCGGTGTCAGGCGGCGGGGGATGATGGGCGCCATCTTCTTTTGTGCTGTTTTCAATGGGTTTAACGCTGATTGGCTGAGAGCCGTGACAGACAGCTCTCTCAGCCAATCAACGTTAAGCCAGCTGAAAATAAATCCTCACGACTCGACAGAGGGATCGTGAGGTTTTGCCTTGAGTCAGGGATCTGGGGCAGGCAGGGAGATCCGTGATGTGCTCAGATCGCCCCGGATCCCCCAAATTCGGGTGGGTTCGGATCCCGCTCATCTCTACTCCTAACTGTAATTTTTCAAACAGCCTGTAAAGTGACAGTTAGGAGCTGATTGGTTGGTGCTATTTATCTCCAATTTTATCTCTCTCCAAGCTTTATTAAATAATGCCCTAAGTGACTTCACAGAAGTAGTGTCCTCATATTCAGACGTCAGAGACAACACTTCTAATTTCTGCAGAATTACATACCTGTACCTGTATCATCGATCAGCATTTAATCGAAGTCCTCTCTGGGAAGTAACACTGTATTTTCCTGAGATGCAGCTATGTTGAGTATGAATATAGACACAATCCCCATTCATGAATGAAACCAAGGTGACCAAACACTTTCCTGTTTGGTGATCTGTACAGCTGCCAGCATGGGATAACTGAGCTCTCTGGCGGTCTCTTCTGTATGGAGAGCAAAGCTGGTACACAGACTGTGGGCTCCGGCGGCACATGGTTTGGCACCTCAGACCCGCCTGGGTCGCATTTCCACCAATAGAAAGTATCTATTGGTGGAAATGCGACCCAGACGGTTCTGACGTCTATTGGTGGAAATGCGACCCGTAGATACACAGAAAAGGCCAGGAAATCTCTGTCAGCCGATGAAGATCCTGCCCCCCCTCCCCCCAACGGCGGCAACACTCATTCATATTGGGAAAAGGAGGCTGTCGCCGCCCCCTCTTTGCCCAGAAACGCCAGTAGACTGTCAATCACTGACAGTCTGCTGCCGCTCTACAGTTCATGCACCGGCGCAGAGGAGACACAATCAGAGATGTGCACTAACCATCAAGTTAGCAGACATCTCTGAATCAGCCCTACTGCAGGTCTCACTGCATGTGCCCTAGAGCACAGGTTCTCAAATTCGGCCCTCAGGACCCCAAACAGTGCATGTTTTCCAGGTCTCCTTACAGAATCACAAGTGAAATAATTAGCTCCACCTGTGGATCTTTTAAAATGTGTCAGCGAGTAATGAATACACCTGTGCACCTGCTGGGTGACCTTGAAAATGTGACCTGTGTGGGGTCCTGAAGACCGAGTTTGAGAACCACTAACCTAGAGGGACACAATGGAAAATTATAATAATAATAATAGACGCGCAAGCAATGAAAAAAGCATCTATCAGTTTCAGCTGTGAATCCACAATTAGATACGGCTAGCAAGTGCTGACTATGGGCCTGATTCAGAGCCGGTCGCTATTTGCGGTCGTTCGTTCAAAAAAAAGGGGTGGCTATTCAAATGAACCGTTCGCTCTTTGCGGTCTGTTCACGCCTCTAGGTCTGAACGAGCGAACAAAACTTGCGGTCGTTTTTTGGGAAACTACGCCCCCTGGCCGCTCGCATCCTACGTCATGTCCGCTATTCATTAGATTAATCGAGTACATCGACCAGTGTATGAGCTGCTCGCTATTCTTGTGGTTGGTTTTTGCTACCACAATTTTGCGAGCAGTTCTGGCTATAAAATAACCCAGTGACGTGGTCAATGATGCTGCTGTTTTAATTATGCACACCCATAAAACGCCCGTTTTGACCTTTAAGCACGCCTGCGTTCGAATTCCACCCCCCCGTTTTCAAGCACCTTCCCCTGTTACCACCCACATACGCCTCTTTTTGTCACTCAAATTATCAGGCATTCGCTATTTTGCGAGCACATGAATTTCGACCGCACTGACTGGTTCGCGCATACGTATAACGAATCCGTACGCATGCGCAGTTGGGCAAACATCGCTCGGAGCGAACGAGCGGCCGCTTACGAGCGGCTCTGAATCAGGCCCTATGCCCTCAGGTCCCTGCAAGTGATGCAGCCACTGACATCTGCATCTTTGTGTAGGTCTGCATCTAATATTCTGCAAATATGTCCTTACAGTATTATGCACCCTATGTTAGAGAAGTTTAGAAGGTTCTATGCAAGGACAGTAAAACTAAACACATAAAAAGTATGTATTTAGTAAATCTGCAAAATGTCTGCCAAGAAAATATGCATTAAAATTTGAACTGGAAATAACCTTTAAACAAGTGATTCCCAACCTCGGCCCTCAAGGCACACTAACAGTCCTGGTTTTAGTGATATCCATGCTTGAGCACAGATGATTAAATCAAAATAACTGTGCTCAAATATGGCTATTCTTAAAACCTGGACTGTTAGTGTGCCTTGAGGATCGTGGTTGGGAACCCCTTCTTTAAACAATGTTACCAGGGTAAATGCAGTGGCGGCTCAACGTGCAGCTAGCAGGACCATCATCCGGTATGCCATAGCCTGAAGGGCACAGTCCTGTGCCCTGCCTGAACAGAGGTATTCACCACCGTCCACCTCTGGGAAAACCCGCCCTCTGATGGCGCTCAGGGGGAGGGAAGGGGCGCGACAGTGTAGCACAGGATGGCGCTGGGTGCAGAGAAGCCTAGCGCCTGGATAAATGTAATAGCTTTTGAAATGCAGGCATAGGGATGGACATAGGAAGCAGGTGGATAGCAACCAACGATGTTCCCAATCAGATGGAAATACTTTTTCCATCGAATTGCGAGTATTCAATGGTTGCCAGCCATCGGATGCACTTTCCGATGCCCATCCAATGGCTGGCTATTCTTTTTCAGCTGCAGAAGTGGTGTCCACAGCTCAGCTAAAGTCCACATGCGCAAAGTATAACCATCGATGGTTATACCAACAAATGGTTTAATTGCAATAGCTAGTAGCCATCGCATCATGTGAATTGATATCGGAAGCCCGGCAAGTTTTGGATGCTAGCTTATGATGTTCATTCCTTTGCAGGCATTACAAAGTTCCTGGAAAGTTGGCCCGATTTTATCTTTTAAATGATTGCCCCTTTAAAACATTGGGCAAATTCTCTAGGAACTTTCTGATACCTGCATCTTGCAGATTATTACATTTATTTACCCCATTTACTACTGCTTGATGCACCAACTAAACCTAAAATTAATGTTATTGGACCCTATTTACTACAATCTGCATTTAAAATGTGGTTGTAGTGTGATATTTTCGCCTAAATTCGCATTGCGAATTTAGGAAATATCACAAGGATTTATCAAAATAAAGCTCTGTCCTTGCAAATCCCGTCCGCAGTCTTCTAACTGTATTTTTCATACATCCTACCTGGGCAACCCCCCACCCCCTCACTTTCACTTACCTCTGGTGATTGGTGCTTGTGATGTTCCCGGAGTTCCGGTCAGCTGGTCTCCCGGCCTGCACTGTGACCTTGGTCAGCTGCTGCAGCTGACCAGGGTCACAGTGCAGGAGCCGGAAGACCAGCTGACTGGAGCCACAGAGGACCTCACCGGAACACTGATCACCTTGGATGGATGCAGTTAAATTTTTTTTTTAACTATTTTTTTTCAGCTGATTACTGGGGCCCTGCTCTGCCTGTTAGAGCAGAGCTGAAGTCGGGGAACCAGGTGGCGTTATTATCACAAGGCTTCCCCCGGTATTTTTTCACATTTTATTTTTAGTAATTCTGACCAGATCACATTTCCCATTACAATTATGGGAAATGCTACTTGCTTACTAAAGCTATTGGGCATATTCAATCAGGCGTGAAAAGTCCCGTGGTTTTCGCATGCAGGACTTTTCGCCAGCATCGCTAGTTATCCATGCGAAAAAGTATCGTGCTCGTCCCCACTTATCCCCGTATTCAATTAGAAATCAGCGAAAACGCGACCTGGTGAATTCGGACCTGGCGAAAAGTACTGTCAGATTTGAGGAAACAGCCCGACACCCCCAAAAGTTGCACGGACATTGGGGATCACTATAGATACCCCCGAATAGACCTGCTGAAGGTATTTGGGGTACTTAAATGCTCTCAGTAGCTGCTAATGAGCGTCTTTGCAGAAGTGGTGAAGAATAGCATTTAGCAGGTTTTTTGCAGAAAATAAATAGTCCCAGCAAATTTGGGGTACATGAAAATGGGTGCTAGCATATTTTGAAGTTGCTAAAGTGAAGTTTTTAAAAACTTTAAAAATCCACCTGCTGCAAACACCTGCAATTTTAAAAATACCTGGGGCATACTTGGGGACCCCCCTGGAGTCTATTTCGCTAGTTTTTAAGATGTCCCCCAACTTTGTACTTTTTCGCCTCCTTTTTCAAAGTCATTTTTGGGGTGTTCTTACGTTTTTTTTTAAACTTTTTTGACACAGTTTACCTTTGGGGGACTGTCCCAAGGGTGCAGGGTGTTTGCACCCCAAAACCCCAATTCTGTCTTTTTTTTCAACAACTTTCATAGAATATTCTTTTTCCATTATTCCAATGCATTGACTTTCTGCACCGGTGAAAAGTCTTTGCAATTGAATATGAGGATAAGTTTTAGCCTGGCGAAATGACATCACCGGCGAAAACTTTTCGCCGAAAACGGCTTATCGTGGCTAATTTAATATGCCCCTAAGTGATAATTAGGGTTTGTAGTAGAATTTTACGAATTCTACTCCAATTAGCCCCTTAGCAAATTTATGTGAAACTAAAATATTGTGAAAAGGGTGTGAAAACAGCCTATTTCACTTTATTTCAGTAAAAATAATGTTAATAAATAGAGGCCATTGTCTTTTTAAGACATGGGGCCTATGTATCAAGTTGTTGTTTTTACATAAAATTATGCAGAAACTGCAGTTTCTGCATAATTTTATGTATTTTTCCTATGTACTAATAGCACAATGCAGGAGATTTCCCAGAAATCTCCGGCAAAGTGCTAATTAGCGCTGCAGATCGCAGTCTCCATTATTATCAATGGGGACTACGATCCGACTCCTATTTACTAAACTCCAAAAACCAACGCTTTCCAGAGTTTAGCACCGGTAGTTTACACCATCTTATGGAGCCTATGGAGGTTCCCGGGACAGGAGAGAGATCTTTCGATCTCTTCCCCGCAGCCCCCGGCCAGTTCCGGAAGCTGACGCTGTGCACATGTGAATCTTCTGCTTCCCCCAGGGAAGTCTTTCACTTCTGTGAAAGACTTCTCCTAAATGCCAGGCATAAATTCGCAGGGCCAGCGGTTGCTGTATTCGCTAGACTATACGGCGCTGATGGACCTGTGACGTCACACCCACGTGACCCGGCCTGAAAGGGGGAGGGGGGTGCTAACGGGGGACCAAAAGTGTCCCCTCGTGGGCTCGCTACGCTCGCCACGCTTCGGGCACGGTGGCTCGCTACGCTCGCCACAAATATTTATTCCCCCTCTGGAGCTGTCCAGCCTCCTGCAGCGGTCACGTGGTGGATACGTCACAGAGGTCCTTTAGCCACATAGGAAATACCAGCAACCGACTGCTTATTGCCCCCCTCCCACTGCTCTACAGAAATATTACATACATGGGAAAGCACATCAAAATAATAGCATTTTGTATTTACTGACAGCATTTCTTTCCCATAGATAAGTCTTGCCTCTCTGTAAAACACAAAAAAAAATAATGTTTCACAAATATACACCATATTAATGTATGTGATACGTCTTCACTGAATTCTAGGTTTCTGAATTTCTACCTACAACTTCTCTTCTGTCACAGATTGTACACACTCCGGCCAGCAGATGGCGCACACTCCAGTTTGGCCTCGCTCTTCTGTAGTGAGTGGTTTGTCCGCTCGCAGTCTCGTTGGATCTGGCCGGTGTAGATGTGACGTGGATGAGGAAGTGAGTGGCTGCCAGGCTGCACAGTTCCACTGACTGGAGGAAATCGAGCGAGACGCCGGTTTAGTGAGGGTTGGTAAGTGGTGGACAGAGCACAACGGAGGGAGCATATACACAGTTCGTATGGGATATGTGCACGAACTGATGAGACAGACTGAGAGAGACTGTGGGGCCCTGGCTGGCAGAGAATAGAGAGAGAATATAGAGTCGTCTTGGCTGGCACAGGAAGAGGTACACACACTGTAAGACCTGGCTGGTATAGAGACTGAGAAACTGGTGTCTGGGTTGTCAGAGGGGGAGAGATACTCAAGGATTTGGGTTGTCAGAGGGAGAGAGTTGCTGTGGGATCTGATTTTGTTAAGAGGAGGAGAGAGACTCGTTTTTTTTAGAGAGATTCTGGGTTTTCTGAGGGAGAGAGAGAGACTGGGAAAGAGAGGCAGAGACTGGGTTGTCAGAGGGCGAGAGGCTCTGGGTTGTCAGAGGGCAAGAGGCTCTGGGTTGTCAGAGGGCGAGAGGCTCTGGGTTGTCAGAGGGCAAGAGGCTCTGGGTTGTCAGAGGGCGAGAGGCTCTGGGTTGTCAGAGGGCGAGAGGCTCTGGGTTGTCAGAGGGCGAGAGGCTCTGGGTTGTCAGAGGGCGAGAGGCTCTGGGTTGTCAGAGGGGGAGAGATACTCAAGGATTTGGGTTGTCAGAGGGAGAGAGTTGCTGTGGGATCTGATTTTGTTAAGAGGAGGAGAGAGACTCGTTTTTTTTAGAGAGATTCTGGGTTTTCTGAGGGAGAGAGAGAGACTGGGAAAGAGAGGCAGAGACTGGGTTGTCAGAGGGCGAGAGGCTCTGGGTTGTCAGAGGGCGAGAGGCTCTGGGTTGTCAGAGGGCGAGAGGCTCTGGGTTGTCAGAGGGCGAGAGGCTCTGGGTTGTCAGAGGGCGAGAGGCTCTGGGTTGTCAGAGGGCGAGAGGCTCTGGGTTGTCAGAGGGCGAGAGGCTCTGGGTTGTCAGAGGGCGAGAGGCTCTGGGTTGTCAGAGGGCGAGAGACTCTGGGTTGTCAGAGGGCGAGAGACTCTGGGTTGTCAGAGGGCGAGAGACTCTGGGTTGTCAGAGGGCGAGAGACTCTGGGGCGTGGGCTGTAGAGCTTGTGAACTAGCAGTGTGATTTGTCTGGGCTATCGGAGAGAGAAAGAGACTTTAGGCCATTGGTTGATGAGAGAGAAATTGTGGAGAATGGGCTGAAAGAGTGAGGGGTATATTTACTAAAGTGCAGGTTTTTAGACGTGGAGATGTTGCCAATAGCAACCAATCAGATTCTGGCTATTATCTTCGGTGCTAGATAAATGTTATGTAAATCTGATTGGTTGCTATGAGCAACATCTCCACTTCTTAAAACCTGCACTTTAGTATATAACCCTGAGAAAGAGACTGTTGGGCCTGGGCTGTCCTATAAAGAGGAAAACACTGATTGACTGTGAGGCCTGGGTTGTCAGAGAGAAACTGTGGGACTGATCTGGTAAAGTGATAAGAATTGTGGAGACTAGTTTAGCAGAGCAAGAGAGAATTTAGGTTGGGATGGATATAACACAAGTAGAGAATGAGGTTGAAGAAGTTAAACTTATAGTGAGGGGGGTTCTCCTTAACTGAAGAAACAAATTCAGAAGGTTAAAGAGAAACTACATTACAATTTATGATGACCACTTAAACTCTGCAGGCTACATGTTTTAGATATGTGCAGATGACAATAGTAGTGCATTTGTGTGTACAGTGCAAATTGTTATGTCACACAGTATTTAGATCTGCAGATGCACTTGCCACAATCTCCAAACTGCCCTCTATACAGAGGATCAGCAAATGATGAATGAAATGTTTTTTATTTAGAAAAATGTCACGTGCTGCTGGGAAAGTCGGAAACCTCCGAGACAAACTAGATGGAAATGAACTGGACTTGAGTTTAAGTGACCTGAGTGAAATCCCAGTGCGAGAACTGGTAAGTTACTGGGGGAAATGTTATAGGATCTGATTTTGCAGTACGATTTTAAGTGACTATTTTTTATAAAGACAAAGCCAGCCTGTATTTATTTTTTCAAGAAAAATATTGCCCCTTTAGAGCCCATGGCTAAATACCATTAAATCAGGACTTTTCCAAAATGCAAACCTATTACATTCCGGCCACTGCGGGCAGTGGCGGGCTGGGTTGGGGGGCAGGGTGCCATCTGCCCCCCGGGCTGGTATAATTATAGTGTTATGGGGCCGCTTCCGTCAGTTGCCTTATGCGCTCCTATTCATATGCTCTTCTGATGGCCGGGAGATATGCAGAGGATGCTCCCCGGCCACTTAGTTTGTGGAGCAAAGATAATCAGCGCGGCTGTCTGTCGCACTGATTTTCCTTGAAGCCCTTGAAATAAGCAGCCGGGGAGCGTCCTGTGTTTCCCGGCAGCCAGAGGTGGGGGGTGGGGCGCCACTGGGAGTAAGGTACCTCCTCTTCCGTTCCGTTCCACTTCCCAGCTGTCCCGCGCAGTCTCTCTCAACACTGGCAGCAATCAGCAGCATAAGGTGATCCCTGCGGTGGCGATGACACAGATGCCCGGAGCCGGAGGCTTCCCACTGGGCTAGTGTCTAGATACCCTTCACGCCTTCTCCTGGTAGCCAGAATCACCTCGACCTTACATGGAGGTAAGAAGTCCGGGGGGGTCCTACTACAAGGCCACTGACTGCCTGTCCAGGTGAGACGAGACTACAGCTATAACGAGCGGCCAAAATGATGGTCGCGATGGTCAAGACCATTGCGACCATCGGACTTGCAACGAGACCCTTGCTGTAGGGTCTCGCTGCCGCAAGCCCTGGAGTGCTTTTGGCTCTATCAGAGCCAAAAGCACTCCCACTGACATCACTAGTGATGTCACTGGGGCCGGCCCCAGGCGGTAGGTGTTCCCATGGGAACGCCTCCGTCTGGGCAGCCACGCCCACGGCACGCCCACCAAAGGGGGCGTGCTGTCAATCACCATCGTCAATCGGCCGTCGTTATTCGGGTCTCGCGCATGCACACGACGGAGCCGCCTCCGTCGTGCGCATGCGCACTTGGGCAACATCAACCCGCTTGTGAGCAGGTCTGAATCAGGCCCAGTATTCAATAAAATGTCCAAAGGCAATCTGGTGTCAGAAATTTTCTTTCTTCAAAAATCCACCCCGTTTTGATATTTAATCAAAACAAGGGAAAGAATATATGGTTGGAAGGATGATAGTATTTAAATATTTCAAATTCCTATCTCCTACTTACATGTAGGATTGGGGAAATTTTCTCCTTCTCAGTGATGAGGTTTATCCTCCTCTTTAAATTTTTTTCATGTGTTACGATAATCCTCACGTGAACATACAAATAGGTTCTCAATTCCTTCCAGCGGCACAGGGGAAGCCGATGGTGTATTGTGTTTTTACGTGCAACCTCTACTCCTGGTTAACAACACCAGGGCCACTTGCTTGTTTTGCCCCCCAGGCTGAAAGTTGCCAGCCAGCCCCTGACTGCAGGTCTCTTTTTTCTAACGTCCGAGTCAGTACACAGATCTTTCTTACAGATACTGTATTTTCGTCTTTTAAATGCTTAACAGTCATCATCCCTAGAATACCTGCTGCTAACGGCATATATATACTCTGTGTTTGGAAGTTTGGAACATTAATAAGTCACGAGTAGTTCTCATTATAATTTTTTCTGTCCATACAAATCAAATGCAGTAACAAGTACCGTACTTTCTGCACTATAAGGCGCACCGGATTATAAGGCGCAGTCTCAATTATGGGGTCTATTTCTGTACTTGACCCATACATAAGGCGCACCGTATTATAAGACACATGCTAAAACGGTAAAAAAAGGTAACTGAAGCAAAACATCGAGTTTGGTGGAACTTTATTCTACTAGGTATTTAACAATACACTCAAATTATTTTTTAATCAATCTTCTCCCACAAATCCATCAAACTTCTCATCTTCTGTGTCTGAATTGAACAGCTGGGCAATTTCTCGTAAGCATGTCTCTTCACTGGTGCCATTTTCTGGGGTCATCGCAGTGTACGTAATACGTAGTGTACGTATTACTTCCCGATGTCAGCAGGAAATGGTCCGACAGTCAGTCAAGAGAAGCGCTTACCAAAGTCACACAACAACATTCTTACCGATTTTGGAACTCAGTGCACACATAAGGCGCACCGGATAATAAGGCGCATGGCCTGTTTTTGTGAAAATTTAAGGCTATTAGGTGCGCCTTATAGTCCGCAAAATACGGTAGTTATGTAGAAGTAAATGCTTCATATAGTTTAACTGTCAAAATAGAAATATGGTCTTATAAATTTACTGTATTATTTTTCATATCTATACTAGTAGTCTCTCAGACTATCACCTTATTGAAGCTATTGTAAATTCATTATTGTACCATCAGACCATATATTTAACCCCCGCCTGACATGCTTTACGCTTCACAATGCTTCCTCTAATATATATTGGTACCACTGATGAGGGATATGTATATATAATACCCCTTTCAGATATATGACCCGGGAAATTTTCTGCTCAGACCCGGGAATTTCTCCTGTGCAAATTCCCGGGTATTTGGTCGAGACCCCCCTTTCACACTACAGCGTCTACCCGGGAAATTCCCAGGTAGACCCATTTCAGACATAAGCCGGGTTTTTTCGGTTTTAATATTACCTGCCTCTCTGCCCTTCCTAGCCTATCCCCTCTCCGGCTGCCACTGATGATGTCATCATCATGCAGCAGGCAGCCGACCAATCACTACAGGCATTTTATTTTATTTTTAAATGTGCCCCGGTGGTCCAGCGGGAGTGCGGGCGGCCCGCTGTGGCAGAGACCCGCCGGCGTGTGTCCCCGGCGTCCACCCCTGGGGGTGGTGAGCAGCAGCGCTGAGCGTCCTATAGGACGCTCTGCGCAACCAACTCAAGTAGCAGTGCTGAACGGCCACGCTGCCAAGTCAAAGCAGCAGAGCTGGACGTCCTATAGGCTGCCAAATCAATGTAAAAGGTGCTTTTTGCAGCCCGGGAGTAGTAAATACTCCCGGGTAGCCCCATTCAGACATAAGCAGGATAATTTCCCGGGACTTAAGTCCCGGGAAATTCCCTGGTCGATTGAAGGGTCGGCTACCCGGGAACGTGTTCCGGTAGGTTCCTTTCAGACATACGCGGCAACCCGGGAATTTGGCTGAGGCAGGCCAAATTCCCGGGATTCTCGGCAATTCTGAAAGGGGTATTACTAGAGCATTTATAATTGGGTTATACAGACAGCAAAAATTGCCGTAAGAGCCTCATACTCAATGATTAGTAATTGTATATCAAATCCTGACTGAAGTACGAAGAATGTGAGAGTTCATTAGTCTGGGACACTCTGATAAATAGCAAAAATTTTATTTTCATTATAGTAATTCCATTGATAGTAATTCAATATTATTAGTATTGAATACATAGTTTGTCTCCCATTATGTCAACATAATTGCACATAACTGTTCCAAAGCTTATAAAATTCAACTATTGAATAATAGCAAACCATAGTCTGGTATAATGCATGTAGACTTAAGGTGCCCATCCACTAGCAGACATGAAAACGACTGCACGATTATGACATTGTAATCGTGCAGTCGTTTGTCAGTCTGTGATGAGCCTGCACTGAACGAACAGTCGTTCAGTGCAGACTCGTCAATCATCTGCAAACACGCTCAACCTGACATTATCGTCAGATTGTCCAGCATGTTTGGCACGCGCATCGCTAGTTGTTCTAGAAATTTTTGCAAACGATTTATGAACGATCGTTATCGTTCAATCGCTCAATTAATCGTCTAGTGGATGGGCACCTTTTCTCGAGAATTTAATTCAATTTATAGGTGTGATAAAATAAAACCTTGTTCTGCTAGAGTTTGTTTTAGTAAGATATTTCTATTTTAAAGGTGTTTGCTGTCATTTTAGATTTAAATACCTTAGATTTTTTTATATTTTATTTGTCTGATATGAATATTAAGAATACAATGTTTAATAAATTATGTCTTTGCCTAGTTTCTAGGAAAGCTTTAGTAAGCCTGCTTGGAGCGTTTGCCATTCAGTAGAGTTGGCATTGTTTGTCTTCTGTTCCCCATTACCCATTTTTCTTCTCCCAGAGTTGTTCTTAATCAGTATAGTGATAGCTCTCCAAGTACAATAGCTTCTTGTAGCTTACCTTTGATCACAGTTTGAGTGCTGATTTCATGTTGTATATTAGAAATAACACAGATTAAATTCTATGTAGCTGTGAAGGAACATATATGCTCTTGGTCAGATGTTATTGCTAATAAAGACAAAACTTAGTAAAATATGTGTGGCTCATGATGAGTGTTTCTCTCTCCTTTTGATATTTTTCCTTTTTTTTTGGTTGTGCTTCTTTTCATTGGGCATATTTCTCTGTTTCTGTATTCAGGCTGCCCTCCCAAAGGCTACCAAGTTGGATCTGTCTTGCAACAAGCTGACAACATTGCCGGTAAGAAATGACATGTCTAAAGGAGATCATCTTGTGTACAAAGAGAGAAGACAGCACACCAAAAGAGATGGCCCACCGTCCACCACACACACAAACCTATGGCTAGGAAACATAACTATTTAAAAAATCATAATTCTTTTTTCTGTCCCTCCGCCTCTGGTTCTCCCTTAAGACACTTTCTATTTTTATCTTGTATATGCCAGGCAGATTGTCTCTTGTCCAGCCGGCAATGGTGCCGTGACTTTTCTGTCCCTCTCTCAGAGGTTTGGGAGCAGCAATCCCCCAGGGCAGGATTGGCAGGTCAGCGGCCAGAGAAAATGTGGCTGACTTGGATGAGAAGTGATTCTTAAGAAACTGTTTTATTTAAACCATATATGAGCTCTATTTCTGTGGCATAGTTTATAAAAATGTAAACAATCATTAAAAACCCAAGACTTCAAGGGGCAATTCAATAGTTTTTTAGTTGCCGATAATTAATGGACGCCTGGCAGAGATGGTGAGCAGAAATGTGTGAAGAGTCTGGCTTTTGGGCACTTTTCGTGTTGCGCCCATTAGTTTATATGGCGCTTTTGGACTAATAATGGGCGCACAAAACAATTGAATAGTTCCATCAGGCGCCCATTAATTATAAGGGACTCTACTACAGGCGAAACAGCATAAGGGGCACTACTAAAGGGGGCACTGCATAAGGGGACACTGCATAAGGGGCATACTACCACTGGGGGCACTGCATAAGCCTTATGCCATAAGGGGTCCTACTACTGGGGGCACGGCATAAGCCTTATGCCATAAGGGGCACTACTACTGGGGGCACTGCATGAGGGGCACTGCATAAGGCAATGGGTATGAAATACCGCCGGCCGCATGCCTAACCCTAACCACCCCCTTCCCCGCTGCCTAACCCTAAGTCCCCCCAGGGGGTGCCTAACCCTAAGTCCCCCCCGGGAGCCCTAAACCTAACCCTCCCCCCCTCCCGCGGCTGTCCGCTCGCTGCGCCCGGCATCACTACGATCGGGATGCCGGTAGCCGGTCTCCCGGCGTCGGGGAAATGCGGGCGTCTACATCTAGATGCCCGGCATTTCACCCTTGCCGGGATATGACAGTCGGGAAGCCGGCTGCCGGTATTTAGGCAGTCGGCTTCCCGATTGCTTCCCCTGCATAAGGGGCACTAGTACTGGGGGCATTGCATAAGGGGCACTAGTACAGTAGGCATTGCATAAGGGGCACTACTACAGTGAACATAATGTGAATCAGGGGCACTATGTGCGGTTTAATGTGAATAAGAGTGTGCTACTAGGCGGCGTAATTTGAATTGGGGATACTATACGTGATTTCGTCAGGACAGACCCAACGCCCCTTGCTGCAAGGTCATGTCACCTTTTTGCATGACACGCCCCCTTTTCCGGGCTAGGTAGATCACAAAAGGTTTTTAGCTTTATAAGTGAATCACTGAGTCAAAAAGTCTGGCCACCCCTGGTTTAGGGGATAAGGATCCCTAATGTAGGTGCCAACTCAGGCACCATAGCTCCTATCTACAAGTTCTTGTCCTGGGGAGTTTGAAAATAACATCACTTTAATAATCATTATATCACAGATAACTATCAGATTCAGGGCAAAATTGTCTGGTTCAGTTTGAGAAGGCAGGAACAGGAGCCTGGGATTGCAGAATGTGACAGAAGTTATATTAGTGGATCAAATGTATCATCTAGATGACACACTTACAATTATGTTTGAATGGGGTACCAGACTATCTGAGTCACAGTTTCTGGATGCTCTAGTACAGATTTGATCTTTTTTCTTTCTTGTGTATTTTCACCTTTGCTTTATATTGTAAATGTGTGATAAAGAGGATTGTGCAAGAGAGAGTGAGTTATCCCTGTGTCGCCCCATTGGATTAAAGGGTTGTTCTCAGTTATTTGATTAATGTCAGAGGACATAATAAAAGAATAGGGAGAACTCTGTTTTCCATCGGACCCTTGAGACATTAATTATTATCCCTCATCCAGTGCCCCTTTGAGCCTTTGCAGGCTACATCTAAGATGACTTGCAATTAAGTTGGTCTCTTTGTTTGCTTACCCTGTATGACAGATTTATTCTGAGAATGGATAAAGCCTTTTTACATAAGGTAGTCCATAAGTCGCTGGAGGTAGCAGAGCCATTGTTCTGTAAACACTTGGCTAATGAGAACAAAAGAACTTTGCATTCTCCTGCTATAAGAAGATGTTTGATAAATTCTCAGAAGTAACCAACCCCTGGAGGAATAATCCTGTTTGGTGGAAATTGCCTATAAAGCTTTCATTACTAGGTGGATCAAAACCTATCACCTAAGTATGGAGGTGCCCAATAATCTGATGGCCACTTTACCAGTATTTTTAACCTGGGCCACGAAGATGGAGGCAATGCAGATTTACAGAGCTGCTGCCTGGACCACCATTCATATTTTCCATAGACACAATAGTATTGTTGTCCTTTCAGATCAATTGATGGCATTTTGTTGTCCCTCCCTCTTTGCTGTTCTCTCCTGGTGTGCTGTCCTAGAAATGATGGGGAAATTGTAGATTAGTCTTCCTGGTAGCTATTTTTCCAGGAATTCTCCAAGAAAGTACCCTTATTTCCCATCCCATTCACTACATTTTTGTGTAAGTATTGAAAATCTACTGAGTAGTGGTGAGGGCTTACATTGTTTCCTGTCTAGAGGTTGGGGAGGACCTTCTCTCTGGGTGTTCTGTCCTTGAAAAGGAGTTAAGGGGGGTATCCACTAGGCGATTTTGACAGGCGATTGCACGATAACGGCATCGTTATCGTGCAAACGCCCGCAAATCGGGTATGTAAATGACAAAAACGACCAGCGATGCGCATACCCGCTGGTCATTTTTGCCATCTATCATCGCCCGTACATGCTGGTCAACCTGATGATCCCGTCAGGTTCAGTATGTACGGGGAGCAATAGAGAGCACCTACTGTTCTCTTGCTGCCGCCGGACCTCTGTGCAATACACGGGAAAGGAAACAAACAGTCACAGCCTGATGACACTGGACACTCACAACATGTGAGTGTCCAGCGTCATCAGGCTGTGTCTGTTTTGTTTCCCTTCCCGTGTATTGCACAGAGGTCCGGCGGCAGCAAGAGCGGCATAGAGGTCCGTGTCTTGATCTGCCTAGACTGAACGAGTGAATGTTCAATCTAGGCACATCACTAGATATACAAACGAGAGCACGATTGCAATGTTGTAATCATGCTCTTGTTTGTATATCTAGTAGTGGATACCCGCCTTTACAAGTAAAGCCTAACTCACAATGTCATTATGATACAGTACCATGCCTTATAATTCTGTGTCAAAATGTCCTTTTGTTCATTGTGAATTCCTTGCTGGCTGTATGTGAAGATTGGACTTCGTGAAAGTGATTTGTTTGAGTGTCATACTCTTCCTTGCTCTGTTCACAATTGGTGTATCCTTTTTCCTGTGCATGCCATGTTTTGAGCTCTTAGTTGTACATTGACTTAGTGTTGTTGTTAGAGCTTCTATTTAGTAGTCTTTATCTTATTTGGAATTTCACTATTGTATAAAATAACGTTTACTTTCATATAGTGAATATCTCTAATGTCTTATGTCTCTGCAGGGGGAGTTTTGCTCTCTCACACACATTGTACGGTTGGATCTCAGCAAGAATCAGATCCTGCAGCTTCCTTCTGAATTTGGAAGGCTGGTGAACCTACAGCACCTTGATCTGCTAGAGAACCGCTTGTCAGTGTTACCTGTAACCTTTGCTCAGCTCAAGGTAAAGGCCAGCAATTTGACTCTGACGCTGGGTTGGGAGACTTTATATATAACTTGTTGCAACAATGCAGTAGCTGAAAGAGATCTCCTTTAACTAATCATTCAAGAAACATATATGTGTTACCTCCCTATTCAACCCTCAGAAGCATTAAATTAAATATGGTTGTTAGCATTCAACAGAAATGTGTACAATAAAAAAAAAACAGACTGTGAAAGACTGGGCAATGTGGTGCCTTGCAAACCAAGTACAATTGTTAATGATATATGTATGAGATACCATAATATCTGTAGAGTATTTGAATGAGGGAAGAGTTGGAATTGCAACTGCATTACATTAATATTTGCTTTCTTTATAGAATTTGAAGTGGTTGGACTTAAAGGACAATCCACTGAACCCTGCTTTGGCCAACGTGGCTGGTGACTGCCTAGATGAGAAACAGTGCAAGGAGTGTGCCCAAAAAGTAAGTATGAGATTGAGCATTGTATGTCATTCATTGCATGTAGTCAGATTTCTTAGGTACGATGTGATGGAATGATACATTGCGCTGTCTGTGCACACTGCCAACGCTGTGTACAATGGCGAGGAGTGGTGTTCCAAGCAGCATGGTGTCGTTAATAACATCGTCCCATCTGACGAGCAGCACATCAGATGGGAAGATGTGATGAACGACGCACATGAACACGCGGTTGAGCGTACACACTATGCTATGTGAACGATATGATGTCCCAGTTTGCCTCAAAATGACATTGTCCAATATATATCGCCTAATGTGTGCCCAGCCTTGTTGTTTTAGCTATTGTTCATGTGACAGACTAATGTCCGTATTCAATTAGCCGTGAAAAGTCAGAAAGGTTTCGCATGCCGCATTTTTCGCCTACATCGCGTATTTTGGCCATGGAACCTTATCGGGCACGCCCCCGCTATTCACTGTATTCCATACCAAAGGACGCGAAAAAGTGTCCCGGCGAAACTCAAACAGGCAAAAAGTGCAGTCTAAAATGGGGAAATCAGCCTGACATCCCCCAAAAGATGCACTAACATTGGGGATCAATATAGATGTCCCCGAATAGCCATACTAAAGATATTTGGGGTACTTAAGTGCTGTCAATTGCCTCTAATTAGCATCTTTGCACAAGTGGTGAAGAATAGCATTAAGCAGTATTTGTTTCTAGAAAATAAGTAGTCCTGTCAAATTTGGGGTACTTGAAAACGGGTGCTAACATGGTTTAAAATTGCAAAAGTGAAGTTTAAAAAAACGCACCTTCAGCAAACACCTGCAATCAAAATAACACCTCCCCCATACTTGCAGACCCCCCCAAAAGTCTATTTCGCTAGTTTACACGTTTATACCCCCACTTTGCACATTTTCACCCCCATTTTTAAAGTAATTTTTTTGGGGTGTTCCTCTTTTTTTTTTTTTTTAGGATTTTTTTGACGCTGTTTTTCGCCTAGTACATTACATTGCGTTTTTGTGCGTACGCGAAAAGTCTTTGCAATTGAATACGGAGATAAGTTTCCGCCTGTCGTAATCGGCTGTATTTTTTGGCAGCTCACGGCTTTTCGCGGCTAATTGCATATGGCCCTAAATCCTGCCGTATTTACCATTACACCACTATGTTGTGAGTCAGTCGGTAGGGGTAGGATACAATTCTTTCAAATATATAAAAACAATTTGTGAGTTGAAACAGACATGAAAAAAAATCAACATTGTTCATTTGTTTTTGTTTTATTAAACTAAGGAATATTACTTTTATGTGAATTTGTTTTGTATAGGTTCTGCAGTACATGAAAGTTATTCAGGCTGATCAAGAACAAAAATTGCAGCGCAAGCTTCTGGAAGAGCAAGGTGTGTGCAATAAACCTCCATTTAGGGGTGTGTAGCTGCTCCTGAGCACAGATGCTCTGTATTCATAGATATGTTGGTATTGCTTTCAGCACAGAAGCAGAAACGTGAGGCTGAGCAGAGACGGAAAGAGGAGAGGGAGCGGGAACAGCGCCGCAAACAAAAAGCTCAGCAAAAAGCACGCAAGAGGAGGGACTATGACGCTCTGCAGGCAGCTCAGCAAGAGATCAAGAAGAAGACGGGAAAAGAGCCCTCTGACAATCACAGTGAGTGTCTGATTTCTTTCATATGGAAACTTGTCAGATAAACAAACATCCTTCAGTACAGAAATACTGGAATAAATATAAAATATCCAAAGGAAATTCTTCCCTATTTCACTTGGTAGCATATAAGAATAATACAATGTTAGCTTGGAGGAAAAGCATGTAGAATGGAGATAAAATGTTTCCACAATTTTTACACAACTGGTGGAATCCTCCGACATGTCTCCGTCAGTAATTTGTATCAGAATAACCTGCGCAGTTATAGTGTCTAGGACAAAAAGATGTTTTACAATAAATAAATAGCAGCTGTTATGTAATCTCAAATACTTCCTTTGTAAACTCAACCTAGTGTTGGTGGAAGGGGAGATCCACACAGAGACAACATTTACTATGAATATTTTACAGATCTGAGAATCTATATTGGATTCATTCTCCTAATCCTCTACAGAATATAAGCATCACAGTGGTTCTTATATTTGAAACTCGTCCTTTGTGCAATTGTCTTGTAAGTAGAAAGGTCAATTTTATATATAAAAAAAAATAAAAAATACATCTCTCTCCTTTGCCAGAAACCACCACTGTGCCTGCAAAGAAGAAGCAGCAGCTCCGGCGGAGCTCATGGTTAGGGATACTCATGCGGATCGTCCTCTTCATCCTCGTGGTGACTGTGGGAAGCGTTGCAGTGTGCCGCTATACTCAGCTCCAGACTCAGAGTGTCTGTTCCAGTCTTAATGTAGTGTATGAAGAAACAATGAGTACTCTACGAAGCTATCACATGCTGAAAAGCGTTCTACAGCTCGGCTCACCACAGTAATGACACAGGACATTGTATAGAAAAGGGTCGCTCCCTTTCAGCAGGGTGTTTGTATTAAGCTTGGAGCGTGCTCCATGTTGTTTTAAATATACACTTGTTTTTTTCAGGCTAGGAAGTGCATTCCATCTTTTCCCATTATGTATTGAAGACGTTTTCGGTATCCCTATGAGAGGACAAGGGCTTTTCCTGCCTTGACTCCCGATTTTAGTTAAGAAGAGGGTGTGCTGTAAAAGAAAGGTGTCCTGCTACATTTCTATGGTTTTTTTTCCCCATTTAAAGAGAAAAGAATGGTTTACCTTGTATATAGATTGACCTGCTATATTTTTATATGGATGATGTGGTCCTCTCTCCTTCCCATCCTGCAAGATGGATAAAACACCTTTGTGACATTGTGTATCCTTCTTTTTACAACTCTGATTCATTTTACAAATCAGGTAGTAAGAGTCCAGGGACCAAGCTACTCTCTCTCAATGACTTTTCCGCAATGCAACATTGTATTTGTACGTAAAATACTGTAATATCATATGATTACAGTGGATACCAAATTTCCATGAACAAATAATAAAAACACCCTGTTTATTGCTTTTCTGCTGTGGTTCGCATGGTTGTGTGTTGATTGTAACCTAGGGGCTCATTTAGAGCTGGATGTAAGGCTGCTGTTTTGCGTACGATATGCGTTTTCGTACTGCATATTCACCCCAAAAAGGCATATGCATACATCCATATCCAGGTTTTTTTATGTGTTCTTTATTTGAATCTGCTTACTCTTGTGAGGTGGAACAGGGAATATAGGGGATGAAAAAGTGAAGGTCAAGGACAGTAGCTGCAGCGCTACTAGTGGTGGACATGTCGGCAGATATGCCAGTGCGGAGGCGTTTCTCTTGCTGGGGCTGAACTATTGGAGCTATGATTGGTGCTAATGTTCATCATCCAGAATCTTTTGCAGTGGTAAAAAAAAACCAAAGACCAGCGGAGGGAAGTGGCGTGAAAGCATGTGCACAGTCATTAATCACAGATGAACCAATCACGAGGCATATCTGTTGCTGGTGACTGACACTGGAGCAAAGATCTGTAATGATGATGATGCTCGGCATGGACTTGCAGTATGAAAAAAAAAAAAAAAAGTTTCCAACAAATGGTAAAAATTGTGCAAAACTGTGCTAGATGGATTATATTGTACAGGGATATCTGTGTGCCTTTTATGGGTTTTTCTTTTTTTTCAGACCCACACCTACTAAGGCCGAGGCTATGACAGGTGCAACCCACTGGTCAGTTGTTAGTGTGACCACTCCAGCTTGTCATAGCTTTGTATGGTTGCTGCTTTTCTAGGGGAACATCATGCTGTTTGTCTCCCCACATAAGCAGCAAACAGGGGTGTAATAGGGTGAGACTTGCAGCTGCTGCGAGAACTCCCACAAGTCTTCTCATATTTTTAAAGTGTCAATCATTTTAAATATAATAAAAAAAATCAAAGGTATCTCTAAATAGAGACAACAAGGGAATGCAGTAAATATAAATATTACATATAAAAATAATCCAAACACATTTATAAAAAAAACTAGCTGTTGGCTGCGGCTTCGCACATGATGAAATCTGTTCTGCCAACATTTTTTTTTATTTGAGGTGTTTTAGTTGTATTGCTTTGCATAGGGGCCCTGTCGCGGGAGTGGTCCACGTGACCAACAGCGCTATACAGACTGGTGGCAGAAGCACTTTCACCCACCGCTCACATCAATGTCACTGTGTATGTAGTCTATCCTATTCAAGTGAACGTGGGCCCAAAGCACCGCTACCCCCAACCTTTACCGGCCACGCACATGGTGCCACACCGATCTCTTGCATTGATGATGTCAATAAATTTTGTTATTATTATTGCTCAGCTTTAACTTCACAGATCAAGATGAAACAAAGTGCAGGTTATTTCTAGGAGTTCCCCTACAAAATGATGCAGTTTTCATGAAAATCGTTTGAGAATTTTTTGCACCAACTTGGAACAAACGCACTCCATATATGCCTCAGGGACTCTCTCCCTATCAGACTCTCCACCTCTCTACTAATCTTCAAACAGACTCTCAAGACCCACTACTTCATTAAGGCCTTCCAGCTCTTATCCTTTCCCACTACTACATGCTCTTTCCTCCCTGTTTACCCCATCTGTGTTACGCCTGTTTGTCTGCCCCTGCCCTATAGAATGTAAGCTCTCACGAGCAGGGCCCTCTTCCCTCATGTGAGTCTCCTTGCTTGTACTTTCTTTTACTCCTTACTCCCCACAAGGGCACCTAACACTTGATTGCTGACTCCCTGCTGCTTACTTTGTGTTATAATTGCTAATGCAGCAATGTGTATAAACCATGTCCTTGTACTGCATTGTATTGTACTGTAAGTCACTGGTTTCTTATTCACTTATTTGTTTATGTACTTTGTAAGGTGCTGCGGAACACTTGTGGCGCCATATAAATAAAGGATAATAATAATAGTATAGATAAAAACAGCTAATACAATACTCCATGTGTTTTGGATATTTTTATTATGCAATATTTATATTAACTGCACTCCTTGTTTGTTTCTATTTAGAGACGCCTTTCATTTTATTGGATTGGATACCAGCCACCATATCATTCCATGCTGACATAGACATGAATGGGGTACACTCATTTCCCATTACTTGGATATCAGCAATTGCACATCCGTCTTTAATAAAATTTTATTGCTCTCTTGATATAGTTTTTAATGTCTATCTAACTCTAGTTTTAGACCAAGCTATCTGTTTTATTGCACCCGTTAGCAACCTAAAGGTTCAAATTAAGTTGGAATATAAAGGCGAATAAGACAGAGGGTTAGATCTACTGGTGGCGGCTTTTGCAAACTTCTGGTTCACAGTGGTTTTGACTCCGAAGTTTAAAATGGCAATAATATTAAATGCAAAAACCAGGAATGTTTTGCATTTAGTATTAGTCATTTAAAATTTTGGGATCAAAATGACAGTGCTTTAGTGAGCTTTGCTTATTAAATATAGCCCACAGTATCTTGCTGAATTCATAATGCACAAGGCTAAGTAAAATAAATAGTACACTTTATGTTGTGAAAAATTGTTTCTACTTCAGGGTCCATAGGGGGTCCACAGGGTTGACCTTGGGGTATAGCTGGATCTGGATCCACGGGCACCACGCAGTTAAAGCTTTGCTGCTCCCAGGATGCACTTGGGTTCCTCCTCCTCTATACCCCGCCCCCGACCACAGGCACCTCAGTTTTAGCTGGTGCCCGGCCGGAGTCGGGTCACCCTGGCGCAGTGGGGCTGCTTATGCTTAAGCTTTATTTTAATTTTTTAAAGAAGATTTTATTATTTTATTTTTTGCTATCTTCAGAGCGGCAGCATAAGACTGTCCATCTGGACATCCATGCTGCCGCTCCAACAGCCCCGCTGGCGCTGCCACGCCGGTACTGATCCGGGGATCGCAGCGGGACCCCGGAGTCAGTGCTAGCGTGGCTCCGGGACCTCCCACAGACTGCTGCCGGACACAAGGGGCCAGGTAAGCCGCGGGGGAAGTGTAAATGCAGTCTTCATGCCGCCGGTCTCTGGGGACAGACCAGCGGCGCTAGTAGCGGTGGCGGGCTCCCCCTGCAAAGGAATACCCCGCGTGACCGCTGGACCACCAGGGTGTAAGGCCGGCAGGGAACGGCGTCCCTGGGGTTCCATTACTAGCAGGGGAGGCAGCCTTCCCTGCTTGAGCGGCTCCTCCCCTCAGCCCAGCGCGCCTTCTCTCAAGTGTGCTGGCGTCGCTGGGCTGTACTCTCGGCCACTCCTCAGAGCTCTCCGGCGGCCATCTTCCCAGGCAGCAACGCAGAGCTCCCAGGCAGGCTTGCAGTGGACCGGTCCCCCTGCGTACCTCTCCCCTGATCAGGACAGTGTTCGCAGCGCTATAGCCCTCCCAGACACTGAATCTGGGAGGCTGATTGTAGCTGAAGGTGCAGTGAGTATACTTCTCTGCATGGTATGTGACTATTGCTAGTGCTGCTGTCTGTGCTTTTTCTACTTACTGTCAGCTTTTTACCTATCCCTTTCCTTCTCCTACGGCCCGCAGGTGCGTGGGGGAGGGGCGTTCTTTCTGTGTACCTCACTTTTATAGATCAACGTATTTGTGAGGTCCGTTACATACAGCGGTGTGCTACTCAGTACCAGATTGTGGGCTGTTTGTGTTGCATACTTGGGAGTGCGTGGGTGTTGTACGCCTTACCTCGTTTCGGTGATACACGTTTATTACAAAAAGTTTGTCATGTCTGATGAGGAGAATGAGCGCTCCGAGGCTCCTGTGTTGTTTTCCTGCCGTCGCTGTTCGGCATGGGTCGACGGGGCGGATTTGTCTCAGGACGGTCTGTGTGGGCGGTGCCAGCTGGTGCCTGGTCCCTCTAAACCCCCGGTGGCGCAGGATCCTCCGTGGGCGATGTTTACGCAAGTGCTGGCGTCGATCGCGGACTGGCTTGCGGTCCCGACTGCGGCCCCTTCTAGGGCGTTGCCCCAGCCTACCATCCCCCGTTCCCTAGGTGTGACGCGTCTGGTGCAGTCTCCTCCCGGGTCTCAGATTGTGGGTCCTTATGCGGGTTTGCCTGTATTTGTGCAATCTCCCACGGTGCCGCAGCAGTCAATGGTGCCGTTTCAGGGGTATCAAACGGTGCCCCCTCCCTGGGTGGATGTCCTCTCCAGCTCTGTTCAGAGCCTGGCTGCTTCGTCATCGGCCTTTCAATCTATATTGCACAGTGATTTGCTCCCACGGGCGTCCAAGCGACCCGTTCCGGCTTCACTGGCGGCTCAGTTTACGGACACGGATGTGTCTTCGGTTGACGGGGAGATCCATGAAGACTCTGACTCGGATGCCAGGGCCCAGGAGGTGGAGGCTAAGTCCTCCATTAATGTGCCGGCATTGGTTAGGGCGGTGTGGGCCATCCTTCATATTGAGGAGGATGTGCAGGCTCCCAGGTCAAAGTACCCTAATTTTAAAAAGGCCAAGGTGACTTTGACGGTTTTTCCCCTGTCTGACCAGTTAACGGATCATATGGCAGGGGCCTGGCAGTTGCCAAGCAAGAGATTCCAACCGCAGAAACGGTTGGCTTCAAACTATCCGTTTCCTGAGACTCATTGCAGGAAGTGGGAAACTCCACCTGCGGTGGATTCCCACGTTACCCGCTTAATTAAAAGTGCTACGCTGCCTCTGCTGTCTATCTCCTCCCTGAAAGATCCCACGGACAGGAAAGTGGAGATTTGTTTAAAGTCTATTTACTCTCTCTCGGGGGCGGTGGCCCGTCCGTCCATGGCCATCTCTTGGGTGGCTAAGGCCATCGAGAGCTGGGCCAACGCTTTGGAGGATACCTTTCCGGAAGATGCTCCGGAGATCCAGAAAGCGTTGATAGGACAAATGAGGGATGCGGCTTCCTACATTGTGGAAGCTTCGTTGGACGCGAGCCTGCTGACCTCTCAGGTGTCGGCTGCCGGTGTGTCGGCGCATCGGTCCTTGTGGCTGAGGTCTTGGAGAGCTGACGCGGACTCCAAAAAGGGCCTGGAGGCCTTACCTTTTAATGGGGAGTTGCTTTTTGGTCCAGACTTGGACAAAATTGTGGATACGCTGGCTAAGTCTAAGTCAGCCTTCGGCTTCTGCACCTACCAAGGTACGGAGCTCTGCCTTTCGGTCCTTTCGGGTTCAGGGCAAGGCAAAAGGTCAGTCCTTCCCGAGGCAGTCGGCGACCAAGGCCGCTTCTAAGCCCAAGAAGCAGGCCTGGAGTGCCAGGCGCCCTTCTTCCAAGCAGGAGGATAAACCCTCTGCCTGATGGGACGGGCCTTCCTCTGGGGGACCAGAGTGGGAGGCCGACTTCTTCTATTTGCCCAGTGCTGGCACGATACCACCACGGATGCCTGGGTTCGAGAAGTGGTCTCCCAGGGGTACGCCCTGTCTTTTCGGCACAGACCGCCCCGCCAGTTTTTCTGCACCAGTCCTTCTCAGGATACGACCAAGACCTTACAGATTCAGGTAGCTATAGAGTCCTTGCTGAAAGCAGGGGTCATTGTTCCCGTTCCTCAATTACAACGAGGGACGGGGTACTATTCTTCTCTGTTTCTGGTGCAGAAACCCAATGGTTCTCATCGCCCTATCCTCAACTTGAAGTCTCTGAACAAATTCCTCAGAGTCCCCAAGTTCAGGATGGAAACGTTACGTTCCATCATTCTGGCGATGGAACCGGGGGATTACATGGTGTCCCTGGATATCCAGGACGCCTACATCCATGTTCCGATAGCACCTTCGCACCAGAGGTATCTGAGGTTCGCTATCCTTCAACACCACTATCAGTTCCGGGCGCTACCCTTTGGTCTCTCCACAGCACCGCGGGTGTTCACGGAGATTATGGCGGTCATGGCCGCACATCTTCAGAACCAGAATGTACGGCTGCTGCCGTATCTGGACAACCTCCTGTTGCTGGCGAGCTCCCCGGAGGTACTGCTTCAACATCTCCACCTGAAGATTGCTTGCCTGCAAGCGCACGGGTGGCTGATAAATTGGAAAAAGTCCTCCCTGATTCCATCACAGCGGATGGTTCATTTGGGAGCCCTGCTGGATTCTCGTCAGCAACGGATTTTCCTGACTCTGGAGAAGGTCTCCTCCCTGCAGCTGCGGATACACAGTTGCCTGAGCAGTTGCCGCTTGTCGGTCCATTCAGCTATGAGAGTTCTGGGGTCCATGGTGTCGACATTCTACATGGTGGAATTTGCCCAGTTCCATTCCCGGCCCCTGCAGGGGCTGATTTTATCGGAATGGAACGGGTTACCTCACCGGATCCGCTCTCAGATGCTGGTGTTGTCCCCGGAGGTTCAGCAGTCTTTGGCTTGGTGGCTTCAGACAGCGCATCTGGTTGAGCGGCGCCCCTTTTGGATCCCGGACTGTGTCCTGCTCACAACGGATGCCAGTCTCCGGGGTTGGGGGGCAGTGACTGGCTCATTATCGCTTCAGGGTCGTTGGTCCGTGGAAGAAGCACTTCTCCCCATCAACATCCTGGAACTGTGGGCAGTATACAGGGCCCTGCAGTCATCCGGCCCCGCTCTTCACGGACGGGCGGTTCACGTACAGTCCGACAACGCCACCATGGTGGTGTACATCAACCACCAAGGAGGAACTCGCAGTCGGGCAGCAATGTCGGAGGTGTCTCGCATTCTTGCTTGGGCGGAGTGTCACATTCCAGCAATCTCGGCAGTCTTCATTCCCGGAGTCCTCAATTGGGAAGCGGACTTCCTCAGCCGTCACGACGTGCATCGCGGGGAATGGTCGCTTCACCCAGAGGTATTTCAGCTACTCGTGGACAGGTGGGGGCTGCCGGAGCTGGACTTGATGGCCTCCCGTCACAAGTTGCCCGTTTACGGGTCAAGGACAAGAGACGCAGGCGCCTGTCTGGTAGACGCGCTGTCAGTGAAATGGACGTTTCACCTGGCGTATCTGTTTCCTCCGATATCCCTGCTTCCTCGGGTTCTGCGGAAATTCAAGCAGGACGGCGGCACGCTCGTGCTGGTTGCTCCGGCGTGGCCCAGACGTCCTTGGTACTCCGATCTGAGGTGCCTCTCCATCGACGCTCCGTACCTTCTTCCTCAGCGTCAGGACCTATTGTCTCAAGGACCCTGCCTTTACCCGGATCTGGGTCGGCTGTCTTTGACGGCGTGGCTCTTGAGACAGCCGTCTTAAGGTCTCGGGGTTTCTCCAGTTCGGTCATTGGTACCATGCTTAGGGCACGCAAGCCTGCTTCCGCACGGATTTACCATAGGGTGTGGCACACTTACTTTCGGTGGTGTGAATCCAGAAGCTATGATCCTCAGGTGTTCCGGGTTTCTAGAATCTTGGCGTTCCTTCAATCAGGTTTGGACCTCGGCTTACGCCTTGCCTCTCTGAAGGTTCATGTGTCTGCTTTGTCCGTGTGGTTTCAACGACGGATTGCTACACTGCCAGATGTTCACACCTTTTTTCAGGGTGTTCTCAGGATCCAGCCTCTCTTCGTGCCTCCGGTGGCTCCTTGGGACTTGGCGGTGGTACTACGAGTCTTGCAGGGTCCTCCTTTTGAGCCGCTTGAGTCGGTGGAACTCAAGTGGCTGATGTTTAAGACCGTTTTTCTCCTGGAAATTGCTTCTGCCAGGAGGGTGTCAGAATTGGGGGTGCTTTCCTGTCGCCCTCCTTTTCTGATTTTTCACCAGGACAGAGCGGTGCTCCGCACTCGTCCTGAGTTTTTGCCCAAAGTGGTCTCAAAGTTCCACATTAATCTGGAACTTGTTGTGCCAGCTTTTCAGTCACCTGATATTTCAGCTGGTGAGGCTTCCTTAGATGTAGTCCGGGCACTTAGAATCGATGTGGACCGGACTGCTTCGGTTAGGAAGTCGGATTCATTGTTTGTCCTCTTCGGTTTTCACAAGAGGGGTTGGCCTGCCAACAAGCAAACGTTAGCCCGTTGGCTTCGTTCAGTTATTTGTGAGGCTTATGCACAGGAGCGTTTACCTGTGCCAGCCTCTGTTAAGGCTCATTCCACTCTTTCTGTGGGTCCCTCTTGGGCTGCTAGACGTGGCGCCTCCGCTGTTCAGCTGTGTAAGGCGGCCACTTGGTCTTCAATTCAAACGTTTTTGAGGTTCTATGCGTTTGACACCTTCGCCTCTCAGGATCCATCCTTCGTGCGCCGGGTGCTCCTTTCAGCACAGGAGCGTCCCCGCCCTTAGTTGAACTGCTTTGGGACATCCCCAAGGTCAACCCTGTGGACCCCCTATGGACCCTGAAGTAGAAAACAAGAGAGAGGGTAAGAACTTACCTTTGTTATCTCTGTTTCTACGAAGTCCATAGGGTCCACAGGGCGCCCGCCCTGACGCACCTGGCTTCATATGGGCTATGTGACTGGTCACCGGTTTTCCGTCTCCCATTTCTGTGAATATGGTTTCTTGTGTGTTCCAGTCTTCCTTCTCTCTGTTTAGTCTCCTCCTCCGGCCTTAGCTGCTTACCAACTGAGGTGCCTGTGGTCAGGGGCGGGGTATAGAGGAGGACGGACCCAAGTGCATCCTGGGAGCAGCAAAGCTTTAACTGCGTGGTGCCCGTGGATCCAGATCCAGCTATACCCTAAGGTCAACCCTTAGGTTCAAGGTCTCCTTACAGAATCATAATTACTGCACCTGTGGACCTTTGAAAATGTGTCAGTGAGTAATGAATACACCTGGGCACCTGCTGGGTAACCTGGAAAATGTGACCTGTGTGGGGTCCTGAGGACAGAGTTTGAGAACCACTACTCTAGATTTCACTGATAACTCGGTCTCTTCCCATAATGCTCTCAGGGCAGCTCTGCAATGGCTATCAACAGAATTCAAACATCTACAAAATTGACTAGATGACCTGTGCATTAGAGGTGTATAGGAGAGCATTCTGCCACAAGGTCTTATTGACTTTCTAATCAGAAACATTACTGAAATCTTGGCTCAGGACCCCAATTCCTCAATTAGGTTTTATTTGGCCCACTGTGCCCCCTGACCTAGATGTGATAGGTTACATTACTTTGCTTAGAAGAAAGATATCCTTTGTAAGATCCACCAAATGGATGGCATATTGATATCCAGTGGATTCAGATTTTCTAAGACCACCTGGTCGACTCTGCAGAACCGACTGCACAGAGCTGCATAAACTGAACATCAAATATCTCTGGGGATTTCAATTCAGTTTACAGTCTCTCACAATGGCAAAATATCTATGCTCAAGGATCCAGAAGGCCTACACTCTTTTTTGCTCTTACCTGGGCTTCCCACTGATGGCTTTTCCAGACTACCATCCTTCGCCCCACCCGTGCTGCCTTCCCATGGGAATAACTGGCAGCTTGTATATTCTAGCCCAAAATTTTGTAGGTGCCAACAGCCTTTGCCGGATTCTGCTCCACCATGACTGGATTCTGAATCTCTGTTTGGTCCTTGCTTAGGTCATATGACCCTTTAGTTTGTTAGTTATTTTGTTATACCTGGGTTGCATTGTGACCTTGATCAGAAGGTTTCCTTCTGTTACTTTCTTGGTTCCAGGGGAGCTTGTGACTATGGCACTACATTGGGCACCTACTGTACTTACTAAGTTTTACAAATACATTGCCTTATTGAGGGTTTATTCCTCATGGGTTGTGGCTTATGCCTGACCCCTCTATTCATATCTGCTAACAATTATCCCCTCTTCTAGGCCTTTATACCTTTATTGAGTAGCATAGTCCAACCTTACACAAACATCAGCTGGTTGACACTTGGGAGCTAGGGACTACATATTCTATTCTCGCCCACATAAAGTATACACAAAACTAGATTATTTTCTTCTGCCACACAGATATTTACACTTGCTCCAACACACCTCCATTGGTCTCACTACCTGGTCTGACCATGCCCCTGTCACCCTGACTGTTGACCTCTCACCCCATACAAAATAATATGTATGGAGGCTCAACAAACAAATTATCCATGATCCCCTCTACAAATCTCAGTCAGATGAGACCTAAAAAGATTATTTTACTCTCAATGAGATGCCTGAGGTCTCCGGAGTCACACAAATGTGTAATACGGGCCAAACTTATCCTAACTAGTATCCATGTTGAAAAAGGAGACGGAAGGCCAGAAATTCCTCCTTCTACAGCAGCTAAAAACTTTGGAAACTACTCATAAGGCCTCCCCCTCTGCTAAAGTCCTGTCTGAATTGTCGGAGACTAGAGCGGCCTTGAATAAACTGCTCTATGACAACAGAAAGCGAGATTTATAACCTGTGTAGGAACCGCTTCTTTCAATGGGACAACAAACCAGGCAAGCTTTTAGCCAGAGCCCTCCGTTCCCAATGAGCTATATAATACATTCAGATTAGTGACTCCACAGGTAAATTAACGCACACTTTCCACTCTTAGCACACTAAATTTTTAAATTAAAGGGAGTCTAAGTCCCGTTAGGAGTTCGCTTCATTTCGGTTGCCCAATATTTGCAAGAAGCTGGTCTCCCCATAATTTCTCACAATGATCAGATCTTGTTAGACTCTCAGTTTACACCCCTCAAGCTAGAGGAGGCCCTTAAGTCCACTCCCTCTGGGAAAAGCCAGATCCCTGACGGCTTCACTGTTTCCTACTACAAGACTTTCAAAGACTCAATACTCTCTAAAATACTTGTGGCCTTTAATGATATCAATGATGACTGTTTTTCTCCCCAATCCTTGGAGGGCCAAATCACCATTATCCATAAGGCAGTTAAGGACCCAGCTACTGCCTGTTTTCTCAACTTAACACAGATGTGAATTTGCAAAACTCATAGCTAACAGACTTAAGTCATTACCGCCAGCGCTTATACGTTCAGACCAGGTGGGGTTTGTTCCGGGTAGAGAGGCTTGAGACTACAAAAGTAATAGATCTAATACACTTGGCTTCCAGTAGCTCTGCTTCCAACAGATGCTGAAAAACACCTTTAACATGATCAACTGGCTTTTCATGCAAGGTGTTTTGACACACCCGGGCTTGGGTCCTGTTTGCCTCCATAGGATATTGGCACTATGGCCCTGATTCAGAGCCGGACGCTCTGACCAGAGCGCTCGCTCTGAATCAGGGCCCACCACCATAAATATGGAGCGTCCTCCTGGACGCTCGTATAGCTGTGGGTCACCACCCACAGCCTATACGAGCGTGCAGGATGATGGTCGCGATGGTCTTGACCATTGCGACCATCGCCAGTGCAAGCAGAAGCCTGCGGTTGAGTTTCTCAACCGCAAGGCCAGGAGTGATTTTGGCTCTATCAGAGCCAAAATCACTCCCACTGACATCACTAGTGATGTCAGTGGGGCCGGCTTATGACGGTAGGCGTTCCCTTGGGAACACCTCCGTCTGGCAGGCACGCCCACCAAAGGGGGCGTGCTGTCAATCAACATCGACAGCACGCCCCCTTTGATCAGACACGAGCGAAGGAAAGTCCTTCGCTCGTCGCGTCTCGCGCATGCGCACGACGGAGCTCCCTCCGTCGTGCGCATGCGCAGTGCACACCATCGACCCACTTGCGAGCGGACAGCCGCTCGCGAGTGGGTCTGAATCAGGCCCTATATCATCTCCACTCAAATTAGAGTAAACGACTCCCTTGCTGAGTGAGTAGAGATCAATAATGATACTAGACAATGGTGCCCCCTGTCCACTCTCATTTTACTATTGTGTGGAAGCCCTTGCTTGCTTTATTAGAGCCAGTCCTAATGTTTTGGCATTAAAATTGGAGGTGATGGATATAATTTGGCTTTATTTGCAGATGACCTACTGCAAATGTTATCCAGTTATCCCGGTCCCTAACCTGATGGATGAATTTTAAAAATTTGGCCACCTGTCTGATTTTAAAGTGAACTACTCCAAATCAAGAGCTGTAAACTTAACAGCGCCTTCCTATTCTGTGGACATGCTCAAACAGTCTTTCGCCTTTTCACAGGACTTTCTAGTCTCAAATATCTCAGGATTTCCTTAAATAGGAACCCATCTCTTATTTTCAATTACATTTTTAAACCCCTACTCCATACGGTGCGTTGGGAGCTACGAAACTGGTACGTCAAAAATGTATCTTGTTTGGGCAGGGTTAGTATAGTGAAAATTAATATTCTGAGAGTTTTATACTTACTACAGGCACTTCCCACCCAAATCTACAAACAGTGGATAAGAGACTTACATAACCTGGTGAGGGACTTTGTATGAGTGGATTGCAGTGCAGCTCCCACATTTAATGATGCTACTATGCTCGGTCGGGTAACCGACTGGTGAGATGTCAAGCAGGTGGTTAAGATGGAAGACCACTCTCTTCCCATTACCATTTCGCTACTTCCTTGGCAGTCCATGGTTCCCATAATTTCACAACCTATTATTAGCCCCATGTTGGCTAGATGGAATAAGTTTAGGAGGCAGCCCTTGGATTCTTCTGTATTATCACCCCTGACCCCACTGTTTGGCAACCCAATTACCTTCCAGGCATCTCATTTAATGCTTTTTTGGGAATGGACACAGAGGGGAATTCTACATGTCAGCCAGCTGGTGGATGTTCTAGGTGAGTCTTCCTTTAGCGTCCTGCAGGCCAAAAGGTTGTTGCTAGGTGCCAATATGATGCAGTTTCCGACAGCTTAAACATTTTGTTCAAAGCCGAGAGATTTGGTTGGCCTGTAACAGACCATTAACTCCTTTTGAGGATGTGTGTCTGGGCCCTTTGCTCCCAACACATTTTCTTTTCAAGGACTATAATCTTCTAATTGAAAACTACTTTCAAAGACTCCTAAATTAGGAGCTTGTTGTAGATGTACATCAGCAGAAGTTCACTTTACATATTTGGTGGGATTACCCCATTCTCTGCCCCTTTTGGGAGGTTATATCCCTTTTCTATAACAATCAGATCCTTCTCTTTGGTTATTACATTTGTACCCTAGTACTGTGGCACCATATAAAAAATTCCTACTCAAATACATTAATGCTGCTGCAAAGGGAGTAATTCCAGTACACTGGAGGTCCATTTCCCCTCCTTCATGAAAGGAGTGGTTCATTAGATTAGGTTTATACATGACCATGGATGACCTTCTTTTGGGAGTTGAGAAGCATCGTGAATTCCACTCTCTCGTGTTTTTGGTTGGAATTTAAGTCCACTTCGGCTTATAAGGTGGCGAATACCTACTTGCCTCCTTTCTCTAAGCCCTTACTAGTAAATGCTCTCAATTACCTGTTGCTACACTAGGTTTCTCAGTTTTCCCTTCTCCCTTTATTTCCTCTCCCCTTCCTCCCTATGTCTTGTTTCATGTTGTTTTTGTGCCTTAACACTTTTTTTAATAATAATTTTTATTGACTGGGATAGCATACATTATCACATAATAAAACAATAAGATATAATGTTTTTTATATTAGTAGTTCTTGATTTGTTGTGTTTGAATGATATGGGGCATTATTAGCGCTCCCTTGTTCCCATTTTTTTAGATGTTTATGTATTAATTCTCTGGCTGGAGCGGATTAGAACAAGGTTGAGCTATACAACCTGACTTAATATATATAATATCATAGCGAGTCAAATAGTTACAGTAAAAATAAATTTAATAAGTTCCGATTTAAAAAAAAAAAGTAAAAATATCTGTACACAATATTGTAACAATTGTATCAAATAAATTAACAAGAAATCTTACCATTAGCACAGCGAGTATTAATGTCCATATGTTAAAATGTCATCATATTTTGTGAACAACAGCAATTAACATTAATTCCCAATGTAATAACGAGGAGGGCGTCACCTTCTCTTTGCTGTACCGCTCTGTATATGCATGTAGTGGGAGATATTTGTGCGGAAGGGTGTTGCGCTCTAATGGCTCCCAATGCACTTGTGGAAGATGGGATATACGGTCTATGATTATATGATTTAGCACTATGGTGCCATTCCAAATGCAACAGCAACATGCTATGAAACAGGTTGGCACCAGGATTACAGGAGGTAATGCTGTTGGTCAGAATGAAAGCCTGGCATTTTGCTTCACAATGGAGATTACACTGGTGTCTGTGTGACCATCAGAAATGTACAGGCAGCAGGATCTACAATACCAGTGTCTACAGTAACTTTACAGCAGGTTTGTTCACTCTTCACTAAATTTGGAATAAGATGTATATTGCATAAACACATATCTGGACAAGCCCTAAATCTACAACACGCTGGAGGTAACAGGGACTTTATAACATCAAGAAAAGGATAAACTTCAGGAAAGAAATTATATATATATATTACACATAAGGACTTCCTTAATAACCTGTGCTCTAGCTAACATCAAACTTCCACATTGTAGTTCCAATGTGACAACAGTTGAGAAAGTTATCTGATGACTTGCCCAGTGTACTATTATATCAAATGAGCCCCATAATATGTATATATCTGTACATTAAGTTGTATTGTTCAATTAAAAGTCTAGTGATAGCTCTGGTTCTGAACACATTAGTTGTAGATAGATCCGTTTGGAAATCTCTGGGCCAACACGTCTGGAAGTAGAAGTGACACCTTCTCCTCGTCGCACAAGGATATCACTCAATAGATTGTGTCGTTCTGTCTCTGTCTGACAGCGGTGATAGGCCTGGAAGAGAAACACACAAGTGTGATGTAAGGACCAGGACAATATTAGAGATAATCATACAAAATGGGTCAAGCCATACGAAGTGGTCCAACACCGGTTACTTGACCATTTTTTACATTTTCTATTTTTTGTCAGTTATCTCCCCTATATGCCGATAGTTCAACACTACTAATATATATTTTTTTTACTTGCTTCTTATTCGAATGGTGGCCATCTTTAAATCATGGCAGACATCGACTTTCGTGTTTCTATGCATTTACACAAATATCTCACGACTGGGATGTGGCAGAGCCTTGGGACAAAAAAAACATTGTTCTCAGCAAAGTTTGGGCTACATAGGCATATATTACCTTATTTGAATTTAATGGTGAAAAAGAGGGCCCAAGGAGAACAAAATATTTGCAAAATGCCTTTGATCCTCTGTCAGAGAGCAAGATTAAATGCTATTTAACTTCAACCTCTGCAGAGTATGAAGAAGTCCAAGTGAGCAAGTCCATCTCTCTCACAATCTGTGGTGGCTGGGGGAAGTGGATGACATCAGTGTGCCGAGCAAGGACATTCACATGGTTTTCTATCATCCATCAGTACCAAGGACCTCATTTCAGAAAAACAACAAGGACTGTGTTCCTGTGAAAAATATTCTGAGGAAACTGAATGCAATGGAGCTGACATCAACTGGACGATCACACAATATTCAACCTAAACTTTCTGAGGAGATTTCCCACCTACTGCTGAAACAACAAATGTAATCACTAGTGAGTACATAAAGAGATTACCGTATATACTCGAGTATAAGTCGACCCGAATATAAGCCGAGGTACCTAATTTCACCACAAAAAGCTGGGAAAACTTATTGACTCGAGTATAAGCCTAGGGTGGGAAATGCAGCAGCTACTGGTAGTAATCCCTTCCCTGGTACTGCCCCCAGTAGTAATATTCCCCCTCTGGTAGTGCCCCCAGTAGCAATATCCCCCCCTGGTAGTGCCCCCAGTATTAATCCCCCCTGGTACTGCCCCAGTAGTAATCCCCCCCCTGGTACTGCCCCCAGTAGTAATATTCCCCCTCTGGTCGTGCCCCCAGTAGTAATACCCCCCCTGGTAGTGCCCCCAGTAGCAATATCCCCCCCTGGTAGTGCCGCCAGTATTAATCCCCCCCTGATACTGCCCCAGTAGTAATCCCCCCCTGGTACTGCCCCCAGTAGTAATATTCCTCCTCTGGTAGTGGCCCCAGTATTAATCCCCCCCTGCTAGTGCCCCCAGTAGAAATCCCCCCCCCCTGGTACTGCCCCCAGTAGTAGTCCCCCCAGTAGAGAGAGATGTAATAAGAAAATAAAAAAAAAACACTTACCTGAAACCCCGCTCCTGGTCCCGACGCTGCTACTGGCTCCTCCGGCCGCTTTGCATTATGGGAGAGACGTCGTCTCTCCCATTACCCACTGCGGGAGCCGGAAGATGGCTCCCGCTGTGGAAGCAGCAGCAGCCAATGAGAGTCTGACATACTCTCATCAGCTGCTGATTACAACAAACACACAGCTGCCGTTGCCGGCAGCTGTGTGTTTGGCAATGTGTAGTGCTGACCGAACTCCGTCCGGTCAGCGCTACTCAGCTGCGTACCATGCGGGCATGACTCGAGTATAAGCCGAGGGGGGGCTTTTTCAGCACAAAAAATGTGCTGAAAACTCGGCTTATACTCGAGTATATACGGTAATATATTTAATAACAATGTCCTATTATTAAAATAAACCTGTACGTTTAGACATTAAGGGCCTGATTCAGACCCACTCGCGAGCGGCTGTCCGCTCGCAAGTGGGTCGATGTTCTGGACTGAGCATGCGCACGACGGAGGGAGCTCCGTCGTGCGCATGCGCCAGACGCGACGAGCGAAGGAAAGTCCTTCGCTCGCTGTGTCTGATCAAAGGGGGCGTGCTGTCAATGTTGATTGACAGCACGCCCCCTTTGGTAGGCGTGCCTCCCTGACGGGGGCGTTCCCACGGGAACGCCTCCCGTCAGAAGCCGGCCCACTGACATCACTAGTGATGTCAGTGGGAGTGATTTTGGCTCTGATAGAGCAAAAATCACTCCGGAGCTTGCGGTTGAAAACCTCAACCGCAGGCTCCGGCACGCAGATTCGATGGTCGCAATGGTCACGACCATAGCGGCCATCAAAATGCACGCTCGTATAGCCTGTGGGTGGTGACCCACAGCTATACGAGCGTCCAGGAGGACGCTCCATTTTCATGGAGGGCGGCCCTCATTCAGAGCGTGCGCTCTGCTCAGAGCGTACGGCTCTGAATGAGGGCCTAAGTCCAGTATTATAAACTTACATGGAGCCTGTATACATTTTTTTTCTATTATTTGTATCAATAACAACTTCATTCTGCCTTCAGTGTCAAACTTGAAATTTTCACAGTAGCTTAGAATCATTTAGACCTTGACTTGAGCAAAAACATTTTTCCTATTCTGCCAACCCAAGATTTTTAGGCGTAAAGCTAGTAAAATTTTGAAAAAACTATTTTCAAAATCTAATAAAAACAGTAAGACACAAATATCAGCCTTCAGGATTTTTGGTAACAAAATACTAATACACACGTACCTCTCACAAGAAAACTGAAACCTGACATTTCTTTCCAAGCTGAGATAATGGCACCCTGACAAGTCATATTTTTGTAAATATTTTGTTCTCGTTGGTCTCTCTTTTTCACCATTGAAGTGAAATAAGGTAATCTGTGCATCAAACCATTAATGTATGCCAAACTTTGCTGAGAACAATATTTCTTGTCCCAAGGCTCTACCACATCCCAGTCCTGAGATATTTGCATTTGTGTGTACCTAGAAACACAAAAATCACTGCTTGCCATGATTTACAGATGGCCACCATTTCTAAAAGGAAGAAAGTAAAAAAAAAAAAAAAAATTTAGTGATTTTGAACTACTGGCATATAGGGGAGATAATAACAAGAAACCAGAAAATTCATAATTGGACTACTTCGTATGGATTGACCCTAAACAGAAATGGCATTGTGGAAATATGCTGTAACAGAATCATACACAATGTCAAAGGGGCAGAGGAAAACTGTATGAACTACAGACTTTTATATTGCAGACAGTGTCACCTTAACCAGTAACTGTGGAGAGGGGTAAGCTGCTACCACTGCACTTGAAACCTCCACACTGACTCTGTTAAACTGCTGGATTTGCCTCTTCCATACTTCCAGCAAACCCTTTCCACAGCGTTCCACTCGCACTCCTCCTGCCCACTCTCCATCAAGGTAGAAAGAGAAGGACGAGTTATCTCGCTGCCTCCTGAAAGCAAAGTAGATATGTCATCAGAGTTACAGCTATGTCATATGTACAGTACTTGGGCTATAATAATATCTAGCTCTCCCTGACTTTGTAATTATTATTAATTGTAGTCCACTAATACAGTAAATCCATGGAAAATGTGTAGTCACAGCATTTCTTAAGCCATTTTTAAAAAACAAAGAGGCAGATCGAGAAATGAGCAGAAAGGCTAGTTCCTACCTTGGGCAAAACAGACTTAAATTCTCTGAAATTAACAGTGATGGAGAATTACAATTTTAAGATAACCAAACAAGTAATAATAATAGTGCATTTTACACTGAATTTCTGCACACAGGGAAGGATGTAAATATGACACATTATTAAGTGAGCACAGAAATGAGATCAATTCATTGCGATCATTCACTCAGCCCACAGATAATCCAAGAAATCATTGTATGACTTATCAAAATTCTGAAAGATCTTTTTTATAGAGATTTTTCTGTTAAGAACTTTCTTGTGCCATACATAAGACGATAGTTGTACGGGGATACGTTCAGAATCCTGACAGCGGGGATTCCGGCCTTCAGAATACTGGCACTGGCATCCCGACGGTAAGTAGCGGGGTTAGGGTTGGGCACTAGGGGCAGGGGGAAGTTTAGGGTGCAGGGAGGGGGGAGCTTAGAGTTGGGCACTAGGGGGAGGGTTAGGTTTAGGGTGCAGGGAGAGGGAGGTTAGGGTTGGGCACTTGGGGCAGGGGGAGGTTAGGGTTGGACACTAGGGGGAGGGTTAGGCACTAATGGGGGAGTTAGGTTTAGGGTTCAGGGAGGTGGAGGTTAGGGTTGGGCACTTGGGGGAGGAGGTTTGGTTTAGGCACTAGTGAGGGGAGGTTAGGTTTAGGCACCGGAGAGGGTGGGTTAGTGGTTAGGTTAGGGTTACTTACCTAGAGCTGTCGGGATTGTAACCTGGTCGGGATTCTGAGCGCCAGCATCCAGTTCCCATCCTGTTCTAAGATCTCATCTACGAGTAACATAATCGCATTTTCCTCATGTTATGTGACCACATTGGGGCTGATTCTGAGTTGGAAGTAAAGCAAATAAAAAAGCAAGTAACTGTGCACCTTGGTAACCATGTTGCACTGCAGGTGGGGCAGATGTAAGATATGCAGAGAGATTTAGATTTGCGAGGAGCCTGACCTAGCTCAAATAGAAATTGCAGTGTAAAAATAAAGCAGTCCAGCATTGTTGCTACATGCAAAAGCAGCCAGTATTTATGACACATGCAAAAACAATAACTGTATTTGCACCTCTTGCATTGCAACATGGTTTGTCCAGGTACACAGTTACTTGCTTTTTTTTTTATCTTTTATTTGTTCCCAACTCAGAATCAGCCCCATTGTGAGAAAATAAGAAAATCTGTGTATGAGAACCTTAACAGGCATCAATCACTGGAAGGAAGCTGCAAGGAGCAAACACCTGCTAGAAGTTACCATTGTGTATGTGCCTTTACCTATATTATTACGTTTATGTAGCTACGTTAAATGTGCTATATATTCATTATGCATAAAATACCTAACAAGTGAGGAAATATTTACACTTTGCTGTAAACAAGAGAATGAATGTTATTTGTGTGCTTTCTCTTTAACATGTTAAAAGGATTTTACTCAGTATCAACAAGGTGGCACGCGTAGAATGTTACCTATTTATAATTCAAACTTAAGTGTCAGTCCAAGACCACCTAATACTCCCGACCCTCTTTCTGTTCTTTGCCAATTACTTCTACAACACTTTAGACCCCAGCTGGTAGCAGATACTAGCTGCTATTATATATCTATGCACATGGCAGAGAGATGCAGCTTTTCTAAGCTGCAGACATTCTCCCCTGGCCATCCACTGAGATCAATGCACCCCCTCCATCCTATGTGATCAGATTAGACTGCAGCAGCTCCTCCTTAGTAATAGTGCTAGGCAGCACTTGCTCTGAGGTATAAGGGTCATAAACAGATAGATGATTCTGCACAAGACAATTGGCAAAGACCACAAAATTGAAGAAACCAACAACAGAAAAATCAATTGCAGAGATTGTCTGCATAGAATCGGATAATGTTGGCAGCGCACTGTTGGGTTGAAGTACTCACAAGGGTGGCTTTGCCTAGGATGAGTCCAAGGAAAACCCCTTTGTGGTGCATTCTTTTTCTTCCAATCTTGCCATGCCCATACCCCTGCCCCTCATCAGCTGTACATGGACCGACAGCAGAGGCAGTGAGACATAAGGCGGTTGTTTTTTTTTCTCTCTCATACTCACCACACACACACCCATCAGACAAAACATTAAACCCACCTGCTATTATTGTGCAGGTCCCCCATGTGCCACCGAAACAGGTCTCCACAAGACCTATAAATGTGTCCTGTGATATCTGGCACCAAGACATTAGCAGCAGAACCTTTAAGTTGAAAGGTGGGGGGGTTCGTGACTCGGACTTGTTTTCCCAGCACATCCCACAGATGATCGATCGGATTGAGATTTGAGGAAATTGGAGGCCAAAGTCAACACCTTGAACTCGGTCATGTTCCTCAAACCATTCCTGAACAATTTTTGCAGTGTGGCAGGTGCATTGCTGCCAATGCCATCAGGGAATACTGTTGCCATGAAGGTTTGTATTTGGTCTGCAACAATGTTTAGGTAGTTGGTACTTGTCAAAAGTAACATCCACATGAATGTCAGGACCCAAGGTTCACAGCAGAACCTCCACCAGGTAGCCTTCTTCCCATAATGCATCCTGGTGCCATCTCTTCCCCAGTTAAAACACACACACACACATCCACATGATATAAAAGAAAATGCGATTCATCAGACCAGTCCATCTCCTTCCACTGCTCCATGGTCATTTTGATGCTCACGTGTCCATTGTAGCTGCTTTCTGCGGTGATTAGGGGTCAGCATGGGCAGTATGACCAGTCTGCGGATATGTAGCCACATACACAGCAAGCTGCAAAGCACTGTGTGTTCTGACACCTTTATATTATAGCCAACATTAACTTTTTCAACAATTTGTGCTACAGTAGGTCTTCTGTGGGATCGGACGAGACTGGCTAGCCTTTTCTCCCCATTCGCATCAATGAGCCTTGTGCGCACATGACCCTGTTACCGGTTCACCAATTGTCCTTCCTTGAACCACTTTTGGTAGGTACTAAACACAGCATACCAGGAACACCCCACAAGACCTGCATTTTGAATACGCTGTGACCCAGTCGTCTATCCACCACAATTTGGCCCTTGTCAAAGTTGCTCAGATACTTACGCTTGCCCATTTTTCCTGCTTCCAACACATCAACTTCAAGAACTGACTGTTCACTTGTTGCCTAATATATCCCTCTCCGTGACAGGTGGCATTGTAACGAGATAATCAATGTTATTCACTTCACCTGTCCTTTCCTTTAATTCACCCTTGCGAATCCCCCCTTGTGAGTACAGGTAAGGGTGCCAGATGAAGGAGCCCCGAGAATGCATTACTCCAGAGAACTTAACAAAAAAGAGTGCTTGTCCCTTCAATCTTGTAAAGCCTTTGCAATATAGATTTTCTGCTTTGTACGTGTGAGGGAGGGGAAAGGTTTACACAATGAAACAGGCATGTCTACATTATATGTCTTTACTTGTTCGGAGCCTCCATCAGAGCTTTGGTAAACATGCAGACAAAGTCGGAAAACTCCTTCCAGGTTTCCAGGAAGCAGATATGGGCATTTGTGTGTAACTGTAACATCATCAGGGCCTGAAATAAGGGGTACATAGGAAATGCATGGTAATCAATGAACTGCCAGTAGAAAAATTACTTTATGCAGAGACCAATCTAAGGACCACAAGAACTTCTCTCACCTCTTCCACGTCTACCCTAGTCAGCTTTGGCAATTCTCCGGAGTCTTGTGGTTTACGCCGTCTCTCTTTTATAGCTGCTCTTTGGACAGCCTCTTGCAGCTTTTTCCTGCTTTTTGTGTTCTGATCCCTGTTAAATCAAGAGAATAATAATTGATGTCTCCTGGTTTTAATAAAACATCCACTACATTTCTACTAAAACCCACCTGAAATATTTCTCTATCTCCATTATCACCAGTGTAGGGATAGCACTTGATTTGCTGGTCATGATACGGTCCACAAAGCTGCTTAAGGTCATCTTGCCATACGGTTCCTGTATCATAAGTAGAGTCAGTTAAAAGAAGTGTAATTAGGTGTTTGTTTGTTTTTTTTAATTTAGAAAAGAGCAACACTAGGCAAGGATCAGGCACAGGCATAATCTCCTACCATCTTACTGGTTTCAATCATTGTAAGAAATTCTTCTGCTGTAACAAGGACCAGTATCTCTGCTTCCTCTTGGCACAAGGCATCTCCCTGGGATTAGAAATACCAGAATATGAGAAAGCTCTTTTAGACTTCCTGTGACCACAATCTAGCAGCTCCTACTTCACCCATAAAGTATGTGACAGTTTATTTTGATTTGTCAATTCGATAGTTTTTTTTTAAACTTAATGACCTTACTTTTACTGTGTGCAGTCAGAGCAATCATTTTGCCAGGACAAAATAGAAAATCAATTGGATTATGACCATAAATGTTGCCAAATACAGATGTGTCCTGCAACATCTTTGCTCCATACGCCATGTAGCACGCTCTGCTAGTCACGCTATGCTGTGGCGTATAGAGTAGCATCATAACGTACTGAGGCGCTGGAAAAATATGAAATATGGTAAGAACTTACCCTTGTTATCTCTATTTCTACGAAGTCCATAGGGTTCCACAGGATACCTTGGGGTATAGGCGATGTCGGCAGACATCCAGGCACCACAGAGTCAAATTTTCAGCCTCCCAGGATGCACTGGGGTCACTCTCCTATACCCCGCCCCTGAGCCTAAGGCCACTCAGTTTCGTAACAAGCCATAGGCCGGAGCAGGAGCAAAAAAGAGAGAGAAGACAGTCTGGAACACACAAGAATCACATTCTCACCAGAAGGAGACGGAGAAACCGGTGACCAGATCAAAGCCCATCTGCAGTACAGGTGCGACAGGGCGGGAGTCCTGTGGAACCCTATGGACTTCGTAGAAATAGAGATAACAAGGGTAAGTTCTTACCATATCTCATATTTTCTACTTCAGGGTCCATAGGGTATCCACAGGATACCTTGGGGATGTCCCAAAGCAGTATCCTTTAAGGGTGGGGACGCTCCTGTGCTGTAAGGAGAATCCGCCGCCCGAAGGAAGCATCCTGAGAGGCGAAGGTATCAAAAGCAGAATACCTTACAAAAATATGGACAGATGACCACGTGGCTGCCAATCACCGCTGAACCGCTGAGGCGCCACGTCGAGCTGCCCACGAAGGACCCACAGACCTAGTGGAAGAGCTTTAATAGAGGATGGAACAGGAAGACCTGTGAATCCATCCTGCCAAAGTTAGCGTAGTGGCAAGCCAACCCATTTTATGGAAACCAGAAAGGACAAAACCGAGAGTATGATTTCCTAAATGGACTGGTACGGTCAACTTAAATTCTTAGAGCCCGTACCACATCCAAAGAGGCCTCACCACGAAAGGACTGGGGAAGTAAAGGCAGGTACTATAATTTCCTCATTGATGTGGAAACTAGACACCACCGTAGGTAAAAAACCAGGACAAGTGCGAAGCACTGCTCTGTTCCTAGGAAAGATGAGAAAAAGGGGAGGTCTACATGACAGACGCCCCATTCTGAGATCCTACCGGCCGAATCAATGGCCAGAAGGAATACAGTCCTAGCCGTAAGCCATCTGAAATCCACTGAGCCCAGTGGATCAAATGGCGGTCCTCAGAAAGCCCTAAGGACCACAGCCAAATCCCAAGGAGCCACAGGTGGAACAAAGGGATGCTGAATATAATGTACACCCTGCACAAAGGTGCGGACATCAGGAAGAGTAGCAATCCTACGATGAAACCAACAGGGCAGAAATATGCACCTACAGGTAAGGAAGGCGAAGACCGTTATCTAAGCCCACCTGTAGGAAAGCCAACACTCTGGATATCCGGAACACCCGAGGAGCATAACCTCTAGGGCGACACAACTGAAAGAAAGTGTGCCATACCTGATGGTAAATTCTTGCAAATTAAAGCTTCCGAGCTCTTAGCATGGACAGAGGCCCTGTTAACTATAGAGCTGGAAAAACTCCTAGACCTTAAGAGGGCAGTCTCCACCGCCAAGGACAGACAACCCAGGTCTGGGTATCAGCCAGGATCCTGAGACAACAGGTCCGGTCGTAGAGGCAACAGCTTCGGAGTGTTAACTGAAAGGCTCCAAAGATCTGAGTAATAGTGCCGTCTGGCCGACGCACGAGCTATCAGCAGGAGCGCGCCTCCTTCTTGCTATTACTGGAGGAAGAAGGGATAACGGAGGGACGAGGTACACAACTTGGAAGGTCCACTGGACCTACATACGTCTACCATAAGAGTCTCATCTCTGAAAGGCTCCATTTGTTCACCAGAAGCTTGAACACCTCCTGATGAAGAGGACATTTACCTGAATGCACGTCCTGACGGCTGGGAAAAGCCTACTTTCCATCTGAGGATTCCTGAATGAACACTGCCGATGACGGCAGAGATATAGCCTTCCACCCAAGCCAGAATTTGGGACACCACTGTTAGTGTCGCCCGACTTCGGGAACCTCCTAGGTGGTTTACATAAGCCATCATGATGGCGTTGTCAGACTGTACCTGCACGGTATTTCCGTGGAGGACCTGTCCTGCATGCTGGAGAACCTTGAATACTGCTCAGAGTTCTCAGATGTTTATGGGAAGCGCAAAAACTACTGGTGGCCACCTGCCCTGGAACAAGTGTAGACCCGACACTGCTTCCCAGCCACGGATACTGGTGTCCGTCGTCAGAAGGACCCTGTCCGCAATCCCAAAGGGGGTGCTCCTTGTTTAGGTGAGCTTTCCGCAGCCACCAGGCCAGAGAGAGACAAACCTCCGGGAAAAGCACTAATGACTTTATCCTATGGGGCAACCCATCCCATCCGGAGAGGATCAAGTTTTCTAGAGGTTCAGAGTGAAACTGGGTACTGTCCACCATGTCGAACAGCGACACCCTGGAACCCAGGAACCACATTGCCGAGTGAATAGACACTCGGCGACTCTGCAGGCAACTGCGTACCTTTGCCTGTAATGCAGAGATCTTTTCCCCAATCACAAAGATCCTCAGATGTTGGGATATGGAGCATCCTCTGTGAAGAATCAGAGAGGACCATTTCCAGTGTATCAGTCAGCCCTAACGTAGCAACACAGATATTGTCCGTTGCAGATGGCACTGAAGTATCTCTGGAGACCCTGGTAACAACAGGAGGTCGCCCGGATTGGGTAACAAGCGGACCCCTGCATCCGCAGGTGGGCTGCCATAACTGCCGTGACCCTGGTAAAACAGGAAATGCTTCTCGACCACTGCAAACCTGAGGAAAAACACTGGTGTGCTAAGAAAATAGGGACATTCAGGTAGTCACCCTGAATATAGTCAACGACACCACAAAATTCCCAGGCTCCATTGAATGATGGAATGCAGGGTCCCCCTCCTGAACCGAGGAACCCTTAAGAATTTGTCGAAGGATTCGAGGTTGAGGATGTCCAGGTATGACCCATTGAGTTTCTGTACCAGAAAGAGGATGGAGTAATACCTCGTTCCCCTTTGGGGCAAAGGAGTAGGTACTATAACTCTTGCCTGGAGCATAGAGTGTAACACCCTCAAAAATTACAGGGCCTTGTCTTGAATTGACAGAAGACCTGTAACTAAAAACCGTCTGGGAGGCTTTTACCGGGAGGAGAGGACATACCTTCAAGAAAATACTTCCCTTACCCCAGTGTCCGTGGTGGTCAGACACCAGCACTGGGCGAACTGGAGAAGCCGGCCTCCAACTCTGGGGTCCCCCGAGAGGAGGCCCATCCCGTGAGGCTGAAGGCTTATAGTCCAACTTGGGAGTAGGACGTCTTGTACTCCAAGCCTGTTCTTATGGTTGAGCAGATTTCCTGGCTACTGACTGTCTTGGAAAGCTATATTGTAGACTTACCCTGGCCTCACAGGGCCAAAAAAAACCGAAGCCCCAGACCCCGATGGGACTGTAGCCGATGGCAGACACACAGACGTAGCTGCTGCCTGTGGGGCCACAATTGTGTCCAGATGAGGGCCAAACAGGACCTGTCCCGTAAAAGGCAAAGCATTCCAAATGGAATCTGCGTCCGCTTTCCACGAGCGCAACCACAGGGAGCGGTGAGCCGCTACTGCTGCCGAGGAGATTCTGGAAAGGGAGTAGGCTACATGTAAGACTGTCTCATTATGAACAAGGCTAAGTCTCTGAGAATTTGCCACTATCCACCTACTCTGCTGGAGAGTCAGTGTGCAGAGATCCAGTTACCTACCCAGCGCTCCATGACTCTGGCCCCCCAGCACACGGCCATAGCCGGCCTGGAAGCCCCTCCAGCAAGGGAATAATTGGATTTTAGATATATTTGCACCTTGCAATGTGTAACCTCCTTCAAGGAGGACCTGGAGGGCATGGGCAACGTAGCACCCCTCACTAGGCGCGTAACATGAGAATCTACCCGTAAAGGTAACTCCCATTCGGAAAAATAATTATCCGCAAAGGGGTATGCAAAAGGTCAACCGTTTTTAAGGCTGGAACCGCTTACCCGCTTTTTCCACGCCTCCTCTAAATGATCCACCTGACCAGATAGAGGAATTACAGTGGCAACACCCTTATCCTTAAAGAAGGCATATTTGGATTTAGCCACGGGGGATATGTAATAACCAAAGCCGCACGGACTGCCCGTATAAGGTCAGGTATATAGATTTTAGACCCAGACTACGCCTCCTTTGCACTAAGGGGCTCGTGTCTGAAAAAGTCAATAATGTTACCGTCATCAGACGTCATGTTCTTACCCGTCTGAGACCCAAAAGGCCGTTTAGAAGGCCGAAATACCATTTGGACAATAAATTCACCCACACAGGCTCCTGCGAGACCTGGGAGGCGAAAAACAGGATACACTGGGGTACCAACAACTGCCCAGGGACCCCTGCATGTGATGAGACCACCACTCGCTGCGATAACCCCTATGGGGAAACGCAGGGGGCGTTGCCCACAAGGGCTGTAAGCATCCTAGCCAGGCGAGGGCGGTCCCCTTTTTGTGCAGGCACAGTGACAGAAATGGGGCGTGATATATAATACAACATGACAATCAGCGTCTACATATCCCTCCGCTAACTGCACGATATCAGTACATTATAGCTGGAAGAGGATGTCCTCGTTCACTTTCCGACATGAGGAGTGTGAACGGAGCGTATGTGACCTCTCACACAGAAAAAAAAAAAAACACGTTTACTGTGAGGTAATAATCACCCTGCAACACCGCACCGCAAGGGCTGTAGCAGAAGAATAACAGGGATAGGAAAATGGCTGACAGTCAGAAATTAAAGTACAGGCAAACAGCGCTAGCATTTAAGTCACATACAATGCACAGATAACATCCTGCATTACAAGCACTGCGATCAACTACACAGACCAGAGCCTGGTAGGAAACAGTGCTGCATACACTGACCTTAATTGAAGGAGAGGTATGCGGGGGACCCGGACCGCAATGGTACCTGTAACAGCTTCCAGCAGCATTTGTCATTCCCAGCACATGTAGTGAGAAAATGGCCACCGAGGAGCAGAGAGGAGGCGGGCCCGGGGGAGGAGCGCTGACACAGCCCGCTCAGACCGCTGTGGAATGGCACTGTGCAGCGGGGGAGATGCCGGCTGTGAGACAGGGAAGGCGTTCTCCCCTGGCCTGCTATTAACCCCTGGGACGCCGCGCTGTACCGCACATGCTGCGGTCCGCTGTCCCTAGTGGTCTAGTGGAAGGCGCAGGATCAGTATCTGGCCCCATGCGCAGCCGGTCCCCAGGGAGCCCCCTGCCTGGGGACCAAAAAGGACTGTGTTACCGGTGGGTGCCCACCGCGGGACCCCGCCGCTTACCTTGTCCCCCGTGCATCCGGCCACAGTCCAGGTAGTCGGGGTCACCGCTAGCTGTGACCCCAGCTACCTACCAGCATCCCCGGATCGGTACCGGCGTTCTGGTACCGGCGGGGTGTAGGAGTGACAGCATGGACGTCAACACTGACTGTACTATGCTGGAGCACTCTAGTTGTGCTGCCACAGCTGCGAAGAAATCTTCAGGGGCCTTGAAAAGACCCCCCTCTGTATGGTGCGACTGGTCCGGCCAGGCACCGACGAAAACTGAGTGGCCTGAGGCTCGGGGACGGGGTATAGGAGAGGGACCCCAGTGCATCCTGGGAGGCTGAAAATTTGACTCTGTGGTGCCTGGATGTCTGCCGTCATCGCCTATACCCCAAGGTATCCTGTGGATACCCTATGGACCCTGAAGTAGAAATCCGTCGTGTGTAGTACAAGTTTCTGTCCACCAGATGTCACTTTTCCTAAACTGCACTGCGCATGCATAAAAAAAGACAATGCATTGTCTGTATTACCGCCCGCTCATTAGCTGACTGAACCAGTCATTCGGTACACTGTAGGTGTCATCTATCGAGAGCTGTAATTGAGTGCGTAATAAAGGATTAAGGGCCTAATTCAGACACGCTCGCGAGCGCTGAGCGCTCGCAAGCGGGTCGATGTTAGCCCAGTGCGCATGCGCACGACGGAGGCGGCTCCGTCGTGCGCATGCGCGAAACTCGGATAGCGACGGGCAAGCCGTCGCTATGGGTCTCGCTACAAAGGGGGCGTGCTGTCGATGGTGAGTGACAGCACGCCCCCCTTGGTGGGCGTGGCTGGCCAGACGGAGGCGTTCCCATGGGAACACCTACCTTCTGGGGCCGGCCCCACTGACATCACAAGTGATGTCAGTGGGAGTGCTCTCGGCTCTAATAGAGCCGAAAGCACTCCAGGGCTTGCGGCAGACGAGACCCTACCACAAGGGTCTCGTCGCAAGCCCAATGGTCGTGATGGTCTTGACCATCGCGACCATCTTCCTGGCCGCTCGCTATAGCTGTGAGTGGTCACCCACAGCTATACGAGCGGCCGGGAGGCCGCTCTAAAATCAGGAAGGACGGCCCTGATTCAGAGCGAGCGCTCTGTCAGAGCGTCCGGCTCTGAATCAGGGCCTAAATCATTTGGTGTACGAGTTCTAAGTACACTTTTGAAAAACAATTTATACATGTGTTCTGCCATCATTATTACACCAGTCCATGTGACATGCTACATTGTTTTGCAGGGATGTGCGGCACTCACACAGTGATAACATACCTTAGAAATTAACAGCTGGGTTTGAAGGGCACTGTATAAATCACTGAACTACAAGTCTCAACTTAGAATCGTGGCAATGTTGGCACAACTGTGCCACTAAGGGTTTGTACATGTTGCTACTCGACACATAGCCATAAGTGCCGGTCGCTGCGACACTGCAGAATGTGGTGTGCTGCGCTCACATACTGTTGTGATTTTGTGTCCTGGAAACTAGTAGTGGAGTCTGAGTGAAAGAGTTGTCTCTGGATTACAAACTGACTGTGTGTTTTATGCTGCACACTTGTGGCACTGTCCCTGCACATGGGATCTTGTGATGCTTGCGAGATCCTGCGCATGCCCAGTGGAGTCGGCCGGGAGTGAGACACAGTACATCAGCACTAGGCTGACGTGCTGTGCGCTCAGCCAGGGATCACCGGAGGGGGGAGTTTTCACTCCCCCACTCCAGCCGATGAGATGTTCATACATCCCATAGTTAGTGCATTCTGCTTCGCCTCGGCAAGAAGCTTGTAAAACATGTCGCTACTCGACACATAGCCGTAAGTGCCACTCGCTGCGCCACTGCAGAAAGTGGTGTGCGGCGCTCACGTACTGTAGTAAATTCATATCTAAGAATCTAGTAGTGGGGTCTGAGTGAAAGAGGCACAGTGGTTGAAAAATGCTGCTCTACAGTATGTGATTGGCCCGCCTGTCAGGGCTTACTGTTCTATTGTATTGTATTCTGTAGTGCCACACTGTATCCATCCACTGCTCTATTATTCACCACTGTAGTGGAGCCCTGGCCACCCAGTGGTGAAGCTGTGTATTGCATGCCGTGGATGTTGTCAAGTCTCACTGTGCCTTACCACGCATGCCGCGACCTAGAAGCCTGTTAGACGCACGATGACCAAAGATGTAGCTGGACACATCTGTATGTGCAGTTATCAGCTATTTGTATGGCGGCTCTGCAACCCTGTTGTACAGCCAAACTGCAGCTTCTGGCTCACCGCTTATATGACCACAGTTTCAGTTGCGCTGAGATTTGGCCCAACTAACCATGGGACAAAGAATGCAGTAGTCAATGTAGTAGTTTAAAAATATAGGGCCCCTAAGTGCATGTTGCACAGGTCTCCTCAGGATCACAGGGGAAATAATTAGCTCCACCTGTGGATCTTTTAAAATGTGTCAGTCAGTAAGGAATAGACATGTGCACCAACTAGGAGATCTGTAAAACATGCACTGTTAGGAGTCCCTGAGGACTGGAGTTGGAAAACAATGACTTAAGGCGATGCAGGAAGACATCAATACTAGACATAAATGCCACTGATTGCTGGCAGTTCTAGGATTTAAAACAGCATAATATTATATACAGAAGTCTCCTAGTTTTGCATTATTGCCCTTTTAAATCCAGCAGCAAGAATTGCTAGGTTTGGAAAGCCACTGCTTGATAAATAAATAATGTGGCATGAGTTTACTATAGATGTGTATCTTGTTTTGTAATGCAATACTTTTTTTACAGTCTGCTATTTGTTAAGACAGTCATTAAATAGCCATGCGCTTAAATCTCTCTATTACTCACATTTATGTTTTCCTCTGTCCTGCTCCAGGTAATGCTCCGTGGCACGATTTGTGATTGGATCACACAATGAATCTCTTGAGCTTGCAAAGCACTTAGCACTTGTCCACCAGACCCATCCTGTAAGAGAACTGGGAAGATATGCTTACTATGCTAGATGTAGAGAAATACATAAATATACAAGGGAAAATGCAGAGTTGCATGAAAGTCTGTTTTGAGGAAGGAACTTCTGATTTTTATCACTGTGTATGCTCTGTAGCCCAGCGGACGCATCTTCGGGTGAATCAGAGACATATGAATTACAGTCAAATCTCCACCTGAGGCTGCACTATTGGAAATGGGTGGTAATGGAGCATTAGGACATACAGACGTGGACAAATGTGTTCATACCCTTCCACGACAAACCCATATTTTTATCAGAAATAATTTGAAAATGACAAAAGTAATTAGCATCCATCCTTGTTAATTCCATATTTAATATAAATCACTTTCATTTTTTATTTTATTCAGCAGACTATTTTAAATACGTACACAAATGAAAAGGGCATGGACAAAAATGATGGGACCCTTAATCTAATTTTGTTGCCCAATCTTTAGAGGCAATCACTGCAATTTCTGTAGCTCTCAAGGAGACTCCTGCACCTGTCACCAGGTAGTTTGGCCCACTCTTCAGCTGTCTCAGGTTTGATGGGTGCCTCATCCATACTGCATGTGTCAACTCTTTCCATAGATGTTCGATAGGATTCAGATCAGGGCTCATAGGAGGCCAAAGAATAGTCCAATATTTTATTCTTATAAATCCTTGGGTCCTAGTAGCCTGGTGTTTTAGGTCATTATCCTGTTGGAGGACCCATGGCCTGTGACCGAGACAGAGCTTTCTGTGTTTGGGCATTATGTTTCACCTCAGAATACTTTGATAGCCTCGAGATGTCATTGTTCCTTGCGCGGTTCAAGGTACCGTGTGCCATACGCAGCAAAGCAGCCCAAAAACATAACCAAGCCTCCTCCATGTTTCTCAGTAGTTGTTCTTTTCTTTCAAAGCTTAGTTTTTGCATCCGTGAACATAGAGCTGATATAGGGCATTATTTATCAATGAGTTTTATCATTCACAATGAGTGATAAAAATTGTTGCATATGATAATGGTGCTCCAGCCAATCAGCTCCCAATGGTGAATATACGCATTCAGTTTGCCGCATGCAATGTGAATGTGATTGCCGGCAACTTGCTTGCAACTCTAAATTGTCCAATGGACTTCTCAAGCTACTTCTAACAGGCAAGTCTAGAAAAATATGAGATATGGTAAGAACTTACCCTTGTTATCTCTATTTCTACGAAGTCCATAGGGTTCCACAGGATACCTTGGGGTATAGGTGTGACGTCAGTCGCAGGGCACCAAAGAGTTAAGCTTTCAGCCTCCCAGGATGCACTAGGTCCCCCTCCTATACCCCGCCCCCAGGCCAAGGCACCTCAGTTAGTTACCAAGCCATAGGCCGGAGGAGGAGAAGGAAGAGAGAGAACAAAGATCTGGACACATACAAGAATCACATTCTCACCAGAGGGAGACGGAAAACCGGTGACCAGAGCAAAGCCCATCTGCAGCACAGGTGCGACAGGGCGGGAGTCCTGTGGAACCCTATGGACTTCGTAGAAATAGAGATAACAAGGGTAAGTTCTTACCATATCTCATATTTTCTACTTCAGGGTCCATAGGGTATCCACAGGATACCTTGGGGATGTCCCAAAGCAGTATCCTTTAAGGGTGGGGACGCTCCTGTGCAGAAAGGAGAATCCGCCGCCCGAAGGAAGCATCCTGAGAGGCGAAGGTGTCAAACCTGTAATACCTCACGAAGGTATGGACAGAAGACCACGTAGCAGCCTTGCAGATCTGAACTGCCGAGGCACCACGTCAAGCTGCCCACGAAGGACCCACAGACCTAGTGGAATGAGCCTTCAGAGAAGGAGGGACCGGTAGGCCTTCATGAAGATAAGCTTCAGAAATAGCCATACGGATCCAGGCTGCCAAAGTTTGCTTTGAAGCAGGCCAACCCTTTTTACAGAAGCCATAGAGGACAACAAAGCGTCCGACTTCCTAAACAAAGAAGTGCGGTCCACATAAGTCCTTAAGGCCCGCACAACATCCAAAGAGGCCTCACCCACGGAAAGACCCGGTGAGTTAAAGGCCGGAACAACTATTTCCTCGTTAACCTGAAACTGGGAAACAACTTTGGGGAGAAACTCGGGCCGAGTGCGGAGCACTGCCCTGTTCCCATGAAAAAACCAAGAAAGGGGGTCTACAAGAAAGAGCCCCTAACTCAGAAACACGTCTGGCTGAAGCAACGGCCAGAAGGAAAACAGTCTTAGCTGTTAGCCATTTAATATCCACTGAGCCCAGTGGTTCAAACGGCGGTCCTTGGAGAGTCCTCAGGACCACAGCCAAATCCCAAGGCGCCACAGGTGGAACAAAGGGCGGCTGAATACGGAGAACACCTTGCATAAAGGTGCGCACATCCGGGATTGTAGCAATCCTACGGTGAAACCAGACAGATAGGGCCGAAACCTGTACCTTCAAAGAAGCAAGGCGAAGCCCATGATCTAGTCCCGCTTGCAGGAAGGCGAGAATCCGAGACAGACGAAACTCCCGCGGTGCATAACCTCTCGGTCGACACCACTGGAAGAACGTATGCCACACGCGATGGTATATCCTCGCGGAAGACGGTTTCCGAGCTCGTAACATGGTACACACCACAGAGCTGGCAAACCCCCAGGACCTCAGCATGGCCGTCTCAACAGCCACGCCGCCAAAGACAGCCGAGTCAGGTCCGGGTGAAGACAAGGACCCTGAGACAGAAGGTCCGGTCGTAGCGGCAACCGCAGAGGACTGTCCACGGACAGACCCTGAAGGTCTGAGAACCAGTGCCGTCTGGGCCACGCGGGAGCTATCAACAGGAGCGTCCCTCCTTCCTGTTTGAATTTCCGGATTACCCGTGGAAGAAGGGAGACCGGAGGGAACAGGTATGCGAACCTGAACGTCCACCGGACGGACAGAGCATCCACCAGAGACGCCCCTTCGTCTCTTGTGCGAGACCCGTACACCGGCAACTTGTTGTTGTGCCGGGACGCCATGAGGTCGATTTCTGGAAGACCCCACCTGTCCACCAGTAGTTGAAAAACGTCCGGGTGCAGGGACCATTCCCCTGGATGAACGTCCTGGCGACTTAGAAAGTCCGCCTCCCAATTTAGCACTCCCGGGATGAAGACCGCTGATATGGCCGGAAGATTGCGCTCCGCCCAAACCAGGATCCGAGAGACCTCTACGAGAGCCGCCCGACTGCGAGTTCCTCCTTGCCTGTTTATGTAGGCCACGGTGGTAGCATTGTCCGACTGGACCTGCACCGGGTGACCCTGGAGAAACCGCTGTGCCTGCAGGAGAGCATTGAAGACCGCACGGAGTTCCAAGATATTTATTGGAAGCTCCGCTTCTGTCGGTGTCCACCTGCCCTGGAACAAGTGTGGACCCGAAACTGCTCCCCAGCCCCGAAGACTGGCGTCCGTTGTCAACAGGACCCAATTTGGAACCCAGAACGGACGTCCCTTGTTGAGGTGGGTCATCTTTAACCACCACGCAAGGGACAGGCGAACCTCCGGGGTGAGCACAATCGTCTGGAACTTCAGAGACTGAGGCAGCCCGTTCCACTTGGACAGGATCAGGTGCTGCAGAGGTCTAGAGTGAAACTGGGCGTACTCCACCATGTCGAACACCGACACCATGGAGCCCAGTAACCTCATCGCCGAGTGTAAGGACACCCGGCGGCTGTGCAGACAACTGCGCACCCTTGACTGTAAAGCAGAGATCTTGTCCTCCGTCACGAAGATCCTTTGCTGTCCCGAGTCCAATAAGGCTCCAAGATGCAGAATCCTCCGAGACGGGATTAGAGTGGACTTCTGCCAGTTAATTAGCCAGCCGTGCCGTTGCAGCAGTGCAATGGTCAGGTCCAATGGTGTAACAGGAGCTCTGGAGATCCTGCCACCAATAACAGGTCGTCCAAGTACGGCAACATGCGGACTCCTTGCAGCCGCAGAGAAGCCGCCATGACCGCCATAGCGTCCTGTATGTCCAATGACACCATGTAGTCCCCAGGTTCCAGCGCCAGAATGATGGACCGTAGGGTCTCCATCCGAAACTTCGGGACCCGCAAAGACTTGTTGAGTGCTTTGAGGTTGAGAATCGGACGATATGACCCATTGGGTTTCTGTACCAAAAATAGATTTGAATAGAAACCCTGGCCCCTCTGGGAGAATGGAACAGGCACTATAACTCCAGCCTGGAGCATAGTGTGCAATACCTTCCGCAGCTCCGTAGCCTTGTTCCGGTCTGATGGTAGACCCGTGGTGAAGAATCGAGCCGGGGGTCTGTGCCGGAAGGAGAGGGCGTACCCGTGAGAGACCACCTCCAGAACCCAAGTGTCTGTCGTAGTGAACTACCAACACCGGGAGAACTGCAGCAGGCGGCCTCCCACCCTGGGATCCCCCAAGGGGAGACCCGGACCGTCAGGCCGCAGGATTGTCATCTGGCTTGGGGGCCGGACGTCTGGTACTCCATGCCTGTTTCCGGGGCTTGACCGATTTCTTAGGGCCAGCCTGTCGAGGAAACGACTGTGGTTTGGGCCTGCCCTGGGCCCTAGATGACCGAAAGGACGATGGTCCAGAACCAGAAGGAGCAGCGGCCGACGGGAGACAAGCAGATTTGGCTGCCGCCAGCGTGGCCACAATCTTATCCAGATCCGGACCGAAGAGAACTTCTCCGGTAAACGGCAACGCTTCCAGACCTTTCTTGGATCTGCGTCCGCCTTCCAGGATCGCAGCCACAAGGTGCGACGAGCAGCTACCGCTGCTGAAGAAATTCTAGACACCAGAGTACTAATGTCTAGAGCCGCCTCGTTGATGTAGGTGGCCGAATCACGGAGATTGCCAATCAACTCCGCTTGTTCGGCCGGACAGTCGGATTCAAAAGAAGCCTCTAATGAATCCGCCCAGCGCTCCATCGCTCTGGCAACCCAGCAAATGGCCATAGCCGGCCGTGCTGCCCCCCCTGCAAGGGAATAAGCGGACTTCAGGCAGATTTCTACCTTGCGGTCCGTAGCATCCTTAAGGGAGGACATGGATGGCATCGGCAATGTGGCACTACGGACAAGACGGGTCACGTGAGAATCCACCTGTGGAGGGGATTCACACTTAGCAAAATAATTATCCGCGAACGGATAAGCCACCGCCAGGCGTCTCTGCGGCTGGTATCTTTTGCCAGGTTGTTCCACGCCTCCTCTAAATGGTCCACCAACTGACCCGAAAGAGGAAAGACTGTGGCATCGCCCTTCACATCTTTGAAAAAGGCATACTTAGATTTAGCCGCTGGGGGAACTTCGTCCTCAATCACCAAGGCTGTGCGGACCGCCCGAATAAGTCCAGGAATATATACTTTGGACTTAGCATCAGCGTCCTTAGTATGGAAAGGTTCCTGATCGTAAGGATCCAGAATCTCCCCATCATCAGACGTCCCTTCGTCATCCTCATAAGGAGCGGACAGAGACGCCACCGGCCTTTTATGAGGCCGCATCACAGACTCCCCTTGCAATACATCCGACAAGTGCTGTAAAGAACTCGTCAGGGAGTTAACCCACGCTGGCTCCTGAGAACCCGGGAGCGGGGAAATAGGGAGACTGTGGGGTACCACCAATTGTCGTGGGAACCCCTGCATGGGTGACGACACCACAGACTGCTGGGACAAACCCATCGGAGTAAACGCGGGCTGCGGAGCTAACTGGCCCACTAAAGCTGTTAACGCCTGAGCGAAACAAGCCCAGGGCGGCTCCTGTACCGGTGCTGTAACCGTAATAGGCCGCGCCATGGACAACACTGCCGGCAAAGGCCCTCCGCGCTACCCTCCCCCTCCGCTAACGGTACTTTGCACGTGGTACACTGTAGCCGGAGGGGAAAATCACTTTCAGACATGATGGCACCACGTATGTGACCTCTCTCACCAATTAAGTATTAAATAGGCGAGAGACCACCCTGCAGCACCGCACCGCAAGGGCTTTAGCAGAAAGAACAGGGACAGTAATAAAGCTGACAGTTTAGTGAAGAATAGTTACAGGCAGCGCTAGCACAGTCACATACAATGCAGAGAAATAACAATTCCTGCACTAACAGCGCTGATCACTCAACTACACAGACACAGGGCCTGGTAGGACACAGCGCTGCATACACAGACCTGAGCCACAGCGGAGGAGAGGTATGCGGGGGGACCCAGACCACGATGCTTCCTTCCAGACTTCCAGCAGCGTTCACCATGCGTTGCAGAGAAGATGGCCGCCGAGGAGCAGAGAGAAGCTGGCCTGGGGGAGGAGCGCTGACACAGGACCAGTCAGCACAGTGCAGAGAGGGCTGTGTGCAGCGGGGGAGGCGCCGGCTGTGAGACAGGGAAGGCGCGCTCCCCTGGCATGCATTTAACCCCTGGGACGCCGCAGCGCTACCGCTCTGCTGCGGTCCGCTGTCCCAGGGGGTAGTGGAAGCGCAGGTTGGTCGCCTGGCTCCACGCTGCAGCCAGTCCCCAGGGAGCCCCCTGCCTGGGGACTTAGGACCATGTGATCAGCGGGGACCCACCGCGGGACCCCGCTGCTTACCTCTGTCCCCCTTGAATCCGGCCATGGTCCGGAGCATCTGGGGTCACCGCTAGCTGTGACCCCAGACGCCCACCAGCATCCCCGGATCAGTACCGGCGTTCTGGTACCGGCGGGGTGTAGGGAAGACAGCATGGACGTCAGGACTGACTGTCCATGCTGTTCATCCAGATGTGCAGCCACAGCTGCATGAAGAAAAAGCTTCAGGGGCTCTTCTAGCCCCCACTCCAACAGGTGCACCCGACTCCGGCCGGGCACCAAACTAAACTGAGGTGCCTTGGCCTGGGGGCGGGGTATAGGAGGGGGACCTAGTGCATCCTGGGAGGCTGAAAGCTTAACTCTTTGGTGCCCTGCGACTGACGTCACACCTATACCCCAAGGTATCCTGTGGATACCCTATGGACCCTGAAGTAGAAAGTCCTGCTGGTTAACGCTTTACTAAAAAAAAAAAAAAAATCAAAGCGCTCCAATAGGGATATATATGCCTGACCACTACTTCATTAGCAATGGGGCTGAGGAAAGTTTCCCGAAAGTTTCTGGAATGGTGCAGAATGCAGTTACAGGAAAGGGATCTGGGGGGGCAATTCAATTGTTAGCGCCGTCAGCTGTCAATGCTGGGTGCCCAACTGAGCAATTCAATTGTTGCTCCGTTTGGGAGTGAACAGCCACCAGCGCTGACATTTCTGCTCGCCCCCTCCTGAGAAGGCGAGCAGAAATGTGCAAAAAGTCCGTAGTTTGGGTGCCCTAACCAGGACTTTAGCAGGGCTTAGCTGCTATATACTGCTTAACCCTTTCTAATTGGGCACAATAATGGGCACCCAAAAACAATTGAATTGCTACATTGGGTGCACATTAATTATCACAGCACCCAAAACATTTGAATTGCCCACTAGGAGTCACTATTTCAGGTGACTTAAAGGCAGGTAAGCAATGTAACAGTGATGAGAAAAGCAAGTCAGATGCTTGGTCGCATAAAGGCCTCCATACATCAGCAATTAATTGCAGCAATTCTGCAATTTGCAATCGATTGAAAAAAGGGAAAGCTTTATATACACAATCGATTGCAAATTGCATAATTACCACAATCGATTGAAAAAGGGAAAGATTTTTATACACAATCGATTGCAAATTGCTGATGTATGGGGGGGGGGGGGTTTAGGAGAGCAATCAGTAGCAGGAAGAAAGTAGTAATAATGCCACTGTACAGGACATTGGTATGGCCTCATGTAGATTACTGTGTTCAGTGCTGGAGGCCATATCTCCAGCAGGATATAAATATGTTAGAGACTGTACAAATAAGGGCAACTAATAATGGTGCATGGCCTATCTCACAAACTTATGCGGAAAGACTAAAAGATCTTAATATGTATAGTTTGGAGCAGAGAGAAAGGAGAACACGAGAGAAACTTTCAAATATATCAAGGGTTTTAACAAGGTACAAGAAGGGGATTCTTCAAAAGAAGAGGAGTATTAGAACACGAGGATATGCGCTGAAACTAGAGCGAGGCACGCTCAGAGGAAATGTGAGAAACAATTACTGCACAGAAAGGGTAGTGGATAAGTGGAATAGCCTCCCATCAGAGGTGGTACAGGCTAATACAGTATTTTGTTCTACAAATGTAAATAGCATGACCATAATTAATAGAAATTCACAATAGTAAAAAGAAGCCTACAAATATTACAGTCCATTTATTTATTTTTTATAAAATGGTTATTTTGGGACAATATACTCTTGTTTGGATGACTGGGACAACAGTCCATGAGGCCAATCCATCTATACTAACAACAAGGACAGCAGTGAACTATAATGATGGCCAGATTCTGCACACACAGTGCCAATATTCAGTAGGGTGTGGTATGACTGGTCGACAGTGAAAAGGTCAACACGTTATGGATGTCGACAGTCAAAAGGTTAACATAGTCATTAAGTTGACCACTTATATGTAAACATGTATTTAGGTTGAGATGGTTAAAAGGCCGACATTTAACATGTCAACACAATAATTTCAACTTTTATTTTAGCTTAACCCTAAAAATCATCAAAACAATATGTTGACATTAAATATTGACCTTTTGAATGTGTCGACCATTTAACCATGTTGACCTAAAAACGTGTCTACATATTAGTGGTCGACCTAATGACCACGGCAACATTTTAACTTTCGACCATACTTTGCCTACTCTGCCGGGAGGCTCCCGAAAATTGGGTGTCACTCCCAACCCCTATAAAAGTGGGCAAGTCTCCCGCACTCAAGCCCCCCACCAGCTGCTCACACATTAAACACCACCCACACTTAAAGAGCACAAGTGGGCAGTTGGATGAACAGTATGGCGGGGCCACTATAACACAATCGTGCCACTACGCCCCCTGCACATCCCAACTTTGTGGCCTACAGGACCACTCTGAGCCGACCTGGCTTTCCCAGCTTGTATGCTGTCGACATTCATAATGTGTCGACCGGATACCATACATAAGGACCACAATGTATGCAGCAGGCAGGAAGGGAATATGGAATAGTATAGGGTATTGTATATGGTACCGGTATCTATGTGTACAGTGACTGTCTCTGGCTTCTTCTTTCCTGCCTTGGGCTGCAGGGCGGCTCTGGAGGCAGGGTCACGTGACGCGGAGCTCTTCTGGGCCTGGGGCCGCTGCGGAGGGCCACGTGTGGCGGCAGGGGCCCCCGTGGGCCGGGCTGGAGGCGGATCACGTGACGAGGGGCCAGTCAGGCGCTGGAACAGGGGGAGGTCCACCGGCCGCTCCTCGTCGCTGTCGCTGCTCGCAACCATAATAACATCAGGACGGCGACATGCGATCGGGACCAGAAAGGGCACTTGGGGCAGATCCTCTTCGTCACTGTCCCCGGGAGAGCAGCTCATTACTGCAGCTTCTTCTTCATGTGTCTTCAAAGTTGCCGCCGCAAGAAAAAAAGCGGAAGCGGAAGTGACAGTAATAACTCCCGGATGCACGCGATGTCGGTGGTGTTCGGAGGGGTGACCCGGCTGCTCGGTAAGTGCAAACGGATCCTACACAGGCAGCTCATTCCCGCAGTCCACGGGTGTAGGACCAGGCGGAGGCTACATGCCCGCCGTACAGGGGTATTGATTGTGTAATATGCCGGTATTTGTCGCCGCCCAGTGCCCGTATGTGTGTGCCTGCGGTGAGATGTCACATTGCAGCACCTCTGCAGGGAGGACACTTGCAGCAATGGCAGCTGCTTCTGTGTATCCCATTCCCGAATTTCTCGTCCCTGTGCGTGATATCTGCTGAGCACTTGTGCTGCCGACATGCTCTGTCATCATCATGACCAGCAGCTGCATGTCTGCTATGTGTTATCTGTCACCAGCAAGTCTGTTATAAAAAGTCGACATTCAGAATTTTGACAAGTTCTTAATGTCGACATGGACTTTAGGTTGGCAGCCAATATGTTAACATTATAAAATGCTGACTTGTTGATAATGCTGACATGCAGTGTTATGATTACTTTACGTTTAACCTTACCCTTGAAAATATGTATGTTGACATCCTGGCGTAGACTTTTTTGATCATGTTGACCTAAAGTCCATGTAGACTTTCAGACCTGATCCTGAATGTCTGCATGTTCCCCTAAACCCACACACTATGGGCCAAATTCAATTCAGTGCAATGTTGAATTGCCGTGAGAGGGAGCTCCTGCAGCTATTCAACGCGCTGTTTGCCTGGCCAGGAAGCAGGTAAATCTGAGAATGCCGGTTCTTGCGACTTAACCTGGGTGTTTTATGTGTGGTAACCGGCATTTTCCAACTAAAGTGCCGGGCGTGTGGCTGCTACCACCACGCTAAGCCGGCAAACAGCTGCGCAACGGACACTTTTGTCGGATTTCTCCTCCCATCCCCAGGGGGTTGCGAGGAGAAATCCTTTAGCAGCCCAAACAGCACGGTGTATTGAATAGCTTCAGAGTTCCCTCCCGCCGCTATTCAACATCACAGTGAATTGAATTTGGCGCAATATATCCTGTATATATGCCTCCTGGACTGTAACTGGTCTGAAATGTAGTAGACACTGGGGTCTCTAGTCACCCTGAACCCACAATCCTGTACTTATGCCTTATGCCTACCCCATACGTGTCACTAAACAAAAACTGCATGGATGATATAATTCATTGTAGTTGGACCTTTTAGGATAGAATATACACAAGTTTTTAATTTGCTGTAATTCTAGTAAAAAAAACAACAACAAAAAAGCAATCGGAGTCAGCAGAGTATTCAGAAAAAGCCAATAACAAACTGTTTACTCTCTGGCAACCATCATCCACTATTTGCACCTGTCCCAAGTGCATATGCATCTTTTTCCCACCATCATGCCTTCACAATTGCACCTTACTGTATGTTGCCTATGCCAGGAGCATGCCGGCGTAAGTGGCAGAATCATGTACATGCGCCACCTGGAGTAGTGCTCGCTCTGTATCAGGCCCTCTATTTTTATCTTGCTTATCTACTTATACTATTTTGGTCTAATGCAGTAAGTTACACTGGTAATAACTAACTTGTCTCCTCTTAGTTTTGCCGTCTCCAGTGACATGGATCGTGGCTAGAGACGCATCAAAGAAAGCTGGTTCTAGTACAAAAAACTTAGGAGGAAAAAGTTCAGGCAGGAGATATGGATACAAGAAATTAGATGGTATGACTCTTGAATGTGCCCAAATGTCATTGTGCCATTATAATCTGTTTTATGTTTACAGCCAACCATTATTACATAGCCTAAAATGTACATGAAGTGCAGTGTTCATTAGTGTCAATTAGTGACTTAAAAAGATCTTGTGCAGTTAAAAATGCAAATGACCACAATACATTGCCAACAGTAAAGGTGCATATCCACTACACGAGAGTGAAACGACTGTACGATTAGAACATTGTAATCGTTCTCTAACCTGTGCAGTGGAAAATGTGCCCACACTGAAAGAATGATATGTCGTTCAGTGCAGACACCCTCCCTCATCACCGAAAATGCACAACCTGACTATCTCGTCAGGTTGGCCTGCATGTTCAGGATATGACAAATGTCAACAACGACCAGTGGGAACGCGCATCGCTGGTCACTGCCGGCATTTTACTGCACGATTAATTAACGATAATTATGTCGTAATCGTTCAATCGCTCATTTTTCTCGTCTAGTGGATACGCGCCTTAAACATTAGTGACATTGCTGCAATCACCGTAACTATGAACAGACACACATACTTGATGGATGTTATAAAGACTTAAGGTAAATAAAGACTTAAATACATCAGCAATCAGAAAATCACAATTGAACAATTTGGAGATTTTTTGCTTGATTTTCGGATTTCCTAATCTAGCAATCTGCACCCATACATTACAGATCTTTTTCAGTGATTTGCAGATCAATTTCAGCAAATACAGGTCTGCCAATCTTGAAAGGCCCATCATTTTACTAGTATAGGTTTGCAAATCTGCTGATCATGTCCATACACTAGCAATCTACAGCCCCAATTGATCTGTGAAATCCAACATGTTGGACAACTTGATTTAACAATCACAATCACTTGTTTGCAACCTGCGACCTGTGAACCCCATGCATTGCAGATTTTTATACACAATCCTCTGCAAAATGCAGAATTGCCAGAATCGTATGGGGGCCTTTTCTTTTAGCCTGGTACATTTTTTTTTTCAGCTGAAATTGTAGCTTGTTTAATTATAACTAAAAGTGCAACAGCGTTTTAAACTAAAATGTTGTATAAATATTAGTGAAGAGCACAGTCAAAATACTGTCTAAGAGCATACCTGATTTTAAAACAACATATGCTGCATTGTGTAACACAAGATCTATATAACATGAAAGCTGAATTAAATCAATGTACTCATAGGCTTGGCTGCATGAATAGTCCAGTATTGACTTAGGGAGTGTTATTACAGTTCCTCTGCCCATTGCCTCCTGATGATCGTGGCATGAAGTGGCGGTGACCATATCTCTCCAGAATCTTTCTGCCTCTGTCTTGATGGGTTTAAAAAAAAAATATATAATGTTGAGGTGTCCGTTACCACACACTATGCAGGCAAGGCTTTTTGTTTCATGGTGGGTTAGCTCTGCTGTACGCAGTGTTTCGTTTTTCCATACTGTGCATGTAATAATCTGTTGTTTTTGTCTATGACTCGCTAGATAAATACATTCTTGACATATCACACATGCAACTTATGTTATACTTTACCTCACAATAAATATAAACAGATATTAACAGATTTTGATAGGGTACTTGTGTACTTTATGGACTTATTGCAAAGAGAACCAAAGTGTCCTACACTCATTATTATTATCCATCATGGTAATGTCTAAATCCCCTTCACGGAGAGGACCCTGACGTCATCAGCCAGTGTCCAGCGTCATTCCCTGCCATCCAAGTGGGCATTGAGGGGGAATATAACCTTGTGGCGAGCATACAACTTTCTTCTTTTGGTGGGGACAACTTTTGGTACTTGTGTACGTAAAGTACACAAATACCATTTAAAACATTCATTGGGATCTCTCTGCAATGCGTCCGTAAAGTACACAAGTACCTTTTAAAACATTCATTGGGATCTCTCTGCAATGCGTCCGTAAAGTACACAAGTACCTTTGATAGAAATGGGAAAACAATAGCTGAAGATCTAATAGTGATTTTATTTTTAAAAGTTCAAAAATCTAAGTCCATATAAGGTTATGGAAATCATTTTGCACCAGCATCATGAATGAGCATTGGAGGACTTCAGCTCTCCAGTTAGACCCCAGAATGTTTTTAAAGCATTGTAGCCGTGTCTGCGTTATAACTTAAAAACATGATAGTAAAGCATCATGTTTAAAGTTATAATGCAAACGCGAATAAATACTTTAAATAACATTGCAACCGCATCAACGTTGGCCCTTTTTGTCATAATGCTGCCAACAGCATTACTGTCGAGTTAGTAACTACTTCCCATCCAACCAACCACACATTTATTTCTGTTGTCCAAAAGGCCCTCTTTGATCAGTAGGAGGTATGGCTAGTTAATACAGTATTCCAAAATCCATCATTAAACAGTTGGAGAGAACATTGCATTGATTTAGTGACCATAGAAAGATGTACAGATGTGTCCTCATACATCCAGCCTCAATACGCCACGCAGCACGACTTGCATGGCATGAGTGAGTCGCCAGGTCTTGTGAGACTTTTTTTTTGTATCTTTTGTACCGAAAATGCGTCTGTCACAATGCGATGTGGCTAGGATGCACCAGCAGACTGTGATGATTCATTTCATATGTAACACTTTTACATCTGTGTGCACCCGAGTCTCTGAATCTGTATACAAAGTGCTACAATGTAGAGGCCGCAGCTTTTTTTCATTCCAAGTTCCGTTGTGCTTCATATACAGAATCGGGTGCACACAGATATACAATTGTCACTTATCAAATTAATCAGCACAGTCTGCTGGTGCATCCTAGTCGCATCGCATTGCGATTTAGATGTATGTTTAGCAAAAAAAAGATGCCCAGCGCTAGTAGAGTCTCACAGAATCTGAGAGGAGCTTTTTGGGGAGACTGCAACAAAGATGTTTAAGGACATCTGTATAGCAGCATTTTTCTCTACATAGCCCTGCAGTGTAAAGGTAACTGCAGCTCCTAAGCAAAATGAAAGGTCTTGTAGCACTGCTAGTAATTACACTGAACCTGTTAGTAGCTACCCCCCCCCCCCCCCCCCTCTCAGGTAAAAATCAAACCTCAGACACTTTGCACATCAACAGACACTGTGACTTTATGCCAGCATTTTTCAACCACTGTGCTGCGGCAAACTAGTGTGCCGCGAGCGTTTGTCAAGTGTGCCGAGGCGGTCAGCTCAGCGCACTTGTACTGTGTGTTATTCCTGAGGAGGCCAACGTAGTGTGTTTTATTCCTGAGGAGGCCAATATGTGTGTGTATATTTATGTGGGAGCCAATGTGTATGTTTTTTCATTGGTCACGCACGCCGTATCGCCGGAGGGTGTGCCTTGGCAATTTTAAAGTCTTGTGAAGTGTGCCTCGAGTTGAAAATGTTGAAAATCACTGCTTTATGCATTTGTGCCATGTGAGCTTAGAAAAGTGTTATCGTCTAATGGGCGTCTCTTCTGTTTAAATGCGGAGACAATCTTCCAGCTCTGAACTGGGAATTGTTAGTTTTACTTAACCTCAGACTGATTCTATATGCATCCTATTCCTTTCTCTTTATTCACTTTCAGGTGAATTTGTTCATGCTGGAAACATTCTTGCTACCCAGAGATTAATGCGTTGGCACCCAGGGTCTCAGGTGAGTCACATTTAAAATAATTAATGGTTTTCATTTGGTAGCTATCAGGCCATAGTTGATGTAAGTTTAAAATGCAAGTTCCTTTATAAGGGAAAACTACTAGTAAACGCCTGAAACCTGTGAAAAACGTACAGAATATTGTTGGATCTAAGCACCTGATTCAGACCCGTTTGCTAGGATGCGTTTGCTCGTAGCAAACCGATGCTTGCAATCTGCGCATGCGTATAAGTCGCAGTGTGCGTGCACGAACCAGTCTGTGCGATTATCCCTTGTACACAGACGCCTCGCTAGGATGAGTGACAGGATGAGCCGTTTGTGGGTGGTGACGGGTTGGTCGAGGGAAACGGGGATGTGGTGGTTCGAACGTAGGTGTGTCTTAACGTCGTTTTAGAGGCATGCATAATTAAGACGCAGCATCATAACACGTCACATGGCGGATTTACACACTGAAGGGTATGGTCAGGCGCAAGTGCTGCTTATGGGTCCGATGGTACTCGATGTTACCGATTGTTACACGTCATCTCCAGGAAGTGGTGTATGTATCACTAAGGGAAAGTGAGTGTCTTAAGATTTGCTGGTGGGCGTCTAAATACATACCGCGATTGCACGTCAAGACATAGTGGGCGTACTAATGTCTTCCTATGCGATTGCGGGATTTGCATACTTTGGCAAATGACTGCCGTGAGAGAATGCATCTAGCGAGCGGGTCTGAGTCGGACCCTAAATGTGTTCGATAAGATTGTGTTGTGGGGGAAACACTTTTGGCTGTGTATTCCAGAGTACCGGTATGTGAAGATTAAAGCTGGCCACACCAGTTGCAACATTGTGATAATTGCTTCTGTATTGGACAATTATTTATAAAGTATTTTACCAGGAAGAACTACAGTGAGAGTAACCTAGAGGACAAATGTGAAAAAATGTGCAAGATGCTTGAACATGTACACCAATAGGACTTTTAACTCTTAATTTGTGTACACTTAGTTCAGCAACTTTTCTCTACTCCCTGTAGGTGGGAATCGGACGTAACAAAACATTATTTGCATTGGAGGATGGAGTTGTCCGTTACACAAAAGAAGTCTATATACCACACCCTCGCAGCGATGATGGCACCAATGTCGTCTGCAAACTGCCTTTTGGTGCAGTTCTGTACAAAACCTTCATTAATGTCATTCCTAAGCATAAGGAACATAGTTTTAAACTTGTGGACATGATGTGAATTATGATTGTATTGTAAATAACTTTATTAAATTTTGCTTTATTATAAAAGAAAAATGTTTAATTTCCATTGCTAATAAAGGATCAACAAGGAATGTATCCTATAAAATATATATGAATGAAATCTAGAACAGTAAATGGAGTAGTGAACCACAGCAGTTGCAACAAAAGAAAGCACCGTCTTTACTAGTGTTTGATAATGATATAGTTATTATTATTTATTTATATGGCGCCACAAGTGTTCCGCAGCGCTGTACAAAGTACATAAAGAAAAAGTTGACCTGTGACTTACAGTACAATACAATACAGGACAAGGACATGGATAATATACATTGCTACTTTAGCGATCATAACACTCACATAAGCAGCAGCACATAAGCAACCAAGTGTCAGGTGCCCTAGTGGGGAGTAAGAAGTAGATGAAAATAATGTGAGGAGAAGCACAAGAGGATAGTGGGCCCTGCTCTTAAGATCTTACATTCTAAAGGGGGGGCAGGCAAACGGGTGTGCCACAGATGGGGTATACAGGGAGAAATGAACATGTAGCAGCAAGTTAGGATACGGGCTGGAAGGCATTAATTGAAGTAGTGGGTCTTGAGAGCCTGTTTGAAGGATTGTGGAGAGTCTGATGGGGAGAGGGAGAGCGTTCAGGAGGTGGGGAGCTGCATGGGCAAAATCTTGGAGGCGGAAGTGAGAGGAAATAATCAGTTGGCATGAATGGCGGCGTGCATTTGTTGAACGAAGAGGGCCAACAGGAGAGTGAAGGGAGATGAGATCAGAGATATAAATGGGAGAGGAATGGTTGAGGGCTTTGTAAGCGAGTGTGAAACCTTGAATTGGGTTCTGAAAGGGAAGGGGAGTAAGTAGAGTGTTTGTAAGAGAGTAGAGGCAGATGTAGAGCGTTTGGAAATCAAGATGACCCGAGCAGCAGCATTGAGGAGAGCGATGGGATTTGGGGAGGCCAGATAGAAGGAGGTTACAGTAGTCCAATCTGGAGATGACCAGTGAGCGTATGAGGGTTTTAGTAGCATCCTGGGTGAGATGGGGTCTGCTCTTGGAAATATTTTTGAGATTGAAATGACAGGACTGTGAGAGGTTCTGGGTATGAGGTTCGAAGGAGGGATGAGTCCAGGTTGACTCCAAGACAGCGCCCTTTGTGGCTAGAGGAGATAGTTGTACCATCAATTGATAAATAGTGGGAAGCGAGGTTATGTGGGAAGATGATCAGCTCTGTCTTGGACATATTACGGTTAGGAAATCGCTGGGACATCTAGGAAAATATAGCTGAGAGACAGTTTGAGATACGAGTCAGTAGAGAGGGGGAGAGATCGGGTGGGAAAGGTAGATATGAGTATCATCAGCATAGAGATGGTAATGGAGATGAAAAGAGCTGATGAGTTCACCTAGAGAGGACTTGTAGAGGGAGAATAAGAGATGTCCAAGAACAGAACCTTGGGGAACACCTATTGTTAGAGGCTGTGGGGAGGAAGAGGAAACAGAAGGATTGGTCAGAGAGGTAGGAGAACAGTCAGGAGAAGGCAGTGTCACGGAGACCAAGGGAGTGAAGAATTTGCAGCAGAATAGGGTAGTCCACAGTGTCAAAAGCAGCAGAGAGGTCAAGGAGATTGAGCAGAGGTAATGGCCCTTGGATGTGGCAGAAAGGAGATTGTTGCTGACATTTGTGAGGGCAGTTACAGTGGAGTAGAGAGAACAGAAGCTAGACTGAAAAGGGTCGAGGAGGGAGTGGGAGGAAACAAAGGTGGTTGTAAACCATACGCTCAAAGAGTTTGGAGGCAAAAAGGAGGAGAGAGATGGGTCAGTAGTTAGAATGTTAGGATCAAGGGTAGGTTTTTTAACAATGGGGCAGACAAGGGTATGCTTGAATGCAGAAGGGACAGTGCCTAATGAGTGGGAGAGATTAAGGAGGTGGGGAAGATGGGAGCAGGCAGAAGGAGAGAGGTAGTGAAGGTGGCAGGAGGGGGCAGGTTCAAGGGGGGAGGACCGGATGAAGGCCACGACTTCCTCTCCAGATACAGGGGAGAAGGATGTCAGAGTCGGTAAAGTGGTTGAGGAGGGGTGATCTGGAAAAGGAGGAGGTGGAGAGCTTGGAGACTGGTTGGATATGATGTCCTGACGTATGGAATCAATTTTAGATGTAAAGTAGGTAGCAAAGTCAAGGACAAAGAGCGAGGCGTGGAGACGAGGGGGTGGGCAGAGGTGGCAGTTGAAAGCGGTGAAGAGACGCTGGGTATTTAAAGACTGGGACGAGATGATTTTCTTGAAATATTACTTTATAGAGGGAAAGGGCAGCACTGTAGGATGAGAGCATACATTTGAAACTGAGAAAATCTGCCTTAGAGCATGATTTTCTCCACTGTCGCTCTGCGGGTCGTGAACACTTTTGCAGGTATCTGGTGCATTTGGAATGCCAGGGTTGAGGTGTGGATCTGCGAGTAGTGCTTGCCGGAGCAACAGAGTCAAGAGGCATTGTATAGGGAAGCAGCTTGTTCAGGGCAGGAGAGAGAGAGGCTAGGGGAGAGAAATTAGTCAAGCAGGGAAGAAAAGGAAACTGTTGATAGCCTCAATGTTACGCTTAGTGATGGTGGCCTTAGGAGCTAGAGGAGGGGAAGGAGAGAGGGATAGGTTAAAAGAGAGAAGGTGATGGAGAGGGGGAATTGGAGTAATAAGAAAGATCACAATGGTGAGTGAAGATCAGATCAAGCGAATGCCCACTCACATGGGAGGGTGAGGAGGTCCATTGGGAGAGGCCAAATGAAGATGTGAGGAGTTTGGAGGCAGAGGATTCTGTGGGGATATCAATTGGAATATTGAAGTGACCTAGGTGTCACAAGCCACAGTCATCTCCTGTTGTTGGATAGCGATTCTCACAGGCCGGTTGCTGGGAGACAGAGACGCCACACTGTAAGCGTGTAAAGTCCTCCCATCCAGCTGACATCATCTTTGCTGAGACAGGATTGGTGCGTCTTCCTGTTTCTTACCTGGTAGTGCCTTGCTCAGGTGCCGGCGATAGCGTTTCACGTGTTTCCGGTTCAGCTGTGAGTCTCCTGTTTCCAGCCGAGTATCCAGTCTCCCTGTTTGCCTTGTTCAGCTCCTGCCGTTTGTGTCATCCAGACGGCATGGTCCGCATTACAGTCACCTGCCGCTTGTGTCAACTCGGCATAAGCCGCACCGCTGCACAAATTGTACACAAACCAGTGTACTGCCACTTGTGTCAACCTGGCGACACAGGTCGCACTTCTGCATCAAGTGTTCACGAGCTTGTGTACTGCTGCTTGTGTCAACCGGGTGGCATAAACCACACAGCCCAAAGGCTGCATCTTGCTCCACTGCCTAAAGGCTGCATCTTGTTCTACGGCCCACAGGCCACAACCAGCCAAGACTTACCAGCCCTCAAGGCTGCTTCACGCCCGCAACTTGCCAAGTATTCCAGCCCCCAAGGCTGTTGCAGGACTTACCTATAATATAACAATATCAACCTTCAATAATAAATTATCCACTATCCATTCTTTTATCCTCAGCTGTAATCCTTGCCCGGACCTTCAGCCTTGATTCCATCTATGAATCATTACACTAGGATAATGGAGGGAACGTCTGAGGAGAGAAAGTGAGGGAGCCAGGAAGCAAAGTTGTCAAGGAAGTTGGAGGGAGGGTCAGGGGGATGGTAAATGACAGCTACTCAGAGGTAGTTGGTTAGGAAAGTAACTTAAATGTCAGAATGAGGGCTTTCATCTGTATAGTCACCTGAATAGTTCAAGCTGTAGTCTGCTTGCTAGCACAAAGGTGCCCCAAATACTAAAATTAGTTATCTTAATTTTCTTAGGTGCCAAATAGTTTGTCAATTCTCTGGATTATGTATTACACTAGTGGTTCCCAAACTGCTCCACAGAGCTGCAGTGAACACAACGGGGCACCGTGGAACATGTTTTAAATTTTCAACATGGTAGAGTTCATCATTTCAAAACTGGATGGAGCTACAAACATTTAGCAGCATGGAACAAACTGAGTTTTTTTTATATCTGTAATATATAGCATAAATTATGATAACCTAATGCAAAATTTTTTCAAAATATATATTTTTTATTCGTTTTCAGGGCTTATAAAAACGCAAAAATATTTTGCTTTTTTCAAACTGTAAAACTAAAGGTATACACGTGTCCGCTTGAGTAGACAACATGCATCCACAACATAAAAAATTGCACTATTATCATGGAACAGTATTTTAACCGTGAAAGTCTTTTTCATTTTTTTTTTGCAAATAAGTAAGGTAAAATGAAAAAAAAAATAAAAAATTTCTGGTATGGTTCCAATTTGTTCTTAGTATGTTGATTACTGTATTTTTCTCCAGAAACAAAAAATCCTCTAAATTGAAAACAACACATTTTGTATGCCTGTATATGGATATGGATATATTCATCCAGAAACACAAATTTCCCCAGTATTTATAACACAAATATTGGGCCTGAATTAGCAATGATCGCACAAAGGCAGCTTTGCAATTGCGATCCTTGCAATAATGCAAATGGTATGACACCCCCTGCTGCATTTGCAATCCCAGCACAGGCAGAGGCATTAGAGTGTTTGTGTGCGACTACACAGGACCCATTCTGCACTCTCACAGAATGGTTCCTGCGCACACGCAGATTCCCGATAATCAGGAATCTGCGATCAGCAGTGAACTTGCGTTAACTAGAACGCTAACCTTTTTTATGCACTGAGTTTGATTTTAACGCTTTGTGTGAAAGTTGGAGAAGCATCCTGAACACATAGGCTCAAGAGACTGCATGCATATTAGCTTTACGTGTACAAGCTGCATCGTGGCACCTGTTTGGATGTTTTGCATCTGTAAGCTTTGGCCAGTGATTTCCCATACTGAACCTGACTTCAGGGGGTGCTTTTGATACTGCCCTGTGCTTTAATGGAGGTGGTGTCTCACTTGGTCTTCCTCTTCGACGTTCCTCCATAGAGCCAGGGTTGATCAATGCTCGAGCAATGGATGCTTTGAAATGCAACTGATTTTTGTCATTGAATCCACATTCGATACAGCAGCCATGTGTTTACACAAATCATATCAAGAAAGTGAAAGAACACCCGTTCTATGTGGGTACATCTCCACACACTGGGCCTGATTCAGACCCGGTTGCAAGTGCTGAGCGCTCGCAACTGGGTCGATGGTGGCCCACAGCGCATGCGCACGACGGAGCCGGCTCCGTCATGCGCATGCGCGAGACCCGGCTAGCGACGGGCAATCCGTCGCTTCGGGTCTCGCACCAAAGGGGGCGAGCTGTCGATGCTGAGTGACAGCTTGCCTCGTTTGGTGGGCGGGCTGGGGGGGTGGCTGCCCAAACGGAGGAGTTCCCATGAGAACGCCTGCCATTTGGGGGCGGCCCCATTGACATCACCAGTGATGTCAGTGGGAGAGCTTACGGCTCGATTTGAGCCAGAAGCTCTCTGGGGCTTGTGGCCAAGGGTCTCGTCGCAAGCCCGATGTTCTTGACCATAGCGACCATCATAATGGCCGCTCGCTATATCTGTGGGTGGTCACCCACAGCTATGCGAGCGGCCAGGAGGCCGCTCCAAAAAAAGGAAAGCCCGGCCCTGATTCAGAGCGAGCGGCTCTGAATCAGGCCCACTGATCCATGAGACATCCCCCATCTGCGTGTTATACAGTTTAATGGCAAATGGTCAGGGGATATTGGGGGTCATTCAGACCCACTCACGAGCGGCAGTACGCTCGCAAGTGGGTCGATGCTCCCCACTGCGCATGCGCACGACAGAGGGAGCTCCGTCGTGCGCATGTGCGAGACCCGACGAGCAAAGGACTTTCCTTCGCTCGGAGTGTCTCATCAAAGGGAGCGTGCTGTCGATGGTGACTGACAGCACGCCCCCTTTGGTGGGCGTGCCTGCCAGACGGAGGCGTTCCCAAGGGAACGCCTACCGTCTGAAGCCGGCCCCACTGACATCACTAGTGATGTCAGTGGGAGTGATTTTGGCTCTGATAGAGCCAAAATCACTCCTGGCCTTGCGGTTGAGAAACCCAACCGCAGGCTTTTACTCGCAGTACCGATGGTCGCGATAGTCAAGACCATCGCGACCATCATTTTGCACGCTCGTATATGCTGTGGATGGTGACCCACAGCTATACGAGCGTCCAGGAGGACGCTCCATATTAATGGAGGTGGGCCCTGATTCAGAGCGAGCGCTCTGGTCAGAGCGTCCGGCTCTGAATCAGGGCCATGGATCACTTCTTTTTCTTTCTTGCTCTAACTCTGAGCAGAATCTTGTGGCTTCATGCCTGCACAGGACAATGCAACATGCATCGCTGAACTGTCTAGTCATTGGGTAATGGTGATGTTTTTACTATTGGTAAAAACTGATGTACCTTGTCCTTCAGCTGTTTTTCACTCTTCATCTTTGATTGTGCTCACATGAGCATGTTAATTCTACATGTATATGTTGCATAGATACCCTGGTTGTGTCATTTCTGTGGGTAGGAGAGGAATGGTACAAAACAGATTATCAAAAACGGCCTTGTGATTTTTGTCTTGTCATCACACAAGTGAAGAACCACACATGCGTAGTGCACTAACTTCAGCCCTGTCTCACTTGTTGCCTGATACATCTCAAACCTATACGTGTACCCAGATGTTCCTACTCTCAACTTCAAACCCCATGGCTTGGGTTTCTTGGGAATTTACTACTTGATGGACTGACGGTCCTTGAAGGGAATGAATTGTTCATCAACAGACTGAAACTCTTCAGGATCAACTGCTCCACTAAAGGATATCTTCAGTTTGTCTAAAGGGGGGTATCCATTTAGTGATATTTGCAGGCGATTGCACAATAACGACAACGTTATCGTGCAATCGCTTGCAAATCGCGCATGTATCGGGCACATTTAGGTCGGAAACGACGTGCTGTCATTTCGATGTCTGTTAATGGATAGGCCCCTTTACACAGGCCAAATTTTGACAAGTTTCAAATACAGGTTGAGTCTCCCATATCCAAATATTCAGAAATATGGAATATTTCGAAATACGGAATATTTTTTGCATGACTGAGAAAGTGAAACCTTTGCTTTCTGATGGTTCAATGTACACAAACTTTTTTTTAAAGCATATAATTATTAAAATACAGTATAAAATAACCTGGCTATGTGTATAAGGTGCATATGAAACAAATGAATTTCATGTATGTACACAAACTTTTTTTGATGCTCAAAATTATTAAAAATATTGTATAAAATGACCTGCAGGCTGTGTGTATAAGGTGTATATGAAGAATAAATGCATTCTGTGTTTAGATTTGGGCCCCATTCCCAAGATATTTCATTATGGTATGCAATTGTCCCAAAATACGGAATATTCCGATTTCCAAAATACCCCTGGTCCCAAGCATTTTGGATATGGGAGACTCAACCTGTATTGCATCTTTGTTTCCTGGCTCTTGAGAATAATTGTCTACAAAGTGAAGATTCTTTTCAAATTTGTTTACAGACATTGCATTTGCAATCCGGGCAAGACGAAGCCCATCAATTGAAGACCAGTACATTCTTGATCTGGGATATCTGAGCTATGACATTACCCAATGTATCCCAAGAAAACATTTTAATTCCTGGCTTGTCAGCAAAAGCCATTGCTTTTTTTCTGGAGTGCGTACAAATTTGTGTTGTGGACAATTTCCTCAATCATGGTATCAGAAAATAGGTGCATAAAGAATTGTTTGGGTTCTCTACTCTCATCATTTACTTTTGTGCTGTCCTAAAAAAGTGGGCGACACTTCTTCAAGTCATTGTCTTTGGTTTTCCAAAATGTACTGTTTTTGTTTCCTTTTTCCTACCTCAGCTACAGATGTGTCCTCACTTGTATTTGCTGCAGTCGCGCCAAACAGCCCCTCTTAGCACGCCTGTTCCTGGGGGACCCTGCTAACCGCAGGCTTCTTTTTTTGCATCTTTCTTTGCCGAAAATGCATCCAAGTTGCAATGCAATGTATATATATGTGTGTGTGTGTGTGTGTGTGTATATATATATATATATATATATATATATGTCAGAGTTATTCTTGATCTACAAGACCCGTAAGTGCCGCCTGTTATCCTTGTTTATGCATTTGGATGTATCTTTGGAAACACCCAGGGCAGCACAGACGGTGTAACGGTTAGCGTTACTGCCTCACAGCACTGAGGTCATGGGTTCAATTCCCACCACGGCCCTACCTGTGCAGAGTTTGTATATTCTCCCTGTGCTTGCGTGGGTTTCCTCCGGGCACTCCGGTTTCCTCCCACACTCCAAAAATATACTGGTAGGTTAATTGGCTCCCCTCAAAATTGACCATAGTGTGTATGTTTGTGAGCATGTGGTACAAAATATAGAGTGTAAGCTCCACTGGGGCAGGGACAGATGTGAATGGTAAGATATTCTCTGTAAAGTGCTGCGGAATATGTGTGCGCTATATAAATAACTGGTAATAATAATAATAATAAAAATAATAATTGCTTGAATGTGGAATGCCTGCTCAGTGTGTGAGTGTGTGTATGTATGTATATGTGTGAATAAATATATATATATATATATATATATATATATATAAAACAAGCTTTTAAGTTCCAATAAGAAACCAAAAAGAAAGGACCAGCACACTACTTTCATTGCAAAATAGTATTCAGTTTAGTAATAAAAAATATAGTCATATTAAAGTTCATCAAAAAATGCATGTCACAATAGCATTAACAGGTAGCAGCAGCCAAGAAAATGTGCAAATAATACAAAAACGCATAATAGCGTATACTTAGCAACAGCTTGGTGACAAAATGCAATCCAAACAAATGGCCCGACGACCGTTTCGGTGTTCTCACACCTTCATCATGGGCACCATTGTATCATTCTAACTAGCCGTATTTAAAGTGGAGTGGGCACACACCTGAGATTAAGCCATGATCAGAGTGGCACGGATCACATCAGATCCGGATCAATTGCCAGAAGCACTTAAGAATATGGGGGCGGACTTTGTTCAACGTGGATACAATAGCTATGAGGTTGATGATGCAATTCAACATTGTCTAACTATTGTCTAACTAACCAAAACTTGAAGATTCTAGTGCCAATCGTGTTGTGTTTCCCACCACCTACTCGATATCCTCACATAAGATGAGGGAATCTAGTCTCAAACACTGGCACATCATTAGGACAGAGCCTATACTTAAAGAATCTTGTCGGAATAACCCTGTTTCTGCATATAAGAGAAGTAGCAACCTTTAAAGACCTGGTGACAATGCAGATTTAAGTATAAGAGTACCCAATGAGAATTGTCTTGCACCGAAAAATGGTGCATTTCGATGTAGTGGCTGTGTGAATTGCCGTTTTCTCATAACAGGAGATACGTTCAGACATCTGATTACTGGACTACAAAACAGGTTACAGCATCGGATGACCTGTGAAAGTAAATTCGTAGTCTATCTAATTATTTGTCCCTGTCAAAAATTGTACATTGGGAAGAATACACGGATGTTAAAAGAATGAATTTCCATGCATCGTTAATCAGTCAATAAAATATCCATAAAGGTAGATCAGGGCACACCACCAGTGGCAAGACACTTCCACAATCTAGGACATATCATCAAAGATTTCCGCTTTATGCCACTTGATCAGATAAAACCCCCTAGAAGAGGTGGAGATGGGGGGGAAACTCTTACTTCAGAGGGAATGCGAATTTATTTATAAATATGAATCATTACGACCAATGGGGTTGAATGAAGAGAACTCGTTCAGTGTATTTTTGTGATTCAATGTTGAGCTTATATCAATGGTTATATTGTGAGGGCTGCTGTGAAAATATTCCTCTGACATGTGTATTGACTTAAATTAGTATTTTTATATACAGTATTACTGTATGTGGTCATATATTCTGTTTTGTTTTTTTCTTATATAATTTGTTGGGTTTTTATATTTTTCACACAATGAGGTGTTGTGGCCTTTTTTGGCAACATAGAAAATGCTTTTATTTTTTGTTTTGGAGGTTGATGATGATTACATATTTGTTTAGGGTTTGAGTATCATCACTAGTTATACAGCTTTTACACCTAAATTCCAGGTCTGACCCGGAGGTTGGAACAAGGGTCCAAACCGGATCAGACCTGGAATTTAGCCGGCTCTGACCCAGGATATTCCCGAGTCGGCAGCGTTCACACCGGAGCCGGGTCTGCAGAGACCCGGCTTTTCCGGCGTTGAAGTGGACACTTGGAGATGACGTCATCTCCAAGCGCCACTGCAGCCGGCCAATCGGCAGGCAAGTGGCATGATCCAGGTCACCCTGATCCGGATCGCTCCGTTGACACTGCAGGGTTTCACGGGTTATTCCCATGTTAAACCCTGCAAGTTATCTGCGTTGGATTGCCGGGTCACTCGACCCGGCAATCCAACCCATTCCCCTTTTACACCAAGGAGCTACCCGGGTTAACCCTGCAATAACCCGGGTTTCAGCTCTGGTGTAAAAGGGGTATTATTTATGTTATTTGGGTGATATCAAATTTATTTTTTACTAATTTTTTGTTTTCCTTTTCTTACCATTGTGTTAGCAATGTGAAGGATGAGTTGGGCGCCGACCAGACGTTCTAGCAATGATATATGTAAATTCTTGACTTTTTAAGTGATTGACTAAGAGGGATAAAATGTATTACTATCAACAAGTTTTAAATACTTTAAAATATAGGGCATATACATGGCTGAAACAATGGGCTTTTTCCCTCATCTGTTTATATTTACATTTGTTGCCATAGCGACTATGATGTCCTCACCTGTGCCTGAGACCTCAGTCGGCGCTGTTCCTAGCACAACGCTGATCTGTATGCGCGATGATGTCAGATGCATGCTATGTGCGTTCCTTGACTGGGTGCAGAGGGACACTTACAGGACACGGCATCGCGTGCATCGGAGGTGATCTCCGTTACAGGTTAGTATCATTGCTTAATCTCAGGTTGGCGCCCACTCCTCTTTAAATAAGGCTAGTTAGTATGATACAATGGTGCCCATGATGAAGGTGTGAGAACACCGAAACGGCCGTCGGGTCATTTGTTTGGATTGCATTTTGTCACCAGGCTGTTGCTAAGTATAGGCTATTATGCGTTTTTCCATTATTTGCACATTTTCTTGGCTGCTGCTACCTGTTAATGCTACTGTGACATGCATTTTTTGATGAACTTTAATATGGCTGTATTTTTTATAGTACTAAACTGAATACTATTTTGCAATTAAAGCGGTGTGCTGGCCCTTTGTTTTCGGTTTCTTATTGGAACTTAAAAGCTCGTTATATGGATACATTTGAGATTACAGCACCCCTGGAAAATATTTTTTGAGGGGTGTGTGCGGCTGCCTATATTTTATTTTCTACTTCAGGGTCCATAGGGTATCCACAGGATACCTTGGGGTATAGGTGTGACGTCAGTCGCAGGGCACCAAAGAGTTAAGCTTTCAGCCTCCCAGGATGCACTAGGTCCCCCTCCTATACCCCGCCCCCGGGCCAAGGCACCTCAGTTTAGTTTGGTGCCCGGCCGGAGTCGGGTGCACCTGTTGGAGTGGGGGCTAGAAGAGCCCCTGAAGCTTATTCTTCATGCAGCTGTGGCTGCACATCTGGATGTACAGCATGGACAGTCAGTCCTGACGTCCATGCTGTCTTCCCTACACCCCGCCGGTACCAGAACGCCGGTACTGATCCGGGGATGCTGGTGGGCGTCTGGGGTCACAGCTAGCGGTGACCCCAGATGCTCCGGACCATGGCCGGATTCAAGGGGGACAGAGGTAAGCAGCGGGGTCCCGCGGTGGGTCCCCGCTGATCACATGGTCCTAAGTCCCCAGGCAGGGGGCTCCCTGGGGACTGGCTGCAGCGTGGAGCCAGGCGACCAACCTGCGCTTCCACTACCCCCTGGGACAGCGGACCGCAGCAGAGCGGTAGCGCTGCGGCGTCCCAGGGGTTAAATGCATGCCAGGGGAGCGCGCCTTCCCTGTCTCACAGCCGGCGCCTCCCCCGCTGCACACAGCCCTCTCTGCATGCTGCCGACTGGTCCTGTGGCAGCGCTCCTCCCCCAGGCCAGCCTCCTCTCTGCTCCTCGGCGGCCATCTTCTCCAGAACGCATGGTGAACGCTGCTGGAAGCGCTGGACGGAAGCATCGTGGTCTGGGTCCCCCCGCATACCTCTCCTCCGCTGTGGTCAGGTCTGTGTATGCAGCGCTGTGTCCTACCAGGCCCTGTGTCTGTGTAGTTGAGTGATCAGCGCTGTTAGTGCAGGAATTGTTATTTTTCTGCATTGTATGTGACTGTGCTAGCGCTGCTGCCTGTAATCTTTTCTTCTCTAAACTGTCAGCTTTATTACTGTCCCTGTTCTTTCTGCTAAAGCCCTTGCGGTGCGGTGCTGCAGGGTGGTCTCTCGCCTATTTAATACTTAATTGGTGAGAGAGGTCACATACGTGGTGCCATCATGTCTGAAAGTGATTTTCCCCTCCGGCTACAGTGTACCACGTGCAAAGTACCGTTAGCGGAGGGGGAGGGTAGCGCGGAGGGCCTTTGCCGGCAGTGTTTGTCCATGGCGCGGCCTATTACGGTTACAGCACCGGTACAGGAGCCGCCCTGGGCTTGTTTCGCTCAGGCGTTAACAGCTTTAGTGGGCCAGTTAGCTCCGCAGCCCGCGTTTACTCCGATGGGTTTGTCCCAGCAGTCTGTGGTGTCGTCACCCATGCAGGGGTTCCCACGACAATTGGTGGTACCCCACAGTCTCCCTATTTCCCCGCTCCCGGGTTCTCAGGAGCCAGCGTGGGTTAACTCCCTGACGAGTTCTGTACAGCACTTGTCGGATGTGTTGCAAGGGGAGTCTGTGATGCGGTCTCATAAAAGGCCGGTGGCGTCTCTGTCCGCTCCTTATGAGGATGACGAAGGGACGTCTGATGATGGGGAGATTCTAGATCCTTACGATCAGGAACCTCTCCATACTAAGGACGCTGATGCTAAGTCCAAGGTATATATTCCTGGACTTATTCGGGCGGTCCGCACAGCCTTGGTGATTGAGGACGAAGTTCCCCCAGCGGCTAAATCTAAGTATGCCTTTTTCAAAGATGTGAAGGGCGATGCCACAGTCTTTCCTCTTTCGGGTCAGTTGGTGGACCATTTAGAGGAGGCGTGGAAACAACCTGGCAAAAGATACCAGCCGCAGAGACGCCTGGCGGTGGCTTATCCGTTCGCGGATAATTATTTTGCGAAGTGGGAATCCCCTCCACAGGTGGATTCTCACGTGACCCGTCTTGTCCGTAGTGCCACATTGCCGATGCCATCCATGTCCTCCCTTAAGGATGCTACGGACCGCAAGGTAGAAATCTGCCTGAAGTCCGCTTATTCCCTTGCTGGGGGGGCAGCACGGCCGGCTATGGCCATTTGCTGGGTTGCCAGAGCGATGGAGCGCTGGGCGGATTCATTAGAGGCTTCTTTTGAATCCGACTGTCCGGCCGATCAGGCGGAGTTGATTGGCAATCTCCGTGATTCGGCCACCTACATCAACGAGGCGGCTCTAGACATTAGTACTCTGGTGTCTAGAATTTCTTCAGCAGCGGTAGCTGCTCGTCGCACCTTGTGGCTGCGATCCTGGAAGGCGGACGCAGATTCCAAGAAAGGTCTGGAAGCGTTGCCGTTTACCGGAGAAGTTCTCTTCGGTCCGGATCTGGATAAGATTGTGGCCACGCTGGCGGCAGCCAAATCTGCCTGTCTCCCGTCGGCCGCTGCTCCTTCTGGTTCGGGACCATCGTCCTTTCGGTCATCTAGGGCCCAGGGCAGGCCCAAACCACAGTCGTTTCCTCGACAGGCTGGCCCTAAGAAATCGGTCAAGCCCCGGAAGCAGGCATGGAGTACCAGACGTCCGGCCCCCAAGCCAGATGGCAAGCCTGCGGCCTGACGGTCCGGGCCTCCCTTTGGGGGATCCCAGGGTGGGAGGCCGCCTGCTACAGTTCGCCCAGTGTTGGTCGACCACTACGACAGACACTTGGGTTCTGGAGGTGGTTTCCCACGGATACGCCCTCTCCTTCCGGCACAGACCCCCGGCTCGCTTCTTCACCACGGGTCTCCCATCAGACCGGAACAAGGCTACGGAGCTGCGGAAGGTATTGCACACTATGCTCCAGGCTGGAGTTATAGTGGCGGTTCCATTCTCCCAGAGGGGCCAGGGTTTCTATTCAAATCTATTTTTGGTACAGAAACCCAATGGGTCATATCGTCCGATTCTCAACCTCAAAGCACTCAACAAGTCTTTGCGGGTCCCGAAGTTTCGGATGGAGACCCTACGGTCCATCATTCTGGCGCTGGAACCTGGGGACTACTTGGTGTCATTGGACATACAGGACGCTTACCTGCATGTCCCTATTCTTTGGCGCCATCAACAGTTCCTCAGGTTTGCAATCAGCAGCGACCACTTCCAGTTTCGGGCGTTACCTTTTGGCCTGGCAACAGCACCACGTGTTTTCACCAAGGTGATGGCGGTCATGGCGGCTTCTCTGCGGCTGCAGGGAGTCCGCATGTTGCCGTATTTGGACGACCTGTTATTGGTGGCAGGATCTCCAGAGCTCCTGTTACGCCACTTGGACCTGACCATTGCACTGCTGCAACGGCACGGCTGGCTAATCAACTGGCAGAAGTCCACTCTAATCCCGTCTCGGAGGATTCTGCATCTTGGAGCCTTATTGGACTCGGGACAGCAAAGGATCTTCGTGACGGAGGACAAGATCTCTGCTTTACAGTCAAGGGTGCGCAGTTGTCTGCACAGCCGCCGGGTGTCCTTACACTCGGCGATGAGGTTACTGGGCTCCATGGTGTCGGTGTTCGACATGGTGGAATACGCCCAGTTTCACTCCAGACCTCTGCAGCACCTGATCCTGTCCAAGTGGAACGGGCTGACTCAGTCTCTGAAGTCCCAGACGATTGTGCTCACCCAGGAGGTTCGCCTGTCCCTTACGTGGTGGTTACAGACGACCCACCTCAACAAGGGACGTCCGTTCTGGGTTCCAAATTGGGTCCTGTTGACAACGGACGCCAGTCTTCGGGGCTGGGGAGCAGTTTCGGGTCCACACTTGTTCCAGGGCAGGTGGACGCCGACAGAAGCGGAGCTTCCAATAAATATCTTGGAACTCCGTGCGGTCTTCAATGCTCTCCAGCAGGCACAGCGGTTTCTCCAGGGTCGCCCGGTGCAGGTCCAGTCGGACAACGCTACCACCGTGGCCTACATAAACAGGCAAGGAGGACCTCGCAGTCGGGCGGCTCTCGTAGAGGTCTCTCGGATCCTGGTTTGGGCGGAGCGCAATCTTCCGGCCATATCAGCGGTCTTCATCCCGGGAGTGCTCAATTGGGAGGCGGACTTTCTAAGTCGCCAGGACGTTCATCCGGGGGAATGGTCCCTGCACCCGGACGTTTTTCAACTACTGGTGGACAGGTGGGGTCTTCCAGAAATCGACCTCATGGCGTCCCGGCACAACAACAAGTTGCCGGTGTACGGGTCTCGCACAAGAGACGAAGGGGCGTCTCTGGTGGATGCTCTGTCCGTCCGGTGGACGTTCCGGTTCGCATACCTGTTCCCTCCGGTCTCCCTTCTTCCACGGGTAATCCGGAAATTCAAACAGGAAGGAGGGACGCTCCTGTTGATAGCTCCCGCGTGGCCCAGACGGCACTGGTTCTCAGACCTTCAGGGTCTGTCCGTGGACATTCCTCTGCGGTTGCCGCTACGACCGGACCTTCTGTCTCAGGGTCCTTGCCTTCACCCGGACCTGACTCGGCTGTCTTTGACGGCGTGGCTGTTGAGACGGCCATGCTGAGGTCCCGGGGGTTTTCCAGCTCTGTGGTGCGTACCATGTTACGAGCTCGGAAACCGTCTTCCGCGAGGATATACCATCGCGTGTGGCATACGTTCTTCCAGTGGTGTCGACCGAGAGGTTATGCACCGCGGGAGTTTCGTCTGTCTCGGATTCTCGCCTTCCTGCAAGCGGGACTAGATCATGGGCTTCGCCTTGCTTCTTTGAAGGTACAGGTTTCGGCCCTATCTGTCTGGTTTCACCGTAGGATTGCTACAATCCCGGATGTGCGCACCTTTATGCAGGGTGTTCTCCGCATTCAGCCGCCCTTTGTTCCACCTGTGGCGCCTTGGGATTTGGCTGTGGTCCTGAGGGCTCTCCAAGGACCGCCGTTTGAACCACTGGGCTCAGTGGATCTTAAATGGCTAACAGCTAAGACTGTTTTCCTTCTGGCCATTGCTTCGGCCAGACGTGTTTCTGAGTTAGGGGCTCTTTCTTGTAGACCCCCTTTCTTGGTTTTTTATGGGAACAGGGCAGTGCTCCGCACTCGGCCCGAGTTTCTTCCCAAAGTTATTTCCCAGTTTCATATTAACGAGGAAATAGTTGTTCCGGCCTTTAACTCACCGGGTCTTTCCGTGGGTGAGGCCTCTTTGGATGTTGTGCGGGCCTTAAGGACTTATGTTGACCGCACTTCTTCGTTTAGGAAGTCGGACGCTTTGTTTGTCCTCTTTGGCTTCCGTAAAAAGGGTTGGCCTGCTTCAAAGCAAACTTTGGCAGCCTGGATCCGTATGGCTATTTCTGAAGCTTATCTTCATGAAGGCCTACCGGTCCCTCCTTCTCTGAAGGCTCATTCCACTAGGTCTGTGGGTCCTTCGTGGGCAGCTCGACGTGGTGCCTCGGCAGTTCAGATCTGCAAGGCTGCTACGTGGTCTTCTGTCCATACCTTCGTGAGGTATTACAGGTTTGACACCTTCGCCTCTCAGGATGCTTCCTTCGGGCGGCGGATTCTCCTTTCTGCACAGGAGCGTCCCCACCCTTAAAGGATACTGCTTTGGGACATCCCCAAGGTATCCTGTGGATACCCTATGGACCCTGAAGTAGAAAATATGAGATATGGTAAGAACTTACCCTTGTTATCTCTATTTCTACGAAGTCCATAGGGTTCCACAGGACTCCCGCCCTGTCGCACCTGTGCTGCAGATGGGCTTTGCTCTGGTCACCGGTTTTCCGTCTCCCTCTGGTGAGAATGTGATTCTTGTATGTGTCCAGATCTTTGTTCTCTCTCTTCCTTCTCCTCCTCCGGCCTATGGCTTGGTAACTAACTGAGGTGCCTTGGCCCGGGGGCGGGGTATAGGAGGGGGACCTAGTGCATCCTGGGAGGCTGAAAGCTTAACTCTTTGGTGCCCTGCGACTGACGTCACACCTATACCCCAAGGTATCCTGTGGAACCCTATGGACTTCGTAGAAATAGAGATAACAAGGGTAAGTTCTTACCATATCTCATATTTTATATATATATATATATATATATATATATATATATATAATGTCTATGCTTGTATATCGTTGTGTGACTCAATTGGCATGCGAAGTGCTAAGATGCAGTAGCCACAGCTTTTTTTCACACCAAGTTCCATTTACAGGCTCAGGTGCACACAGATATACGTGTTGCATATAAAATTATTCTGCACATGGTTCCTGTGCATCCTAGTATTGTGACAGATGCATTTTTGGCAACAACAGATGCCCGACGCTAGCAGAGTTGCACAGAACCTGGCAGCTCCCTCACATCAGGCATATCGCGCTGCGTGGCGTATTAATGCTGAATAAGCTAGGATCATCTGTACTTCATCATCATCGTTTGTTTCACTGCCACTTTCACTGCAGCTACTAAAGCTCCTCCCTTTGGAACTGGCTGCCATTCTCCATCATCACTGTCAGTATCACTGGAATTGAATGGAATCTCTTCTACTACTCTGCACCTAACCCTGTTGCTAGATGCTCTTGATGTCTGGAGAAAATACAAACAATCCTACTAGAGCGTCTCCCACTACTACCACAGCTGCTACTAATGATAATAATTTTAAATCATTTACAATTTTAAAAAGTTAAGATAGCTTTATATGTATCATTATACGTTATTAGCTGTCAAAACTGGCATATACGGCTATTATATGAAGAAAATATTTAGGATATGGGCTGTATGCCAGGATAAGCCTTGCTTGGAGTATGGATCTTTGTATTACATGACGTCAACTGAAGTGGACATGATTTTACATCAACTGTGAAAAATAAATTAATTAGTATATGATCAAAACATCTACCATATTATATCTTAGACATTACTTTCATTGAATTTCTATTTTTACATGTTCTGCTAACTTTGAGAAAAAATATTTTACAGAAATCCCTGCATAGTGCTGGTAAACTTTTCTCTGCCATTTTATTTTGACCTTATTGTTTTTGTCTGAATTAAAAGCTGCCACTAGGTGGTATACCTTCTAAGATTGGTAAAGGTCTAAAGAAGAGAACTCCATGCATTAGTGTTTCTATAGGAGATAATGGGCCAAATCTATTGTAAGGGTTATATTGACGATTACTAAAGCTCAGTGACGTGGAATTGTGAGGTTGTTGCACCAAAATGTAAGTACCGTGCGAAAATCAATGTGGATCAGGAAATGAGGGTAACAGATACATATACACTTAGTGACAGAAATGTCTGGTTTTGGCCCCACTCTTCCACACTTCTGACCCCTCTGAAATAAACTCTAAGCACTGTAAAAGGAATCGGGAGAGGATGCAGAATGGGGAAAGGGAGAAGGGATAGTAGTGATGTCTTTTGGAGCTTTCACTACTTACTAAGCTCTTGATTATTACACAGTTGGGGTTTTCAAGCCTTTCCACATAGCAAGTTGTATACATTATATTGTGGTTTTTTATCAGGAAATACTGCAAATGTTTGCCTATAAAGCAGAAATGTAAAAGATGAAAATTGTACAAATCAAGGGATTATATATACAGCAACCCTCCAGCTTAGCGCTGTTAATTTGTTCTTCAAAACTTAATTGATAACCGAAAAACTAAAGAAAATTTTATTTCCCATAAGAGTTAATCAAAATAAAATAACTCCCGCAACGATAATCTTTAGATGTACTATATGGCCTGCTTTAGATATGCATTAAATGTGAAAATGTCCGTTCACTGGTAGTGTTCAATTGCTGGCTGATTCACCCTTATTAAAGTATATGGTTTTTAAAATGGTGACTGAGAGCGCTCCTTGCTTCCTCAATAGAAAAGAGTAAGCAGGTGGCCATGAACATGATATATGCAAGATGGGGAAAATACTTTGTAGAAGACATTCTTCTGGCCATGTGGTGTTTTTTTGTGGGAGAATGCAGCTCATCACAGCATATTAGAAGTTTAAGGGCTAATGAGAGACAATAAGTGGCCTAGTGGAATGGTGCAGTCTTTGGAGGGAAGGGAGACTCTACCTACAGCAGATGTCATTTTTTGCAAAGAAGTTGGTGTCTGGGTTATATTGTTCTATCTGTATGATATGTAATCCTGCATTTATTATACTATGAAAGGAGACCACAGCAATATATTCTCATTATTTTTAATTATTTTCTGGTCAACTGCTTGCCTGGCTGGTTTGAGGAGTTATTTCTCCAAGTGATGTTTTCATGTCTCTACAGTGGCAGATTATGTATACATTGTATGTATCTCATTAACACCATTATCTGTATATTTCAACCACTCATCCAAAAGTTGTGATCCATGATAAGATGTGTAACTGAATTGGTGCAAACAGCTATATATGCAGCTCACCACCTTCTACAGCTCCCTGGTTAAGGTAAAGGGGTTAAATATATTAATATTTTCCAATTTGACATTTGAGTGAGAGAGTCTTTATTTATGGTTTTCTGACCCTTCAGTTCCCCCCTGTACCCATTAATGCCACAGAATGGCTTCTGGATTCAGTCTCCCACATCTGTCTCCTCTGCCCAGGTTCTCTCTCCTACACCTTCCCCTTCTTATGAACCCTTTACGATGAGTAAATAATAGATTGTTCCTCACCATCTTTGGTGTTGTAAGGGTAACAGGGCTTTGATATAGGTTTATGAAATGTTCTAGTGTATGTTGCTTAAATAAGAAATTGCTTAGAGACGAAACTAAGAAATGCAAGTCGCTGTTATACTGTAAGTAAAACATCAGAAAAACAATCCAACCTGGAGTAGGGGTGATAAGCGATATCAAGGGTGGAGACCATGGACAGTCTAAGATGACCAGGCAAAAGTAGATGACCAGAAGACAGGCGAGAAAAGCATTCTAAGAAGTCAACAAGAACATGCATCATAATGCCCATATGTTATCTTATCCCTATGTCCAGCTGTTATTAGTATGCACAAACAAGTTGTTTGTGCATATGCATAAAACTGACTCATGGTGACTGACCTCTTTGAGTTTAGTATAAATAAAGCTACGCTGCAGTAGACCCTTAGAACGGTCTGCTCAGGACCACGTTGTAACCACATCGTTGTCTGAGTCTTACTTGTTCTCCGATCGATCGTATGCCTGCTTGCTGAATGTTGTAAGCTTTTGCTTATCCTGAACACATCGAAGGCAGTACATCGACAGTGTGAACTGGTGGAAAATAGCAATCCTTCCTCCCCTTAGATATTCCTATCCGTACCTTGGATATCATCCTATCCCTGCTGTTGCTGGCTATAAAGAAAAGTGAAATGTACAGTATATCATGGAAAAGTGTGGGCAGTGGAAAGATGTGATTAGTATAACAGGTTATGGAGAATACATAGCAGCAGCCAGTAACCTACGGTGAGGTCAATGGCTGGGGAGACACACGTATAATAGCACTGTTTTTATATCAAAACTGTGGAGCAGGACAGGGAGAATGACAGGGACTCTGCCTCCCCTGACTGCACGTCCCTGGCAGCAGCTCTACGCTGCAGTAAATAAGAGGAAAAATAAGGACATATTGTAAGCTATGTGGTAAAATGACAGAAATAAAACAGTGTAGCCTTCAAAATAGGTTTTTATCCACTCATATTTTCTTTATCTTAACCTTCAGGCCACCCACAGCTTTCCCTTCCTTCATAGAGGCACAGGGAGTGATACCCAACACCCTGCTATAACGCTGGTGACGGATATTCGGTTTGTAGCTGCCACCACAGCAGAACCTCCAACATGACCCATTCCACCAGGTACAAAAAGTTCTCCTGGACTTCCTACCTAATTAATGATTGCAACCACCTGTGTTGAAACACCTTTCTCATAAATGAACTTGTTCAACACAGGTGACTGCAATAAATTAGGTGGCAAGTCCAGAAGCAGAGCAATTTGTGCCTGGTGGAATGGTTCATGTTGGAGGTCAGGCCACAGCGCTGGGAGTTTGACATACCTCCAAAATGAATTCAGACAGGAATACTAGTCCTGATAAATAAAAAGTGGATCACACCAGTCCCAACTTTTCACATAGTCATCCTTCTAACAGCTTTACCTCACAAACTTTCATACTGTTGCATATTACTATAGCCATGCTTAGAGTTGAGTGAAATTCAGGTCCAGGCTGATGGGATTGGTCCTAGGCCTACTTCTCAAAATAAAACCATCAGCATCCAATTGTGGACCCCAACTTTGTTCCCCACTCTGACATATTCTTTGCTTTCTTAATAAAGGAGAGAGCATTCTGAAGGGGAACCACTGGCTTCTGAGTCATGTGACGTCTGCACACTGCAGGGGGGTCACATGACACAGCACATAGGAGGTGGGTAAGGATGGCCTCCCGACGGGTCTGCTGTCGATTGTCTCCAATAATGGTTCCATCAGTGTTTTACATTGATGGCATTGACATAAAAACCATGTCATCGCTGTTACAGGGATGCGATGGGCCAGTCAGGAAAGGGAGCAGCAGCTAAGCGGTGTGACTTGGGAGGGGTTAAGCACCGTGAGCTTGTGGGGAAAAAAAACATTGGCACTTCTCTGCCATTAGTGACAGAGAGCCATTGGACCTTTGCCATATATGGCTAAACCATTGACCATCAATGTTAAGCAGCAATCGATGGTCAATGGACTTGCCATCGATGGTGGAGGGTGTGCTAGGTGCTCTCCCTGCTTACTCTGTGGAGCCCCATCTGGAAAAGTGTGTATAAGCCTTCCAGTGAATGGGGAGCATATGTGGAATGATAGTTCTTGGGGGTTTGGGAGGAGTGCAAGTGAATGGATTGGCGGTGTGAGTGGCATGGGGAGAGGTTGAATGCATACCTGTGACATGTCCCAAAAGGGATTGGGCTTATGCTGAAGTGGGACTTATTTTGGCCCGATTTTGCCTTTATACATCTTGAAAGGTATGTGAGTTTCATGGGGGGTGGTTTTATTGGCATGTGAGGTGGGTTGAATGGCATTCAGTAGTTTCATACTCGATATTAAGGGTAATGTGCGGACCTTTTGAGGGTTGCACTTGCCCATCACTGCCTTAGCTTGGGGAGGGGGGATTACTCTAAATACAGCACATATAGATTCCCAAAAGAGCTCAAGAAAACTCCTGCCTCACTGTAAGGCTGCTAAGCCATGCTCCCCCATTAGATTTTTTTTTCAATGGCCCCCGTTTCCAGTTCTTTATTATTGATTAAATTATTGTTGTGCCTTAAATATAAAGATGCATACTGGTATGTAGTCCTTATTGAAAGGTCCCTGCGGCATAGAATAGCGAGCTTGTGGAATTATGTACTCTTTGCCCTGTGTTACTAGGTTTTCTTTATTTTAGGTGCAGGCTGTGACACTAACAACATAAGGACATTGGACCTTTTTTACAAACTTAGGACCTCATTCAGAGGCGGTCGCACGGAGCGATTGGACGAAGCGAGCGATGTTCTTTTCAACTGCGCATGCACACACATGGCAGTGTGCGTGCGCAAGCCTGTCTTTCCGACCGCACTCCTCTTGCTCGCTAGTCACTACGAGGTCGTAGCTGTGATTGACATTTCGTGCCGTTTTTGGGTGGTTACAGGGGAAGGTGCTTGTGAACGGGGGTGTGGTGGCGCGAACGCAGGCGTGGTTGACCTTAAAAAGAGCGTTTTAAGGGCGTGCTTATATTACTGAGCGAGTCATCAGACACGTCATCTCGTTACAATAACGATGCTACTGCTCGCAGTGCTAAAGGTTGCCCAGGGCCTACCTTAAGCATTGTGAGTGCAGGCGATGGTTTCTGCCTCTACCAATGTTTGTAGGCAATTAACAATGTAACAGGTGTTAATCGTGCTGACGTAGGTTGCCGCCTGCGACCGACTCTGAATTAGCCCGTAGAGATAGGAGGTGTGCTTTCATTGTTGTGGGTGTTTCCGCGCTTACGATGTGCGTTGCGATTGAGTACTCGCTTTGCATATTCTCGATCACTTTGGGTGCGATCGATCGCGACCACCTCTGAATGAGGTCCTTAATGTGAACGGGGAAGAGGGGGTTAGGTTTCGGCCTAAGGGAGGGTTAGGGGGTAGAATAGGGTTAGTGAATACTTACCTTTTGACGATCGGGATTTTCACCAAGCCGGGCAGCCGATGTCGGGGTTTGAATCATACTGATTCCGGCGTAATGTGTATGGGGCATTACAGTGTGGCATAAAGTATTATAAAGGGCAGTACTTTGTGTGGCATAATGTGTTATAAAGGGCATTACTGTGTGTGGTATGTGTTATAAAAGGCGATGTGTTATAAAGGGCATTACCGCATGTGGCATACTGCGTAAGGGGCATTACTGTGTGTGGCATAATGTATGATAAGGGGCATTGTGTGTGGCATAATGTATTATAGGGGGTATTACTGAGTGTGGCATAATGTGTTATAAAGGGCATTACGGCATGTGGCATAATGTATTATAAAAGGCAGTACTGTGTGTGGCATATTGTGTAAGGGGCATTATTGTGTGTGGGATACTGTGTAAGAGGCATTACTAGTGTTTCTGTTAGTCTGTTTTAGTGGGGCTAAGGATGAAGAGATTTTTTTCCTTATTGTAATCAGAGGATGGGTCATATCCTAATTTCTTCCAGCAAAATGGTGCCCATCCCCATTATGGACTCATTGTCAGGGAATATCTTGATGTGCAGTTACCTCAAAGGTGGATTGGCCGTAGAGGTCCAGTACAGTGGCCACCAAAATCCCCAGATTTAACAGATTTCTTTCTGTGGGGTTACCTGAAGGAACATGTTTATGCTGTGAAGATACAAGATCGTTATCATATGCCACAACGAATTGTTGATTGCTTGTGCTCAGATTCAGCCAGACATGTTGGTCAAGTTTCATAAGTAATAGGAATAGAGAATAGCCTTAACACTGCACTTCAAACATATCCTATAAACGTTGTTAAAACTTGACAATGAATAAAGATAAGTTAAAATGAAGAACACCATTATTTTTCTTATGATATTCTGCATCTGTTTGATGTCACATGACTACTTTCCCAATTAATAAAATAAGTTGAATTCAAGATGGCCACCTTAATCCCCCACTCCCATATCATATGTGTAGACACTGCATTAATATTCCCTTACTGATTTCCTTTTTATAAGGGTGTTTCCACACTTATGGCTCTGTGTTTGCATAATTGCAGTGATGAATGGATTATTGGATACTTTCCCTTTCTTGTGTACTGGGGACATCTGTGGATTTGTCCCTGGGGCAGATTTAATTAGAAGCAGTAGCAGTAGAAGAGGTAGCTTATAGCAGTGCACGGGGCTATTCAATTGTATTCCAGAGGCTGCACTTACTGTGGATTTCTGTTTGCTCCTTCCTAAGGTGTATACAGAAATCTGCGGTAAGACTTTCTGCAATTAGCGCATCCGCCGCAAGTGCATTAACCCATGGCTCAGGGCACTTAACCCAGAATCTATTGGTTAACACGCATTAGATATAGGTTTACTGCGGGATGAAATAGGCTTAGAATTGAATAGTTCCGGGCTATCTGTCCGTGTTAAGCACCGCGGCTAAATGAATCTGCCCCCATATGTCATTATTCTGCTGCGGTGAACAGCATTATGGGCTGTGCAACAGAAGCTGCACTTGTAAACTAAAATGAAAACAAAAAGAAATACAATGAATCTGAAGGCAATTTAGATAATGATTTCTGCATTGCTTGCTGAACCTTGTCTGGAATACTGCATTTGTCAGGTACAGAATTTATTGAACTGTGTTTCCAGTGTTCACATCTAATAACAAGCAAGTTTCTGGTCTGTGCCCATATTTTATCTCTTTGTTATATGTATCATTGACAACACAACAGCCAACAAACGATATATCGTCCAGACCAGCGGCCGATGTGTACAAACTATTTTTGTGTGAACCACGTCATTGACAGATATAGCGCCTCAGATGTGCAGCATGGCAGATGCAATATACCTGAAAGAGGGATCGGTATGAAATATCGCCGGACGCAAATTACGACGCCGGAAGACCGGCAACAGAGATCCCGACAGGTGAGTATTTTTACAACCCTACCCCCCCCAACCATCCCCTAGGGGTGCCTACCCCTAACACCCCCCCCAAGTGCCTATCCCCCCCTGTAAGTTCCTAAACACAACCCCCCCCCCTTCCCCGCAGCCTAAACCTAACCCCTCCTTACCCTAACCCTCCTGGGGGGTGCCTAACCCTAAGTCCCCCCCCCGGGAGCACCTAACCTAACCCTCCTCCCCCGGCTGTCCGCGCCCACCTTACCTTCGTTTGATATGCCGCGCGTCGGGCTCCCGGCGTAGGGATAATGATAGGACTCAGGATTTCGATGCCTATCATTAGACCCCTGCCGGGATTAGACAGTTGGGAAGCCGGCGGTCAGCATTTCGATCGTCAGCTTCCTGACTGCATCCCCTGAAAGATATATCATGCTCATCTGTCTGTGTGCACAGATGACCCACCCATATACTGGCCGGAGGAACCAGCGACAATGGTGTCACAGCTGGTTCCTGCGGCTAGACATATCGGGCAGCTGATTGGTAAGTCGTGTATGCACATATCGTTTGTGCATAACCTTAGCAAATCATTAGATTGTTGGGTATGTCACGGGCTGGCATATGTGTTCCCCATATAAGTTTACAGAAAAACAAGATGCGTTCAATATCCCAACAGTGGGGATTCTGGCGATCAGAATGCCGGCGCCGGAATCCTGACACCTGTCAGAATCCTAGTGCCGGCATCCTGACCGCCGGAATCCCGAAGCTAAGTAGCAAGGTTTTGGTGGAGGGTTAGCGTTAGGCACTAGGGGAAGGGTTAGGGTTAGGCACTAAGGGGGGAGGTTTAGGGTGCGGGAGGGGGGGGGAAGGAGGTTAGGTTTAGGCATCGGGGAGGGAGGGTTAGGGTAGGCAGTGGGTTTGGATACTTAACCAACAGGTGTCGGTATACTAACCACGTGGGATGCCTAGCGCCGGCATCCCGTACCCATCCCGTTTGAACCATACTTGCCTACCTTTTTTTCCTCCTCCCCGAGAGAAGCCTGGGGAGCAGAGGCAGGTGGGTTGCGATGGGTGCGGGGCCTGACAGATGAAGAATTGCGTCATTAAGCCCCACCCCCTACACGGGGACCCGGGATCGCCACAGAAATTCAGGGGGTTACCCAAAAAATTGGGAGCCTCAGGCGAATTCCGGAAGGGTAGGCATGTATGGTTTAAACATGTGAGAGGTCTGTAGCATATGACTTGTGTGACAGTTTGAATTACATTGTGTACCTTTTGACATTCTCTCCTTTCATCAGGACATCTCATTTGTTCTCTACGTAGCTGTAAAGGTGATATGCAACAGACTTGCAAAATAATACAATTGACCTTATACCCATTGTAATTACTCATACTAATTTAGGTCAAGATCTGTTTTAATAGACTTTTTCAACACTTTGTATTTTAAATTGCAATGAGACCTTGGTAGACCCTTCACAAATTTGTAATTCGAAGTCAATTACTTAATCAACGGGAAACATATTTACATTCTGATTAAATCAGCACGTCTGTCACCTCTTGTTGACAATAGCTGACATTATTGTCTTTCCCCCCATGTACATCAAGGTAAAACCTGTTCTAATTACAATAGCTATACTGACAGGGCCTCCTAATCTCAATGCCTGCTGTTCTATGCAGAGACAACCTGTTTCAGAATACACAATTGTCTCATTCTTAAAACACATTGGGGCCTATTTATCATTAAATATATGCAGCATATTCCCCTTTTTTTCGGGGAATAGCTAGAAATATTTAGTATTACCCCAATGTATGAAGGAGGAACAGCATTGCCTCCATTTCTGATAGCAGCCGCAACCCCTATAGGTTTCTATGGGGGATGCGAAGCTGCCGGATTTACCAAGCTCCGGAATACCAAGCAATCCTGCAGTTTGGGTAACGCCATCTGAAGATGGAGTTGTGCAGCTGTAGCCTATGGACTACACTTCAGAAAATTTATCGGGAGACGGTTCTTCTGGAACCTTCCCTAGCAATGGCCGCTGCACATGTGTAGTCAGTAGACCGTGCATGCGCAAGAGTCCTGGCACAGGATTGGTGAGACTGCTGTTTCGGTCTCATCCCTCTGAGCACATCACATGGATGGGCTCCTTTCATAGCCCCGGTCCCTGCGTGTGCTATTTAATACATCTGGGCGATGCAATGCAATTTTAGGTGCTAATATCACATCCAGATTGCATTGCAAATGCGATTATTGATAAATGAACTCCTGAATGCTCATCCTACCCACAAGAGTTCCAGAAGACAGCCATTGTGGGTACAATACATAGATTACGGTGTGCAAAATAAGCAATACATGGAAGTAAGACATAAGGCCCATACACACCAGCAGATGGGAGATATATCTTTCAGATATGTTGGCTCACAGACATATCTGCTGTACACACTTGGCAATGCACTATAGATATATCGTTTGAACGGGCGATATATCCATCAGTGTGCAGGGGCGCCAAGAGGGGGGGGGCGGGTACAAATTGCCCGGGCTTGCTGGAGGGGCCTGGCACCGCTCCCCCCTCTTACATCGCAGCAGCCCAGCACACGCTGCCAGGGGCGTAGAGAGCCACGCGGGGCCCCGGTAAAGAGGGGGCATGGCCTAATTTCAGAAGGTGTGGCCACGCCCCCTTGAAAAAAAATAGTGTTTTGCAGCGCTGTGAGCCCCTCAGCCCGGCGCAAAGCCAGTGGGGGGCGCGATCAGTGTGATTGCTCCCCCCTTCAGGCATAGGAGATTGCTGTGGCTGCTACTTAGCAGCCGCAAGCAATCTCCCGCTGCAGCCCAGCACAGAGGGGGGGGGGGCGCCAGACCCGGGCCCGGGTAAACTGTACCCGCTCCCCCCCCCTCTCGGCGCCCCTGCACGCTGCTGTGTGCTGGGCTGCACTGTGAGACTGCTCACGGCTGCTAAGAAGCAGCCACAGCAGTCTCCTATGCCTGTGGGGGGAGTGATCAAGCTGATCGCGCCCCCCACAGTTATGCGCCGGGCTGAGGGGGCTCACTGCGCCTCCCTCGCCAGCACCGCATCGCGGCCTTGCAAAACAGGTTTGTTAGGCACCCCTAAGGGAGGGTTAGGGGAGGGAATTAGCTGAGTGAGTACTTAGCTAGGACGATCAGGATTTCCTCCTGTGTCGGGCAGCCGCTGTTGGGATTTGAACTGCCGGCCATGCGGCCGGCGTTAAATCATACTGATTCCGGTTGATTTTGGTTAAACTTACCTACAAGATCAGCAAAGCAAAACTAGTATAGAATATTTAGATGTTATCATTGCTTTGAAAGATCGTAATATAGTTATATCATTATTCATCAAGACAGACAGGAATACTTTGTTAAGGCATGAAAGTTTCCACCCATTACCCTTACGCTAAGGTTGACCTTATTCACAATTTTTGCAAGTAAGACACATTACATCTAATCCCAACCAAATTGATATGCTAGAAACATTTGTTGAGAGGGATAATAGAAAATAAATTAGAAAGCTTAAAAGGAGAAAGTACTTAACACCTCATGAGAAACAACTCTCATGCCCTAAAAAGCCATCTAAAAAACAAAAAAAATATGCCTTCTAACTGCATCCCCTAGGTTAATAAATACACTCCCCATAGTTCCTAGAAAAAAAAGTAAAACATTGGTGGCCACGGATCTAGATTTGCCATCTTTGCAACAATCAAGACTACTACGTAGTAACACTAGGGGCATAAAAATTATGGATCAAGTGGTTAAATTAGATATCACAAAGGTTGAATAAACTGACATCCCATTTTTTTTAAGCCACAAAATGGGGTGTTGTAAATGTTTAGGTTGTGTTACCTGTCTATCTTTACTGGTTTGTAATTCACTCAGTCATTCATGTAAGGGTAAAAGATATAAAATGAATCATATAGTAACCTGCACTACTACATACGTGATTTACATGTTAACATGCCCGTGTGGATTGTCTTATGTTGATAAAACCCAAAGGCAATTTGAAGAGCAGATGGTGCTACATAGAAGTGCCATTAGACAGGCTTTAGCAGCTGGCCATAGTGATCAACCAGTCGCGAGACAGTGTCCAGGCCAAACATGGGATGGCTAGCATTTGTGCTATAATCATTGACCATGTACCACAATCTCTGAGGGGAGGTAATAGAGCGAAGATCCTTTTTCAAAAAGAAAGTAGGTGTATCTATACTTTAAACACTTTAGCCCTGAGGGACTCAATAAGACTGAGTTTACAATGTTTCTTGTAATCACTAGTTCCCCAAGGTCCTGGTTTATTAATTGTTGGGTATGTGCAATCCTAATAATTGCTATTCACTATTAAGATGTGCCCATATTTGCAGTGCTTTTGTGTTTGTATTATTCCATTTTTTATTTGCATCTTTAAAATGTATATGTATTTTTTTCACCGCGATCGAGACAGCTGGTCCTGTCGCGAGGTCCGGAGCCTCTGATGGCGGCGTCTGTCAGGTGAGTTTAATCTGGGTGTTAATAAGTACTAAACAGTGGGGATAAAGATGTTTTGGATACATTTTATATACACACACACAATGTGTTTTTGTATACATATCTTTATGGGGGAAGGAGGGGACTGGAGGATGCAGAGACTGGGGGGTAACTATGATGCTATTACAGAACCTCCTGATTAGCTGGCTGATATAGTGGCACTGTCAGGCAGCATGTCTTTGATTGGGGGGACCTGAGTGATGAGGGGGCTGTAGTATGAGGGAGGGCTCTGATGCTGCTGCAGAACCCCCTGATTAGTGGCTGACACTGCCCGGAACCATACCCCTGTTCAACAGCTCTGCAGCAGCACAGTGACAGCATTTCTCCCCCGCCCACCCCACACACACTCACTTACTGCATGCTCCCTTGGGCCACGCTGCTTGAAGGTGGTAGAGAGGGAGATGGGGAGCTCCACTGGTCCAGCTACTGCCCCATGTGGATGACTTCCGTGTGTATAGTGTCTACATCCCTCAAGGTACTCCCGTGTGGGGCACTGCCCTGTACTCTGCATGCTGCGGCCAACTGTGCTTTAGCACTGTGCTGCCTGGGAGAGGCGCGGCTGCTGCAGCAGGAAGCCCGAAGGAGATGGTGGGCGGTCCTATTGGAATAGCCTATCACAGTCTGGGTGGCTGTGGACAGCCATCCGCGGCTGCCTTGAGCTCGGGCTGCCACGGATCGACCCCTTTCTGTAACCCAGACGGCAGGAGGGGTCTGTGGGGAGGTTTCTGCAGCAACTGAGGGGACTGTGGACTGAGCCCAGTGGTTGCCGGAGGATTGGAGCCCAGCAGCCGCCACCAGCTTCTCTAAAACAGTTGCATCAGAGGCAACGGTCTCAGGAACAGCCCAGCCTGGCATGGTCGCATCTTATGCAATCTCACCATGCAAATTGTTAAGAACATCACTACTGTTTAACATCACTACTTAAATCAAACAGATCAAATTGGATTGTTCAGGTGTTGAAAATTATCACCCAGTACTTAAAAACAATTTTATCTGTGTGCCTAGATACTGTACAATCATAAGTAAGCAATCTCCTTTGTGTATATGCTGCCTATATCACATTTATCAGATGTTGTGTGTATACAAACCATTCAAAGCAATGCTACTTTGTGGAACATTTTTTCTTTGTAATAATATAATTAGTAGAATTGTGTGCGCGTGCTGTACTTTACTATATAACCCACTCTAGCCTAAAGGGCACCATACACTGTGCGATTCAAAGTTGGTAAGATGTGTAGTATGATTGCCCTTGGAATTCTTCATACGATGTTGGCAAATGCTGTACGATTGATCGTTACGATCTTCCAATACGATGCATAGAAGTGTATTACACATTGTACTCAAGATCGTAGATCTTACTGTTTTGCAGTAAGATCTACGATCCAACTATACGACTACGCATCGGCATCGTATGCACACACAAACACACGATTGATCGAAATCGTGCAAAAAAAATAATAAATAAATAAAAAATCGCACCGTGTATGGGGGCTTTAACATATATGCAGAGGTCATCTGCTATCTACTCCTGACAACCACACGATCAGCACTGTAACTAGTGGCTATAGCATACATTTATTAAGACCGATTTCACTCCATAAAAATGACATGAATAAAGTGCTTCATTGTGACAAGAGTGATTGTGGGCACACTAAACTGAGGTGCCATCCCCACACATTTTACACAGGAAGCTGCACTACAGGGCAACCTTTGGTACTTTATTTTTTTTTTTATATAAAATGTGCTGCTGGGCTCAGATTCCAGCAGCCATCAGTAGGTCCACTGAACGCTTCATAATGACCCATATACAAAGCTTCTTCAGTGGTGGTAAATATTTCCACCATTAACATGGTAAATGCTAGTGGGAAAGGTCTTGCAACAGTCACTGATGTCACCACTTACAATGTCGTCATCATCTACAACAGCAATGACAGCATCTTTACCACATTTTAAATTATGTAATCATTATATAGAGTGTCCCAATTTTTTTCCAGTCCACTAAAAGTACAGAAATAAAAGTCATCCATCTGAGGGACCAGCCCCTTTAGGAATAGTAGCGTCAACCATGTATTATTTGGTCATTTCCGGCTTGTAAATTAGCAGCAGATTAGTTCCTCGGCCTGAACATATTTGGCACGCACAGGTTAAGGTGGGATCAGCTTGGCACACCTTATAGATTGTAATGGAGATGAAGCGAGTCATCTGGCCTGAATTAGGTCCTCACACAATAGGGCACTACTGCTGCTCAGGTGTGTAACAGTGAATTACCCTCACCCGATTGCTATGACGTATATTGTTCACATTCTGTTCCAACATTTCTTTCTCTGGTAAAAAGCACAAGCTTGTTGTATCCAAATGTGCCACAGATAAAACAATCCCGTCCCGTAGCCAAGGTAGCTTTACCCTCTGTCCATGTGTTATTGCCAGTAGGTTCTGCTACCTTAGACGTCCATCGGGTCTAATCGTCCCCATCTCAGACTTTGGGTCAGGTGATAGAGAACTCCAGTGTGTATCAGAGCAGACAGTAAGTGAGGGGCAAAATGCAGAGGCAGTCTTGGTGCAGATACCCCCAACCGACCAGAAGCCACTTAAACTGTTATCTGTCCATTCTTCCAAGTCTTTGCCCAACAGCTCTGATTTTTTATCTACATCCTTCTCAATTTGAGCACGAGGAGGTAAACTCAAGATTCCACTCAGACCCTGAAAATTCTGCTCCATGTACTGCCCTCGAGCTGGGCCGGCATGTAACCACCTGTCAGCTAGAGAGTAAAAGGAAGAGGTTTACATATTATATGTACACAACGGTGATCATTTCTAGCTGTGAATGTTTAATACATTTTTATTCCAAAATACTGCCAATTTAGCCCCATATAGGATTTAAATCAATAGCTGACGAGCCATACGGGCTGTGTTTTTGATTGTGTCTCCTACGTGTCAGTAAAGTGCATCTCCCCTACAAATAAGTCACATATATACATAGGAAGAGACCTGATCGCTTTTAGCCGAAATCTAGTATAAATGCTGACAAAGTTCATATATATTTTAATTATCAAGAGTAGCTGCAGCCGAACTAATTAATCAGAGTTAAGCAGCCCATACAAGGTGCGACTTTTTGCACGTGTACGATTTCGATCAATTGTGCACATCGTTGTTGATTCTGTGTGTTTACGATGCAGATGCGTGTCCCCGCAGTCATATAGCTGGATTGTAGCTCTTACTGCAACACCGTAAGATTACGATCTATTGTGTACAATGTGATACACATGTATGCATCGTATCGTATGATCGTAACAATCAATCATACACCACTTGACCACATCGTATGGAGAATTTCAAGGGCAATTGTACAACACATCTTACCAACCTAAAATCGCACCGTGTATGGCCAGCATTAACCCCACACATTAATCTCTTTCCATTTTGCCCACACAGGTGGATGTACAAGCTTCTCTATCCAACTATATTATGTTTGAGACCAATGGCTGCTCTTATTAGCTTACCCCTTTGAAGTGGCTCCTTCTTCCTAACAGTCAATGGTATCACAAGGAATTTGACCTCTGCCAGCAGCTCCCAGAAGTGCAGCAAGCGAACACTCCATACACCAGGGCGCAGCGGTCGTGTCAAAGGTGGCTTGTATTGTGTGAATTCAGCCTCAGAGTCTACAGCAATGTCATATGAAGCTGCTATAATGTATGTAGGATCAATCCAGACAACAGTAACAGTTACGTTGACTCCATGGGTCCATTTCTGCATAGCCAGAGGCTCATCCATAGGCCCAATCAGACCACCAAAATTACGAAAGATACGCTCTTTGGGGTCCCAATCAGTGCCCACCTAGAAAAACAACCAACCATGAGAAATGAGCAGCAGCTAAAACAGTGGGATGAAGTTAAAGGAGCACTCAACACACAGCTAAAGGCTTAAACTTGGCATGAGTTCACTGGATCACAATTAAAATGGGATTTTTGCACTTATGTTAAACCTTTTACTCCAATTCAATGGGGAACACTTGTGTTATAACAACCATCACAATCTAGGAGTTTTCCACAAAGGCGAAAGTGCGCATCTATAGTAAATATACTTATCATAGATATTTGCAGGGTACTCGGATGGCTGTAGCTGTTCTACATCGCACTATGTTTAACCAATCTAACTCTTGGAAAGAAGAGCGCAGTATGGGACTAACAGTAAGGCAGGACCAGGGCTGATCCGGCAGATGACGCATCCCCGCCAGGAGGCTTTTCAAAGCAAACTAAGAGGTTGTTAAAGCCAAGTGGCCACAGGAGAGAGAAAGGAGTACATAGGACAGTTACAGCCATCAGGTAGCCAAGCTTATCCGGCAACAGATGCATCCACAGCAAGTGCAATTCTGATTTTCCTAAGAAAACAGAATATATACAAGAGACAAAAAATAAATAAAATAAAAACACTCACCTCTAGGCTTTGGATGCGACTAGCTGCTCCGGCCTGATCAACTAGTCTCAAACTACCTCGTGGCATCATCCAAATTTCCAGTGTTTCATTGGGCTGAGCCTTCTGTGTTACCAGATAGCCTTGGAAATGGTCATCATAAAAATAGATCTCAACACTTGATGGAAAACTATCTGCAGAGTAGCTGGTGAAAAAAGAAGAATATTCAGCAAGTCAGTCTCTGCCTGCCAATTATACCCCTACCACTAATCACATAAAAACTTAGGGCCTGATTCAGAGACGGGATGGTAATGCAATTGCAACTGCATTCTCTCACGGATCGCAGTTGCTAAAGTATGTTAATGCCTTCCAAAGCACAGCCTACCATAGGGACGTCCACTGCGGCCTTCTCATATCTGTACAACGACGTGCAAGAGCATAAACATCGGTACAATCTATGCACATCAGGCAGCCTTTCTGCAAGTCTGACCAGCCGCAAACACTGCTGCTCCACAGAGAGCTCTCATGCTGCACAGGAGATCACAATGACCAATTTATGCACACCCACAAAATGGCGTTTAAATGGCCAGACACACCTGCGTCTTAACCACCCCCGATACCATCCCCCAAACACTGACTACCTGTCAATCACTTTGCAAATGGTTCCTCAGTCTATATTAAAGTAGTCACAAATCAAGCTCTGCGCGTGCGCAGTGCGGCGTTCACGCATGAGCAAACAATTGCACAATCTGCAAAAATATCGGCTTTGCGTAAATCTCTGAATCAGGCTCTTAGTAACTACAGGCATTTTTTAAAGTTAAATACTAAAACAATTTTCAGATACATTTGCAATTTGTTTTGGTGGTATCTTTCAATAGTAACCTTTATGTATTAATATAAAAACCTATAGCAACAAGAGAATTTTCTTTTTTTTTTAAAAAGTTACAATTTCAGGATAATTTCTTGGTATTTTGACGTCTTAATTCTTTTGCAGCAAATCAGCATTTTCTGTTCGTCACACTCAGGAATAATAGGTCAGAATTTGGTAAATACTGGGAGAACTTTTTTCATGTATTTAGCTGATAAGCGGTAAATTCTGCCATTTGTTTTGTCGAACCAAAAACACCTAAAGTACCCCCCCCCCCCCCCACGGCCAAATCAAAATGAGTTCCTGCTGCCTGTATAAGCACTCAAGGGGGTATATTTACTAAAGAGCGGGTTTTTAGAAGGGGATATGTTGACCATAGCAACCAATCAGATTCTACGTAACCTTTTTCTAGAACCTTCTCAAAGATAATAGCTAGAATCTGATTGGTTGCTATGGACAACATCTTCACTTTCAAAACCCTCACTTTAGTAAATATACCCCAAGGTATAAACAGGATTCGACAGTTGCCGACACATCTGGGTCTCAGTGGCATAATGACCATACAGAAAGTGACACCACACATATACAGTCACTAAGAGGCGGCTTCCAACAAAATCATATCTCTGTCAGTTTTAGCTGTAAACTGTTAATTCCTCCCCCTACCTGCAAGCGGTTTTCCCGTTTACTTTCTCCAGGCTGTGCAGGTCATGCAGCGAGAAGCGTGCAAATGATGCATATGCTGTCATGGTCACGTCATTGAGACCTCCCATTCCCTCCATGCTGTCATGTACATTTTCCCAATAACCTTTGAGACCAGGGGTTCCTGGTGGCAGCTCTCCGAATAGATGGGCATCCAAAATATCCAAGACCTCTTGATTCACTGCCGACTCGAACTTTCTGGCAAAAAATGTTGGCCTGGAAAGCTGCTGAAAGGAGAAAATAACGAGAGAAAAAAAAAAATGTATAAGGCACATATATAATGATGCAGTGTAATCAGTATTACTTAATGCTATTCTACAGCAATTTGGATGCAGGAGAAACACATAGCCAATTCCTTGGACTTCTATTCAACTCAGACATACACCCATGAGCCAAAACATTAAGACCACTCCTATATGAAGCGAATGACCGACTATCTTGCATGTCAAGGTCAGGTATACAGTTAGGTCCATAAATATTGGGACATTGACAGAATTTTCAGATTTTGGCCTCTATTCACCACCACAATGGTTTTGAAATGAAACAAACAAGATGTGCTTTAACTGCAGACTTTCAGATTTAATTTGAGGGTAATTAAATCCAAATGAGGTGAACGGTGTAGGAATTACAACAGTTTCAATATGTGCCTCCCACTTTTTAAGGGGCCAAAAGTAATGGGACTATCAACTCAAAAGCTATTTCATGGACAGGTGTGGGCTATTCCCTCGTTATTTCATTATCAATTAAGCAGGTAAAAGGTCTGGAGTTGATTCTAGGTGTGACATTTGCATTTGGAATCAGTTGCTGTCAACTCTCAATATGAGATCCAAAGAGCTGTCACCATCAGTGAAGCAAGCCATCATTAGGCTGAAATATCACAATAAACCCATCAGAGAGATAGCAAAAACATTAGGTGTGGCCAAATCAACTGTTTGGAACATTCTTAAAAAGAAAGAATGCACCGCAGAGCTCAGTAACACCAAAAGACCTGGAAGACCACGGAAAACAACTGTGGTGGATGACAAAAGAATTATTTCCCTGGTGAAGTAAAACCCCTTCACAACAGTTGGCCAAATCAAGAACACTCTCCAGGAGGTAGATGTATATGTGTCAAAGTCAACAATCAAGAGAAGACTTCACAAGAGTGAATATAGAGGGTTCACCACAAGATGCAAACCATTGGTGAGCCTCAAAAACAGGAAGACCAGATTAGAGTTTGCCAAACAACATCTAAAAAAGCCAGTTCTGGAACAACATCCTATGGACAGATGAGACAAAGATCAACTTGTACCAGAGTGATGGGAAGAGAAGAGAAGGAAAGGAACTGCTCATGATCCAAAACATACCACCTCATCAGTGAAGCATGGTGGTGGTAGTGTCATGGCGTGGGCATGTATGGCTGCCAATGGAACTGGTTCCCTTGTATTTATTGATGATGTGACTGCTGACAAAAGCAGCAGAATGAATTCTGAAGTGTCTCGGGCAATATTATATGCTCATATTCAGTCAAATGCTTCAGAACTCATTGGACGGCGCTTCACAGTGCAGATGGACAGTGACCCGAAGCATACTGCAAAAGCAACCAAAGAGTTTTTTAAGGCTAAATAGTAGAATGTTATGCAATGGCCAAGTCAATCCCCTGACCTGAATCCGATTGAGCATGCATTTCACTTGATGAAGACAAAACTGAAGGGAAAATGCCCCAAGAACAAGCAGGAACTGAAGACAATTGCAGTATAGGCCTGGCAGAGCATCACCAGAGATGAAACCCAGCATCTGGTGATGTCTATGCGTTCTAGACTTCAGGCTGTAATTACATGCAAAGGATTTGCAACAAAGTATTAAAAAGTGAAAGTTAGATTTAGGATTGTTTAGTTTGTCCCATTTTGGCCCCTTAAAAAGTGGGAGGCACATATAGAAACCGTTGTAATTCCTACACCGTTCACCTGATTTGGATGTAATTACCCTCAAATTAAATCCGAAAGTCTGCAGTTAAAGCACATCTTGTGTGTTTCATTTCAAAGCCATTGTGGTGGTGAATAGAGGACAAAATCTGAAAATTCTGTCAATGTCCCAATATTTATGGACCTGACTGTATGTTAGACGGTAAGCTGATATTAGGTACTTGTAGTCAATGTGAATTAAAAATATATGGGTGAAAGAACTGAAGAAAGCTCTATAAGTACTGATTTGGGCGCCCAAAGTCTCAGGAGGCGGCGAGCAGAAATGCACCACAGGCCCCTGAATGGAGCAACAATTGAATTGCTCCGTCGGGCGCCCATTAGTTAAAGCACCCAATAAAAAGTACTGAATTGCTCCCTTAATGTTTAAATCGGTTTTAACCTAGAGATCAACATTATCATTAATGTATTAAAAAAGTCTATTGTTGTCAAATGCTGAACACACATTTTGTACAGAAGCAAAATGCACGTTTTCTTTCTAAAAGGTAAAATTATTACACGAAGAATAAGGTATAAGACATATCATAACATGATTTGAGGTAATGGATCAATGATTTGTGTGAAACTGTATAGGACAGGTCAGTACAGCCAAGTATGGATGTGTGTTATGCTGTGTAATGTGAAACACTGGTAAACTTTCTATTATTGTGATCCTGATCTGTAACATAATAGCAGTTTAAAGTTTAGTAATCATGATGATGATGATGCCTAGATTGTCAGAATACCTGTAAACGGACAATATCTTGTGGTTTGAAGTCATTAGGAGAACAGCCACACCAGTCCACAATGTGTTTATACTGACATCTGCAGCCCAGCTTCCGGTTCCAATTTGTCACTCGCAGGTTATTGTCAACGAGAGTGTTGCAATCATGACTGTTCTCCAGGACAGTGTGAAAGAATGACTGAAAGAGGAAGTGATGAGCACAGTGTTAGAAAGAATATGAGAACATGACCAGAGGCAGGGCTGCATATAGAATGTTTATCCTCTGACCTCAGCCGGTAGCAGTGTGTACTTGTAGAATCGTCTCAACTCGGACACCAGGACATCCTGTGTATAGGTCACATATTTCACAAACTTGTGAGTAAGTGCAAACCAATCTGAGCCACCATCTACCACAATGCCCTCTGGAATCTGTCTCTCGCCAAGGCGCCACATGTGGGAGTCACATTCATGGAAAAGGCGATCCAGCCCTTGCTTCTTAATGAACCTAGCAGAAAAGACATGTACTGCCTCAATGATTCTCACAGGGACAGTCTAAATCCTATAAATCATGAGTCACCTTTATGGCACACGATTTATTATCTTAACTCCTATACACACACACACACACACCTGCAGGGGAATGGAATGAGCACATGCTGCCATTATTGAACCATGGCCAATAGTTGAACCTACTACTGACACACAAAGGTAAAAGTGAATGTTATGTGCTGAGGGTAATAAAAACATTACAGTGGTGGAAGACAGCACAAGCTGAAACTCCTTTGTCAACAGCATTATTAGATAAAGGGTAAACTGGATCAAATAGCTGTTGGCAAAGTAGCTTCTTTAGGGGTTTCCAAAGGACAAAAGCCACCTTCCTCCTTGCAAGGTTCTCCCCTACATGAAAAGCAGTGTTCTGCTCTGTGGGGTTAATGCAGAGTTGTACGCAAATCCGTTTTGAAGCCAGATCTTGCGATTTTAGGCACTGTGCGTGATATGTAGCCGAGCGCATGCACCTATGGGTGATTCAACATTGTAAACATCTTCGTCTCACCTGGGCTCGTATGAGTGTAACTGGGTGGCAATGGGTGTTTGAACGTAGGCTAAGTTTAGTGAGAACAAGTAGCTAGAATTGCGGTCTAATTTCAGCAATGAGTACAGAGAGACCCATCTGAGTTACATTATAGGGTTGGTGCAAGTGCGCGCAGATAACGATGACAGTTATTACGGCTAACTTGTGTAAATCAGAGGGTGAACATCATTGTTCCAAAATACATTTATGCCTCAAATGAAAATGCCTTAGTAAGAATTTGTGCCCACAGGTGGCTGTGGCATAAAAAAAAATAAAAAAAAAAAAGGAAAAAAAAATAATTTATTTTAAGATCCCCCTTCCCCATTGTTAAAACTTTAACATCTGTTTGACAATAATACTTATCAGGAGGGAATAAAATATAGGAAGGTTGGTGAAAATATTGTGGGGGGGGGGGGGGGGGTGACAATTCCTCCAAATTGTTGGGTTTCACTTAATTGAAAAGACACTGCATATAAAGGGGCCTATTCATCATCACTTATTTTCTAAAAAAGCAGATGAAAATGAACATTAAGTGTTCAGGCCATTCATCAAGCAGGTGCTTACCTTCCTCTGCTGGAATGGCCCACTGTTCCTATACACTAGTATAGGGACAGAATTAATCAAGCTCCGAAAAGATATTTTCGGAGCTTGAGTGCGGGAGCATTCACCATCTTCAGATGGAGAGTGCTCCCGCTCCGAGCTCGCAACCTTTCTGATCCCTCTGCCTCTGTCCGGCTCCTTCTGCCAGACGTCGGGGCTCTTGTGCACATGCGTGGCCTGTAGGTCACGCATGCGCACTAGCGGTACAAAAGATTCCTTTTGGAGCAGTGATACACTTCAGGGAGACAGCTGGTTTTCTGGTCAGCTGTCTCCGCACCGGAGCAATGATGAATTGCTCGGGCGCTCGTATTGAATTAGAAAGTTAATTTTGACCCTGATAATTAGCACCATGAATAGACCCCTTAATTACAGACATTAAATTAAAGCATACTACTTTTTCTCTTTCATGGAAAAAAAATAAATAAATGTAAAATACATATTTTTAAAATGTTTTACCATAAATAACTGAAAAAATGTTAAATAAAGAATGCAGACACTATTTCATGCGCCCACCTAACAAATTACTCTGTTCAGCGCAGAGAATCCGCACCCCCTTACCTAGCATTGTCACGGCCATGAGATTTAAGGAAATTCTTATCTCTGTATTTCGATAAGAAGAGAACCAGCTCCTGATTGGTCCTGCATAGACAAGATGCACAACATAAGTCACAAGTCATTTTATAATGATTGCTAAAGATCAGGCAAAACAGCTCATATTCACCTGGTGGGGTAGTCTGTTGCACTCAAGTTGATAAAGTAGTCCCAAGGCCAGTCGGCCATCTCTAGCACATCCTGCATGCTATGCAAATACATTGTCAGTAGGCTGGCACCACCCCAGATGGTTATCATGCGCCATGGGGTAACACGTATATTTGTATAGTGCTGTGCCAACTCAATCACTCTGTTATGTAAGTAATTGGAGCGCTGCAATAGAAAGAACATTGGCATTTTAATCCTCAGCACACGTAATGCTCCTATTACGACTCTTTAACCTCTTACCATCTGATTCTTCACATACCTGATCAACATGGATGTAGTAAAAGTGGTCCTTGTGGTAAATTGCTTTGATGAGACGTTTTAGTTGTCGTACTGCTCTCCCATGCACAACAAGCATGTAAACTACACGAAGAGGTTTCTCAGGCAGAGAGGCTCCAACATCAGATTCTTCCCACTGTAAACCCGAGGTCATTTTACCTGAGACATACAGAAATCAACGTCTCAGAGCACGATTCAGTCTTAGGAGTTCCCCAACAAGTTTTCCATTTAGTGTTTTTGTTATGCCCACTATATTATTCATCAATGCTTCCCTCATGTCAATTACATATAAAAGGCAAAAGGAAATGTTAGCCATAATATGCCTGAGATATTGTCTGTATACTAGTGGTTCCCAAACTGGGTGCCGTGGCACTCTGGGGTGTTGCGGGGCACTTGCTGGGGTGCCACGAGTTGGAGGTCCAGGACCAAATTAAATTATGTAAGGTCAATGTAATAGGCAGAAGCAATGCTGATGGCTGCCGAGCATAAAATACATGTCCAACACCACATAACTGAACCTAAGGATAACACATAAGCACAAGTTACTTCATTTAATAATTATGTTTTAAAGATTTTGCAAAATGAAACTTTTGGCCTAGGGGACGTGAAAAATACTGATACTCTAGGGCGCCGTGTTTCAAGGAACTTTGGGAACCACTGCTGTATACCAATCCTTGAAGTCCTTGGGCCAAATGCAAAAGACTGATATGGCAAATATGCAGATTTTCTGCAATTCTGCAGCAGGATTGAGAGCAGCAGCAACCTGGTTTTGTCTTTAAAAAATGTTTCAAAATAGCTAGTTTGCCAAATCGTATCCTATTACACTTCACCCCTTGCGTTTCTAGAATACCCGTTATATGGACAAAAGAATTTAACCTAAAACTAGAGCTATCAATAGAATGTACTAAAAGGCAAGTGTACATCTCTAAATTGTGTGTAAAGGATAACAGATGCCATGAAGTAATCTTTATCCCAGTAGCAATCATAAATGCACCTAATCATCACACTATAAACATATTCTATAAAGCTAACCACACAGATAGAATACATAATGCACCAGTGACGTGCAGTGAGGTAAATGTCTGAGGGGGCATTGGCTAGTAACAGAGCCAGATTTACACATACCTATATGTACCCGAGGGTTCATGAGGGCATTATACAAAGGTGCAGCAGTATATAGTGCTGGAAATTTGGTGAGTTTTGATCAGGGATGTGCAGAAAATATTCACAGGGGAGGCAGTGCCTCACCTGCCATAGACATTTTACTCCAAAGTTTTGACTATAAAAATGATTAGAACAATACAAAGAAGATACTAATAATATTTTCTTCAAAGTTTTGACTATAAAAATGATAAGTAAAAATTAGAGTATACCTAAGTATGATAGGAATGGCTCTTCAAACCTGCCTCACCTGACCACACATCACTGTAATACACCAATTATGCTAGGATATGTATAAACTCCTGTACCTACCAAATCTAACCAGCAAGTACTGAAGGCATCCCTTCTGTGTCCACTAGAAAGCATAGGAAAGGGTCCTAGACACATATATATATATATATATATATATATGTTACCTGTTGAGACTATTAATGCAGGCACAGAAAAAGACAAATCACAGGTGCACAACTCCAGATTACTAATTATATATAAATACATTATGCAATAAAATGTTGCAATAAATAAATAGAGGTTTTTAGCATAATCATGGCCAAGGTTATGGGTCTAGCCACCATATCCAGGTAATCTCTGTAGGGTAGGTCCTTAACATACTAGGGTTCAAATCCTAAGCGCAGGACACCCCCAAACCAGCTCAGCCGAGCCACCCCAGGGCATCGCTCTAATGAGAAAGGTGAAGTGTAAAGTAAGATAGGTAAGAGCAGCTATGGCTGCATATATAGGATGGAGAAGTGAAAATACAAATATAATAAACAAAACAGTAAAAGTGTTAAAATGTGCAAAAAAGGAAAAATGTGTTATTATGCGATACTCTGAAGCAGACCAACCAAAGAAATCCAGGGAACCCACGCCCCAAAAATCAACCCAAAGTTGCACTAGAAAACCTTGTGTATTTTAGGAATAATGCACCACTATAGCGAGTTATTACAGACATTTGAAGTCACTTCTGATTTCTGTAGGCCTGTATTAAAGCACTCATACTGCAGCCTGTAACTGCTGAACTGTTACATGGATTTTTCAGTAACTTTTAATATCCATACAATTTCAGGTTAGCATATATAAACAAATTATGTATTTATACCCAGAGATCCCTGATCAGCCAAGATGATATATGAGATACTACTGATTCTTCCTCATGCATAAAGATATAGTGCAGAGAAATCACATGAATCAGTTGTAAGAAAGGGAAATCATAAACTACCTGTTATCTGGCAGTAACGTGGTAAGCTCTGCGGCATCAATTGTCCGAACTGGTGCAAACACACAACGTTAGCAATCTCCTGTTGACATTTTGGGGAACTTGCTCTAGAAAGAGCAGACAAAGCATCTTTGCCTTTTACTTCACATTTGGTGGTGAAAACACGGTCTGTGGGGTGAGGTCCTTCTACACTTCCTGTGTCACCATCTCTGGTCAAATTAGGCCAGATCTCCCGTGGGACATGGATACGCGTGCTCTGCTTGGACCTTGAATTGGTGTCTCTTGCCACTTTGGCCACCTCACTGCTTGCTCTCCCACCCACGACTTTTGATCTCCATGACCTACGCCCTGCAGAACTGTCAAGGTCCTTGGAGTGTTCTGCCCTATCTGGACTTCTATTCCTCCTTTGTAGAGCATTCTGGAAAACAAAATGGGAGTTTTCAGAATAACACAGCTAATAAAATAGGTCCATCATACTGGACCACTTAAAAGTGTAATGTACTGACACAAAGGAAAATCAAATATATTTCAATAGAGAAAAAAAGACTTGCATTCAACTTCTGCTAAGCCCACTCCTTAATAGCAAACAACTCACATTCCTCATCATTCACTCTTTAGGGTGTGCTGTACATAATAGAGACCTTCGCACAATAGCTAAACTCCCCAGTCAGTCATTACTGGAGCCACAACCCTACTTTACACCCAGATTTTGCTGTTATCCCTCTTCAGTCTGCTCGGTGCCCCCTAGCCGGGCAGCCACCCCATCGCTCACATACATGTCCCCGGTTCTTACAATCTCTGCATCCTCCTCCAGCCAGCTGAAGCTCCACACCACCAGGCCCTGTATAAGCAGCAGAGCAAGCGCGGCGGCTGCTAGGTATTTGTAACGGCGCCCGAGCTTCAGCACCCGGGCATTGGGCGCCATCTCTCCGAGATGGTATATTGCTACACCCGCAGGTTCCTAGCTGCCGTATCTTCAGAGACTCTTAGCACTACGCGCCCATCAGCACCACCACATAACTCAGCACTTGCGCTGCTGGCCAGTGATTATTATAGTAGTATTTTCCCAATAGAAAAATGGCTGTCCTTTCCTCCAGCTGGGTGACGTGCCAAGAGCCCAGCAGCTCTGTTTCCCATGCGCTGGCGGAAGTACAGTAGGGCGTCTCTTGTTGCCGGGCAACCATTCAGGGAAAGCCACGTGGCAATACATTGTATTCGATAGTGTTTCCCTCAAACATATTTAAATGGTTCTTCTAAATGACGCATTCATCTTCAATTTATTTAACCCTGTTGTTGCTCAGGAACTTTTTTTAATACAATATCCAGCAACACTTTATTACTAAACGCTGTAGAAGTTTGTGTTGAAGATGTGTTATAAATTAGTATTTACAACAATAACTGATCAAAGCCACAGAATATGATTGAAAAGAATACGGACAATAATACATTAAAAAACAAAATACTACTTTGAATGCAGCATCTTAAAGGATTTTCCACGCAAAACGTTCTTCTACTGCTGCTCAGCTCTCATTCCCTACATTGGTTGCCTGTATTTACGAAATTCAATATAAAATACTTCTGCTTATGTAATACTAGCCTACTCTCCCAATTTAGGAGTGAGAGGGGTGGGAGTGCTCCTGTGAAAGTGGACAAATCTCCCACATCCCACTAGGGTTAGGACTAGACTATACAGCGCAGATGGACCTGTGACGTCACACCCACGGCCAGAAAGGGGGAGGGGCGGGGATACTAACGGGGGACCAAAAGTGTCCAATCGCGGGCTCGCTATGCTTCGGGCACGGTGACTCGCTGCGCTCGCCACAAATATTTATTCCCCCTCTATGCCCTAGTGGATGGTAACGCAGGAGCGGTCCAGCCTCCTGCAGCGGTCACGTGGTGAATACGTCACAGAGGTCCTTTCTCCAACTAGGAAATAGCAGCAACCATCCCACTAGTTCTCCGGTGAATTGTGCGCATGCGCTGGCAGCATTCTCCGACACATCAGGGACAGGGAGGAGGGCTAAGAGAGCCGGCGGCAGCAGGGAGTGAACAGTATGAAGTGAGCCGGCATATACAGGTCACTTCATTACATACTTGCCAACTCTCCCTCATTGTTAGGGAGAATCTGTGAAACAGCAATCTCCCTGAAGAGTACAGCAATCTCCCTGATTACACCTTACCCCCAATTATGAAGCTGCTATAGTAAAAAAAACAAAAAACTGAGATATATGTAATACCCCACTATGTGAATTATTACTCCCGACTTGGCATTACGGTTGGCTGTATTTCCCCTTCGTGCTAGGGTCCTGGAAGTGACGTGAGTGAGGGCGGAAGTGCAGTTCCTGCCCATGACAGCCAGCTAAAGACGTACTTTGTCCCACTTAAATAAGTTTGTTGTCCCCTCGCGGGCTCGCTGCACTCGCAACGCTTTGGGCACGGTGGCTCGCTGCGCTTGCCACATGGTTATATTCCACCTCTATGCCCACTTGGATGGCAGGGAGTGATGCTGGACACTGGCTGATGACGTCAGGGTCCTCTCCGTGAAGGGGATTTAGACTTTACCTTGGCATTACATAGGCAGACAATTCCCAGCATTCTCTGCAGCTGCTGAAGAGGTCAGGAGCAGCAGGTCACGTGACCAGTGTCAGGCAGGTGTCAGTTGGCAGGGAGCAGCAGTTGGCAGTTGCAGTCATGAGGTAACAGAGAAGAGAACCAGACCTGCGCACCTACCAGGCAGCAGCCAGAGACGCAATAATCTGCAGATGGAGCATCGGGACTGACTGGGAATGGAGAGTCAGTTACCTCGCAGAGTCTGCCGTGATCCTGTGCAGAGGTTGGAGTATATCCTGGTGTGCCAGCTAAATGGTAAGCGGAGACACCGGACCCTTTGTGAAAGCCTCAGACAATCAGTCAGCAGGTAGACTGTGAGCCTCAAGTCCATAAGACTGCAGCTACCTACCATCAGGGGCTGGCTGGCAACTTTTGGCCTGGGGGGCAGACACAAGTAAGTGGGCCGATTTCTCCACCAGCGCATTGCAATGGAGAAAAGACACATGATAATAGTCTCTGTAAGTAAGGTGTGCCTAATGTGGGTGTGCTTTAAATAATGCAGAGAGGTTCGCAAGGACCATCAGATCAGGGAGCATCGCAGTGACTGCCATATAATGCAGGGACGTTCTCAGTGACCACCTGATCAGGGAGCGTTGTAATGACTGCCAGATAACGCAGTAATCACCAGATTATGCAGAAATCATCAGTGACCCACATATAACACAGGTATTATGAATATACAGTAGCCCTCACACACAATAATAATACCCCCCCCACATTCACACACATTATTACATCACCCCCAGCACCGACAGTATTAAAACACCCCATCCCCCCAAAGATAAAAATAACTATAGCCCCCCATTGCATAAGTATTCCAACACCCCCCTTTCCCTCTCAAATATCATGTAAACATGTACACCTCCACTGGCACTTACCTACTTGGAAGGCTGCTCTGTCTCTGGTCCCTGCGGAGCTCCAGGTACAGGAAGAGATGACACAGACAGGATAGACTAGTGAAGGGGCGGAGACTCGTGGTGAGGGGGCGGGGTCTTCAGCAGGGACGGGAGGTGATTGATTAATATAGTCAGTCAGGGTAGGAGAGGGGGCGGGGCCTTAGCCGGGGAGAGGAAGGAGCCCGAGGGAAGGGACAGAGGACACAGAAGTAGGTGCACAGTCCCTGCAGCGGAGCGGCCTCGGAAGGAGCGCTGCTCAGTGTGCAGCCACAAGCTACATAGGGTGACAGACAGCCCGGTAACAGGCAGAGAATGCTGCCCAGCCGCTCTGATGCTGCTATGGTCGGAGCGACTGAGAGCACTTTCTGCCTGTCACCCGGCCGTCAGTCATACCTGTGCACTAGTGATACCGGCCCTCACTGAGGCAAAAGTCTACCGGCCCGGGGGGCATATGGCACCCTGCCCCCCGGCCCAGCCCGCCACTGCCTACCATCCACCCTTATAGTACCAGAGCCGCTCCCCTCTGTACTGACTATTAAGACTGGAAGGCATCCCATTAAGAAATACTGCAAACTAAATTGCTACAACAGTGGAGTTAGAGAGAGAAATAGCACAATGGAGACTTAAATTGAGATTGGATAAGTTGCAACTCCTAACCAGGGACATTGGACCTCATTCAGAGTCGGTCGTTGCGGCCGCACGGTTGTAAGGTAAGAGGGGCCGGATATGCAAATGAAGCGCTCGCAAGTTGCGTCGTTAAGATGGGATCGTTAGCTGGACGAGCGAGGGGAGGATGCGGCCGTAAGACTAAAAATACGCCCCCTTCTCGTTCCCATTACGCGTCATCTCCGGGCATATAAGGATTAATCGAGACCATCGGGAACCATCGAAGCTGGTCGTAGACCTTAAGGTTGACCATACCCTCTCTTAAGCACTACGATCAAGTCAGTGTAAAAACCTCCCATGTCACATGTGCCATGACACTACTTAGTTAATTATGCACTCCCATAAAATGCCGTTTGCATAGTCAGGCACGCCTGCATTCGGATCTCCACTCCACAAACGCCTCATCCTGTCACTCAAACTAACGACCTGGCCAAGTTGAAGAGAGCAATTTCTGATCGTAATAGCTAGTTTGCTCACGCTCATTGCGAATTTTACGCATGTGCAGTTTAGCGAACATTGGTGGCGTGCAGCCGAAACGACCGACTCTGAATGAGGTCCATTGTCTTATCTAGTATAAAATAGCCTCCGTCAGAGTCATCAACCTGGGCAACGTTGCATGCATAAATGTGAGAATAGCGCTGAACTGTTATTACTGTAGTGAGCTCATATACCGTTTTATAAATATATAGATTTAGGTCAAGAAAGATAAGAGACTGCAGATTAACTTAATTTAGTTCTATGGCCATTTAGAGAGTTAATACTTATTGAGTGTTCCATATGTTATGATTTTATATGGTGTTGGATGCACTAATATTTTCCACCTACAGGGTTTTGGTGCAAAATTGCAGTAGCAGGTTTCAGTTAAGGCCCCCATACATCAAAGATTGATTGCAGCAATAGTGCAATTTGCAATCGATTGTGAATAAAAATCTTTCCCTTTTTCAATCGATTGCAGAATTGCCACAATCGATTGTATATAAAAATCTTTCCCTTTTTCAATCAATTGCAAATTGCACTATTGCTGCAATCAATCTCTGATGTATGGGGGCCTTTAGTTCCTGTAAAATAAAATTAACCATGTGTTCTTGCTTATTTGTATGAACTAAAGTTAATAGGATAGTAACAAATGGATTATTTCATTATGTTCTTTTCGTTGTTCTAAAGATATATGTCTGATTATATCAAAATACTGTGTTAATTTATGCCAATAAAAGTGAGTTGTAAATTCAAAGAATTTGAATTTACTCAAGTCAGGAACCTCACCTGTCAGGTAATTAATAAGACAACTACTAATTCACAACACATATCAGCAAGTAAAAAGTAGAGTTTATCACATTTGGCGTCCGCGAACAGGATACGACAAGAAAAATGTTGGCTTGTCAGAATCCTGCATCGACCTCTGGCCAGAGACTATTACCTGCTTCACCCAGACAGAGAGCATCGCCATCAAAAAATGTCTTACCCAGCAGCAATATGGTACATACGACACAGGCATCACCCATCACGATGCCGTATTGGCTACCAACATACTCTGGGGATCAGGGATGTATCTAGCCATTGGTCAGGATGGCATTTGCCAGGGGCGCCGGGCGAGGGGGAGCTCCGTCCGGCAGTGCCACCTGCAACCAAGGGGTAGAATCAGGTCGGGATTGCCAGGACTGGAGTCCAGTCTCCTGGGTAGGCCCCTGGCTCCTACTCAGGGTAGATGTTTAGGGCTGGGTAGCCACTGGTGCTTGCTGGCAGCTGCCTGGTAGAGCAACTATTAGTTCTTTTTTTGACACAAGGCGCGCGTGACGTCCTGCCATGTTTCTGCACCCACTTACTGAGGAGCCTGCCTGCCTTCGCAGCCACAGTCAGAAGAGATGGTATCTGTGTGGGCTGCAGTGGCTGAGTGCAGGGGGGGGGGGACACACAGAAGAGGGATGGCTGGGGAAACAGAAGGGGGAATGGCTGGGGAGACAGAATGTAATTAATCAGAAAATATGGAGGGGTTACCAGTCTATTACTTTTACAGGGGAGCTCAGACCCCTAGATACACCCCTGCTGGGGATACACGCAAACAAGGTATGTGTGCCTTCAAAGAATTCAAAGACAAAATTATGTCGATGTTTAGACTATACCCGCTTAATGATTGGGCAGTTGAAAGGTCTCGCCTTACAGGAGGTCAAAACGTGGGCGGATGAAGAACGGAAGACGGCAGAGGATATCTTAAAACAACTGGAAAGTATCTTTGACTCCCGGACTATTTCTGAATTTAGGAACCATCTTTACACCAGGAAGCAGGAACCCCAAGAGTCACTGAGGGAGTTTGCCCTGGTCCTGCTGGAAAGTATGCGGGCAATTCAAGCCCGAGAACCATAGAAGGTAGAGAAAGTGGATAAAACTTTTAATAATTTATTCACTGAAGGGGCGCGAGGAGAAGTGACACGGGCCCAACTTAGGATGTGGAGACGCCAGAACCCTGTATGCCCATTTTCAGAGTTCAAAGAAGCTGTGCTGTATATACTTGGATTTAACCAGAACGCAGACACTGAATATGGCGCACCTCCAGAACAATTAGAAGACGGAAATTATGGAGAGGCCAGACCATATATGATGCCTGACACTCCATTACTTAGGGAAACGGTCACCCAACAAGCGCAGTTTGGCCAAGATCTGATCAGAACCTTTATGAGTGCTGTCACTGAAATAATGAAGGAGTTAAAGGAGATTCGTTAGGAACAGGCTGGAGCAAAACACAGAGACTGGTGCCAGGAATGCGGTGTGAGGATCCGGTCACAATGGGACATTCCACGAGAGTCAGGCCGACGTCCAACAGACCAATTAGACTAACAAGGGAGGCCCATCTGTAGAGGTTGCCTGCAAAGCAGCCACAATGAACGCTATTGCATCCAGAGAGAGCCTGAGGACCAGTCCTCAGGAGAGACAGAAAGAATAGATTCACAAATGGAAGAAGGGCAACACAAAGATGTGAGTTTGAGCCCAATATTCTAAAACCAAATAAAAGGCATGCCATTAGTATGTTACATCAGCCATCGCAATTAGAATTTCGGGCAAAGTTGTTTGGTTCCACTTGCGATGTGGCTATGGATTCATGAACCGGAAGGACACCAAGGAGGACGTGTTCGTACATTATACTGCCATTAAGAAAAACAACCCCAGGAGGTACTTCCGCAGTTTGGGAAATGGAGAGACTGTAGAGTTTGATATCGTCGATGGGGAAAAAGGTCTACAGGCAGCAAATGTCACTGGTCCTGGTGGTGTTCCAGTTCAAGGGAGTAGATATGCAGCAGATTGTCAGTATTATTGGTGTTATTCACATCGCAAAGGTTCTCCACATAATTACCAGCAAAACTATTGATACCACGTATATGGAAAGGAGACCGAAGAAGTGGGAAGTGTGGCAGAAAGAATAAATAAACAACAGCCTTATCCGGCACATCAATACCCACCATATTATCTACCAAATCCCTATGAATACAGCCAGCAATACCTTGATGACCATGTCAAGAGTGAACCATCGGAAGGAACGGACAAACAAGTTGTGGACGAACAGAGAGAGGCAGTGCTACAGAGTCGGCAGAACATAGTCAGGCAACAAATTTCTCCAGAGCCAGTACCTGAGAGTAAATCTAGAGTGGAGATTATTGATTCTAGAACATATTACCTCAATCAGGCAAATTCTAGTGCCACTGACCGGGAAAGAAACACTAAAAGGGTGATTCACATGGCCTCAGCAGAGGGATCAGGGCCCCTTCAACCCTATAGCCCAGATTTGCTTATGTCACAGTTGGCATCCCGCCCACTTCCTAGTGAAGTGGGCAGGATGGGAAGATTTTACTGGAAATTTTTGGGTCCGCGAGTAGGAGGCGGGGCTAGAATGAGGTGAATTGCGACATTTAGCCCCACCCCCTGCTCGCGGACCCGCAAATTCCGGCCTTTTCCCAGTGGTAGATTGGGCCTAATGACGTATACAGTCTGGTCCTGCCCCCTGAAGATGTCACAGAATCTCCTCTCCGAGGCTTCTCCCGGGGAGGGAATTTAGAATGTCGGTAAGTATGCCCTGTGTCACCTCCTGCCCTTTGTATCCCCTTGTGTCTCTCCAAACCCTTGCCTCTCCAGCTCCATGCCCCGTCACTCCAGCCTCCTGCCCTCTGCGACTTTCAGCCTCATCCCCCTCCCCCTGTGTTCCTGAGCCTCCCCCTGTACGCGATCGCAACCTGTACACAGACGCTCCGCAAGCATGAGTGACAGGATGTGCCGTTTGTGGGTGGTCGACGGTAACCGGGGTGTGGTGGTGCGAACGCAGGTGTGTCTGTGCATCCGAATGACGTTTCAGGGGCGTGCATAATTAAGACGCATCGTCAGCGTACACATCATATGGCTGAATTACACACAGCGGCACTCGCAGTGGTATGGACAGCCACAAGTACTGCGTATGGGTCCGATATCACTCGATGTTACTAATTGTTTAAGACACTTCTGGAGACAGGCTGCTGGGTGACTAATTACATACCGCGATCACACGGCAAGACATAGTGGGCGTGCTAATGTATTGCTAGCAATCACGGGATTTGCATACTTTGGCTGCTGATGGCTGCGTGCGAACGCAGCCTAGCGAACGGGTCTGAATCAGACCCTGAGGACAAAGCCTGCTGTCTTGTGACGGACAATGCTCTATTCTTGACATCTCGCAGCAGCAGCACTTTCTTGCAAGGAATTAGGATATGAGTAGATCTATTTGTATAAGTGCATAATGATGATCACTACAAATTCTGGTCATCCGTAAAAAATTTAGAAAATGGGAGCGTTTTTTTGAGTGGACTTGGGTGATGACTGTAGATACATGTTTCTGTCGACTGTTTTGTGGTACACTAAAGTACTGATGTGATTATCCCATAAATTGTTGGCAACATCCAAGAAATTTTAACTGTTTGCGAAGAAGCAAAAGAACAAATAAAGTCTTTCTGGTGCACTCTTAGGGAATAGGAAAAGGAAAAATAATAGAAAAATTGTATTACTCAATAATACTTAACCTTTAATAATAATTATTAAAATAGTCCTCAAAGCGAATTACAGATATGCTTCTTATTGTCAAGGATCACCAACAGTATTATATCCTTCAAAGTATGTGATTAAAAAATTATGGCGAAAATATTAATATCTCAAAGTCCCCTTATGTGATCATATAAACAAATATTGTCAGAGAACTTGAGTAGATACACCACCTTGTATGATGCAAAATTGTGTATTACCTCATAAAGTACACATTATAAGAGATCATACGTTGATTATAATACATCAAAAGATCTGAGCAGCTGTAATTTAATCAGTTAGAGCATGTATGATTCAATAATAGCCACTGATGGATAATTACCACTAATGTCCCTAGTCATGCATGTATATACATATTACCACTATCACATAGCTGTTAAATCTAAAGTAGTTTCCCAGAAGTAACACAACAAGGTATACAGTTGAACTGGGCTCAAAAATTGACACAATCAATGAATGAATAGTGCACAACCTGGCTAGATTGCACTATAAACACATCATAATTTGTTATCAGTTTATGTCAATTCCACAGTTCATTGATCACAGTAATTTGGATTGATGATATCTCACCTTCAACATTATTATCATAGCTATAAATAAATTTAAATAGCAGATATTTAATACCTATTGGTAAAACATTAACAAGTGATCACAGTCTGGTATGAGTGATATCTATTAACCATTAATGTACCCTTAAAGAGAGTTCAAGTGCCACAGAAATAATAGAAAAGCCTAAGGATAAGCTGTGTTATACACCTTATGCTTTCCCTTATCTTATAAATATCAGATAAGGGATGAGAGAGGGGCAAATCAGATCCTCCGGGAAACAACAGATTAAACGCTTCTACTGTCCCCGCTCCTGACTGTGTCTCTCCTCTGTTGCTATTAAAGCATTGCAGAGATAGAGAGTCAGTCCGGCTTGGATGAGAGAGCGTTAGAGTGATAGAGGAAGGAAAGATACCTTGTGTGATAGCGGTCACAAAATCGTCCGCCCAGATAGTGTCAGTAAGATGGTAACATTCAGTTGGCCCGTTTGCATGCGGCTGCAGAAATCAGCTGCTCGCGGTGTATCATCAAGGACTGTCAGCGTACAAACAGCCCATTGGTAGGACGCGCGTTTCTCAGGCTTGGTGACCAAGCCTGTAGAGGCGAAACGCGCATCCTACCAATGGGCTGTTTGTACACAGATGTATTATAATCAACGTATGATATCTTATAATGTGTACTTTATGAGGTAATACACAATTTTGCATCATACAAGGTGGTGTATCTACTCAAGTTCTCTGACAATATTTGTTTATATGATAACACAAGGGGACTTGAGATATTAATATTTTCGCCATAATTTTTTAATCACATACTTTGAAGGATATAATACTGTTGGTGATCCTTGACAATAAGAAGCGTATCTGTAATTCGCTTTGAGGACTATTTTAATAATTATTATTAAAGGTTAAGTATTATTGAGTAATACAATTTTTCTATTATTTTTCCTTTTCCTATTCCCTAAGAGTGCACCAGAAAGACTTTATTTGTTCTTCTGCTTCTTCGCAAACAGTTAAAATTGTGACTTTCACAAATATTATCTGGTGCACCACCAACTAATAAGTCTTATTTCAATTGTGGATAGTTAAGACTATAATGTTGGTTTTCATAATTGCAATTATAATTTCATCTCTCATAATGTGTATTTATGGTTTGGATTGACTAGTGTGGATCCTACCCAACTTTTATGGAACATCCAAGAAATGTAAGAGTCGCTGTATTCATAGGTAAATTTAATATTAATATCCTTACCATTGTTGTCATCCAAAAGTGATCGAAGGTTATTCTCTGTGCCTCTCCAGAATAAGCAAATGTCGTCAATATACTGACAATAGAAGGTAAGTTGACTTGTTATCTCAGGGTCGTTAAAAAAAAAAAGATATCTTTCTCCACCTGGAACATAAATACATTCACAAAACTTGGTGCGACGCATGAGCCCATCGCACACTGCCAATCATTGAATGTATACAGAGCCATCAAAAAGAAAATAGTTTCTTGTGAGTTAATTCCAGCAATGTCATAAAAAAAATCGATGTCAGGGCCATTGTATATAGGATTAATGATCAGGAGCTGTCTGGTTTCTTCCAAACCCCTGTGATGGGGGATATTAGTATACAAACTGATGATGTCAATTGTACACATCCAATGTTTTCCAGGTAGAGGGGAAATATCTTGTAATTTAAGTAAGAGAGAGGTAGTGTCCTTGAGGAATGTAGGTTTATCCTGAATGACTGCTGCAGATTGAGATCAAGGAATTGTGAAATAACATAGTATAACAAATTTCTTGCAGCAATTATTAGCTAGCCAGAAGGGTTCATGGCATCCTTGTGAAGTTTAGGGAGTGTATATAGCACTGGTATACGTGGCCATTCCTGAGTGAGTCCATCCTTGACTTTTCTGGAGATGATTTGTTTTTCGGCTGCCATTTCAAGAATTTGGTCCAGCTTGCCTTTAAATGTGGTGTTGGGATCCTGCTGTAGTTTTTCCATAAACAGCAGTATCAGCAAGCTGTCTATAAATGTCCTCTTTGTAATCCATGAAATTATAGACCACAATCCCACGACCTTTTATCAGGCAACCGAATTACAATATCATTGTTTTTGCCTAGATCAGGGGATCCCAACCATAGTGTTCAAGGCACACTAACAGTCCAGGTTTTAAGGACAGCCATACTTGAAGACAGGTGACTTAATTAGCACCTCAGTTATTTTGATTTAATCATCTGTGCTCAATCATGGATATCACAAAAATCAGGACTGTAAAGCTGGCCACACACTAGACCAACTTACATCCAACCATCCAACTAGTTGATTGGTTGGAATGAAAATCTGGTAGGGTATGAAAGCAAATGACAATCAGCAATTTGCTCCGAAACGCCGGAAAATTGACTAAAAACTGTTGTTTGAACAAATTGTTTTGATCAGACATTTAACAAACTTGTCTAACGACCATTTTCATCTGTTTTCTGCCATTTAGGACCAAATTGCTGATCATCAGTTACTCCTATACGTTACCAGATTTTCATTCCAACCAATCAACTAGTTGGCTGGTTGGATGAAAGTTGGTCTAGTGTGTGGCCAGCTTTAGTGTGCCTTGAAGACCGAGGTTGGGAATCACTGGCCTAGATCTTTAATGGCAATCCTTTCAGCCACTGTAAGATTGGAGGGACATTCATACTTGTTGTTATAGTTAGTTTCTATAAATTCTTCCATCTTACTGGTGAAGTACTTAATAGCCATATTGAAGTATGTGGATCAAATGAAGATCTATTCAAAAAAGGTTATATCCTACTCTCAGGGCTATTAACCTCATTGTAGAATTCCTTCAACCTCAGATATCAGTTAAACTTAGATCTGTTTGAGTATCAAATGAATCAGGTGTATTGGTAGGGACAAAACACTTGTTCAACACAATAATTTCTGCTTCAGTCAAAATACGATCCAAGAGGTTACAGACTCAAGCTGGCCACACATCTAAAGACTATCTGTCCAACCAGCCAACTAGTTGATTGGTTGGAATGAAAATCTGGTAAGGTATACAATCAGCAATTTGCTCCCAAACTCTGGAAAATGGACCAAAACTGTTGTTTGAACAAACAGTTTAGATCAAACATTTAACAAACTTGTCTGAACGACCATTTTCATCTGTTTTCTGGCATTTAGGAGCAAATTGCTGATCATCATTTACTCCCATACGTTACCAGATTTTCATTCCAACCAATCAACAAGTTGGCTGGTTGGATGTAAGTTGGTCTAGTGTGTGGCCAGCTTAAGGGCCTGATTCAGCATGGATTGCAACTGCGAAAGCATACGCAGACGGCCGATTGTTGCATACTGCGCATACGTCTGCATTACAGTGCAAGTAGGCACTACTGTGATCGCACTGCGATAACGCAGACCACGGCAAGCCATAGGGGGTGGTGATGGGGGAGTGGTTGGAGAAATGCAGACGTGCCTGTCCGTTTGAACGCCATTGCATGAGCGTGCATAAATTAGCCATTGCAAATGCACACGCAGCTGGAGTACTCACTGCGCACAACGAGTTTACCAATTTCTAAGTAAGGTCAGGGCTGCTGTAATTGTGTGTGAGGGGCCGATGGTACTCGATGTTACCAATGTATACGCAGGACTGCAAGGTATTACAGTAGGGCTGGTGCAAGGCTCCTAGGCGCCCTTTTGCCTGCCCACCCCCCCCCCCCCTTTGCACAGGTGGGGTGCTGGATAACGGGTTGGGTATGAGATCCTGGTTGGGACGCCGCTGGTCAGAATACCAACAGCAGCATCCCGACAGTCAGAATCCCGACACCCATAAGGACAAAAGGTAAGCCTAACCCTTACCCCTCCCTCCCCGGTGCCTAACCCTAACCTCCCCCCTAGTGCCTACTGTAAACCTAACCTTCCCCTCTCCACACCCTAACACTCCCCCCTCGGTGCCTAAACCTAACCTCCCCCCGAGAGCCTAAACCTAACCTCCCCCTCCCCACACTCTAAACCTAGCCCTTCCCCCTATTGCCTAACCCTAACCCTACACCTTAACCGTCCCCCTAATGCCCGATACTTACCTTCTTGATGCCGGCGGTCCGAATTCTGGTTCCGGGATCCTGACGCTGTCAGGATTTCGGTGCCAGTATTTCGTCCGTCGGCATCCTGCACGCCGGGATGCTGACTCCATCTTGTTTTGGGTATATATACACATATAACTATAATATATACTCCCAATTGTCCCACTTTCCCACGTTTTTTGGGGACTGTCCCTCTGTCCCACCCGCGGACCGCAGTGTCTCGTGGTGGGGGGGAAGTTGGGGGGAGCACGCACCGCTGGTGAGCAGAGAGAGAATAGATGCCGTGCGCATGTGCACGGCATCTATTCACAGTGTGGGGAGGAATCCCGCGGGCAGCCCAGCATCTCGGAGATGCTGGGCACACCCACTAGTGATGTAAACGGGGGAGTGGTGCTAGACCACACCCCCTTCATATAGACCATGGCCCTTTTTCAGGAGCAAGCGCGCAGAAGTCCTGGTTTATGGAAGTCAAATTTTGGGAGGTATGTATATATATATATATATATATATCTAAATATATACACACACACTATATATATATATATATATATATATATATATACACACACACATACCATATATATATATATATATATATATATATATACACACACACACACACATGTCCCGGTTTTCTGGGAATGTCCCGCTGTCCCGCCCGCGGGCCGCAGTGTCCCGCGGTGGGGGGAAGTTGGGAGAGCACAAACCGCTGCTCTGCTATGCTATGTGTAGTAGGAGAACAGATGCCGTGCGCATGCGCACAGCATCTGTTCTCTTGTGTAGGCTGCCCCCAAAGTGACAAAAACGGGGGAAGCCACGAGGCTCCGCCCTGGTTTCAGTAAGCCCCACCCCTTTTTCTTAAGCCCCACCCCTTTTCACGCGACCTGTCCCTCCTTTGGAAGATAAAAAGTTGGGAGGTATGTTCCTATATATATATATATTTATATATATATATATACACTGTATATATATATATATGTGTATGTGTATATATATATATATATATTTACATCTCACAGACTTAATATGTTACATGCTGGTGCCTACCTCGTGCCGCAGCACACTGAGCACAGGGGCAGTTTGCTGCTGTGCGCCGGCAGCCTGGCACAGTGCTACATCGTATCTGCTGCCTGGTGTGAAGTCTGGGAGTAGGCTGGAGGCGGGCCGCGGAGGGGCTGAAGGCGGAGCAAAGGCTCCGTCGGGCATATTTTTTTTACACTGTACTAAACACCGGAATCCCGAGGAGGGGGGTCAGATAAAGAAGGGCGGGCTGAGTGGCCGCTGGCTGCTTACGCCCCAAACACGGCAGCGGAATCCAAGAGTAGACTGAGGCCCGACATCCCTGCAGCCCAAGCCAGCAGCACGGGACAGGAGACATTGAAGACTGCAGGTGGAGCAGTTGCGTTGGCCGGCTAGTGATGTCGCCGATGCCGGACCCAGCTGCCGCAGCCTCTATATGCGTGTATTGCCTTCTCCAGGGGTGGGGAGGCGCATGGAGATAGGCGCCCACTGCTGGGAGTTCACAGGGTCTCGCATCCTGCAGGACTGACTTCCAGGAGAGGGAAGACCATGCCCTCTCTCCATGGCAGCCTCAGCGGGCCGCCCCTCAGGTCCCGGCGCCATTAGGCAGCTGCCTAAAGCTGCCTAATGGAAGCGCCGGTCCTGTATTACGGATGTGAGATAGTGTTAGTGGGAGGCAGTGGGTGTCACTATGCTGGCATTGCGATAGCATTCATTAGCACATTTTCGCAGCAGACCTGCGTGCGATTATGGAGCTGCGATCACAATAGCGAACCTTAATGAATCAGGCCCTAAGAAAAACACACAATGGCCTTCGACAGGAAAAACAAACACATTGTCCCCCACAGAACTTAAACAATAAAACCATATAGGCTTCACATGAAAAAAACCCTAAAAACACACACACATTGGCACCGATAGGAAATAAACAAACACAATGGCCCCCACAGGAAAAAATAAAAAGACTTCACATGGAAAAAAAAAAAATGACTCAAATAACTGTGGCGTCCAGGTGTTCTCTAGGTGACTTGTCTCTGAGTAGATTCTGGGGTGAGAGGCACTTTGAAAGGGATACAGTTAATATACCTACGGCCAGGATGGCAGCTGCCGGAATCCTGGCGCCAGAAACCCGATCAGCGCTAGAAGGCTGGCGTCAGGATCCCGATAAGCGCTAGAAGACCGGCATCAGGATCCCGACATGGCTGGAGATGGCGACACCGGATCCCGACAGCCGGCATCCCGACCGTAAGTACAGCGGGCGCCCTTAGCTGTTAGCCGTGGGGGGGAGCGTTAGGTTTAAGCACCCCAGGGGGAGTTAGGGTTAGCTCTTCAGGGCAGGGAGGTTAGGTTTAGGCTCTGGACAGGGGAGGTTAGGGTTAGGCACAACCGGAGGGAGGTTAGGATTAGGCAATAAGGGGGAGGGTTAGGGTTGGGCACTAAAAGGGGAAAGTTGGGTTTAGGCACTAACCAGGAAGGTACACACGGAACTATGTGCTGCATCAACGATATCGCTGAAAGATTTCCCTTGAACTTTCTGTAGTGCAAGACAAACAATATTGGGTGTACACACTGATAGATATCTATGATAGATATCTTTCAGTGAAGTCATGCTGCCACATTTCTGAACAGGCAAATCTTGACAATATCGTCCAAATTATCTTGTATGTATGGACGACCAAAGATATCATTATCGTCCAACTGGAGCGCGCATTGTTGGTTGTTCATTGCATACACACGGAACGAGATGAACGATATATCGTTGAACAATATCGTTATCGTTCATATCGTTCAAAGATATTGTCTCGTGTGTATGTCCCTTTAGGTTTGGAGGGCCTGATTCAGAGATGTATGCTAACCCGATCTTTAGTGCACATCTCCGATGTTTGGAGGACTGCGCATGCGCAGCAGGTGTACTGCGCATGTGCAGCCCTCCAACTGCGAGCCCGCTTGTGTGCGGCTGTGCAATTCCGTCCATCTCTGCATCAGGTCCAGAGTGCGGGGTATGGAGGGGTAGTGTTAGGGTACAGTAAAGGAGGGTTAGGGGGTGAATAGTGCAGGGGAACAGTACTTACTGTTCCCTTGTCGGGATTGTAGGCATTGGGATGCCACTGTCAGTCTACTGCCATCCGGCATCCCTAGTGTAGGGATATCATACCGATCCCCTTTGAAAACAGGGACTTCGAGGAGTGGACAAAGCTGCCGGGAAGTGCAGGGACACACAGGAGGGTGTGAGTCATACTTACGGACTTTACAGAACTCTTTTCCAGGAGCATCCCGGAGAGGAGATGCTGCTGACACCTTCAGAGGGCGGGGCTAGACTTTAGACATTGTTAGGCCCCGCCCCTTCATGGGAAAAGGTAGCGACTCGCGGGTCCGCGAGGAGGAGGCAGGGCTAAATGGCGCGATTCAAGTAATTTAGCCTCGCTCCCTCCCTGCGCACCCGCAAATTCCTTGTAAAATCTCCCCATCGTGTCCACTTCACTAGGAAGTGCGCGGGTTGCGGGAGATCTGCCTACTCTTCCGGGGGTGCGGGGGCTACCCAAAAAATTGGGATCCTTCTGCAACTTCCGAGAGAGTAGGCAAGTATGGTGTGAGGCACTATAAAGACAGGGACTATGAGGAGGAGGGGAGACAGCTGTGGGGAAGTGCAGGGACACACAAGGGGTTGAGGCACTATGAGGACAGGGACTATGAGGAGGGGAGGCAGCTGCCAGGCAGTGCAGGGAGACAGGGGTGAGGCACTAGATGACAGGAACTACTTGGAGGAGTGCAGGAAGACAAGGGGTGAGGCATACTATGGGGAGGGGAGGCAGCAGCCGGGCAGTGCAGGGAGACATGGGGTGAGGCACTAGAGGACAGTTGCTACGATGAGTGAAAACAGCAGCCGGGCATTGCAGGGAGACACGGGGGTGAGGCACTAGAGGACAGTTTCTACGAGAAGGGGAAGCAGTTGCTGGGCAGTGCAAGGAGACACGGGACTGGGTGGTGAGGGACTAGAGGACAGGGCTATGAATACCTAATGATCTATACACCTTAAAAGTTGCTATCTAGTGTTATGAGTTGCACAAGAAATAATTGCTTTCCAGACTTTGATTGTGGTTCCAAAGCACAAAAAGATATTATTCACCAAAAAGCAGATAGTTACACGCTGTGATCTAAATACAATTAGCGCAAACAAATTATACAATCACAAGGTACAGTCGAATACATACGCATGCGCTCTGGATCCAGATTCCCGGCATCAACTATGAAACCTCCGTCAACAGCAAAGAAAGATGACTGACTATCAGATTCAGAGCGCTTGTTTATGTACTCTTACAGAGATAGGCAATACAATAGAACTAGTTGGCATAATCCCATTGGTTCTTCTTCCTGGTTCTTCTGTTACGATACAGATCATAGGTCAGTTTGTATTGACATAGTCCAGCCTCCAACAGCTCTTTGTGTCCGTTTTCCCGCCGAAGAACAAGTCTAAACTGGCTAATAAACATTACATTACAGAATACATTTCAATGCCTAACTCTCTATGATTCCTAATTTGCAGCCACTTGTTGTGATCTCCCTGCCGATGGAACCGGAGATCTGCAAATAAACAGTGATTTAGAATAGCACCAAACACGGTCTGCTTATCATGTACTAAACCTGAGATCTTAAATACAGTCGCATTAATACATAATTAATAATGATAACGAAACTGGATCAGAACCTTTATATACCCCTGCCTATACCTTCTAAATATCCTTCCTATAAACCTCTAAGAATAACGCTAATTTGCGTACGCAATCTGACCGCAAATAAATACAGGAGTGGAATCTGTGGTTCCAACGCACAAGTATTATTCAGATAAAAGTACAGTCAGTTACAACTGTATAATGACTTTTTAACTGCGTATGCAAAAATGCGTTTTAGCCGCGTACGCAATACTGTGGCACCCCTCTAAACGCAAGGTTCTATCAACAGAGGAAAACAAACTTTTTCCTCTCTTGTCCCTGGATTCTAGTCAGCTTCCTTAATTCACACGGAGACGGATAGCGATCTTTCAGCACAAAGCGGTTGCAGGAAAACCCTGCATGTGGCCACTCCACCCTTTGCTGAAATATCGATGACCGTATGTACCGTGTGAGCAGGTAAGTGACTTCTTTACGAGCCCCTAACTAACGAAACTGGATCAGAACCTTTATATACCCCTGCCTATACCTTCTAAATATCCTTCCTATAAACCTCTAAGAATAACGCTAATTTGCGTATGCAGTCTGACCGCAAATAAAGACAGGAGTGGAATCTGTGGTTCCAACGCACAAGTATTATTCAGGTAAAAGTACAGTCAGTTACACGCAATTGATACATACACAATTTAGGCGTAAAAGGAAATATTACAGACCCAAGTACAGTATACATACGCTGCGCCTCCGGACCCAGAGATAGACCTCAGACTAGAGACCCTCAGTTCATACAACCTTCAGCATGGACTAAAAAAACCAGTATCCGAGCACACATATTTATCCCCCTCAGACTAAAACAGGACAAAGGGAAAGTTTCTCGCTGATATCATTGGTTCCCAGAGGAGAAGCATATGTTACAGTACATTTAACAGGCTGGTTCAAATTGACTCTCCCTGCCTCTAACAGCAGGGGAATCTTTCTAGTAACGCCTTCTGTACATTCCAACAGTTTAAACATTTTGTTGCTTGTAGGTTCTGCGATACATAACTTGAGTTTGCATGATGCGATCTCTCCACCGATAATACCGGAATGCTGTAAAAAGCGTGCGCATCAGAACAAGACCAAACACAACTTGCTTATCATGTATAATACCTTAGTTATCAAAAACCTTTATTTCTCAGCATTTAAACTAACTTAACCAATTTGGATCATACATTTTGATGCTTATGGAACCTTATGTGTGAATATGAAATGTGTGAGTATTCGGGGTTTGATATAAAGACATATTTAATGTGTGTATGAAGATGAGTGCATTTGTCTCTAACATTTTAGCATGCTGGGCCAGATAGTTCTACATGTCCTGTCAGCAGGCCCTCCCACCTTTCCTGTGTCATTGCAGGAAGCTTGCTTATTTATTCTAGCCAGACCACCCGTAGTGAACAAACGCTATGCAGGAAGCTTATCTACACAAGCCAGTTGTCACCTGGCCACTTGCTTACTGCAATACTGCAAAGCCATTTCTGGAATATATCCCTTATAATACGTAAAGTAATGAAATAGGCTTTTAGTGAATCGCCATAACATATGATAATGGTCACAGATGCATTCGCATGATGCTAATGGTATTATCGCCACATGTACTAAAATGTGAGTTTATCTAAAATGGGGCTTAGGCGGCCATTTCGCAAAATGGCGTCTTGCGGTCAGTCGCAAGATGGTTTCGCTGCGATTCAATTTTAATCTGATCTTGTCTCAGCCAATAATCCAGCTTCGACAGTCCACCCTTTGATAGCGAACAACATGCTATCACAATCTGCTATTAAAATTTAATTTAGGCTTACATTTACATATTATTTAGTGTTATTATGGGATGGCACAAGGTGGTTCTTAACCCATCAATAATGTGTCTCTGGGTGGGGACATAAAACTACTATTATACGCACACCGCGGATCTTGGAAGATCATGTGACAGATGTGGGAATGTACCAGTCTTATAATAGCAGTCTTGATGTGGAATTGAGACTTTACATTGTCTGAGGTGTTCTATAAATAACATTTCAATATTACATTCTATGCATGTCTAAATATTATACATTTAAATGATGGTACTTCATAGCTCAGGGTTGTAATGCAGTTCTGTATCTACCTCGGTATACATATTATCATTTCTGACCACCATCATAGTTTCATTCTTTCGTTTCACTCTGTTTTTACATTTTCCACACTTCAACACAATAGGAACACACCGGACGCATATGCCAATTACTATGATGACAATCAGTATAAGGATCAAGAATTTGCCTTTGCTGGCGATCACTTCCTGGACCCTTTCCCCTAGACCTGAGAACCATTTTACTGGGTTCAGCCATGACACCCATCCTTCTATCTTTTCCCCTGCTTCAGCCACTGATGCGTTATGGTTCTTTCGAAATTCCCACTTTAGCTGCAGAATCTCAACCATCTTCTGGTCTATCACCTCCTTAGGGTCGCTGGTATCATTGGTGACATAAGTGCAACATTTTACTCCAAATTGGGTGGCTAACGTTACGCAATACCCTCCAGTAACAGCAGTTAAATAATTCAACACTAGCCTGTGTTGCATTAGTTCTCTCTTGTACGCTTGCAATTCTCTCCCTGTGTACCTGAATGTGTCATCATACATATGATATTATCTATTAATTTAGCAAGTTCCTGGATATATCTAAAATTTAATGTACCCCTAGCAATCCTAGTGGGATCCAGGGCGACTAAAACTTGGAAGCCAGTTGTCTCACTGATTAACTGAGCGGCTTTATGCATATCACCAGGTATCATATTTCTCTTGCCTCTGTGTTCATATTGTGTGTGAAGATATGGTGACGGTGTGTTTTTATGTATTCCCAACATTTCAACATGTGTGAGGGTCATAACTTCTGGAAGTATTTTTCCCAAATAACATAACAATTACAATACTAAAATTGGTCAGAAACTCCCGATTGGCATTGCACTCCTCCTGACTCCACTCCATCAGCTCCGCCATCAGCTCATATCTCCTTTATCGGTCCCCCATCACAGACACTGAGTATCCCCAAACAGATCATCATGACAAAAACTCTGGAAAGAAAAAGAACTAGGATGACCACAGCAGACCACTCCGTTGCTGGAAGCACTGATCTACACATTTCTTTAGCTCAGATATCTCACCGTCACCTTTTTAATCCTTCCGGCACAAGCTCGCAATCGACAGGTCCACGTTATCGGCCTTGTCTCTGCCTTGTATCTCCACCGGTTGGTTAACCTCCCTATAATGAGTGGAATGGACCCACGTATCTTCCCCGGCCACCCTTTGAGGATGCTGTATCGTCAGATACGGACCTTTCCACCGATCAGTCAAACGACCTGAGCTAAAAAAATCTGGATCATAACAAATTCTTCCAGATTTTGACATCATGACAATTTGCATTAGACATGTTAGTTAATAACATTTTCAATTTCGGTTATTCTCATTCATCTTCGTGAGACCCTGCACAATAACCTCATTATCATATTTTCACATGAGGCTGCCTGTTTGAACAGTATCTCAAAGGGGGGCAAATAAAGGAAAAGACAGTCTGGGATAATCTCAGTGTTGTTACCCATCATCTTACACATGTTCTTGGAAACGTCACTTGTAAAATAAGTCCCCCTATCATTTTTAATAATTCTAGGGATATAGTATCTGCATACAGGTTCCTGCAATTAAATCTTGTTATTAATAGCTACTGTTCTAAATAATGCCTGTGCCACTGTTTTTGATAGTATTCCGAGTAGTCGACCTCAGCCTGGCATGGCTGCCGTTTATCCTCAGCAACCTTGTGTCCTATGAGTGGGAGATAAAGCACAACCGTTTAATATCATTTAAACATGACCTAAAATACAACAATAAATCATCCACATTTTACATTAGAACAGATATATTGATAGGTTGAAAAGATTATAAACAGTCATATAAGGCCTGGGAGAAGATATTGGGGTTACCTATGAACCCATGGGAAACTCGTGTTCCTGTGTGGTGTTCTTCATTTTGCAGTTCTTACTTACGTGTCCCACTTGGTGACAGTTAAAACATAATTTTGAACGGGGTGGATGAAAAGATTGTTGTGGGATTTGAGCAAGAGGGAAAGGTGGTGGGTATGGGTAAGGATAGGGAGGGTAAGGATATTGTGGGGGATATGAGTATGGGACCTGTGGTTGTGTATGATATGTGGGGTAAGGATGTGTTTGCTGTGGTGTGGGATTGGTGAGGACGTGTAATTGTTCAGGTGCATGTGTGTCGGTTGGCTGTGATGTTATTGTCATTCCTTCCAGAGCTTGGATACTGACAGCCATTAGTTTTTCGCTCTGGGCCTCTCTCTTCTTTGTGATATTTTTATCATGTTCTATGGCAGACTCTATGAGGTTATCTATTGTGAGTCCCCTCCAGCCAGGTTGTGAGGTCTGAACCCGAATCTTTAAATCGTCTTTCAGACCGTCCATGAGTACCATGACTATCATTCCCCTGTGGTGAGTGCTATCTTTAATATCTTCTATCCCAGTGTACTGGGTGATAGCCTGCAGAGCCCGGTCGCAATAGTCTTCTGCAGTTTCACTCTCCCTTTGTTTGATTGTGAAGATTTTGTTCCAGTTAACTACTACTAGAAAATATACACCCAATTGAGTCACAATGCGGGAAATGTTACCTTGGTTTACTTGGTCTGTTAAGGGAACGTCGCCATCCAATACACAGTCCGTGATAAATTTTGTCACGTCGGTATTGCGTGGTAGACAGGCCCTTAACACCACACGCCAATCTTTATTAGTGGGCTCATGAGAACTACCCAAATTTCTCAAAAATCTTTGACATTTAGCTAATTCCTTTTTTGGATCAGGGAAATCATTTATGATGGAATTTAGTTCTGCTCTTGTCCATGGACAATGCATTAGTACTTCCCTCGTGGGCACTACACCGTTTGCATCCGCATTTCCATTCGGGACAGTTATTGTCCGAATGGGATGCAGACCGGCAGCGTTGCAACCTCTGACCTGGTTACCTGGCTGGGGGTTTAATCTGCTGCTGCTATGTATGGTATTAACAACTTCCTCAATGGGTGCAGAGTGTATTAACACTTCCCTTGCTGTTACCGATGGAGTTGGCGGCACCACCCGTGATTGTGGTGATGCAGCATCTATCATTTGCACAGCATAGGAAATGGCAGACATTACAATAGGCTCATCATCTACATCATAAACATTTTCTTTATGGTTACTTAAGAGAGGGTACAAGTTGCTTGTTACATTTTTATGGGGTTTTTTTGTAACTGTACTTGCACCTCCATCCACATAAGGTGCGGGAGGTGAGCGTGAACTGCTGGCAATACTCTCCACGACGCTACCTTGCCGCACGTGCGCGCCAATTTGCGGCTCGCCCGTATTGCAACTCAGCGTCGCGGATGTATTTTCTGGCAATGCGCTCGCAACGCTAGTTTGTGTCGTTTGCACATTTTTAAGCCAAGCATCCCCTTCATGCTGCCATAGTTTTAAACATTCAAAATACTTAATCTTTTTCTATCAGGATCGCACCATACTGATGTGATCCTGGACATTGTCTAACACATTTTTATCAAAACTACCAATTCTGGGAAACGGTCTAACACTCTTCCTCATCATATTAAACCATAAATCACAATACCTTATTGCATAAGTACCGTACTTAGTATGCATAATATGACGGGCTGATCCAATCGGAGCCTCCATTAGCAGCACATCATTGCCTAACATCTCTACTGTTTGCTTGGCTCCCATTCTGAGACAACTCCTACGCTTTTCAATAAAAATTTAAACTGGTGAAAGACAATCAAGATACTTTCACTTACCTGTGGATGATTTAAGTCGGCGGCGCCCACAAACCCGGATAAGATTTAGTAAGGCCACTTCCACACCTAGATAAGATTTGAAACAGGCAACTTCCACACCCGGATAAGTTTTAGTAAGGTAACTTCCAAACCTATGAGAGTTTATATGTCGGCTACTCTCACGCTCCTCTATACAACAAAGACAACATGTACACCTGCTACTGTGTATAGAACGGTAAAGCTGCTTACCGAGCGACTAGGCTAACCCTTGCAACTAGCCCTTAAGGATCATACGATACCCTTAACTTTGTTCAACAAATATTCACTGTTACACACTTTTTTCCTGCGCAGAAAAATACACGTTTAACCCAGATATTGGTAATAGAAATAAAATGTAAACCTCAATGGCTTTGTTCAAACACGTGGCAGCAGAACCGGAAGTACGTATACGCTGTTGTGTGACCAGCCGCATACACATTAATGCGACTACCACACAACCGTATAATGACTTTTTAACTGCGTATGCAAAAATGCGTTTTAGCCGCATACGCAATACTGTGGCACCCCTCTAAACGCAAGGTTCTATCAACAGAGGAAAACAAACTTTTTCCTCTCTTGTCCCTGGATTCTAGTCAGCTTCCTTAATTCACACGGAGATGGATAGCGATCTTTCAGCACAAAGCGGTTGCAGGAAAACCCTGCATGTGGCCACTCCACCCTTTGCTGAAATATCGATGACCGTATGTACCGTGTGAGCAGGTAAGTGACTTCTTTACGAGCCCCCAACTAACGAAACTGGATCAGAACCTTTATATACCCCTGCCTATACCTTCTAAATATCCTTCCTATAAACCTCTAAGAATAACGCTAATTTGCGTACGCAGTCTGACCGCAAATAAAGACAGGAGTGGAATCTGTGGTTCCAACGCACAAGTATTATTAAGGTAAAAGTACAGTCAGTTACACGCAATTGATACATACACAATTTAGGCGTAAAAGGAAATATTACAGACCCAAGTACAGTATAGATACGCTGCACCTCCGGACCCAGAGATAGACCTCAGACTAGAGACCCTCAGTTCATACAACCTTCAGCATGGACTAAAAAACCAGTATCCGAGCACACATATTTATCCCCCTCAGACTAAAACAGGACAAAGGGAAAGTTTCTTGCTGATATCATTGGTTCCCACCTTTCCTGTGTCATTGCAGGAAGCTTGCATATTTATTCTAGCCAGACCACCCGTAGTGAACAAACACTATGCAGGAAGCTTATCTACACAAGCCAGTTGTCACCTGGCCACTTGCTTGCTGCAATACTGCAAAGCCATTTCTGGAATATATCCCTTATAATACGTAAAGTAATGAAATAGGCTTTTAGTGAATCGCCATAACATATGATAATGGTCACAGATGCATTCGCATGATGCTAATGGTATTATCGCCATATGTACTAAAATGTGAGTTTATCTAAAATGGCGTTTAGGCGGCCATTTCGCAAAATGGCATCTTGCGGTCAGTCGCAAGATGGTGTCGCTGTGATTCAATTTTAATCTGATCTTGTCTCAGCCAATAATCCAGCTTCGACAGTCCACCCTTTGATAGCGAACAACATGCTATCACAATCTGCTATTAAAATTTAATTTAGGCTTACATTTACATATTATTTAGTGTTATTATGGGATGGCACAAGGTGGTTCTTAACCCATCAATAATGTGTCTCTGGGTGGGGACATAAAACTACTATTATACGCACACCGCGGATCTTGGAAGATCATGTGACAGGTGTGGGAATGCACCAGTCTTACAATAGCAGTCTTGAAGGGGAATTGAGACTTTACATTGTCTTAGGTGTTCTATAAATAACATTTCAATAATACATACAGAGGGCGGGGCTTAGCGTCGGGGGGGTTAGCAGCGACAGCCAGTCGGCGCATGCGTGGGGCACTTCTCATGGTATTTTTTTTGCGAAAATACCGTGACTAGTGTGCGGAGGGGATTCACAGGGACAGAGCTTTCTCGCAAGCTCTGGCCTGCAAGGGATTTATAGTAAATCCCTGTGATATTGTAATATCACACTACAATCTGCATTACCAATGCGGATTGTAGTAAATAGAGCCCAAAGTGCTGAGTGCAATATCACAAATAACTAGAGATATGCGCTGACCCCCGTGTTTTGGTTTTGTATCTCCCCTGGTTTTGGATTTGGATTGGTTTTGCCAAAACCTCACCTCCGTGTTTTGTTTTCGGGTTTTGGATCTGGATTTTTTCTTAAAAAATAAAAAAAACTGCTAAAATCACATAAAATGGGCCTTTTTTTGTTCCAACAGTATTAATAACCTCAATAACATTTATTTCCACTTGCTTCCAGTCAATTTTGACTATCTCACAGCTCACAATATTGATTTGTTCATCTTGTTTAGGCCCAAAATTTGCACCAAGATAGCTGGCTGACTAAGCTAAGCTGCAGCAGTGGGCGGCACAAACACATGGCAGTTCAACTTCAAACATGGCACATCAGGAAATACTTTTATTACTCAAGAGAGACCTGAGGGAGTTGGAGTATGTATGTAGTTGAAGGTAGGGCAGGGACAGGAAGGGTTGATTGGTAGTAAATGTAATTTCGTTTTTTGATTCAAAAGAAAATTTATGAGGGAGAAGGGGAGGGGAGGAGGCAATTACAAAAAAATGTGATACAGTACATTTACATCAGTCCTTGCCACAGAAGAATCCTTGAGGATGGCTGCTGGTTCTGGGAGTTGATTTTCTCATCCCAGAAGGGGACCAGGAAGAGTGTTTTCCAAAAAAAAATAAACAATTGACTTAAATAATGCTTTGCAAATCTTCTATAAAGGCATTTCCCAACCTGTACCTAAAAACAACCATAGTTAGTGGCCTTCAAACTGCCGTTGTTCCCACTGTCCACTTAACCATATGAGATATGTGAACAAGCGGAATAGAGCAGTAAATGCAACATTTCATATTTAAGGTTTAAGGTATGCTCCCTGAGCGATATCGTGTAGTGTGTCCCCGGCAGGCTTTGCTCAATGTCGTTCATGTCATTGAGCACAGCCGCTGAACGATATCATTAACGATATTGTTCAGTGCCAGGCTCTCTCTCCCATTCCCTGACATGCAGCAACCTGACGAGGTCGTCAGGTTGTGCTGTATGTTCAGGCGATGGACAATGTCGGAAACGACCAGCGGGAGTGCGCATCGCTGGTCGTTTCCGATATAAAAGTGCACGATTTGTGCATGATTACTGAGTGACTGCACGATTACGATGTTGTAATTGCGCAGTCGCTCAGTAATATCGCCCAGTGTGTACCCACCATAAGTCTTACGTTGTGTCTTTCTTGGGAATTCTTTCTTGAGTGCCATGCCTGCTTGCTGGGAGTGGATTTTTGTCACCCCAGAAGGGGACCAGGAAGCGTGCTTTCCAAAAATAAATAAACAATTGACTTAATCCTTTGCAAACCTTCTGTTCTGTTACAGAATTTCCCAACCTGTACAGGGACATTACAAAAAACAGAGTTAGTTAGTGGCCTTCAAATTGCCATTGTTCCCACTGTCCACTTCTTAGATATGTGAATATGTTAGAAATTAATGTAGAAAGCCAATAATTGGATGGACCACACATGGCTGATTGATCAACCATGGCGACTGGATTAGTATCATAAGGAAGAGGAGGCTGCAAACTGGGTGTCATGCTATGAGTTGGCCATATGGGGTATGTTGCTGTTAAGGGATCAGGCTGGTTATCAGTGGACACATTACTATAGTTGTTGTTATTCTGGGTTGCCATCTCCTGAAGGGTGTTTACCAACAGACAGAGACTACCTACCTATCAGCTCAGGCATAGACAGTTCCTGAGGAACAGAGCTCTGTTCTCTGGAGGGAAGCCAAATCGGTGGGAGCCCCTGTTCCAACATCTGTCTGTGCTTACTATTCCGTATTTCAGTTTGCGATTCAGGTAGGAATAAAGTCGGCTATAGAACACAGTGACAGAATCACTGGATGTCTTAGTGCATTCAGGCCACATACGATCCATGAATTCCCAGACAGATTCCAGACAAATGTATCCTTTGCTGGTAATAATCTTTGGTAATTCCTGGCACAGGTGGGTGTTATAGTCGGACACTTTGAAGGCTGTAACTTTGAACTGCTTTATAGAAAACGTGTGAATGAAACCTTTCCACATTGCAGAACATGATGGACAAATCCCTTGAAGTTCAGCACCTAGAGCATCTTTTTTCATGCTCTCTGAGGCCTCTCCTGACTTTTGTTTACGTTTTTGAATAGAAAAGTTTTAGAATTTAGGATGTCTATTCTATATAGGTTTGTAAATAAATATAGGATTTAATTTTTTAGAGCATATAACTTTATAAGCTGTTAGGATAACATTTCGGCTATGTTTAAGATAAAAAAAAACAACTTTTTGTAACCCAAATACTTATAAAAAAAAAGTTTTCATTGCAATATTCATGCAGCCCCTTGACAGACAGCAGCACAGCACCCCTGTGCACCTATGCCGATGACAGTGACAGCCAGGTGTGGCTGACATGCACACAATAAAAATTGTTTATTTATTATTTTGGGCAGCAGTCCCTCGACAGACAGGAGCACAGCACCCCTGCGTACCTACGCTGATGACAGTGACAGCCAGGTGTGGCTGACACGCACACAATAAAAATTGTTTATTTATTATTTTGGGCAGCAGCCCCTCGACAGACAGGAGCACAGCACCCCTGCACAGCTACACCGATGACAGTGACAGCCAGGTGTGGCTGACATGCACACGAAAAAAAATTTGACAAAAAAAAGATAATATATTTGTATTTTTTTTCAGCTCCAGAACTTGGGCCCAGAGCACAGATTAATCACAACTGGAGTCGGGCAACACTAGGTTGCAACTTGCGTTGCTGGCTGGATCTTGTGCGGTACTGCAGTTAAGCCTAACACGTACACACACACACAGAAAAATATAAATTACACTTTTATTGATTTTTTTATTTTAAGCACGACTGGAGTCGGGCAGCACTAGGTTGCAACTTGCGTTGCTGGATGGATCTTGTGCGGTACTGCGGTTAAGCCTAACATGCACGCACACACACACACACAGAAAAATATAAAAGACACTTTGATTTTTTTTTTTACTATATATATATATATACATATTTTTTTGAACTTGGGCCCAGATGGACACAGCACCAGCCCAGATGTATCTGCAGTTCTGCACCAGCCCAGATGGACACAGCAGACAGCACAGTGAAAGCACCAGCCCTGCAGAATGGATGAGCACCAGCCCAGGACACAGCAGACAGCACCAGCACCTCTTCCAGCCCTACACTACCCACCCTCTCTGTTCAGTCTCCATAGCCGGAGTGAGATGGCGTCCATCGCGTGGTCCCTTATATACTACAATGATCATAGAGACAAAAGCTCGCGAACCGCGAGATTTCAGACTTTATAGTTTTGCCTTGGTTTGAGATCCGAGTCAGGCAGGAAAAATCGAGCCTGCTTGAATCCGACTTGGATCTGCTAAATTCGGGTGGACTCAGATCTCTGAAATCCGAACCCACTCATCTCTACAAATAACATTAAAAAAAACAATTAATTTCAAGAAAAATGTCAAGTATATACCAAATAAGGTGCTAAGTGCCTGTGCTTCAAAATAAAAAACTTCACCAAAATTACGGCTGGTATAGTTAAAAACATACATTTATTATAACCATTTTCATAGGCAAATTTCATTAGATACACAAAGATAAATAGATAAAAAAATAATTCAGGCAATTTGATATTATACAAGTGTTCCGCAGCGCCTTACATAGTACATAAAACTAATAAGTGAAGAAAAAAACAAAACAAAAATAGCAAACAAGTAACTTACCGTACATTACAGTGAAGGACATTATATACATTGCTGCAATAGTGATTAAAACACTCACAATAACCAGCAGGGAGTTGGCAGAGACGTGATAGGTGCCCTTATGAGGAGTAAGGAGTAGAAGAAAGTGTAAGGAGAAGCACATGAGGGAAGAGGTCCCTGCTTGTGAGAGCTTACATTCTAAAGGGGAGGGGCAGACAGACTGGCGTGACACAGAAGGGGAAGATAGGGAGGAGATATAAATGGGAATAGCGAGCATAGAATAAATGAGAATATAGATAAAATATTCAAGTAAAAAAATATATAAATTATAATTATATAAAAGCTTATCTTGATCTTATAAAGGAGAGAGAGAGAAAGAGAGCGATATTTTGGTTTGATGTGTTTGTGTGAAATTACAGCAATTTTCTCTCCTATGTTTCTGTATTTGTACTAATGGTGTACAGTATGCTTGAAGAGAATCATGCAGTAAGCGGCCTAACCTCAGAAAACATAATTTTTGGACGATTGACTGCAAAATATATTCTAGAACTACATGTTATTATAACACCCACCCCCAGTGGCGTAACCAGGTGGGGTCGCCCGGGGCTTGTGCCCTGGGCGCCGTCAGACTGGCCGAGTGAGGGGGCGCCGGTGGCCGCGGTCCAGGTCCATTAAAGTCAGTGTATAGCGGACCGCAGTAAGGGGGTCATTCAGACCCGCTCGCGAGCAGCAGTATGCTCGCAAGCGGGTTGATGTTCCCCACTGCGCATGCGCACGATGGAGGGAGCTCCATCGTGCGCATGCGCGAGACCCCGGGAGTGACGGGCTTTCCATCGCTCCGGGTCTCGCACCAAAGGGGGCGTGCTGTCGATGTTGATTGACAGCACGCCCCCTTTGGTGGGCGTGCCGGGGGCGTGCCTGCCAGACGGAGGCGTTCCCAAGGGAACGCCTACCGTGAGAAGCCGGCCCCACTGACATCACTAGTGATGTCAGTGGGAGTGATTTTGGCTCTGATAGAGCCAAAATCACTCCAGGGCTTGTGGTAGGGAGACCCTACCGCAGGGTCTCCGTCGCAAGTCCGATGGTCGCGATGGTCAAGACCATCGCGACCATCTTTTTGGCCGCTCGCATATGCTGTGGGTGGTCACCCACAGCTATACGAGCGGCCAGGAGACCGCTCCATTTTCATGGAGGAGGGCCCTGATTCAGAGCAAGCGCTCTGGTCAGAGCGTCCGGCTCTGAATCAGGCCCTAAGTGCGGTCCGCACTACACAGTAACAAACACACCACTGCTGCTAGGTAGTACACTCGTACTATCTGGCGGCGGTGTGTTTGTTTTAGCAGCCAATGAGAGTCAGACAGACTCTCCTTCCCTGCTGCACCCACGGCCGGTGCCAGGCTGCAGCTCATTCATGAGCTTCGCCTTCCGGCTCCCGCAGTGTGTGATGGGAGAGAGACGTCATGATGTCTCTCCCATAGTACTAAGTTAGAGGACGGAGGAGTGGACAGCGGCGTTTATGGCAGGAGCGGGGATTCAGGTAAGTGTTTTGTGTGTGTATGTCTGTGTGTTATGTATGTAAGGGGCACTACTGGCCGAGGGCACTGTACCACTACTTGGGGCACTGCATAGGGGGTCCACTACTGGGGGCACTGCATAGGGGGGACCACTACTGGAGGCACTGTATAAGGGGCACTACTGGGGGTACTGTATCAGGGGGACCACTACTGGAGATACTGCATAGGGAGGACCACTACTGGGGCACTGTATAAAGGGGACTGTATAAGGGGCACTACTAGGGGCACTGCATAGGGGGGCACTGTATAAGGCACACTAATGGGGGCTCTGCATAAGGGGGACCACCACTGGGGCACTGCATAGGGGGGACCACTACTGGGAGCACTGTATAAGGGTGCACTACTGGGGGCACTGTATAAGGGGCACCACTACATGGGGCACTGCTATTGGGAACATTGCATAAGGGGCAGTACTACAGTAGACATTGCAAGAGCGGCACTACTGCTGGGGGCATTAGGGTGCATATGGAATGGTAAGGAATGTTCCCAGAGTGACGAGAAACGGTGGTGTGTCATGTTGACACGCTCCCATTTTTCAGTTACCACGCCCCTTGTGGCATGTGGCCATGCCCACTTTTCGGCACGTGCACCTTCGGTGCGCGCACATGGGTGGGGTTTCCCGTTTTTCATCTTGCCCTGGGCTCCAAATACCATAGTTACGCCACTGCCCACTCCCACAGCCCAAACTTTGAGACTATTTAAACTAGAGATGAGCATGTTCGGATCTCAGAGAATTGAGGCCACCCGAATTTAACATATCCGAGTCGGATCCAAACAGGCTCGGAGGTTCCCACCTTACTCTGTTCTCGAAACCAAGGCAAAGCCATAGAGACGGAAATCTTGCGGTTTGCGAGCTATCGTCTCTATGATCAATGTAGTATATAGGGACCACGCGACAGACACCATTTCACTCTGGCTGTGGAGACTAAACAGGGAGGGTGGGTAGTGTAGGGCTGGGAGAGGTGCTGGTGCTATATGCTGTGTCCTGGGCTGGTGACTGCTGAAATAATAAAAGTGTCATATTTTTTCTTGTTTGTGTGGGTGGGTTTTCACTTTAACCACAGTAGTGCACAAGATCCAGCCAGTAACGCACGTTGCAACCTTGTGCTGCCTGACTCCAGTCATTCTCAAAATAAATAAATAAAAGTGTCATATTTTTTCTTGTTTGTGTGGGTGGGTTTTTGCCTTAACCACAGTAATGCACAAGATACAGCCAGTAACGCACGTTGCAACCTTGTGCTGCCTGATTCCAGTCGTTCTCAAAAAAATAATAATAAAAGTGTCATATTTTTTTCTTGTTTGTGTGGGTGGGTTTTCGCCTTAACCGCAGTAGTGCACAAGATCCAGCCAGTAACGCACGTTGCAACCTTGTGCTGCCTGACTCCAGGTGTTCGCAAAAAAGAAATACAATAAAAGTGTCATATTTTTTTCTTGTTTGTGTGGGTGGGTTTTCACTTTAACCGCAGTAGTGTACAAGATCCAGCCAGTAACACATGTTGCAACCTTGTGCTGCCTGACTCCAGTCGTTCGCAAAAAAAAAAATAATAATAAAAAAGTGTCATATTTTTTTTTGTTTGTGTGGGTGGGTTTTTGCCTTAACCGCAGTAGTGCACAAGAGCCAGCCAGCAACGCAAGTTGCAACCTTGTGCTGCCCAACTCCAGTCGTGATCAATCGTTACTCTGGGGCCAAGTTCTTCTGGAGCTGACAAAAAATATAAATCATCATTTGTCGTTTTTCTAATATTTTTGTGTGTGTGCACGACTACACGTGTTTGAATTTTGTAACCGCACCTTGGCTACACTATTGGTGATTGGGACACTGCTTCTAGACTGCAGAAAAAATATGGAGGGCTGTCACATGACAGGAGAGCAAGGCCAAGAACCACATGTTGTAGCTGCCGCCAGCAGTGCAAGGCCGTCAACTTCCTCGACCTCTAGGAAGGCCCATGCCCCAGGGCTTAAGTCACGCCATCGATATGGTAAAGCAGGTTTTACTGAAATTAAGAAAAAAAAATTGAAAGGATATTTGACTTTAGATCAACAAAAAATTGGCAATATTCCAATCACTACACGAAGTGGCAAGGAAAGGATAAGGCCTTGGCCTTCTTACTTTATGAAGAAGACTGCTGATTCTGATAGCCCTTCTGCTTGCAGTAGTAGTGGTGGTGGTCCAATTAAAAATGTGAAAGTTGTTAAGACAGCTCCAAAAAAAACAACTGTGTGCCCTGAGAAATCGAAATCACAAATCCCCGAGGAGAGTGCAAGTGTGCCCGCGGTTGTCATGTGTGAGCCCGACTTAAATACTAGTGTACTGGAGGATCCTCCAATTTCCAACATTTGTGTGCCCTCTGTAATGTGGGGAAGGGCAGTCAACATCTTGCACACGTAGTCATTGAGGATGCTTCTGTGGAATTGCACATGGAAGAGGAGGATATTTTGGTGGATGAAGGCGCTAAGGATGATGAGGATGTTGATGATGAAGATGTTGGTGTTGGTGATGAGGATGTTGATCCTGAGGATGTCCTTTGTGTAAGTAAGTAAGGCAACAGCTGTTGCCCATGGTTTGAAAAAGCCAAAGCCCATTGTTGTCATGCTGGGACAAAAGACAAAAAAATCTACTTCTGACGTGTGGAATTATTTCCATCCCGATCCGGACAACAGTTATCAAGCCATATGTGCCCATTGCCATGCAAGAGTGAGTAGAGGGAGGGACCTAAACCACATCTTGTTACATCACATGGAGCGCATTCATCAAATATCAAAGTGTACGTTGCCAAGTTCCAAAATTCAAAACGTAACGAGTCCAGTGTCACCTACCTGTTCCCTCTCTGCATCCAAGCACCTTCGATCTCCAACACCAACACCTGCATCATCAACATCCTCATTCGTCATCGGGAGTAGTCCTGCTGCATCCAATGTTGGTAATTCCAAGCATGATTGACTCCTCTCCTATCCGTGATTCCTCAGAAGGATCCTTGATGACTATGCCTGTTGCTGCTGTTGCTGTCAGTGATCTTCATCCCAGAAGGGGACCAGGAGGAAGACTACTTGTAGCGTATCCTCCAAAAAACAATTAACTGTTAAACAATCGTTTGCAAGGGCAAACAAGTATGACAGCAATCACACAGTTGCAGAGCGGATTACTGACGCCATAATAGCTATGCTGGTATTAGATGTGCTTCCAGTATCCGCCATTACTGCAGTGGGTTTTCAACAGTTAATTCAGGTCCTGTGTCCTTGCTACCAGATCCATTCTAGATTCCACTTCGCTAGAAGAGCAATTCCAAATCTGTACAAGGGCATTAAAAAAAAGCTTATTAATGTCCTCAGAAATGCCATTGTACCCACTGTCCACTTGACTGATATGTGGACAAGTGGGACAGGGCAAACTAAGGATTACATGACTGTGACAGCCCACTGGATAGGTGTATTGCCTACAACAGCAACAGCAGCAGCAACATCTACCAAAAGACAGCTGATACAGAGGCAGGCTACTCTTTGTATAACTGGTTTCACTAAGAGGCATACCGCTGAGAACCTCTTAGAAAAACTCAGGGAAATCATTGCTAAATGGCTTACCCCACTTGTACTCTACTCAGGATTTGAGATTTCGGACAATGCCACCAATATTGTGAGAGCATTACATCTGGGCGATTCCAACACGTCCCATGTTTTGCTCACACAATTAATTTGGTGGTGCAACATTTTTTAAAAAGTGACAGGGGCGTGCAGGAGATGCTCTCGGTGGCAAGCAAAATATCTTGAAATTTTAGACATTCGGTGACCGCTTGTCGAAGATTGCATGATCAGCAGGTACAGTTAAATTTGCCCTTCCATCAGCTGAAGCAAGAGGTAGTAACTCGGTGGAATTCTACTCTCTATATGCTTCAGCGGATGGAGGAACAGCAAAAGGCCATCCAGGCCTATACAGCGGACTATGACTTTCCATGCTATGCAAGGTTCTCAAACCCTTTGAACTTGCCACACGTGAAGTTAGTTCAGACACTACCAGTTTGAGTCAGGTCATTCAACCCATCAGACTTTTGCAAAAACAGCTGGAGAAACTGAATGAGGAACTGAAATGAAGCAATTGCACAAAGTATGTCAGACTGGTGGATCAAGCCCTTGATTCACTACACCAGGATACAAGAGTCGTCAGTCTATTGAAATCTGAAAAATATATTTTGGCCACCATTCTGGATCCTAGGTTTAAGTCCTACCTTTTGAGTTTTTTTTCCAAAAGACCAAAATCTAAAACTATGCAAAGAGCTGGTGGTCAAAAAATTGTCAGCTGCAGCCGCATGTGAAACGCCTTCATCTCCTCCTTCAGTTTCAACAGCTGCCAGGACAAAACTAAATTTTCCTTACAGAATGCCTGCTGGTCATTCAGATCAGTCACCAAAAAATTACATCTGGTCGGGTCTGAGAGAACTGCCTACTAGTGACATGTCTTCTACCGTGACTATGTGTGATACGGTCTCCATTCACAGAATGGTGGAGTACTATTTCAGAGATAACATCGTAATAGACATGTCAACCAGTCCCTTTCAGTACTGGCAGGAAAAATAGGCAATTTGGAGTCCCATACACAAACTGGCTTTGCATTACTTAAGTTGCCCACCCTCCAGTGTGTACTCCGAAAGAGTTTTCAGTGCAGCTGGCAACCTTGTCAGTGATCAGCGTGGGAGGTTACTTCCTCAAAATGTGGAAAAGTTGATGTTCATTAAAATGAATTACAAATTCCACGAAGAAGACCTCGACCAACAATTACATAAAAAAATGACAGAGCCGCCTATGGTGGAATCCAGCGGGGATGAATTAATATTGTGTGAAGAGGATGTACACACTGATGGGGATGACGAGGATGAGGATGATTTGTAATGTAAAGCCAGTTTGTGTGTGGGATTATTTTCTTTTCCATGTCCAAAGCACATTGGCAGCTTGTTTTATGGGGGTTCAAGCAAACCAATAATTTCAGCCACAATTGGCAGTCCTTGTCGTTGAAATTATTGGTTTGTTAAACTGTCCTGTTTCGTATACAACATTAGGGTGGGTGGGAGGGCCCAAGGACTATTCCATCTTGCACCTTTTTTCTGTCCATTATGTGCTGGTTGGGGCATTGCTGCCTGACATTTTAAATTAATGTTATGGTTGGTTTAGGAACCAAATATTTATTTTTAAATTGATTTATGATAAATTTAACAGCCAGGGTCTGCACCCAATGAATTGTTTTTAAATTCATTTATGATCAATTTAACTGCCAAGGGCTGCACCCAATGAATTGTTTTTAAATTAATTAATGATCAATTTACCTGCCAAGGTCTGCACCCAATGAATTGTTTTTAAATTAATTTATGATCAATTTAACAGCCAAGGGCTGCACCCAACGAATTGTTTTTAAATTAATTTATGATCAATTTAACAGTCAAGGGCTGCACCCAATGAATTGTTTTTAAATTAATTTATGATCAATTTTACACCTGGCTGTCACTGTCATCGGCTTAGCTGTGCAGGGCTGCTGTGCTCCTGACTGTTGAGGGGCTGTTGCCCAAAATAATAAATAAACAATTTTTTTTGTGTGCGTGTCAGCCACACCTGTCATTGGCATAGCTGCGCAGGGGTGCTGTGCTGCTGTCTGTCTGGTAATTCCTGGCAAAGATGGGTGTTATATATAGCTAAAGATTATTACAAGCAAAGGATTCATCTGTCCGGAATGTGTCTGGGAATTCATGGATCGTATTTGGCCTGAATGCACTAAGACATCCAGTTATTCTGTCACTGTGTTCTGTAGCCCACTTTATTCCTACCTGAATTGCAAACTGAAATTCAGAATAGTAAGCACAGACAACATGGAGGCCTTTGTTATTCCGCTGCCTGCATGCCAACCAATACCTCCCAGACTACACCCACTGGGGGGACCAGATCTTGATAATGACCATCCCCATTTGTTGCTAGGCCTTCTTCTTCCAAACCATCCATCCTGGACTTACTGTCCAAAAAGGGTAAGCAGGGTACAGAAAGAGGAGCTACATGTCCCCAATGACATTTTTCTTCTTCTATCATAGATGATGTGGAGAGATAAGAGCTTCAGATGTTGTACTTTGAACAGGGGCTCCCACCTATTTGGCTTCCATCCAGAGAACAGAGCTCTGTTCCTCAGGAACTGTCTATGCCTGAGCTGATAGGTAGGTAGTCTCTGTCTGTTGGTAAACACCCTTCAGGAGATGGCAACCCAGAATAACAACAACTATAATAATGTAACCACTGATAACCAGCCTGATCCCTTAACAGCAACATACCCCATATGGCCAACTCATCATAACATGACACACAGTTTGCAGCCTCCTCTTCCTTAGGACACTAATCCAGTCGCCATGGTTGATAAATCAGCCATGTGTGGTCCACCCAATTATTGGCCTTCTACATTCGAAGTTTCTAACATTCACATATCTAAGAGAAGTGGACAGTGGGAACAATGGCAATTTGAAGGCCACTAACTCTGTTTTTTTTAATGTCCCTGTACAGGTTGGAAAATTCTGTTACAGAAAAGAAGGTTTGCAAAGGATTATTTAAGTCAATTGTCTATTTATTTTTGGAAAGCACGCTTCCTGGTCTCCTTCTGTGATGAAAAAAATCAACTCCCAGCAAGCAGGCATGGCACAGCCGCACAACGTAATACTTAAACCTTAGGTCTGAAATGTTGCATTTGCTGCTCAGTTCCGCTTGTTCACAATATATCTCATATGGTTAAGTGGACAGTGGGAACAACGGCAGTTTGAACTATGTTTTTTTTTATGTCCCTTTACAGGTTCGGAAATGCCAGTTTATAGATTTGCAAGCATTATTTAAGTCATTTGTTTATTTATTTTTGGAAGCACACTTCCTGGACCCCTTGTGAGCTGTGAGGTGGTCAAAATTGACTGGAAACGAGTGGAAATAAATGTTATTGAGGTTATTAATACTGTAGGAACAAAAAAAGGCCATTTTATGTGATTTTAGCTGTTTTTTTTATTTTTTAAGAAAAAATCCAGATCCAAAACACGAAAACAAAACATGGAGGTGAGGTTTTGGCAAAACCAATCCTGATCCAAAACCAAAACACGAGAGTCGGCGCACATCTCTAATTTAAACTGGTTTACGCCCACATTAAGCTCAGCACTGCCCACCTGCACTCTTTTCCCCCAGGGGGCCCTGCATATTTTGTCTGTACTGGGCCCCACAATTTCTGATGGCAGCACTGACTCCCTCCTAAGGATGTGTTATTGTTATGTGTGACTGCAGCCATCTTGACATTTTGGAAATGTAAAATTGTCTATTCTCCCAGACGCTCTGTCTGATGAGAAAGGAGGACTGAAATCCCATTATACAGATAGGCCAATAAGGGCCTCAGGTAACAGCCATATCATAGTTGCATTGGTTGTATAACAGGCAGGGGTGTATCTAGGGATCCAAGCGCCCCTGGCAATGTAATGGACTGACGCCCCCCTACCCCCATATGCAGTGCCCCCAGTAGTAATCCCCCAGTAGTAGTCCCCCCCTATGCTGCATTGCCCCCAGTAGTAGTCCCCCCTATACAGTGCCCCCCGTAGTAGTCCCCCAATGCAGCATTGCCCCCAGTAGTAGTTCCCCCAATGCTGCATTGCCCCCAGTAGTAGGCCCCCCTTTACAGTGCCCCCAGTAGTAGTCCCCCCTATACAGTGCCCCCAGTAGTAGTTCCCCCTATGCTGCGTTGAGCCCAGTAGTAGTCCCCCCTATACAGTGCGCCCCCAGTAGTAATCCCCCCTATACAGTGCTCCCAGTAGTAATCCTCCCTATACAGTGCGCCCCCAGTAGTAATCCCCCCTATACAGTGCCCCCAGTAGTGGCCACCCCCCAAATTGCCCCCAGTAGTGGTCACCCCTGTACAGTACCCACAGTCGTGGGCACCCCTCCATAAAGTGCCCCCAGTCGCGGCCACCCACTATTTCATTGCCCCCCCCTGCAGTGCCAGGCTTACACACACAGAAAAAAAAATACAACTTACCTGATCCCCGCTCCTGACGCAATCGCCGCTGTTCGCTCTGAGTCCCGGCCCGCTCTTCTCCTGCATGAGAAGACGTCTCTCCCATCACATGCTGCTGGGGGAGCCGGAAGACAGAGCTCATTAGTGAGCTCCACCCAGCTCCCTTCTCGGACGACGCAGCAGCAAATGAGAGTCTGTCTGACTCTCATTGGATGGCTGCTATTACAAACACACAGCCGCCGCTGGCGACTGTCTATTTGTAAACTGTGTAGGGCAGACCACTCTCACTGCGGTCTGCCCTACACTTGTGGGGTCGGGGGACTTGTCCACTCCTTGGCTGCTGGTGGCACTGCCAGACAGCGCCCCCCTTTGGGCGGCGCCCCTGGCGAGTGCCATCCTGGCCAACGGGTAGATACGCCCCTGATAACAGGGTAGACAGGCCCCCATCTCACTGTGGGCACCATTGCAGCTTCACCCTCTGCTACTATGGCAATCTCCGTCTGATCATGGCAGCCTGTGTCAGTGCAACTGCATCCTAAGACGAAGTTTCAGACCGCGACATGCCCGCGTCTGGCTAGCCACCCCTCCGTTACCACGCAGAAACGCCCACCGAAATTGCCTCTTTATGTGTCCAAATTCGTTAAGTGGGTCCCAGCGGTAACCATTGAGACATGCGCAGTGCGACTCGGACACATACAAAGACTAAAAACTGTGTGCACCTCTGAATCAGGCCCATTGACGCTACAATCTGATTAACACACAGACTTACAAGGGCACATAGCTCACGGATTCACTTGTACAAGTGCAACTACATAAAATAAAAGGTTGCTGGTCTTCTAATCATAACTACTTTGTTTCTTGCAGTCAGGGAAGCTGCAGACGTACTGATGATGCTGCAGAATGCTCTGTGAAATTTGCTGTGTGCTGTGAACCAATAGAAAACACTTACATGAGCGTAACTGTTACTGGCTGTTCGGATGCACACTAGGCATATCAGGAGTTAAGTGGTATCGAGATGCCAAGCTGCATATATATGTATAAATCTAAGAAGCTGAAGACAGGTGTTGAAGGAAGGAGGGTGTATATGGGAAGATAACGTGGCAGTAAAAAACATAAACACAGATGTACAGTATGAATAATGAAATAATATCATACATATACAATATAATTCTAAATAAAACTATAATATTTTGTATGTATAAAGATGCTGTATTGCAATTTCTGTGCCTCCCCCTTCCCTGGCAAAGCTGAGTTTATGTAACAGTCAGATGATGATAGAAGCCATTCCTATGACATCCACCTCCTACGCCTGACAGAAAGACACAGGCTTTGCTGGAGATACAAGTGTAGTACATAGATGCATGTGACCTGTGTCTATATATAATGGGCATTGAGAGAACACTGTAAACTCCTTTTCTAGTTAAAAGATAGATGAACTAGGGCAGGAAGCAACACAATGGAGAAGCAGTCAGTGGAAACACAGTCCCCCAGTTACAATGAGGACCTGCAGCACAAGGTGTGTATGATAGAAACATTTGTGTATATGAGCAAAGGGAAATTTCTGAATGTTGTGTGAGATAATCTTGATTGATCCTTTTATAATATTACATATTTTATTTCACATCATGTTATAATTACCAAGTAGCAGCAATAATTTGCTGAGGTTTTTTTCTTTCTGGTTTCTGAAACACTGGATAATGTTTTTTTGGATACTAGGGGCCTGATATCAGAGGTGCACACTATTGCAGCGCCGACTGAGATTTTGCCGCAGTGAGACTGCGTCTTTATGTTAATGTCGGGACCAATGGTTTTTGTACTGAGATTCCCACCGCTGTGCGTATTAAGATGCACCATCGGAGATTGCACCAGCCCTATGTAGGCACAGAATTGTATGGCCGATGATATCAGTGCAACTGCTGAACGCAATACGCCTGCGTCTGGCTAACCACCACCGTTACCACCCAGGAACACCTACCGAAATTGCCTCTCTCTGCGTTCCAATTTGTTCGGCGTCTTAGAGTAGCAACCATCAGGGCGCATGCGCAGACTAAAAACATTGGCCGCTTGTGTGTGGCATGGTCACTGCGTGCACCTCTGCATCAGGCCCTAGATCTGATGTGTTTGTACAGACAAGAGTGTCCCAGTCTGGGGGTGCACAAGTGTGACTTTCCTGTATGTGAAATTGTGCAATTATGTAACAATGTGAGCCTGTTTTGTTAGTAGCTTGAAGATTTGTAAGTACAAATTTGTGAGCCACACATAACATTTTAGGGAGTGGACAAAATAGGGCCTGATTCAAATACGTAAGTTAATGCATTCGCAGCTGCAATCCCAGACGCAGCTGCTATGCTAAAATATGCTAATGCTGTAGCCGGCTGGAAATGTATTGAGATCCTCACTGGCTACTTTGCAGATCCATGCAAGTGCGTACAAATACGCAGCTGCCATCACAGAACATTCAATAATCGGTCATCTGAGTAGCCCTATGGCCACTCAGAAGGCGTCTGAACAGAGACGTCGGAATTTACTTTATCTGTGTGCAGGGGCGGATTAGGAATTTAAAGTGGCCCTGGAAAAAGCATGAAAGTGGCCCTATGTGCGTGCTCACGAAAATGTGGGTGTGGCCTCATGGCAAGGGGTGTGGTCTAATGTGAAATGCCAAGCCACAACCCCCATCTTCATCGAGGAGCAGATGCCTATAGTCCCTCTCTCCAGTGAATAAGCACTGAGTATTTTCTTACCTATATGATTTCTCTGCAATGGGGAACCTCTGAAGAAATTGATCCTCCCTGACAGGCAGTGTCTTGAGTTGGTATTCACTATTCATGCAGATCACAGGGGTCTGGAAGCCGCCTGTTTGTATAGCAGTAAAGCCAGTGTCATCATCATGTAACAGAAGTTCAACCAGATAATACATAGTAACAGAAGTTTTGGGGGAGGACAAAATGTGAGATCCCATATCAAACAATTTTATATTAATAAATTATATTTGCTCATTTGGTACCATTTGCATCATTAATATGGTTTCATTAGAATTGTTGTCTTACTGAAGATTACTGTCCCCCAGTCTTTTCTTCAAATAGAACCAGCGGTCCTACCATCCTTTTTGTGTGTCTCCAGCACCATTACCTTGGTGTGTCTAGAGCTCATCCCCCCTTATGTGTCTCTCCAGAGCTATCCCCCTGATTCTTTCCAGCGCTATCCCTCTACGCCTCTGCAATGCCATCATCCTGCGCCTCTCCAGCACCATCCGTCCATGTCTTCCCAATGCCATCATCCTGTGTCTCTCCAGCACCATCCTCCTGCGTCTCCCCAGCACCATCTTTCCGTGTCTTCCCAATGCCATCATACTGTGTTTCTCCAGCACCATCCTTCTGCGTCTCCCCAGCACCATCCTTCCGTGTCTCCGCAATGCCATCATCCTGTGGCTCTCCAGCACCATCCTCCTGCGTCTCCCCAGCACCATCCTGCTGGCCTAGCACATAATATCCCCCTCCCCAGATCAGGGTTGTCTTAACAGCAGAGTGGGCCCTGGGCAAAGCAATGCACTGGGGCCCCTACCCACCCATTCACGGGAAAAAAATGTAAATGGTCAATAAAATTAAACCCTCCTGCATGCCCATCAGACCTCCCACACATGTAGAGAGACTGTGTCTGACTGGTCTGAAGCCGGCGGATGGAGTGAAACTGGAACTGAGGTGAGTACACATCACCAGGGGGATGTGGTGTGGGAAGTTGGATCAGAATACAGTGCACCGGCGGATGGCTTATAAAAATATCACAAATTTACCAACTGGCCGTGGCTGCAGGGGGGTGGGTTGGCGGGCCCCTACAAACTTCGGGTCCTTGGGCAACTGCCCAACAAGCCCAATGGAAGAGATGGCCCTGCCCCAGATAGATTATCTCCCCTTAGCACTAAATAACCCCCCTCCCCCTCAGACAGATAATCTCCCCCAGAACAGAATAACCCCCCCTCCCCCAAAAACAGATCATCTCCCCCTAGAACAGAATACCCCCCCTCCTCCCGGACAGAAATCAATCTCTCCCTATCAACCAGTGTAGTTCAGCTTTGCAGGCAGCCTGTCAGTCTTAAAACATTTTTTTTGTTTTAAAGACTGACAGACTGGCTGCAGCAGGTGCTGATGACAGCCCTGTGCCCCTCTGTCTACAGTCCAGCTAGCAGGGGGCAGCTGGCGGCCTGAGAAGTGTACTGCAGATGGAGATAGTGAGTGGGCGTTATCAGCACTGCTTCCTCCCCCCTGTGGATGTGCCCCCAGTTAGTGTATTGGGAAGATGTGACCGATTTGCACTATGGAGGCATGTTTTATTTTCTTCACATAACAACTACTGCCAGGATTTGGGACCTATCCAGATTGATTCACCGTTGCTATTGCAACCACCGTAGGACCACGGTGTTGATTTGTGTCCATTGTACTGATCTCACCTATAAAGGGTGAGTATATGTCTATATACTTTCTTTTTTTGTTTTTTATCACAGATTTACACTATATTTTTTTCCATTCTCTGTTTTTTCCCCAAAATAACACCGATCCTTGGGAGCGCCAGAATACTTCTATACAAAAAACCTTCTTCAACTAATACCAACTCCAATTCTCCTGAATCTCATAGTGGTTCTTCTGTTGATTTGAGTGAGGAGATTCAATCAAGTTTAGTTGAGTCGCCCAATCTTCAGTGTAAGGAATCTCTAAGTGGTTTTGTCTCTAAAGAGAATTCTGTAACTCAGGACTCTTCAGACGCTTCAGCATCCATAATCTTCGATAGAGAAGATCCCCAATATACCGCATTACTTAAGCATATTGACACACAAATGAGAACTGATCCATCTTGTGGTATCACTTCCACCAACCTTGTCAAGTTTCTCCTCAAGAGAAAGAGCTTTGGAGTGGGTTAACCCACTTATTGAGTCCAGTGATCCAATCCTACAAGATGTGATGGCCTTCAGTACAGCTCTGATTAAAGAATTTGCTCCTTTGGGTCCGTCTTCAGTTACCTTTTCTGACAAAGGTTCTAGTTTAATTTCACTACCTTTAGACATCAAACTCAGATAAACTCCCTTTACAAGACAATACGGTACAGGATCTGTCAGTCTGGAACAAAACAATATCCTTTCATACTAGATATCAACTCAAGATTGGTAAATCTAAAAATTCCTCATACCAAGTCGGAAAAATTAAAAAAATTTTCCTCTAGTGTCTCAAAATTTCGAGTTCTTGAAGTTTGCTAAGGAATGGTAAATGTACAAGTTGCTGAAACCCAAAAAAATTTCTGGAATCTTTTGCTTCAAGTTTTTCACATTTTTCTGGTGTCTCAAGTTTTGAGGGTTTTTTAAAGTTTTTCAGTGCACTTCTTGGTGTCCGGAGTCCACCCTGAAAGGGGGGGTACTGTCAGGATGAGGCCTGGGATCGTCTGCTACTCACCTCCATGCTGGCATCCTTGTGCTTAGGTGTTCAGTCGCTGGGAGTGGAGGTGAGTGGTGTCTGAGTGTTCTCCACAGGGGGCTGCTAGGGCTTCCATGCATGCGTCCGGGTTTCAGGGGTGCTGGGCATGGGCACAGCCATGTTGATCCATATCACCTGATTAGTCTCTCCCAATGGTAGCCCTGTGGTCACTCAGCTGATCCTCTGATCCAATGACCAGCTACCCAGGGTGTTAGGACTGCGACTATTTCAGTACATAAAGATAGATTACTTTTTTCAAAGTTCCTTTGTGGTCGTTGGAGGAGCTATCCTGCTTGCTGGCATTCTTCACATACAGGGAATAGAGAGTTAAAGTGATCATCTGTTTCCAAGGTGTTGTCAGGTTGTGGGATTCCTAGATTGCTAATTATTTCAAACCTGATTCCATTTGGGTCACATGTTCTGAACTTCCTATGGATCACAGACCTCTAGTGTAAAGCCTGTTACTAACTGTGTCTCAGTGTCTTTGCAACGTTACTTTCAGATCTTTCTTGAACTCCTGCCAGATCCCTGCTGTTCCTGTGGGTTGCTGTCGTCTCTCACTCCTGTGGACATTGAACCCATCTTTGTTATAGTTGTCAACTGCACCGTTACAGATATTATCACTGCATCGCGGGGCTCAACCCCATTCTGAATTCTAGTCACACCGCAGGGCTCAACACTGTTCCGGAACCACACCGCTTCACAGGGCTCAACCCTGCTTCAACCTTCATTGCATCGTGGGGCTCAACCCCACTCTGGATTCTAGTTACACTGCAGGGTTCAACCCTGTTCCGGAACCACACCACTTCACAGGGCTCAACCCTGCTTCAACCTCCGCATCACAGGTCTCAACCCTGCTCTGACCTCATCACATCACAGGGCTCAACCCTGCTTCAACCTCACAGCATCACAGGGCTCAACCCTGCTTCAACCTCACAGCATCACAGGGCTCAACCCTGCTCCGTCTTTCACCGCTTCACAGGGCTCAACCCTGCTCCGTCTTTCACCACATCACACAGGCTCACTCTGCTCCGGATCTCCATCACTACAGGGTTCCACCCAGGTGAAGCTCCTCTATACCATTCTGAGGTGTTAGCCTCATACTGGATTCGGGGTTCCCTACCATATTAACTTTTCTGTGTTGGGTTTTCCCCTATACTCATTATTGCTTATGTGAACCTTAGTGTTGTTGAGACTTTATGTGAGACGTTGCTATTATATTTCTCCTGTGAATAAATTCTATTTACTGTTATTCCGTACTATCGAGATTTTATGAAAAGGTCATTCCTAAAGCCACCCCAGTTTATTGTGCCTAGTAGGCCTGCCTCCTCCCAGGAGTCTCAAGTGTCGGCACCCATGACACAGCGGTATTTAGTCTGACTCCAGGAACAGGAAACTGCTGTTCAACTTCGCTGTTCCTGTGATTATTATGCTCTCCGGTGTTTTTCACGAAGCATCTACAGTGTGTTGTTGCAGCCCTCATGCTGACCACCAGTGTTACTTATATTAGCTTCCATGCCAATTCCCTACGTGTTACTTCAGCTCTCACAGAACTCCAGTGTTTCTTGTAAATCCGTGTTGTCTTTTAGTGTGCTGCTGAGCTCTCTAACTGCCTCCCTGAGTACCTGTGGTATCAGCTTTCATTGTAATTGCTAGTTAACATTCAGCTGGACCTCTAGCTATTCCAGTACATTTTCCTGTGTTTCAATTCCTGTGTTCAAGTATTTGTTTCAACTCCTGTGTTCAAGTATTCATTTCAACTCCTGTGTTCAAGTATTTGTTTCAACTCCTGTGTTCAAGTATTAGTTTCAATTCCTGTGTTCAAGTATTTATTTCAGCTCCTGTGTTCAAGTATTCATTTCAACTCCTGTGTTCAAGTATTCATTTCAATTCCTGTGTTCAAGTATTAATTTCAACTCCTGTGTTCAAGTATTTGTTTCAACTCCTGTGTTCAAGTATTACTTTCAACTCCGGTGTCAAGTATTAATTTCAACTCCTGTTTTCAAGTATTCATTTCAACTCCTGTGTTCAAGTATTCATTTCAACTCCTTTGTTCAAGTATTCACTTAATCTCCTGTGTTCTAGTATTCATGCTAATATAGTTCCGGTCTTCCTGCCACTCCCAGGTACCTGTCCAGAAGGCCGCGACCTGCTCACTTGGTGCAGCAAAACCCATATCCCAACTGGGGGGGGGTCACTGGTGAAGACTACCAAGTGAGTTAGACTCCGCGCTTCTGGGCAGGTCTAGCCAAACCTGGGTTTGGCCGCAATAGCGAGACCTAGCTGTCACTCACCTGCTTGTTCCCTAGCCACCCTACCCCCTGGCTTTTCCCATATAGTTCGTGACAGGAAGTTTCTATAGCGGAGTAACCCATATAGCTATCTTACACTACCTCTTCCTCTTTGGCCATACCTAACTGCCTCTATTCCTGCTCCTTCATTTGTCCAATAGTTATTGATTAGTAATTAAATTTTTGATTATTTTAATTATCCCATTACATTGAATAAATTGCTGTAAGTAAGCGGAAATAGAGATGAAAGTTAGAACACAACATAATTATTGTTCTTGTTTTCTTCCATGTTAGAAATGAGTCAAGTTTCCGTGGTAGCACTTACTAAAAGATATGGTTATCAATAGGATTATCGCTAAAATATACAATAAAAGAGGAGGGAGATGACACGGGATGTAGTCAGGAAACCGGTGTTCGAAATGCCGACTGCCGGCTTCCCGACAGTGAAATCCCAGCATGGGACTAATGATAGGCATCTAAATACTGACGCCTATCATTAGCCCCATGCCAAAATCCCGACACCCGGCATACCGAAGGTAGGTAAGGTTTAGGGACTCCTGGGGGATCTTGGGGTTAGGCACCCCCTGGGAGGGTTATGGTCAGACTAGGGGAAGGGGGGGTTAGTGTCAGGCACCCCCAGGGGGACGTTAGGTTTAGGCACCCCCTGGGAGGGTTAGGTTTAGGGTGCGGGGAGGGGGGTTAGGTTTAGGTACCCCTTGGGGGAGGTTAGAGTTAGGCGTCCCTAAGGGAGGGTTAAGGTTAGGGGGGGAAGAGGGGAGGGATATGAGTCTTGCCTCTGTCAGGATCTTCATGTGCCAGCCTTCCAGTATCGGTATTTCATCCACCGGTCTTAGGTCCGGCGGTAATTCATACCGATTCTGATGACACAGGTGTCGATCTATATTGTATTCATAATCCAGAGTATTTTGATCACATGGGATTTTAGACAGAAGAAAAGGGGAGTTCTTATCTAAGCCATCTATAATTTGAGCTGCAAATGTATTGCATTTAGGTTTGGGACATCTTATACTAGTACACTGTACCTTGAAAATTATGTTCATATTAATCCGGGGTATAACTACATTTTTGTGGGCCCCATAGCAACATTTTGAATGCTCCTTGGACACAATTCGTCTAGAATTGTGTCAAAGGAATTGTGTTAAATTGTGTCAAATACATTTTTCATTTTATGCTGCATAGTAGAGCTCTAGTTATTTTTATGCAACTTAGTAGTGGTCCCAGTTCATATTATGCCACGTTGTAGTGACCCAGTTCACATTATGCCACATTATAGTGTTGCCAATTTACATTATGCCACATTGCAATGCACCCAGTTCAGATTCTGCTCAATTGTAGTCCACTAGTTAACATTGTGTCAGAGTGCCCCATTTTATATTATGTCATATTGTAGTTTCAACCTACACTTCACAATATGCCACACAGTGGCCCCAGCTCATGTTATGCCACATTGTAGTAGTGCTCCCAGTTTCCATTATGGCACACATTGCCCTCAGTTTACATTATGCCACATGGTAACTCCAGTTCACATTATGCCACACTCTAGTGCCCCAGTTTACATTACACACAGAGTATCCAGAGTTCATAATGGCACGCTCCTGCTAACTTCACTCCCCGACAACAACCTAGCCTGGTAAATGGTGTTTACTTGCCTCATCATGGGTGTGGTATATTTTATCAACATTTACAATTTAGACGTTCATTAGGTTATGTGAATTTACACATAGTCTTAATGTCGACATTGAACATATTCATAATGTCAACATTTAGCATGTCAACACTGATGTAATGTTGACATTGTTGAAATGTTGACAATGTCTTTTGTTTGTAATTCTATCTGTAACTTTATCTCTAACGGTAACCGAAACCCTAACCATAAGGCATTATGTCAATGTTGACATTTTGCAGATATTGACATCATGAATGTCGACCTTCTGCTGTTGCTAAAAAATGACATGTAATTATTGGAATAATTAAGCTAATTGGAAACTTCTAATTGCTTAATTAGTCATTAGGGGGGTGTCCAAGGGGTTTAGCACAGTGTCCCGACATTTTAAACTTAAAATAAAGATTTTCCTTTCCATCTCTCACCTTCAGGGAGGTGCGAATGGAAAAATGCAAAGTCACTCTGACTGGTTCAGTGCGAGTTGCTAATTGGACTGCAATATGAATTCGCTATGCAAATTCGAAGAGAAAACCTCAACTAGCGCCTCGCACCTAATTGGATTGACCCCATTATCATTTTGCCCCTGTCAGCCGTTACTGACCACCATGGACAGTTTCCCCCTGGCTCCATCCCTCCTCCCTTCTGCTCTGTCCCGCCTCTGTCCCTCCTCTCTTTTGCTCGGCCCCACCTCTGTCCTTCCTCCCTTCTGCTCCATCACGCCTCCTTCCATCCTTATGCTGCATCCCACTTCCCCCAGCCAAGTCTCTGATCTGGCTGACACTGCCCGCCGTAGCCACCGCAGCGCGAGTCGCAGGCAGCGACTGGATTGGTGACTGGTGAGGTGGCTCTTTGTGGCTGGTGGGAGGTTGGGGGTGTAGTGCATGTACAGTGGGGGTGGGCTAGGATGAGTGTGCCCAATAAAGGGGTGCCTGTCCAGTAGGCATACCACAGTGGAGGGGTTGGCAGGCTGCAGCACCTACATGGGGGATGCGGTGTAAGTGTACTTGGCAGACTTGCACAGTTAAGGGTGAGCGTGCCAAGTATTGGGGGGGTGGGAAGTGGGAAGTAAATATACCAAATAGGGGGGAGGGGTGTTACACATGCTCAGTAATGGGGGTTGTGTGTTTATTGTGGGGGTGGGGTGCCCAGTCAGAGGGGGGATTTAAAATTTGACAACCAGACCATTCACTATAGTTGATTAAATTGTATCCTGACACTTTGACACTTCACAGTCATACTTTTAATGGTCACACACGCGCTGGAGTGGAGGGAACCGTAGCCAGTGCTCCCCGCTAAACATCTGAATCTCCCTATATTAAATAGATGACCTTTGAGCTGGAATTTTTCCACCCTACTCACAATATGTCCATACTTGTTGATTCTGTTATTGCTTCTATATATTTGTAACTACCAATAAATACTGATTACACAAACAAGATTAATTGAATAGTCATGACTAGCATGAAATGTAACTGGTCCAAGAAAATGAAGTATTTGGGAATCTATATTAAAATTCATTATAAAATACAATACAAGGAAAACTTCCCCATTTATTTGCTAACATTTGAAGGATGGTGACAATTAAGATGAATATTGTACCAAGAACTGTGTACCTTTTTCAAATTATTCTGTTCATGTAAAATCTCAGGTTTTATGACAATTACAACAATTGAAGAACTCTGGGCCTGATTCAGACCGGCAGATTGTACCGTAATGCGCATGTGTATGCACCACACTGCAATTACGGATACACTGTGGAATCCATCGCAGAGTGAGTGACAGGCCGTAAGCGTTTGGGGGTGGTGACGGGAGAGTGGTTAGAAAAACGCAGGCGTGCCTGTCCATTTGAACGCCGTTGCATGGGCGTGCATAAATTAGCCACTGCGACTGCATGTGAGGAGACATGCAATTTCTGCGACAGGTCAGAGCTGCTGTAATTGTGCGTGAGAGGCCGATGTTACCGATGTATACGCAAGACTGCGAGGTATTACAGATGTGAGAAGGAGGTAGTGGGCATCTCTATGCTGGCTGAGCGATGGCAGACATTACCATATTTTCACAGATCCGAAAATGCAGCATCGGATCACCAAGCTTAAGCTTACTGACTAAGGGGGTCATTCAGACCCGCTCGTGAGCAGCTGTACGCTCGCAAGCGGGTCGATGTTCCCCCACTGCGCATGCGCACGACGGAGGGAGCTCCGTCGTGCGCATGCGCGAGACCCGGTGAGCGACGGGCTCTCCATCGCTTCGGGTCTCGCACCAAAGGGGGCGTGCTGTCGATGTTGATTGAAAGCACGCCCCCTTTGGTGGGCGTGCCGGAGGCGTGCCTGCCAGACGGAGGCGTTCCCATGGGAACGCCTACCGTCTGAAGCCGGCTCCACTGACATCACTAGTGATGTCAGTGGGAGTGATTTTGGCTCTGATAGAGACAAAATCACTCCAGGGCTTGCGGCAGTGAGACCCTATCGCAAGGGTCTCGTCGCAAGCCCGATGGTCGCGATGGTCTAGACCATCATCATGGACGCTCGCATAAGCTGTGGGTGGTAACCCACAGCTATGCGAGCGTCCAAGAGGCCGCTCCATTTTCAGGGAGGAGGGCCCTGATTCACAGCGAGCGCTCTGGTCAGAGCATTCAGCTCTGAATCAGGCCCTAAAAGCATAGCATACTTGTCTAAAATATGTCAAAGCTGGTTTAGTGGCTGAGACAGAATCAGTGTAAAATTAGCTTGGAGCGACGCCATCTTGGCGAATGGCAACCAGACTCCATCTTAAAAATAAGAATCTGCACGACGCCATTTTGCGAATGGCCGTCCAGCGCCATTTTAGAGAAACTCACATTTAAGTACATACAGCGATGCTATTATTAGCATCATGCGATCGCATATTTCACCATACCCCATACACACATTAAAAATACGCACATTAGCGAATGCATAATATCCTGCATGCGAATGCTGTTTATTAGCTGCATGCATACGCATCTGCCCCAACTTAAAAGTCTTCACTACATAAATCTAACTAGCGTCTTTTCCCAAACCCCTAATACTTACACACTGCACACTCACATAAAAGGTTCCATAGCTTCAAAGTGTAATATTCAAAGTTTATTAATTTATTATTAACGTTGTGAAATAAAGATTATTTAATATCTAAGGTTTAGTATATGATAAGTAAACTGTGTTTGGTGTTGTACTGATCTACTCTGTCTCAACAGCTTTCTGGTGTCATCGGTGAGAAGATCGCAACATGCGTTCGCAACTTATGGACTGTAGAGAGTTAAAACACTAAAATGTACTATGTAATGTTAGCAGCTTAGATTTGCATGCAGAGGCAAAAAAGGAGACAAAAGGCTTTTGGAGGCTGACCTGTTTCCATTTGAAGTGACCTGTTTAGTATTTGTATCACAATGTTGGGATAGGAGTTTCAAGGTGGGGGTTTGGGAGGCCCTTTTCACAGATGAGGGGAGGAGTATGGCATTCTGAGAACACACATACTGGCAGACACACTTGGAGCAGGGAATTGAGAGAGAGAGGTCTTCCTATCACAAGACAACCGAAAATGGGACTTTGTACCCCTGGAATTTGGCTAAGTATATTGTTGTTAAACTGTACAGTAGTTAGTCTATTTGAGTCTCTGTAGCTAGTTGTGTGTTTTTATCTGTAATGTAGCTTATAAAGATTGTATCTAAAAAGTTTGTAGTTAAAGGAATTCATAAGTCTGTGTTAGCATACAGTGGATGATATAGCTAGCCTGTAAGATTATCATCCACGCTGCAGTGTACAATTGTTTTTGTAGTGTGTGAAACAGAACTATGGTATTTGTAATGATCGGTGTTGGTTAATATAATTGTTTGAGATCCGCTGGTGAGCTGTGTTAGGACCTGGAACCATGTACTTGATTCATTGGAATGGTGAATTATTAGTAGTGTGATTATGGCAATAAGACTGGCATAGGTTTGGTGTTATTTCAGTGTCATGATAGAATTGTGTACTGTGAGTACTGGTATTTTGGCCACTATATGGTACTTACTATCTGAATAAGTTTGCATAGTATCATGAATGTAATCATAGGCTGGTATCAGTGTTATATCATGGAAGTTTAATTAATAACAGCTTTGAATGGTACAAGTAATAACTGTGTGTAAGGTAGTTAAAGATGGCTGCCAGCAAGTGGGTTAGACAATGGCATTACATGTGATACTCCCCCCCATTGAAACATGTGCTTGATTCATGGAAGTTGTGAATTAATAGTCTTGTAATTATAGTTATAATTCTACTCAGTTTTGTTGTTGTATAGTACAAATAGGTTGTAGTTATTATAAAATTGTGATCATTTATTGGATATATGATTTACAGAGTTACATTATGTGAGTTTTCAAAATGGAGTTTGTCTAGAGACCATGCAGTTTGGACAATAGGGCATGGGTCATTCCCAACCCCCCCTACACACACACCCCCCACACACACACCCCCTCACCAGCCATCTTGGACATGTGCGCTCTCTCTCTCTCTCTCTCTCTCATTGTTTGAAGTTTAATCACTGATTAATGCATATGTAATAACTGTACCTTGGGTCTGTATTATTACTTTGCGCTAAATTGTCTTTATATCACAGTGTGTAACCTACTGTTTTTATATTTTAATAATAACCTTTGTGCGTTGGAAACACATTTCAAAGTCTGAAGGCTTTTATTTTACTGTATGACTGCGTACGCAAATAGCGTCAATTCTAGAAGGTATAGGCAGGACTTAGAAGGTATAGGAAGGATTGTGCCAAGGTTTAATTACGATATAACAAATACCCGACTGGAGAGCAGGGCATTTTAAGCCAATTGAATTAATTGAATATAGAAACATAGAATTTGACGGCAGATAAGAACCACTTGGTCCATCTAGTTGAGACAACACCACCAGAGGCCATGACACTTTTGACTGTCATAAACTGTGATTGTCCATTGCAAATTAGCATTGTTGGACTACCTCTTCCTCAGAAGTGGCATCTTGCCAACTCCTCCCTGGCATTGCACCCCCACACCCATTGCTTCTGTCTTTAGCATACAAGAGATGGGAGCAGCATTTTTTACTCCTCAGAGTGGGAGCGTGGCACTTGGCTGCGACATCCTAACTAAGCGCCACACGCCAAGCCCCCACAGGTAAGGGATTATCATCGACAGGCGATCATCGATGGTCAGCATTATTTTCTTAACAATCAGCAGGAAACCATCGCTGGATTAACCATCCAACATCAGACCTCTGTGGCCGATGGACCATCCAAAATTAAACATCCATCATAGTTGCTAGCCATTTTTGGCCAATGCCATAAAACAAATACGGAGGAGCTGAAATTGGCAAGCTTCACATGTCAGAAACGGATGCTTGCGTACCCACCATGTCAGCGGCCGGCACTCCATGTATGCACATCACAAAAACACTGGATGAGTGACATTTTTGCTACTCATTTTGGTACTGTGTCCCCTAACCATTGGCTCCCTAGGTAACCACTTAGGTTTCTTTAATCGTACTGCAGGCACTCGTAACAGAGTTTATATAAGTTTTCTTATTAAATCATTTTGATTTATAATTATTTTCAGTTATACATAATATTTAAAATAATGTATTTCAATGTTGTTTTTCTTAAATTGTTGCATAGCCATCTGTATAATTTACCTTTTGCTTTTGTTTAGACTATCCTGTTAGGAGACAGCTCTGTGGGGAAGACATCGCTGCTTGTGCAATTTGACCAGGGCAAATTTATTCCAGGATCTTTTACCTCTACAGTGGGCATTGGTTTCACGGTAAGACAAAGCGGGTGTACAGTATCACAGAACTGACATGTCATATAATACCACAGATCCCAGTGTACTAGTTCTGACTATCACTAGACGATAAGTTGGATGATATCAACAATAACGATGTCTTTCATCGCCCGTACTTGCAGGGCAACCTGACGATATATCATCAGGTTCTGCAAGTACGGGGATGAGGAAGGGTGCCGCCACTGAATGATATCGTTAACGGTATCGTTCAGTTTGTATGCTCAATGTCGTTAACGACATTGAGCCTGGCAGTGCAGGGGAAACACTTAACGATATAGCTCATGGAGCATATCGTTAAGTGTGTATGCGGCTTTCTTTTTCAGGGTCCATAGGGGACCACAAGAAGACGAAGGGGTGTAGGTGGTACTTGGGGGACCAGACACCAACAGCAAAGCTTTTTCCCCCTATACCCCGCCTAGAGCCTCAGTTTCGTTGGTGTCCGGCAGGAGCTGGATCACTGTTATACTATATGATTTTTTATTTTTATTTACTGTAACAGAGCAAGCAGTAATAGACAGACCTCCGGACGTCTGCGCTGCTGATCCATTACCCCTCTGCGGCGCGTGACTCCAGCCATAAGCTAGGTACTCTCAGCGGTGCTCCGGGGAGGACCTAGCTAGCAGGGCTTCTTGGACCCCAGACTGCAGTCGGGACTCAAGGGGACAGGTAAGGCGGGTTCGTGCTCGTGGGAATAGGCGTCTATGCGCAGTCTTACCTCCGGTCTCAGGAGCCAGACCGGAGGAGCTGCTGTAGACACTGTTTCATCCGGGACTCCACTAGACCACCAGGGCATAACTTTTACTGGCGCAGGGGATAGCTGAGGCCATGGACCCGGTGGTTGATGTCAGCATAGGGGAGACGGTCCTCTTCCTGCAGTCCCTCCACCAGCTCAGGGCACCAATCCACTGCGGTCTTGCCTCCGCTAAGCTGCTCCTCCCTCACCCTCTGCCCCCTCAGAGACTCACAGCGGCCATTTTCTGCAACAGCCACAGGTCTCCGGGAATGCTGGGTCCAGTCTTCCTGTATACCTCTCCTAGGAGCCATGTTATACAGCTCTATATCCTACCAGCCACTGCGGTCTGTGTAGTTGAATTTAGTGCCCACTGCAGTTATATTGTATACTCTGCATTGTATGTGACTTGTGCTAGTGCTGCTGTCTGTTTATTTTTCTCAACTGTCAGCTTATACCAACATTTCCCTTTCTTTCACTATAACCCTGGAATACTGAGGTATAGGGGGTTCACTGTACCTCACATCTGCTTGTATTTGTGAGGGCTGTCACATACTGTATATCTGTATTGCGCACTGCACTGTGCCATATTGTACATATATCTGTATTGCTCACTGCACTGTGCCAGATTGTGAGCTTGCAGCTATGTCTAGCAAAGACAAGAGTAACAAGCAGGCTATTGCTCCTACTCTGGCTTCTTGTAAGTCCTGTTTAGCAGGTTTAGCTTCAGAAGATCTCATTCAAGATGGTTTTATGTGCATCTTGTTATACGGCACCTGGCCCATCGGCCCCTGGGCTTCTTTTTCATGGGTGTTGGCAAAAATTGTGGACTGCCGAACGGTCTCTGTGGTAGCTCCCCCTATTGGATGGCCACAACAGGTACTCCCTGCAAATCCAGTGCCTCCTTCTCCTCCTCCATGGGTAGATGTACTGTGTACCTCAGTGCTGAATCTGACGGCTACCGCTACAGCCTTTCAACAAATGTTGCAAAAGGAGAGACCCTTACCTAGTAAAACTACTAAGCGTGCTGTGTTATCTTCCCAGTCCACCCAGCTATCAGATTCTGGTTGGACTGGGAAGGCAGAAGATAAAGACCTCTCTCACTCTGACTCCCCCTCGGGGGAGGAGGAGTCCCCGTCTAAATTGAATGTACCTGCACTAGTGAGAGCTGTAAAATCAATTCTTCAAATAGAAGATACAGGACCCACTCCTAAGGCAAAAGAGACACTCTTTAAACAACAGAAGGTAGCTTTGCCGGAGTTTCCTCACTCTGATCAGCTATCTGATCTAATGAGTGAAGCATGGAATACACCAAATAAAAAGTTTCAGCTGCCTAAACGCTTGATTTATATTTACCTTATTCCAGCTACTGATTGCACTAAATGGGAAGTTCCCCTTGCCGTAGATTACCAAGTTACACGCCTGGTTAAGAACTCTACCTTACCTATTCATACAGCAACCTCATTAAAGGAGACTACAGATAGAAGGATGGAAGCTTGCCGAAAGTCTATATACTCTCTTATAGGAGCTATTACTCGTCCTGCTATGGCTATGGGGACTCGGTATGTAATACCGCCGGCCGCATGGCCGGCAGTTCGAATCCCGGCAGCGACAGTCTGACAGAGGAACAGATCCCGGCAGTGGCAGCCCGACAGCACTGGAAATCCCGATCGTCCCCAGGTAAGTACTAACTAACCTAACCTACCCCCCTAACCCTAACCCTCCCTTAGGGGTGTCTAACCCTAACCTCCCCAAGTGCCTAACCCTAATCCCCCTTCTAAGTGCTTAAACCTAACCCCCCTTCCCCGCTGCCTAAACCTAAGTCCCCCGGGGAGGTGCCTAACCCTAACCTCCCCCCGGGGGTGTTTAACCCTAACCCTCCCTCCTCCTAGCCTAACCCTAACCTCCCGGGGGGGTGCCTAACCCTAAGTCCCCCCCGGGGGTCCTAAACCTAACCCTTCCCCCCCCCCCCCGCGCAGCTGTCCGCTCGCGGCTGTCTGCTCGCGGTGCCCAGCATCCGTTCGATCGGGATACCAGGCGCCGGTCTCCTGGCGTCGGTAAAATGAGCGGCATCTACATCTAGACACCGGTCATTTCACCCCCGCCAGGATATGACGGGAAGCCGGCTGTCAGTATAATGTCAGCCGGCTTCCCGATTGCATCCCGGCTATGGCATGGGTGGCAAAAGTCATTGAGAGTTGGGCATGGGCCCTAGAAGACACATTTACCTCTGTTGCTTCTCGGGAACAGCTGTCCTACATCTCTCACATTAGGGATGCAGCCTCCTATTTAGGAGAGGCTGGATACTGGTCTCCTAGTTTCCAAAAGCATCTGCTACTTCCATGATAGCCCGCCGTATTGTTTGGCTTCGCTCATGGAAGGCAGATTCAGACTCTAAAAAGGCATTGGAGTCTCTGCCTTACTCTGGGGAGATCCTGTTTGGCTCAGAATTGGACAAAATTGTGACTACCATGGCAGCTTCTAAGACAGCGTTCTTGCCCTCTGCATCTGCTACGAAGCCTCAGATGTCATCCTTTAGGTACTTTCGTCCCCAGGGAAAGGGTAAAGGTCAGTCTTTTCCACGGCAGTTGTCATCCACAAAAGCCTCCAAGCCTAGGACCAAACAGGCCTGTGTTAGGATCTGTGTTTGTTGTGGGGTGGAAACAGGAGCAGACACCGTTGTGGGGTGGAAACAGGAGCAGACACCGTAACAGATTTAAACTGAAAGGTGGGTTGTTTAATGTAAATACTAGTAGACAAGTACAAGAATAATACTGATTAACATCTGTGACCGAAGGAACAATAGTGATGCAATGAATGAATGTCCAGATCAGTGACAGAACCAAAATAAAGTCTTGATACTGAGGTAATTGTGGAGCTGAAGGAAAAGTCCAGAAAGTCAGTGGTAATAGCAGGATAGGGAATCCGGGAATACTGTGATAATAACTGAAAGGGAAATCAGGTAATGCTGAGACAATGGCTGAACAAGGTTATCCAGAAATACTGTAATAGTTGCTGAAAGGGAAAGCAGGTAATGCTGAGATGATGGCTAAACAGGGTAATCCGGAAATGCTGTGATAATGACTGATGGAAAATCCAAAAATGCTGAGAGTCGACTGTGCAGGGTAGTCCGGAAATGCTGTAATAGTTGCTGAAAACTCAGGTGCAGGCTGGAGTAAGTACTTGGGATCAACAGGTTCAGGAAGGAATGGGTAGGTTTGGGAACTTCAGGTTCAGGGAGGAGTGGGTAGGTAGAAGGAGCAGGATTTGATCCACAGCAGGAAGCAAGGCAGGGTAGCATGATGCAGGTTTGCAGGGAGCCTGGGACCAACCAGGAGTTAGGGCAAGCACCGGAGCACAAGACTTTGGTCAGAAGCACAGGAACTCTCTCATAGCTGATGCTGAAACACACGGTTGCACTAGCAACTACAGGGAGCTCCAAATCCCCTTAAGTACCCAGCAGCAGCGTGTGAGTGGCTGGAGAGATCACCTGATGCATAAGGATAGGCCCACTATGTCACATGACCTGAGGCAAGATGGCCACTCCCATGTATCTGTGATGCTGAGACACTTCTAGACTTACCCTTGCCAGGATGGCCCAGCGCTGGCAGACCCCTGCACACACACAATGCCAGGCTCCACGCGCAAGCTCCCTCACTGGAAACACCACGCCACAGCGCACCCACCAGCAAGGACCGCAACCTCCACGCCATGAAACCCTGGTCGTGACAGCCTGGGCTACTAGATGTCCAGCTACCAAATCTGAGGACAAGCCTTCAGCCTGACAGGGTGGGCCTCCCCCTGGGTTAAACCAACACAGATGCCTGGGTACAAGAAGTGGTCTCTCACGGGTACGCCCTCTCATTCCTGAGGTCCCCCCCCATCAATTATTTTGCACAGGGCCTCCATCAGACCCAAGCAAAGCCCTGCTCCTCCATAAGGCCATTCAGTCCTTGCTGCACTCAGGGGTAATAATTCCGGTACCTTCATTACAGCGAAGGACGGGTTATTGTTATTACTCTACCCTTTTCTTGGTTCAGAAGCCCAACGGGTCTCATCGGCCTATCCTCAAGTTTATCAGGGTGCCCAGGTTTCGTATGGAAACCCTACACTCTATTGTCCTGGTTATGGAGCCTGGGGACTTTATGGTGTCTCTGGACATTCAGGACGCTTACCTACATTTACCTATAGTGCCCTCTCATCAGCGATATTTCCGGTTTGCTGTCCTACAGCAACATTACCAATTTTAAGCTCTGCCTTTTGGGCTTTCTATAGCTCCATGGGTCTTTACCAAGATCATGGCAGTTATGGCGGCCCATCTTTGTCGTTAGGGGTTCAGACTGCTCCCATACTTGGATGATCTTTTGCTCTAAGCAAGCTCTCCAGAGTTCCTTCACCGCTATCTACAGGTAACCATTGCCTTTCGACAAATACACGGCTGGCTGATCAACTGGAAAAAGTCTTCTCTAACCCCTTCTCAGGAATGGTGCATCTGGGAGCCTTCCTGGATTCTCAGGCTCAGAGAATCTTCCTGACAGCAGACAAAATCTCCAAACTACAGCACCAAGTGCGCAGGTTACTCCATAGTCACTGAGTGTCAATTCACTCTGCAATGGAGACCTTGGGATCTATGGTGTCCACCTTTGACATGGTGCAGTTTGCTCAGTTCCTCTCCAGGCCCCTACAACACCTGATCCTCTCCAGGTGGAATGGGCTTCCCCATCTGATCAGATCCCAGACAATGGGTCTCTCTCCGGAGGTTCGCCTGTCCCTCTGCTGGTGGATACAGATGTCCCATTTAAACAAGGGTCGCCCCTTTTGGATCCCGGAATGGGTATTCCTCACCACAGACGCAAGCATCTGCGGGTGGGGTGCAGTGACCGGCCAGCACTCTTTCCAAGGACGCTGGACACCAGCTGAGGCAATCTTACCAAGCAACGTCCTAGAACTCCGAGCCATCTACAGAGCCCTCACTCTGGCTCAGGATATTCATCAGGGCAGGCCAGTACAAGTATAGTCCAACAATACCATGGCAGTGGCCTACCTCAATCACCAGGGAGGCACTCAAAGTCGGTCAGCAATGGCATAAGTGTCACGCATTCTCACATGGGCTGAACGCCATCTCCCAGCCATCTCCACAGTGTTCATCCTGGGAAATCTCAATTGGGAAGCGGATTTCCTCATCCACCACAATATGCATGCAGGGGAGTGGTCTCTACACCCAGAAGTCTTTTAGCTCCTGGTGGACAAATGGGGTCTACCAAATGTAGACCTAATGGCCTCACAACACAACCTTCCAGTGTACAGGTCCAGGACAAGGGACCCCGAAGCAGCCTTCATGGATGCATTGTCAGTGAAGTGGACCTTCCATTTAACGTACCTCTTCCCTCCAGTCTCCCTTCTTCCTCTGGTTCTTTGGAAGTTCAAGCAAGAAGGGGCATGGTCCTGTTGGTAGCTCTGGCTTTCGACCATACGCATTGGTACTTCGATCTTCAGAGTCTCTCCATAGACGCTCCTCTCCAACTTACTCAATGACTGGACCTGTTGTATCAGGGTTCCTGTCTACATCCGGACCTGACCTGTCTGTCTTTGACGGCGTGGCTCTTGAGACATCCCTTCTAAGGTCTAAAGGGTTTTCTAGCTCTGTGGTCCAGACAATGCTTAGAGCGCGTAAGCCGTCCTGCCAGGATTTATCACACACATATTTCCAGTGGTGTGCTACCAGAAACTATGACCCTCAGGTTTTTAGGGATTCTAGACTCCTTGCCTTTCTTAAAGCTGGATTGGATCTCGAACTCCGTCTGCCTTCTCTGAAAGTGCACTTCTCTGCTCTGTCCATCTGGTTCCAGTGCAGAATTGCTCCACTGCCGGATGTTCACACCTTCTCCATATACAACCTCCCTTTGTTACTCCTGTGGTTCCATGGGATTTGTCAGTGGTTCTCCACACACTTCAGGAACCTCCATTTGAACCCCTGGATTCAGTAGACGTCAAATGGCTCACTGCAAAGACTTTTTCTTCTGGCTATATCATCTGCCCATAGGGTATTGGATGTAGGGGCGCTCTCCTGTCGCTCCCCATTTCTGATCTTTCATCAGGACAGGGCTGTTCTTCGAACGCGCCCTGGCTTCCTTCCCAACGTGGTCTCTTGTTTCCACCTTAATGAGAAAATTGTAGTTCCAGCCTTCGAATCACCAGACCTCTCACAGGGTGAGGCCTCTTTGGATGTGGTCCATGCTCTGAGGATCTACATGGACCATACTGGTTCCATCAGGAAAATGGATTGCCTCTTTGTCCTATATGGATTCCACAAGAAGGGATGGCCAGCTAACAAACAGACTCTGGCCAGATGGCTTCGCATGACTATCTCCAAGCTTACACGCAGACTGGTCTTCCTGTGCCGGCTACAGTATCTGCTCATTCAACTTGCTCTGTGGGTCCCTCGTGGGCAACCAGCCATGGTGCATCTCCCGAACAACTGTGCAAGGCAGCCACGTCTTCTTAGGTTCTGTACCTTTGATACATTTGCCTCTCAGGATGCTTCCTTTGGATGCTGGGTTCTCCTCTCAGCTCAGGAGCGTTCCCACCCTTGAACAACTGCTTTGGGACACCTCTATTGTCTCCCTGTGGAGCCCTATGGACCCTCAAGAAGATAAGGAAAGTTATGGTAAATCTTACTTTTGTTAACTCTCTTTCTTTGAAATCCATAGGGTCCACAGGGCACCCGCCCTGACGCACCTGGCTTCTATGTGTTTCTTCTCTTGGTCACTTGTTTCCTTCTCTGTGTGAGAGTTTAATTCTCAGTGTACCAGTCTTCTTTCTCTCCTATCCTGCTCCTGTCTTGGGGTTGTTGACAAAACTGAGTTGTCTTCAAGCTGTGGGCGGGGTATAGGGGGAAGGACCGAAGCATCCTGGGATAGAAAGCTTTGCTATTGGTGTCCGGTCCTCTAAGTACCACCTATACCCCATTGTCTCCCTGTGGACCCTATGGACTTTGAAGAAAGAGAGTTAACAAAGGTAAGATTTATCAGAACTCTCCTTTTAAACTTCATTGTGCAATCAGTAGTAAATTCCATCTGTGGGTAGTTGTGGGATTTACACAGCCCTTCTTCCAACATACAAATACTAATTTGGGGCCTTTAGTTCTGGGATCCCTGTCATTTATGCAGAGTAGTCAGGTCCTGTTGTCAGGATTCTGCCGGGGATCGGCTGTTACTCACCACAGCACCATCTTGGCTGAATCCAATGGACAGCTACCTGGGGGTATAAACAGAACTCCAGGTGAACAGGAAATTGCCTGATCAACTTCGTTATTCCCAGATGGTTGCTGTTTGCATGGGAAGCCTGGAACAAAGCAAGCAACAATCTTCCAGAGACTCTTCCCAGTGGTATTTCCAGTGTGTACATCTCCTGTGTACTAAGGACCTGATTCGGAGCCTGATTCAGACCCGCTCACTATCTGCATACGCTCGCTGGATGTGTATGCAAATTTCTCAAAGTGACGCCACGGGAAGCGAACGCTCGCCAAGGCATAAGCATGCCCACCATGTCTTAGCGAGCGGACACTTTGTCTGAGCATACGCCCAATCACACAGGCAGAACCGCCCACTAGCACACGTCATCTCCAGGAAGTGTATTAAAACATTTGTACATTGAGCACCATCGGATGCTAACGCAGTGCTTGCGGTTGCTTTACCCAACTGCAAGTATTGCGAGGAAATCAGTGCAAAAAAAAAGACAAGTCACATGTACTATGACGCTGCCTGTTAATTATGTACGCCTCGAAAATGGCATTGAAACACTCAGGCACGCCTGCGTTCGCATCTCCAACCCCCCGTTATTAGTGTCTTGCCCCTGTTACCACCCACAAACGGCCTCTCCTGTCACTCATTACCCTGGGCTGCCTTTGCTGGGCGAGCGAGAGGGATGTGTGTAGTTCGCGCACGCGCAGATCGAAGCGTGCGCATGTGCGTACGCAGAACATCAGGCCGCTAGGCGAACGCACAGCGCGAGCGAGTCTGAAACAGGCCCTCAGACCCATTCGCTAAGACGCGATCGCTAGCTGCCGAGCGATTGTTGCTCAGTGCGCATGCGTATAATTCGCAGTGCGCATGCGTAAGCCAGTCATTGCGATGGGGAATCGTGTGCTCGTAGCACAAAGCCAGAGCGCTACTTTGAGTGACAGATAGTGCCGTTTGTGGGTGGTTACAGGGGAAGGTGCTTGTAAATGGGTGAGTGGTTTTGCGGACGCAGATGTGTCAGGCCAACAAAATGCCATTTAAAGGGCGTGCATAATTAGCAAAGTGGCGTCATTGTACACGTCACCTGCATGTATTTCAGCCAGCACTGATTGCAGTGCTTGCGGCGGGGTAGGGCTACCTCAAGGGCTGCGAGCAGCTCCGATGGCTCTCGATGTTACCAATTAATCCAACAATTCCAGGAGATGACGTGTGTTGCGAGGGGAAAGGGGGCGTCTTTATACACTAGCGAGCGCTCAGTGCCGTAGCTCGCTAAGACATAGAGGGTGTCCTTACGCCACACAGTGCGAGCGTGGAATTTGAATATCTGGCCCCTTTTTGCCAGTGAGCGCCCGCATCTCGCGAGCATGTCTGAATGGGCTCCTAAGCCCTAGTGATTATTTCAAGTGCCTTTGCCTGTGTATTATTTACAAGTGCCATATCCTTGTGCAGCAGTGTGATAGAACACCTTTGCCTGTGTGCTATTTACAAGTGCCACTCCAGGGGAATTGCTAACACAGGAGGACCCGTGTGGTGGATCTTGTATCCGGAGACCAGACCCAGCCTGCCCCTATTTCCAGCTGGGACCGCGGTGATTATCCCTTCTTAACTCGCATTACCCAATTGGAGTATTTCTATATGCTGATGTATTTTTTTTGTCGATCAGCTCTATCTATATAGAGCAGGGGAGACATTTGTTTTTGCAGATCTGCAGAAAAGAAACAATATTGGGATCTGCATGTACCAAACAAATATGAACTATTACTGAATATTGTTTTTTTTTTTGTTATCCCACTGAGGTGATGTGGTAACCACTGAGCGCCTGCTTGTTGTAAAAATCTTCTTTATCATATAATTTCAGTGTATATGTGGATGTACACCTATTTTACAACTCCTGTGCTCCGTGGTGGTTTTAACCACTTGCCTGGCATGGTCGTATCAGATACGACCATACCAGACTGGGCTTTCCCTGACATGGTCGTATCTGATACGACCAGTCAGAAACGCCCAGTGGGCGGCTTGCTGGAAGTTAACTTCCAGCAGCCGCCCATCTCAGAGGGACCTTCCGGTCCCTCTGCTCCCTTAGCTCCTACCCCTATGCCTGATCACTGCTTGAAGCAGTGCTCGGGCAGCCCCGTGCCGACGGCCCCCTTTACCCGGCGGCTGTAGAGGAGACGGAGCAGCCGCCGGACACATCACACTGACAGCCCGCGGTGCTCCAGGACGGAGCAGCCGCTGGGCAAATCCTCCCCATCCGCCTAACCACACAGCCGGCTAAAGGTCAAATTCTCCCCCCGTTGTAGAGATCGCGGTAGCCCGGCGGCTGAAGAGACTGCTCTGCCGCCGGGCAAATCCTCCCCCGTATGCCACCCACACTGTGAGCATCTCCCCAGCATCACACCCATACCCGGCGGCTGCAGAGGGAAAGGAGCAGCTGCCTGGCAGATCCTCCTCTCCAGCCGCCGTATAGATAGCGGCAGCTCGGCGGCTGAAGAAACAGCACATCCGCCGGGCAAATCCTCCCCCCTTTGGAACCCGCACCCGGCGGCTGGAGAGGGAATGGAGCAGCAGGCGGGTAAATACACAAGGCTGTCCTCCTCCTTTCCCTCCTCCCTCTCGTACATCAGCAGCTGCTCTAGCCGCTGGATATAGGTCCCGCCGGGCAGCAAGCATAGTGCTGTCCCTCCCACTTACCCTCCCACCAATGTATATACACAGAAGAGCCCTGCCTATATATATATATATATATATATACACACACACACACACATATATACACACACAGTATATATGTATATATACGATATATACATATATGCATATATATATATATATATATATATATTTATACAGTCCATAAATATTGGGACATTGACAGAGTTTTCAGATTTTGGCCTCTATTCACCACCACAATGGCTTTGAAATGAAACAAACAAGATGTGCTTTAACTGCAGACTTTCAGATTTAATTTGAGGGTAATTACATCCAAATCGGGTGAATGATGTAGGAATTACAACGGTTTCAATATGTGCCTCCCACTTTTTAAGGGGCCAAAAGTAAAGGGACTATAAGCTCAAAAGCTATTTCATGGACAGGTGTGGGCTATTCCCTCGTTATTTCATTATCAATTAAGCAGGTAAAAGGTCTGGAGTTGATTCTGGGTGTGACATTTGCATTTGGAATTAGTTGCTGTCAACTCTCAATATGAGATCCAAAGAGCTGTCACTATCAGTGAAGCAAGCCATCATTAGGCTGAAAAATCAAAACAAACCCATCAGAGATAGCAAAGACATTAGGTGTGGCCAAATCAACTGTTTGGAACATTCTTAAAAAGAAAGAATGCACCAGAGAGCTCAGCAACACCAAAAGATCCGGAAGACCACGGATAACAACTGTGGTGGATGACAGAAAAATTATTTTCCTGGTGAAGAAAAACCCCTTCACATCAGTTGGCCAAATCAAGAACACTCTCCAGGAGGTAGTGTATGTGTGTCAAAGTCAACAATCAAGAGAAGACTTCACAAGAGTGAATATAGAGAGTTCACCACAAGATGCAAACCAGTGGTGAGCCACAAAAACAGGAAGACCAGATTAGAGTTTGCCAAACAACATCTAAAAAAGCCATTACAGTTCTGGAACAACATCCCATGGACAGATGAGACAAAGATCATCTTGTACCAGAGTGATAGGAAGAGAAGAGTACGGAGAAGGAAATGAACTGCTCATCCATACCACCTCATCAGTGAAGCATGGTGGTGATAGTGGCATGGCGTGGGCATGTATGGCTGCCAATGGAACTGGTTCCCTTGTATTTATTGATGATGTTACTGCTGACAAAAGCAGCAGAATGAATTCTGAAGTGTTTCGGGCAATATTATATGCTTATATTCAGTCAAATGCTTCAGAACTCATTGGACGGCGCTTCACAGTGCAGATGGACAATGACCCAAAGCATACTGCAAAAGCAACCAAAGAGTTTGTTAAGGCTAAATAGTGGAATGTTATGCAATGGCCAAGTCAATCCCCTGACCTGAATCCGTTTGAGCATGCATTTCACTTATGAAGACAAAACTGAAGGGAAAATACCCCAAGAACAAGCAGGAACTGAAGACATTTGCAGTAGAGGCCTGGCAGAGCATCACCAGGGATGAAACCCAGCGTCTGGTGATGTCTATGCGTTCCAGACTTCAGGCTGTAATTGCCTGCAAAGGATTTGCAACAAAGTATTAAAAAGTGAAAGTTAGATTTAGGATTGTTTTGTTTGTCCCATTACTTTTGGCCCCTTAAAAAGTGGGAGGCACATATAGAAACCGTTGTAATTCCTACACCGTTCACCTGATTTGGATGTAATTACCCTCAAATTAAATCTGAAAGGCTGCAGTTAAAGCACATCTTGTTTGTTTCATTTGAAAGCCATTGTGGTGGTGAATAGAGGCCAAAATATGAAAATTCTGTCAATGTCCCAATATTTATGGACCTGACTTTATGTGTGTGTATATATTTATATATATGTGTGTGTGTGTGTGTGTGTGTGTGTGTGTGTGTGTGTGTGTGTGTGTGTGTGTGTGTGTGTATATATATATATGTATATATATATTTTTTTTAACTATTTTTTTTTTATGCTTATATTGGTGTTATAGACAATTTTATTTTGATTATGGCAGTCCTGTATCGATCAAGATTCGATACAGGGCCTCTGATTAGGGATGGTATACTATACAGTATACTAGGGATGGCACTGACCATCGATGGTTTACAAACTATCGATGGTCTATGACCACTAACAAGTTGTTGTGCCATTGGTGATGGTCATCGATACTGTACCATCGATGGCAGCCTGAACCGATGTCAAGGAAACATCGGTGGCTGCAGTCTAAAATAAGTGATGATTTTTTATCGATGGTTGCCACATCAATAGATAATCATCGATTGTTTGAAACTGCAGTCATCGATGTTTCCTTAACATCGGTTGGGACTGCCATCGATTGTGCAGCTGTCAATAACCATCACTACAGTATACCATAAATTTTGCTATATTTATGGTATACTGTGTTTAAAAAAAAAATAGAAAAAAAATTCAGAAAATCGTGTTGGATAAGTTTTAAAAAGATGTTCTTGACCTAATTCAGTCATAAAAAATCAGTTAAGTGGTTAATTGCGCACTGTTTAGAATTCTTTTTAAATTTATACAGCAGGGTGACAGAACACCTTTGCCTGTGTGTGCTATTTCAAGTGCCTTTGCCTGTGTATTATTTACAAGTGCCTTATATCTTGGTGCAGCAGTGTGTCAGAATACCTTTGCCTGTGTACAGGGCCGTAGAGAGCCCTGGAGGGCCCAGGTACAGAGGAGGCATGGCCTAATCGCGTGAGGCATGGCCATGCCCTTTGAGCAAAAAACAAAGAAACACTTTTGCAGCGCCGCGGAGGTGGGCGCTGTAAGCCCCTCAGCCCGGCGCAAAGCTAGGGGGGGGCGCGATCAGTGTGATCGCTCCCCACTCACAGGCAAAGGAGACTGCTGTGGCTGCTGCTCAGCAGCCATGAGCAGTCTCCCACTGCAGCTCAGCACACGCTGTGTGCTGGGCTGCGGTGAGAGTGAGAGAAGGGAGGGGGGCTGCGCCGGACCCAGGCCCCCGCCGGGCCCCTCAGTACCCGCTCTCCCCACTCTCTGCGCCCCTGCCTGTGTACTCGGTACGCACAGTAGTGTACAAGTACGAATCCTCCTTCTCCTCGAGTCAGCAGCATATCCTCATTCTCCAGTGGTAGCGGCAGAACATACTCCTCAGTGGATTTCCTTTCTCTGGTCTCCCACAGCACCTCCTCAGGATACATTTCTATTGTGCTTACTCTGTACTAGTGGTACAGAGATTATATTTCCAGTGGGCCAAAGCGATGTGTCTTTCTCCATTCCCACTCACATCGGACCCCTGACCTGGAGACCGTAACCTGCTCGCCCGGTGCAGCGGAAACCCATATCCCGCTTGGAGGGGTCACTGGTGAACACCTCCCGGCAGGTTAGACTCCGCACCCTAGGTCAGGTCTCGTCAACAATTGATGTTTGTGGATGGGGAGACTGAACATCCAGGCCCCTCGCTACTGATTCCTTCCTTGACCCGGGACCACAACTTCCAGACCCTCAGTAGGGGACTCCATGACGCTAAGCGTGACACCTGTATTTTCTAGAAGATGGGACTTATGTTAGAATTATTCATTATTGATCTAAGTGGTAGACAGGAGAGCTGGCTCTTGATTGAGCTGGCTCATGCAACAGGTCTCCTGCACTCATAATAGGCTTCATTGAGGAAATGGTGTGAATTCTCCCCCCCTAATTTGGGCAAAGGTCAACACTATACCCCCCTCATAATGCAGCAGATTAATGTTAGATTAGAAACTAACCCAATCATACTTGCCCCTTATGTTCTAATGCAACAGGCAGATGTGTCGGAATGGGATTGATATACCGACGGCTGTTCCCGACTACGGCAGCCCGACAGGAGGACATCCCGACGCTGGCTGGTAAGTACCCTAACCCTCCCTTCACTCCCCCCCCCCCAACCCTAACCCTCCCTTAGTGATGCCTATCCCTAACCCTCTCTTCCCGCACCCTAAAGCTAACCCTTCTGGGGGGGGGGGCTAACCCTAGTGGCGCATATCCCTAACCCCTCCTTCCCCTAGCCATCCCTAACCTTCCCCAGGAGGAGGCCTAACCCTAAGTCCCCCCAGGGGTCTGTAAGCCTAACCCCCCCCATCCCTGGGCTAAGTAGTATACTTACCCGGCTCTTGCTGATTAAGATAGACGATGGTATTTCGACACCTATCTTAAGTCCTGTGTCGGGCATGTATAGTCAGGATTCAGACCGTCGGCATCGCATCCGACTGTCTATTAACTACATCCCAATGTGTCACACTAGTCCTTTATAATAGAGCAGGCTATTTTAGTTACTTACACTTAATGTAACGATTAATGTTGGACACCAGTTTCTTCTAATATAGTAGACTGATGCCTGATGCTAGTCCATTCTAACACAACAGATTAATGTTTGACATTAGTCCTCTCTAAATGGAGCGGACAAACATTTGATGCTAGTCCCTTCTAATCAAGTGAACTGATGTTTGATATTTGTCCCTTCTAATACAGCAGATTTGTTTAATACTAGTTCCTTTTAATACAGCAGACTGATGTTTGATGCTAGTTGTTTCTAATTTCTTGGATTTATGTTTGACAATAGTCCAGTGGATTGACGTTTGATACTAATTCTTTCTAATACAATGGATTAATGTTTGATACTTGTCCATTCTAATACAATAGATTGATGATTGATTCTAGTCCATCAGTACAGCAGAATGATGTTTGACACCAATAAATAAAAAAAAGTTCCAAGAAACGGAGTGGGAGTGAATACTTTAAAGCCGCGTATCCACTACGCGATGTTACTGAGCGATTGCACGATTACGACATTGCAATCGTGCAATCGCGCAGTAATCGTGCACAAACTGGGCACTATTATGTTGGAAATGACCAGCGATGTGTGCTCCCGCTCATTTCTGACATCAATTATCTACTGAACATGCTGGTCAATCTGCCGATAACGACAGATTGCCCATGTTCAGAGATGATTGATGTGTCTACACTGAACAATCAATTGTTCAGTGTAGCACTGCAGGGGAACAGCAGCGACGGTACGATGACAATGTTGTAATCGTACTGTCGCCTAGTGGATGTGCGGCTTAACACAATAAACAAGGAAGGGTTTAGGTGAATTTATGTCTTGAGAACCATGACCCCCAGAGGTCTGAACATAGATAACAATGTAGCATATGGGAAAGATTTCTGGACTGCACAACCTGACTATATATATATGATGGGAGGTGCTACCTGATGAGACTAATTGCAAGCACAGAAACAGACAAATCTCAGGTGCACAACTCCAAATTATTAATAATATATATAAATGCAATACATTTTGCAATCAATTGAGGTTTTTAGCATAATCATGGCCAAGGCTATGGGCCTACCCACCATTTATATATATTATTAATAATTTGGAGTTGTGCACCTGAGATTTGTCTGTTTCTGTGCCATAGATAACAATGTGCAACTCCTCATTTACAAGTCCGTAGTAAATTACCTGAGCAATTGATATGTTATCCCTTAGACCAGAGGTTCCCAAACTCCGCCATTACAATCCACGTTTTAAGGATATCCATGCTTGAGCACAGGTGACTTAATTAGTACCTCAGTCAATTTGATTAAACCATCTGGACTGAAGCATGGACATCCTAAAACTCTGGGCCTAATTCAGACCCGCTGAGCGCTCGCAAGCGGGTCGATGGTGCCCTAATGCGCATGCGCACGACGGAGGGAGCTCCGTCGTGCGCATGCGCGAGACACGCATAGCGACAGCCCGGGGCTGGCTGGCAACTTTCAGCCTGGGGGGCAAACACAAGCAAGTGGCCCAGTAAATGCAATTTTAACAATGGGTGTGACAATAATGTTGGGGGTGTGGTTTACGTAAAATCAGGTCAATTTAAGGCTGTTTATTGTGGTGGGATGATTTTTAAAAAAAGAAAAAGGCTTATAGGGGTATTCAATATGGGAGCGATAAGTCCGTTTTTGCGTTAATATCGGAGGTATGACGTCATTATCGCAGGTTTTAGTTTTACACCGTATTCAATATCAGACACTTTTCGCAGTTTTGAAAAGTCTGTGATAAAAAACGGGGATAACTTTTCACCATTGAATAGGTGTCGAAAAAAAGTGCAGAATTGGGGTTTAGGGGTGTAGGCTTAAAAAAAATAGCCTGCACCCCTGGGAATGACATTTAAAAAAGAACTGTCAAAAAAAGTTTACAAAAAAAATAGGGACACCCCAAAAAATGTATTTAATAATTGGGGTGAAAAAAAAAAAATGGGAAAAAAAATGATTAACAATAGGGAAATAGGTTCAGGGCTATTCTGCAAGTATGCGGCAGGTGTTTTGTAGAATAGAATTATAGCGGCAGGTGCACAAATGCAGAATTTTTAAAAACTTTCTTTAGGGACTTAAAAATATGCTAGTACCCATTTTCATGTACCCCAAATTTGATGGGACCACTTAAAAAAACGAAAAAAAATAACCTAAGTGCTCTTCTGCATCACTTCTTCAATGTCCGGAAAAAAGCACCTGCTGCGGCTATTTAAAGCCCCGACTTTCAATTAAAGGCTAAAACGGGGGTACCCATAGTGATCCCCCATGTTTTTACAACTTTAGGGGGATCTTACAATTTTTTTAAGGACAAATTCGTAACTTTACGCAAATCCAACTTCGGAGGTTCCCGTTTTCGTTAATTTTATATTGAATACGGGGATAAGCGGGAGCGTACCCGATACTTTAACGCAGGTAAAAACTCCAATATGAAATGTTAACTTCGACAGTGAAGTTAACGTTTCATATTGAATACCCCTATTAGACTGTGCTAAGGTCACAGTAGATATAGGGGCCTCTTCATGGTGAGGTGTTATTCAACTACTGTCCGCCTGTGTTTAGCCGCCGGTCCGCTCTCGCCTCTCACTGACAATTACAAAATGAGCAGCAGCTTGTGTGTGTAGCATCTAATAATTCCTGTCCTGCCGGATTCTTGCCCAAAGCATTCAGCCTGCTCCATATCCTTCAGGTAAATTCATGTGCTCTGGTGTCTCGCAGTCATAGGGGAAAGCTGTACGTATGTGTGCTTTGCGTGGATTGGGCTGCTGGAGACATGGGGCCTGATTCAGAGATGGACGCTAATGCGTACGCAGCCGTGCTTCCCCACGCTCGCAGCTGTGAAAATATGCTGTTAGCAAACATCACCCGAGCATAAAGACGCCCACTGATGCGTTCCTAAATTAAACAGTTGCGTGGTAACAGTTATCTCTCTCTCTATATATATATAGATATATATGTGTATATATATATATATATATATATATATATATATGTGTGTGTGTGTGTGTGTGTTTGTATGTATATATATATATATATATATATATACACACACATATATATACACTCCACCTTCCACTTACCTGGTATGAGTGGAGAAGACAGGAAGCAGGCTCTCCACTCTGTGAAACTCATCTCTGCCCTCAGGCCCTCTGACTCTCACTTCCATGGGTGCCATAAAATTTAGTTTTTCAGCTCCTCTTCCCACTCTATAAGCCACGCCCCATTTTCCCGTTCTCCAGCCTCTTGCGTTTCTGGGCAGAGAAACCTGGCTCCCTATTGGTCAAAGGCGGCCATCTTTTTGTAGTCTTCTATGGGGGCAGCCATTTTCTTTTAGTCCCTGTACTTCAGTCGGATCTCTCTCCAGCTGCGCAGTGGCTGGAGAGCAGAAGAGGCATCCTCTGCCTGTCGCAGCCTGGCGGCCCTAGAACACTGGATTGTACCGGCCGGGGGGGCAGATGGCACCCTGCCCCCCGGCCCAGTCCGCCCCTGGCGACAGCCAAGCTGTCGCTATGGGTCTCTCACCAAAGGGGGCGTGCTGTCGATGGTGACTGATAGCACGCCCCCTTTGGTGGGCATGCCGGGGGCGTTGCTGCCCAGACGGAGGCGTTCCCATGGGAACGCCTTCGGTCTGGGGCCGGCCCCACTGACATCACTAGTGATGTCAGTGGGAGTGCTTTTGACTCTGATAGAGCCAAAAGCACTCCTGGGCTTGCGGCAGCGAGACCCTACCGCAGTGTCTCGTCACAAGCCCGATGGTCACGATGGTCTTGACCATCGCGACAATCTTTTTGGCCGCTCGCATGAGCTGTGGGTGGTCACCCACAGCTATGCGAGCGGCCAGGAGGCCGCTGCATTTTTAGGTAGGAGGGCCATGATTCAGAGCGAGCGCTCTGGTCAGAGCGTCCGGCTCTGAATCAGGCCCTCTGTCTTAAGGCCCTCATACACAATCCGACAGATTGCCGGATCCTGCAATGGGAACGGAAATGCCGACCCGCGGGTCTGAGATGGCTACTGGTGGCCATCGATGTTCCGCGATCCGTCTGAGGATTGGTGAAATTCTCCTTGTTAAATTTCACCGATTTGCAAATCACAATCATATTTTGATTGTGATCGGCAAATCAGTGAAATACAACATGTTAATTTCACCGATATAGAGAAATTAATATAAGATTGTGTATGATAACGATGACTAAACCACTGGAGGCAATAAGTGGCAATTGAATTAAAAAAATAAACAAACAGCTGTTTATCATTGTGCGCAACAAACTGCCACTCTCTGTGTCTTACCTTATAAACTCCATTACATGTGAATGCATAAATTAGCCATTGCGATTACATACATAGCATGAGAGCCCTCTGCATGTCAGGAGAGCTGCAGTGTTTGTGGCTGATCAGACCTGCCGCAAGGGCAAGATGGCTGCTTAATGGGCGCCATCGTACGCATATGAATAGGCAGTGGTGGGTGTCCTTATGTTCGGGTAAGCTTTGGAACTATTAACATATTTTTGCAGCTGCGTGCAAAGTCGCAGCGGCGATCGCATTAGGGTCCATCTCTGAATTAGGCCCAGAGTGTGTGCATTAAGGTGCTGTTGCGATTGGGTCAGAAGGTATCAGAAATGTGGTAGAAAAGTGACGGGCGTTCCTTGGCAGTGACTGTGTGGTGGTAGTAGTGCACGCAAAAATGGTCCTGCTTAGTGGACATATTATGGGAGTACAAAATAGTGGGCTTGATTCAGACCCGGTCGCAAGTGCTGAGCGCTCGCAACCGGGTCGATGGTGGCCCACAGTGTATGCGCACGACGGAACCGGCTCCGTCGTGCGCATGCGCGAGACCTGGCTAGCGACGGCCACTCCGTCGCTCCAGGTCTCGCACCAAAGGGGGCGAGCTGTCGATGTTGAGTGACAGCTCTCTCCGTTTGGTGGGCGGGCCGGGGGGGTGGCTTCCCAATCACAAGTAATGTCAGTGGAGAGCTTCCGGCTCTGTTAGCTCTCGCCAAGAGGCCGCTCCAAAATAAAAAAAAGCCCGACCCTGATTCAGAGCGAGCGGCTCTGAATCAGACCCAGTGGTTGCTCATATTAGCTCATAACAGGTACTTGTAAAGAGCTGTTGGCCTCATTTTCAAGGCATGCAGCGGCCACATCTTCCGAAACAGCTTCACCGACCCCAGCAGAACAAAAACACCGGCCATCCTGCATATCCTGAGCATTACTGAGACAGCTGATGTTGTTGCAGATGATCCGATAGCTGCGTCCTCGGACACAACTGCCGATCACAGAAGCCAGAAGGAGGCATCTATTTACAAGGTGGGTGTCCAGGTATTTGCCAGAAGTGCCAGATGGCCAACCCAGCTCTGGGGGGGGCTATCTCCCTAGTGACACTGATGTCACACACTAGTTACCCTGATGTCATAGACTGATCAGATTGGGGTTATGTTCCTAGGCCCTCATTCAGAGCCGCTCTCTAGCGGCCGTACGCTCGTTCCGAGCGATGTTTGCACATCTGCGCATGCGTACGGTTTTTAGTACGCATGCGCGAACCAGTCAGTGCGGCCGAAAATCGTTTGTACGCTATATAGCGAGTGCCTGCTATTTTGAGTGACAGAATGAGGCGTATGTGGGTGGTAACAGGGGAAGGTGCTTGTAAACGGGGAGTGGAGATCAGAACGCAGGCGTGCTTAAAGGTCAAAACGGGCGTTTTAAGGGAGTGCATAATTAATACAGCAGCGTCATTGACCACGTCACTTGGTTTTTTTTAACTCAGAACTGCTCGCAAAATAGCGGTTGAAAAAACCAACCACAAGAATAGCAAGCAGTTCATACGCTGTACGATGTACTCGATTAATCTAATAAATAGCGGACATGACGTATGGTGCGAGCGGCCAGGGGGCGTTTTTAACAAATAAAAGAGCGTATGTTTTGCTCGCTCGTTCAGACTTAGAGGTGTGAACAGACTGCAATTTGCGAACGGATCATTTGAATAGCCACCCCTTGTTTTTGAACGAACGACCGCAAATAGCGAACGGCTCTGAATCAGGCCCCTAGTGTCCCTGATATCACAGAATGAGCACAGTGTTTTTTTTTTTCCCAAATAATTTTTATTTAAACACTGCACATATTCACAATCAAAGATTTCAAAAACAACAGTACATTGTGGGGCCTATTCATCATCACTTAATTTATACAAAAGCAAGTGAAAAATAAAATTTTCACCTAATTTTGTATAATATAAGTGTCAGCCCCATTCATCAATCATGTAACGCAGGAGATATCACAGATATCTCCTGGTTACAATTCTTCCCCGATAATTTCCACAGTCCCCATACTATGGTATGGGGATGTGGAAATTGTGGAATTCATCAAGTTCCGAAAAAGCATTTTTTTTGGAATTTGACAGTGATGCTATTCGCCACTCTGAGGTGGCGTTCAGCATCCGATACAGCAGAGGGATCTGAAAAGATCTCTCCCTGCTGTGCTCTCTCACCTGCCTGATGCTCCTTCCCGGCTCTCAGAGCAGTCCTTCTGTGAGCCGGGGCCAGGAGAGGGCACAGCAGCGGCGGCGGTTATTCTACAGGGGCAGCTGGTATGACGGGGGGCCGGCTGTCTCCGGCAACAGCTTAGGCAAGTAGGTCCCCCGCACAGCAGTGGCGGCGGCGGGGCCCTACTCGGTCAACGGGGGTGCACAGGATCCGGCGGCTGCGGCGAGGGACCTACAGTGGTTGCGGCAGGGGACAAGGATCTAGCAGGTCTCAGCAGGGGGGGGGAATGCACAGTCTCCGGCGGCCACCACAGAAAGAGACTGTATCTGGCAGCTCTCAGCGGTGGGGAGGCTCCGGGAGACACGGGAGTAGCCGGCAGCTTTACAAGATGCCAGCAAGGTTAGTTGAAGGAAGGGGTTAAGTCTCTCTTCGCTGCCTGTCTTCAAGCTGCGCATGCGCAGCTTGAAGACAGGCAGTGAAAACTGAAGAGGGACAAGAGAAAAGTCTCTCACTTCTGAAAAACTGCTTCGCTGAAACAGCAGTTTTTCGGAAGTGATAATTTAGGGCAGGAGGCATGATGAATGCCTCCTAAACTGCGTTTGAACTCGCAGCGAGTTCAAACTATAATTATCACATGTGATAATTATGTTTTGATGAATAGGTCCCTGTGTATGATAACATTCGGTACATAATACATTTCTATGATATTTTCAATGTAATCATATATTTTCAATATCAAATATTAACTAAAAAAAATAAAAAGACCAAATTAAAAAATATAATAAATAAATGAAAAACTTCCTCTCGCCCCCCAAACCCCCCTCCCCTCCCGCCCCCACCCGGAAGCAACAAGGCTCTTCTCGCTTTCAATTTGTTCAGGGACCAATAGCAGTGATATCATTGGAGGGTTGTTTTCAATGGTCCGAAGTGTGGGTCTCATTCAGACCCGCTTGCGAGCGCTGTACGCTCGCAAGCGGGTCGATGTTACCCAAATGTGCATGCGCACGACGGAGGCGCCTCCGTCGTGCGCATGCGCGAGACCCGAATAACGACGGAGTAGCCGTCGTTATGGGTCTCGCACCAAAGGGGGCGTGCTGTTGATGTTGAGTGACAGCACGCCCCCTTTGGTGGGTGTGCCGGGGCGTGGCTGCCCAGACGGAGGCGTTCCCATGGGAACGCCTACCGTCTGGGTCCGGCCCCACTGACATCACTAGTGATGTCAGTGGGAGTGATTTTGGCTCTGATAGAGCCAAAATCACTCCAGGGCTTGCGGTCAACGAGACCCTACCGCAAGGGTCTCGTCGCAAGCCCGAAGGTCTTGACCATCGCGACCATCATCATGGATGCTCGCATATGCTGTCGGTGGTAACCCACAGCTATGCGAGCGTCCAAAAGACCGGGTCGCAAGAAAAAAAACACGGCCTGATTCAGAGCGGGCGCTCGTTCAGAGCGTCCGGCTCTGAATCAGGCCCTGTATACCATGTGGTATCCTTCACACTAGCACAGTGGTTTTATATCCCTAGTGATTCTGATGTTACAGGCTAAGCACAGTGAACACTGGGCCTGATTCAGAGCCGGACGCTATTTGCGCTCGCTCGTTCAGAAAAAGGGGCTGGCTATTTAAATTGAGCGCTCGCTCTTTGCGGTCTGTTGACGCCTCTATGTCTGAGCGAGCGAACGAAACATGCGCTCGCTATTTTGTAATGACGCCCCTTGGCCGCTCGCATCATACGTCATCTCCGCTATTTATTAGATTAATCGAGTACATCGAAAGGCGTATGAACTGCTCGCTATTCTTGTGGTAGCATTTTCCTACCGCAATCATGCGAGCAGTTCAGGCTAAAAGACAACCAAGTGACGTGGTCGATGACGCTGCTTTGTTAATTATGCACACCCTTAAAACACCCGTTTTGACCGTTTGGCACGCCTGCGTTCGGATCTCCACTCTCCATTTTCAAGCACCTTCCCCTGTTACCACCCAGAAACGCCTCGTCCTGTCACTCAAATTAGCAGGCATTCGCTATTTTGCGAGCTCACGATTTCCGACCGCACTGACTGGTTGGCGCATGCGCATTACAACCCATACGCATGCGCAGATGTGCGAACATCGCTCGGAGCGAACGAGCGGGGCGCTTACGAGCGGCTCTGAATCAGGCCCACTATCTCTCTAGAGTTGCTGATGTTGCAGACTGAGCAAAGTGAGGATTGTCTCCCTAGTGACACCTAGAGGACTAGCTATTAGATATCACACCAATAGCTATTATCTTGGCATTTGGTAGGCAATTAAGAAATAGTATGTACAGTATATATGAAAATATTTATTAGTATGGGTACTTTAAAACATATGTAATATGGTGTACAAGCACCGCTGCTATAGACCATTTGTCAGTTGTTATCCTGATACTATAACTGCTACATGGACTAGGAAAAAAGGGGGAGTTAAACTGTGCTGGTGCTTTTACCAATTAGTATATAATCAAATAGAGCAAATTGGAGATACCCATAAATATACAAAAATATATCATGCTTGGTCTCAATAAATAGACTTCTCTTAACCCAGTGTTTCCCAAACTGTGCGCCGTGACACCCTGGGGTGCCTCGGGACACTTGCTGTGGTGTCTCAGGTTGGTGGACCAGCACCAAATCATATTATTTTATTTATGGTCAATGTAATGTATATATGTGGACAAACAGAAGCACAAACCTGTCCACCACCACATAACTGAACAGATGACAGGTCAGCACAATTTACTCCACTTTACTACATTTTTTTATGAATTTCTCAACAACAAACTTTTGGTTTAGGGGTGCCATGAAAACAATGCCGATACTCTAGGGCACCGTGATTCAAAAAGTTTGGGAACCACTGTCTTAACCAATTAGATTTATTTAGACAATGGTATAATCTGCTTCCACATGCAAAAGTAAATAAACCTAAAAACATTACATAGTATGCAGATTGATACTTTAAGTAGACTGTATTTATTTATATATTATCAGTTAATTTGGAGTTGTGCACTTGTATTTCTTCTTTGTGTATTTATCAATGGTCTCCACAGGTAGCGCCTCCAATTATTATATATATATATATATATATATATATATATATATATATATATGTGTGTGTGTGTGTGTGTGTGCAGGGTGTGCAGTCTGAGGCCCATTTATTATTATTATTATTATCCTTTATTTATATGGCGCCACAAGTGTTCCGCAGCGCCTTACATAGTACATAGAACATAGAACTAATAGGTGAACAAGAAACAAGTAACATACAGTACATTACAGTACAGGACAAGGACACAACTTATATACATTGCTGAAATAGTGATTAAAGCACTCACAATAAGCTGCCGGGAATTGGCGGTCCCGTGTTAGGTGCCCTAATGGGGAGTAGAGAGTAGAAGAAAATGTAAAGAGAAGCACATGAAGGAAGAGGTCCCTGCTCGTGAGAGCTTACATTCTAAGGGGAGGGGCAGACAGACAGGCGTGACACAGAAGGGGAAGATGGGAAGGAAAGAGCATGAGGTGGGTTAGGATGAGTGCTGGAAGGCCTTGATGAAGTAGTGGGTCTTGAGAGCCCATTTGAAGATTTGTAGAGAGGTGGAGAGTCTGATGGGGAGAGGGAGAGCATTCCAAAGGTAGGGAGCAGCACGGGCAAAATCTCGGATGCGGGAGTGGGAGGAAGTAATCAGTTGGCAAGAGAGGCGGCATGCATTAGTTGAGCGAAGAGGGCGGGCGGGAGTGTGAAGGGAGAGAAGGTCAGAAATGTATGCGGGAGAGGATTTGGTGAGGGCTTTGTAGGCGAATGTAAGAACCTTGAATTGGCATCTGAAGGGGAAGGGGAGCCAGTGTAGGGCTTGAAGGAGAGGGGAAGCAGATGTAGAACATCTGGAGAGGAAGATGAGCCGAGCAGCAGCATTAAGAACCGATTGTAGTGGAGAGAGGTGAGAGACTGGGAGGCCAGCTAGGAGAAGGTTACAGTAGTCCAATCTGGATATGACCAGTGAGTGGATGAGGGTTTTAGTGGCATCCTGGGTGAGGAAGGGTCTAATCCTGGAGATATTTTTTAGGTGAAAACGGCAGGACTGCGAGAGGTGCTGAATGTGCGGTTTAAACGAGAGGGAGGAGTCTAGGATAACTCCAAGACAGCGCATTTTGGGGCTAGAGGAGATAGTTGTGAAATTGTGGAAAGTGATGTAGTGGAAGAGGGTGGGAAGATGATCAGCTCAGTCTTAGACATGTTAAGTTTAAGAAAGCGCTGGGACATCCACAAAGAGACAGCAGAGAGACAGTTGGAGATACGGTTAAGGAGCTCAGGGGTGAGCTCAGGGGTGGAAAGGTAAATTTGAGTATCATCTGCATAGAGATGATATTGGAGGTCAAAGGAGTTAATGAGTTCACCCAAAGAGGATGTATATAGGGAGAAAAGGAGAGGTCCAAGAACAGAACCTTGGGGAACTCCTACCTGTAGTGGAAGTGGAGGGGAAGAGGAGTCATGAGAGGACACAGTGAAGGAACGATCAGAGAGGTAGGAGGAAAGCCAGGAGAGGGCAGTGTCACGTAGACCGAGAGACTAAAGGATTTGCAGGAGGAGAGGGTGGTCTACAGTGTCAAATGCAGCAGAGAGGTCAAGGAGAATGAGCAGAGAGTAGTGGCCCTTGGATTTGGCAGCAAGGAGGTCGTTGCTGACTTTCGTGAGGGCAGTTTCAGTGGAGTGGAGAGATCGGAAGCCAGATTGAAATGAGTCAAGGAGGCAGTGGGAAGAAAGAAAGGTGGTAAGGCGGTTGTAGACAATATACGCTCAAGGAGTTTGGAAGCAAAAGGGAGAAGAGAGATGGGTCGATAGTTGGAAAGTATGTTAGGATCAAGGGTAGGTTTTTTTAAGAATGGGGGAGACAAGAGCATGTTTGAATGCAGAAGGGACAGTGCCAGATGATAGGGAGAGATTAAGGAGGTGAGCCAGATGGGAACAGGCAGAAGGAGACAGGTGGGAGAGGAGACGGGAAGGGATAGGGTCAAGAGTGGAGGTGGAAGGGGGGGAGGACCGGATGAGGGCCATGACTTCCTCTCCAGAAGCAGGGGAGAAGGATGTCAGAGTTGGTGAGACAGAAGGGGAGGGGTGGTAAGGGCAAGGAGGGGGAGGAGTGCTGAGGGTCTGATGGGATATGATGTCCTCACGTATGGAGTCAATTTTAGATGTAAAGTAGGTGGCAAAGTCGAGGGCAGAGAGCGAGGAGGGAAGGCAAGGAGGGGAAGGGCAGAGTAGGGAGTTGAAAGTGGCAAAAAGACACCGGGGGTTTGAGGACTGGGAGGAGATGAGGTTCTTGAAATATGTTTGTTTGGAGAGAGACAAGGCAGCACTGTAGGAAGAGAGAATAAATTTGAAATGGAGGAAGTCAGCCTTAGAGCGTGACTTTCTCCACTGACGCTCTGCAATTCTTGAACACTTTTGTAGGTATCTGGTGCATTTGGAATGCCAGGGTTGTGGTGTGGATCTGCGAGGGTGAGTGGTTATTGCTGGAGCAACAGAATCAAGAGCAGAAGTAAGGGAGGAATTGTACAGGGAAGTAGCTTGTTCAGGACAGGAGAGAGAAATGATAGGGGAGAGAAGAGAGTCCAGCAGGGAGGAAAAGGCAACAGTGTCAATAGCCTCAATATTACGCTTAGTAATTGTAGCTTTAGGAGTTAGAGGAGGGGAAGGAGAGAGGGATAGGTTAAAAGAGAGAAGGTGATGGTCAGAGAGGGGGAATGGGCAATTGGAGTAATCAGAAATATCACAACGGTGCGTAAAGACCAATCAGTGCATTGCTTTGCACACCTGGAAGCTTGAGACACTTTCCACTCAGACTAGCACCCCTACCACATTGGTTTAGAGCATGGAGTCTGGCATTGTAATATGCACACCAGTCAGAGGCACAATATAGGTAAGTCCTGAAAATATTTAGACTGTGTAGTGCAGCTTTGGTTCATTTATGGGGCGTGGGTCCCCCTGGATTTTTGGTTGATCTGCTTTAGGGCACCGCAATCAGGGCCGTAGCTAGGGTAGTGCGGCCGGTGCCATCGCACAGGGCACCACAGGTCAGGGGGCGCTGTTTGAGCCTGTCAATTTTCTGTTTATTATCATTCTCACTTGTAGCTTCCTCTTATTTCATCCCCACCATCACCTTGCCTCTCCTATCTCTTTCCTGGCCCTTACCCATGAAGCCATTCCCCTTTTTTGGGTGCATTATGTCCCTTTGAAAAATGAAGGGGGCGCCAATGCTCTTTCTGGCACAGGGCACCAAAAAGTCTAGCTACGGCTCTGACCGCAATTATAACACAATTTTCCTTTACAACACATTTTAACGCTTCACTGTCTGTTTTTTATATATGTATTTCACTTTTTTATTCCTTATATGCAGCTGCGGCTGCTATTAACTATTTCCTTTACACTTCACATTTCCTATTAGAGCGGTGCCTTGGGGTGGCTTAGCTGGGCTAGTTTGGGGGTGTTCTGCGTTTTGGATTTGAACCCTAGTATGTTAGGGACCTACCCTACAGGGGTTACCCGGATGTGGTTGGTAGGCCCATAACCTTGGCCAAGATTATGCCAAAAAACCCTATTTACTGCAAAATGTATTTATTTATATATAATCAGTTAATTTGGAGTTGTGCACTTGTATTTCTTCTTTGTGTATATATCAATGGTCTCCAAAGGTACCACCTCCAAATATATATATATATATATATATATATATATATATAAAATCCGCGGGTGGCACTCCCAGTAAGAGAGATGATGTAGCAGGTGCCCTCCTTTCAGAAAGACAACAAAGTTGTCTCCCCATGTAGAATCCCAATAGGCGGCACTCCATGCAAATATGAAAAAACAAACTGGATTGTGATCAAATCACCACCGACGTTTCGGGGTCCTTTATTGCCCCATTTTCAAGGTAAACCATACATATTTATACTCACACACCACCTCGTGTAGTTTCGCGCCCTCAGGGGCTCCAGGTCCGGGTCGCCATGTGATGATCTCACACCGCACGACCATCATGTGAGCGTTTCAGCCAGACGCATCAGTGCCGGAAGGATGGGAGCCGCTCATAACCGGCGTCCCCATTACCAGGGAAACCCGTGAAATAGTGAAACTATAAATAAAAATACAAAAATTACATCAAGCACATATCATTTAAATATATATATCGTAGCACACATAGATAATAACCATGCCAGTGCTATAGATAAGAAACATATTAATAGAATCACAGAAACACCAAGGGTAAGGTGTCAGCCCTATTGGCATCTTACAATAGATAAATACGACATTATCATAAAAAATACAATCACAGAGAAGCAAACAAGCATAATGCAATTAACAATATAGCCTAATGCCAGCAAAACCTACTAACGTCAGAAAAATTTATACTAGACAGTTTATAATACGCAAATATTACAAATATTACAAATGCATAATATGGATCATGAAACAGGCCAAGAATATACATATAGCAGAGAGAGTCATAATTACAAGAAAAGATGACTACTACACTGATTCAAAGAAAACAATGAAGCCCAAGATGCTCATTGAGACCTCTCGGTGCTAGAGCATCCAGTCTGAAAATCCAGCGTGAGCAACATCCGAGCCCTATCCCCACCACATAGAGGTTTAGGTACGTGGTCAATGATCATATAACGTAACATCGTAACGTAACACCCAAAATATAATAAGTCAACAGTTCATGTGGAACTGTTCACATGAACTGTTGACTTATTATATTGTGGGTGTTTTTCCCTTGGTGCGAGACTTCTGGGTCATCATCGTATCTCCTCTACTACAAGATTGAATTACTAAAAAGAATAGACTGAGATCATTTACAGACTATAAATCATTATTAGCGCCCCTTCCTATATATTTGGTGTGTTTTTTCTAATCCTTCTAACAGGGGATTTTGTGAAGGGAGCAGCTTGTGAACCTATTAAGTACTGGTATTTATCTTCTATATATTTTATATTTGAAGCGCAAGTTGAAGGCATTGTCTTTGTGTGATATATATATATATATATATATATATATATATATATGTTCAGGGTGTGCAGTCTGAGGCCCATTTTCTATGTAGACTGTATCAAGTCAACTGATACTTGCAATAAATATATAAATAAAACATGTCCACTGAGAAATCCACAATGCAGAATAAAAATAGTAGTATTAGTGTGCTCACCACCAGATTTAAATAAGGAGACTCAGGGCCTGATTCAGACCTGATCGCTAAAAAGCGTTCGATCGTAGCTGGCCAATTTTCGCATTCTGCGTATGCATCGCAGTGCTCGTGCACGAACCAGTGCGAAAGATCGGGAAGCATTCGCTTGCCGAGCATAGACAGCCCAGCAGAGTGAGTGACAGGAGAAGCCGGTTGTGGGTGGTGACAAGGGCAGGCCACTGGAAACGGGGGAGTGGAGGTGCGAACGCAGGCATGCCTAAGCGACTTAACATCGTTTCAGAGGCGAGCATAATTAACAGGCAGCGTCAATGTACACGTCACCTGGTTGAATTTTACACTGAAGTGCTCGCAGTGCTTGCGGTAGGGTATAGTAAACCTCAAGCGCTGCGTTCGCTTCCGATGGTTGCATACAGTTCCTGGAGATAACGTGCGCAAGTGGGCGTCTTAAGACAGGTTGGTGGGCGTCTACATACACAAAGCGATCGCACACCAAGACATAGTGGGCGTGCTTATGCCTTGCCGTGCGATCGCCTGCCTTGCTGGGTGTGTGCCGAATTTGCATATGCTGGGAACGAGCGGACGTATCTAGTGAGCGGGTCTGAATTGAGCCCTCAGTTCTAAGTTTTGGATTATTGTCCTCTGTACACGAGGTACGCTTTATCCAAATGTACAACAGGTTTTAATAGTACCTGCAACAGGGGATGTTGCAGTTTGTCAGCTGTTGATTGTACTTAACTTGCATAAGCGGGTGTTCGCAGCTGATGTCTCCTCTGTTAGCTTGCTATATGGTAGACGTTATATGGAGTCTTCTAACACTGCCCACTTGCCGCGGCTGGCAGCCTCGCCACTTGCTGGCTCTCCGGCTCAGCTCTCTTTTTGTGGTTGGCGTTCCAGCTCGGTGCTTCTTTATTCCACCTGCTTTACTCACAGTTCCACGCCCAGTTCCACTCCCCCTTTTTTCCTAGTCCCTAGTGACACCTGATGTTGCGTGGTGGGGGCTATTTCCTTAGTGATGCTTATGTCACAAACTGATCAGTGTGGGTGTTACCTCCCCAGTGACCCTAATGGCACAGACTGAGCACAGTTGTTTCATCTTGTTGGAAATAAGGTATTGCACTCACCGGCTTAGTTAGCTGTATAGAACCCTGCTCCGCTCCATCAACAACCAGTGCATGTATCAGTGAGTACAGCTGTACCTACTATATTTCAATAAACCAACACTACTGGTTAAGTAATTGGGCTGTTCATAGTTTGAGTCATCCACTGGTGTATGTCTATATAACTCTGCAATATCAACACCTGGCATTATTTGTCTTAAAATATTTCTCTACATTTGCGAGGATGCCATGCTAGTACATGTCATGCTAATGCCATGTTCCTGTTTTGTAACTAACTACCCAATAGTTTTGTGCACAGATGTTGAATTAAACCCATTTACGGCTACACTTGTCCTAAACAATTATTCATTCCCTTACAGACTGTCAGTAAATTCAGTAAAGTTGGGAAACCTGCTTCTGTTGCTCACACTGCACTGCTGCTTTCTGTGAGGTCCACTCCCACGGCAGCAGCTCACATTTCAGTCATATTAATGACACTGTCCACTCCACTGCTCAGTAGTGGAGAGCAGGCTGAGCAGTGTCCGCAATGTAGATGTAACTGGCTCCACTTACCTAATGGGTGATCTGATACCAGTGGCGTAACTAGGGTATTTGGAGCCCAGGGCAAGATGAAAAATGGACCCCCCGCTATGTGCGAAAAGTGGGAGTGGTCACATTCCACAAGGGGCGTGGCCACTGAAAATGGGGGCGTGTCAACATGACACACACCCGTTTCTCGTCACTCTGGGAACATTCCTTATGCACCTTAATGCCCACAGTAGTAGGGAATCGGTATGGGTTCGATTCCCGGCAGCGCCTGCCCGACAGATGAGCAGAGCCCGGCAGCGGAAGCCCGACAGCGCTGGAAATCCCGATCGTTCCTAAGGTAAGTATAAACTAACCTAACCTAACCCTCCTTAGGGGTGCCTAACCCTAACCTCCCCCTCAAGTGCCTAACCCTAATCCCCCCTCTAAGTGCCTAACCCCCCCTTCCCCGCTGCCTAAACCTAAGTCCCCCGGGGGGGTGCCTAACCCTAAGTCCCCCCCGGGGGTGCCTAACCCTAACCCTCCCTCTCCCTAGCCTAACCCTCCCAGGGGGGTGCCTAACCCTAAGTCCCCCCCGGGTGCCCTAAACCTAACCTTCCCCCCCCCCGCGGCTGCCGCTCGCAGCGCCCGGCATCCCTTTGATCGGGATGCCGGACGCTGGTCTCCCAGCGTCGGGGAAATGTCAGGCGTCTACATCTTGACGCCCAGCATTTCACCCTCGCCGGGATATGACAGTTGGGAAGCCGGGTGCCGGTATTAAGGCAGCCGGTTTCCCGATTGTATACCAGTAGTAGTGCCCCTCTTGCACTGCCCACTGTAGTAGTGCCCCTTATGCAATGTCCCCAGTAGCAGTGCCCCTTATACAGTGCCCCCAGTAGTGGTCCCTCTTATGCAGGCCCCCAGTAGTGCCCCTTATACAGTGCCCTTAGTAGTGATCCCCCTGTGCAGTGCCCCAGTAGTGGTCCACCCTATTCAGGGGTCCCAGTAGTGATACAGTGCCCCCGGCCAGTAGTGCCCCTTACATAACACACACACACACAGACATACATGCATACACAAAACACTTACCTAAATCCCCACTCCTGCCGTGCCCGCTCCTCTGTCCTCCCGCTCGGTACTATGGGAGAGCCATCATGACGTCTTTCCCATCACCCATTGCAGGAGCCGGAAGGTGGAGCTCATGAATGAGCTCCAGCCCTATGCAGTGCCCCCAGTAGTGGTACAGTGCCCCCAGCCAGTAGTGCCCCTTACATACATAACACACAGACATACACACACAAAACACTTACCTGAATCCCCGCTCCTGCCATAAACGCCGCTGTCCACTCCTCCGTCCTCTCGCTTAGTACTATGGGAGAGACGTCATGACGTCTCTCTCCCATCACACACTGCGGGAGCCGGAAGGCGAAGCTCATGAATGAGCTGCAGCCTGGCACCAGCCGTGGGTGCAGCAGGGAATGAGAGTCTGGCTGACTCTCATTGGCTGCTGAAACACACAACGCCGCCGGGTAGTATGAGTGTACTACCCAGCATCGGTGGCGATGTGTGTGTTACTGTGTAGTGTGGACCACACTCACTGCAGTCCGCACCACACTGACTTTACCAGACCTGGACCGTGGCCGGCGCCTAGACCCCTGTGCCTGGATATGCCACTGTCTGATACACACCTGAATCACCCAGTAGTTTTGCAACTGCTGACCGGGCTGGCCCATCAGACCATTACCCAGGGGGGATTAAGGGCTGCCCATTAGCACAATATTATTGGGTGCCCGATACCCTCTCTCCCCACCAGGCTTCTCGCAAGACTCCTCCCCCACCAGCTACCTTTTTTTTTTTTATCCACTACTGGGTTTGTAGCATGGGCTAAGAACTTCGTCTTCTAGGCTTGCGATATGCACATGGAAATGCTCCGGAGACTCCCCCTGATACGAACCTGATCTTCCCGGAATTCTGGAGTGTAGATGCTTCTGCTCCTGAGACTCCCCAATGCACCATGGAGGGGATGTAGAGGGGTATTCAATATGAAACGTAAACTTCGCTGTCGAAGTTTACGTTTCATATCGGAGATTTTACCTGCGTTAAAGTATCGGGCGCGCCCGCTTATCCCCGTATTCAATATGAAATTAACGAAAACGGGAGCCTGCGAAGTTGGATTTGCGTACAGTTACGAATTTTTCCTTAAAAAACTTGTAGGACCCCCCTAAAGTTGTAAAAACATGGGGGATCACTATGGGTACCCCCGTTTTAGCCTTTAAATGAAAGTCGGGGATTTAAATAGCCGCAGCAGGTGTTATTTCCCGACATTGAAGAAGTGTTGCAGAAGAGCACTTAGGTTATTTTTTTCGTTTTTTTTAAGTGGTCCCATCAATTTTGTGGTACATGAAAATGGGTACTAGCATATTTTTAAATCCCTAAAGTAAGTTTTTAAAAATTCTGCAATTGTGCACCTGCCGCTATAAATCTATTCTAGAAAACATCTGCCGCATACTTGCAGAATAGCCCTGAACCTATTTCCCTATTGTTAAACAATTTTTTCCCTTTTTTTTTTTTTCACCCCAATTTTTAAAATAATTTTTTTGGGTGTCCCTATTTTTTTTAAAAACTTTTTTTTGACACCGTTATCTTTTAAATGTCATTCCCATGGGTGCAGGCTATTTTTTTTAAGCCTGCACCCCTAAACCCCAATTCTGCACTTTTTTTTCGCCACCTATTGGTGGTGAAAAGTTATCCCCGTTTTTTTTCAAAAACTTTTCGAACCTGTGATTAGTCTTTGAAATTGAATACAGTGTAAAAGCAAAACCTGCGATAATGACGTCATAGGTGCGATATTAACGCAAAAACAATGTTTTCGCTCCCATATTGAATACCCCTAGTAGTCTTTGTTCTGTATCCATACAGCTGTGGTTCAATTGGAGCACTGAAGAGCTCTGATGCAGGGGGACTGCTGTGCCGCCCCTAGCCAGTGGCACCCCATGGCACATGCCTCATGTGCCTAGTGGAAAATCCAGCACTGCATCAGCCCATCTGACCTTTGCCAGAGGTGCCAGATGGCCAGTCCATCCCTGTTCCCTACAGTGCACAATAAATAGCTTAATTGTAAACTGGCAACTCTTCAGGGGACATCATATTGTAAAGAAATGCACTAATGCATCTATTAAGACAAGTGGCTCAAACACTGCCTCCCACATGATCGTCAGCTGAGCACACTGATTTCCTGACATACTCTGTGCTGGTGTGCATTCTCATGATCTGACTGACTGTAGTAGGGACATCCTGGGTGAGTAGAAGGTACTCTGACTCTAGTTTAATGCACTCTACAAAATGACGTCTCAGTAGTACACAATCCCAACTGAATTTACCAGCAGTAATATTCTTGTCATCTGGTTTCATTTTTAAAGTAATCTGTGATGAATTTATATTAAAATGTTTTTAGTTCTAACGAATTAGTTAAATAATTAAGAAGCTCATATTATTGATTTTTGAAAACGGGTGGGGTAAGCAGACACATGATAAATATGGGACATACAGTATTCATAGAGGCTTATTATTATTTGGAGGTTGCAGATGATGCTTGGAACCTGCAGTGAGCAGTCCAGTGTGGGCGGAGCGATAGCAAGCAATATCAGACAGGAGGGCGGGGCTGCCGCTCGCACAGATAGGTGCTATGGGCGAGGTTACCATATGCCACGCCCACCTAATTAGGCACTTCTCTAGGAATTGATTCCGCCCAGTTCCTGGTTCGGGTCTCGCTCAAAAAACCGGTGACTCGGTGGGATCGATGTCCGTGACCATGAATGGAGAGTTGCCGGCATCAGTCAACACCCGCAAAATCATTGGGACACCCGGATCTATTTACGACTTGACTTGCAAGGTGTTGTATACATACATGTGCGTACGTGCTAGTGGTACCGTGTGACAGATATAAAAACAACAGCCCTAGCTGCTGTGTAGTGTGAACGATCCGGTCCTGAGCTGCACTGCACTGTGTGTAAATGGTGACTGTATTACTGCACTGTGTCTATATGGTGACTGTTACTGCACTGTGTCTATATGGTGACTGTATTAGTGCACTGTCAGTGTTATACAGAATACAGCAGTCACAGTGTAACTCTGCTCTGAGCAATTCATGTTACAGCGCTCCCGGTCTCCCGCCAGTCAGCGAGCGGTATATGAATATTATCCCCACCGGCTGATGTCAGGCGGTACATAAGGGGTTACATGACGCCGCCCGGACTCCTCTCTGACGGATGCTGCGGTCCGGGCACTGCTTATCGTAACACGTGACTGCTGCGCTGCTGTAACACGTCCGTGTACTCCCCATCTGTGACATCCCCGGCCACCCTCTCTGCTGGTGTGTAACATCATGTCCACCCGTGACATCCCTGACTGCTGGTGTGTAACATGTCCACCTGTGACATCTCTTACTGACTTCTGGTTTGTAACATGTTCACTTCTGACATCCCTTACTGACCACTAGTGTGTAACACATGTCCACCTGTGACATCCCTTACTGACCACTAGTGTGTAACACATGTCCACCTGTGACATCCCTTACATAGACAGAAACTGCACCTGCCATGGGGCTGGTACAGGTTTCCATGGTGCGACTGATGGCGCATCTAAAGATGCACCAAGCGTTATTTCAGTGTCTACGGACACTGCCGGTGGGCTCCTTAGTCATTGCACATTCAAATGCACAGACTTGCACCAGAGAAGGACTTTGTAGCGGCATTTGACTGAAAACACAGACGCGACTGCAGTCAAAGACAAGACCGCGTCTGTGTCCAACTCAAAATTGTCCCCATTATTGGAAAGCAATGAATTTGTACATCAGGGTCGCATTCTCAAACAACATGTATATACACCTGTTTCATGATTTTGCAGCTGTTTATTGTCGTTTTTTTTTTAACAATTCTCTTTTTGATATTTTATTCTAACATATACACAGCAATAAAAAACGTACCTCAGATCATCATTATTTTATTTATTAGATCAGTGCTTCTCAAATCCAGTCCTTGTGACAAACTAACAGTGCACGTTTTCCAGATCTCCTCACAGAATCGCAAGTGGAATAATTAGAACCACCTGTGGATCTTTTAAAATGTGTTAGCCAGCAAGGAATAGACTGTGCACCAACTAGGACATATGGAAAACATGCACTCTTAAGCAGGGCATCCACTATATAATTTTCTGTCAGATATCTGGCTGGTTGGAATGAAAACCTGGTAATGTATGGGAGCAAATGATAGTCGCTCAGATGGTTTTAAACACTGAAAAAAGGACAAAAAAATTGTTCAAATTGGTTAAATTTGTGTGTTTTTACCAATTTGTCTGAACAACCATTTTTGTCTGTTTTCCAGTGTTTGTGAGCAAATGGACGATTGTCATTTGCTTCCATACATTACCAGGTTTTCATTTCAACCAGCCAGATTAGACAGATATCTGACAGAAAATTGTATAGTGTGTGCCCCGAGGACTGGATGTAAGAGGCACTGTATTAGACCAGAGGTTCTCAATCTCTGTCCTCAGGACCCCAAACAGTGCATGTTTTCTAGGTCTTCTCACAGAACCACAAGTGAAGTAATTAGATCTTTTAAAATGTGTCCGTGAATAATGAACCTGCCAGAAGACCTGGAAAACGTGAACCGTGTGGGGACTGAGTTTGAGGTGTTCTAGTCTAATACAGTGGTTCTCAAAGAAAATCATAGAAGTACAAAAGTATGTAGTTGATGCCGGTAATGAGAGACTGAATAATTTTTCTCTCCTCCGATCTATTGTGTCTGGTACAGAACGGTGAAAATCGTAAAAGCTGTCTAAAGAGTAGCATTCCCGCTAGGCTGTGTTAGCTCTATTTCTAAAGGGCAGAAATCACCCTGCCCTCCTTAGTGGTGCCCTGCTAAAACAGCCTGCTGGTGCCGTTCCCACCCGCAGTGTCCAGCGGTTGTGGAAAACTGCGGTGTAGCGGCCACCGCTGGTGAAGGGATGCCGGGTGCATGTGCCCAGCATCTATTCACACTGACAGCAGTGCTTGGAGCCAGCCAAGCATGTCCGTAAGTATCGGGTACGCCCCCAAGAGTGACGAAAAGGGGGACGTGTCTAAAAGACACGCCCCTTGGCCGTGCCCCCTTTTAGGGCTCGCGTTCAGCGCCCCGCAGATGTGCTCTTTCTCTAGGTCCGCCACCCTGCCTGGCTCTGGACCTAGCGTGAACACTAAAGGGTTATAAATTTATCTGACCAAACCAGGGCAACCACATCTGTCTAAAGCTAAAGTTGAGAGGTCTGCCGAATGTATTTCTATAGACTACCTGAAGCAAAAAAAGCTTAATCCTGTGCATTTCCACCAAATCTGAATTGGTTTGCCTCTTGATGGCATTACAAACACTGTGGGTGTAAGGACTGGTGAGCATGTTTAATAAGGAAGTGCACCGATATGCGTATGCAAGTCATTTTGTAACTTTTTTTATTTTTTTTATTTAAACTTTATTTTATTGTAATGAGGGACACAAAAAAGGAAAGGAAGGGCAGGAGGATTTGACAACAATATTTAAATAAAAGCATTGAAGACTAGCGACAATGTAGTACAAACACAAACCAGCTCTTAAGGTGGGTACACACAGTACGTTGTGTACCCGCTGATGCGACCCACAATCCCAGGGCTGACATATCGGGCGATCCGGTGCCCGACTGCCCTACATGCCGGCCCCTGACGCATAGCGCTGCATGGGATCATCAGCTGCAATGCCTGATATTTCTGCATGTTCAAAAGATCAGACGAAGCGACTGACGACCCCACAGAAGCGTGCAATGCACGATATAGTGCATACACATGGAACGATATTGCTGATAAATCATTTCGATACATCGGATCGTTGGCAATATTCTTCCGTGTGTAGGGGCCTTTACTCTAGAGTCAACTGTGGGATCTAGTGAAATCCAAACCAGAAAAAAAGCGTCAGGAGAGATTACATTTTAAGATCAGATGTCCTTAAGATGCAATTAATGAGACTAAGGGGCCTATGTATCAAGCTGTTTTTTACACAAATTATGCAGAAACTGCAATTTCTGCATAATTTTATATATTGTTATGTACTAATAGCACAATGCAGGAGAGTTCACAGAAATCTCTGGCAAAGTGCTAATTAGCACTCAGATCGCAGTCCCCATTATTATCAATGGGGACTATGATCTGACCCCATTGGGGCATATTCAGTTGGGGGCGAGAAAAGCAAAAATCCCGCACCTGTGAGGTTTTTCCTGCAGATACGGGATTTTTGCTATTCAATTAGGTGCTCGTTTTTTACTATTTTGAGTACCCAGAGGCTTTTTTTTTTTTCTTTGCGCACCTCCAGAGCACGACCAATTTTTCCTAAAATCCACAATTTTAGGAAAAAGGTCAGGAAATGCTCTGGGACCCCGGCGGCACCCCTCCTAATGACTAATTAAGCAATTGGAAGTTTACAATTAGCTTAATTAGTCTGTAATACTCCCCTTACAAAGTGCTGTCTTTTGCATCTAGTGTTGGGACCCGGTTTCAGTGTATGTAATACCCCTTTTACACCAGAGCAAAAAACTGGGTTATTACTGGATCTACCTGGGTCACGGCTCAGTGTAAAAGGTTACCTGAAAAATAACTGATCAAGTGACCTGTCAATACAACCCAGGTTGCTACCAAGGTCGGACCCAGGATGGACCTGGGTAATAGTGCAGTGCAAACTGGGTCATCTAAAATGAACTGATTGGTGGTTGTGGAGCAGTCACCTCCCACTTTTTATGACCTCACAAGTTTAGCAGGGCAGACCCAGGTTCAGTGTGAACAGGGCTGACCTGAGAATAACCCAGATTGATGGTGCTGTGTAAACGGTGTATGACCTGGGTTGGAGCCATGTCTGAAAACCCAGATCGGACCCGGGCTTTTTGGTGGAAAAGAGGTACAAGTCTGTATGAGTGTTGTGTGTGCCCCCCCCCCCCCCAGTGTCAGTGCGTTCCCTGTAATGGGCGCTGGAAGAACTAAATCTCCCTGCAGCCTCCGGGACTCCCAGAAGTCACCTCCCCAGTGAGAAGATGGAGGGGAGGCCACTGGGAGCATGGAGACCCCCGGCCAGGTAAGTGAAGAATTATTTAATTTTTTTATGCGGCGCTGGGTTTTCAGAGCTGATAACCCCGCAACAACTTTTTTTTAATTGGATACCGTGGGTATCGGGAGCGTGCTAACCCATGGTAATCCTTAATTGGGCGTGAGGTCTTTTCCTTGCTAAACCTCGCCCCCAATTGAATATGGCCCTATGTACGGAGTTTATTCCTGGTAGTTTACACCATCTTCAGATGGTGTAAACTACTGTAAGCCTAAGGAGGCTCCAGGTGCAGGAGACAGATCTTTCAATCTCTCACAGCCTCCGGCCAGCTCCGGAAACTGACACTGTGCACATGGGCAATGTCAACTTCCCCTGGAGAAGTCTTTCACTTCTGTGAAATACTTATTCAATTTGCTGGGGATATAACTCGCAGGGACAGCGGTTACCGCAACTGCTGTACCTGCGAGTTCCCCTTTGTACATAGTGGGTATACTTTCAATAAAGATGAAAATATCCCTGGCGAGATTTAACCAACTTATCTGAGCAACTGTTTTCATCTGTTTTACGGCATTTGGAAGCAGTTGATTGTTTGCTCACATACATTACCAGATTTTTATTCCAACCAGCCAATTAAGTTGGATGGTTGAAAAGATAATATTTTAAATGTGTGGCAAGCTTTAAAGTGAGGTCAGGAAGTAATCAATTATCAGTGTGCAAGGAGACCATTCTGCATGCAATTTGACAGGGCAGCCAAGAATGACACTGGAGACCAGTGTCCGCCCGGCTGCTCCTTGGAACTATGGGAAAGACAAAACTGGGTGGGGGTTTGGTACCGCACAGAACCATATATTATTACGGCATTAATTTACAGCACAGTCTGCACAGGAACCCACAATGGATCAAGCCACCAACCAGGCGAAACGGCCGTCCTTCCGCACCATAGGAGGTCCAGTCAGTGCACGGACCAGACCCCCGCACGGTGACCCTGATACGTATGTACACTTGCTGTCTGGCCGCCGCTTCAGTTCAGCCTATTACACTCCGCATGAACGGAGATACAGCAGTCTGATCTCTTATAGTATAATTTGGAGACCTGTCTGCCCCATGGCTCATGCTTTCTTGCAGGCATCTGATTACACATCTGATCTCATTTATGATCTGACTATTGTGGCAGCACAGTGGATGTACTGCTGTAAACTCCCCAGTTTTTATTTGGGGTAGATTTGATGTTATTTCACATGGTTATTTTTTCATTACACACATGAGGACGTGATTTATGTCCAGCTTTCTTTCCCCCATCATTCAGGGGAATAGATTTGAATAACCTATTTGGCTCTTTTTTTACTATCGCTGTGTGATTATTTTGAGACACACTTGTATCCATTGTAAATATAGCAAAAAACACTGTTTATATTACTTGGCAACAATGTATGCTATCTATTAAATGTTCCAGGGGAATACAGATTAGTACAATCCCTATATGAGGACTTGATTGGCGCCAGGTCTCTGCCCTGGTGACTTAGGGGAAAGGACACTAGCAATACATTTCGCTTTCTTTTTTCATTATGACTCTGTGTGTTGTGACCATGTGATGACTTGCTCAATGTACATCCGTACTTCATGTTAATAATACAAATTATGCTATGTTTTGTTTGGTTAAAATGTATGGTGTCTGCTAAGTGCTCTAGGTGAATATAAATTAGCACCATCCCTACCGAAACATATGGGATTTGCATACCCATGTACAATCATATGAATACTATATAAATGCCGTTTACATGTGATATGATTATCCCCAGGCACTATTAGACTGACATTACTTATACCTGCATTTAGATCATCTGTTTATATGGCTATATGAATATGATATACATACTTTAGAAGGGATGCCGGGCACTGGTCTCCCGGCTGGGAAATGTCAGGCGTCTACATCTAGTCGCGCCCGGCATTTCATCCTCGCTGGGATATGACAGTCGGGAAGCCGGCTGTCCGTATTAAGGCAGCCGGCTTCCCGATTGTATACCACTTTAGAAGGTAACATAACCAATTTATTCATTAATCAAAGTATGCTGGTGCAATAATTTGTTTGGAATTTATTTCCACTGTTTAATCAATGCGGACTTCTCATACTGAGTTAGTCCTACAAATGCCTTTAACTATATTACACCAGGACCCACAATCTCCTGTTTATATAGTCCTACAACCATACCTTACTGAATATGCCCAATCTCGTCTGGTCTTGGAAGCTATACAGTATTGGGCCTGATTAGTACTTGGATGGGAGACCACCAGGGAATATTGGGTGTTGTAAGTAATATTTAGGAGCAGAACGAGACTAAGTGTATAATAGCAGGGACATAAGTGATTACATTTGAGTTTGGTTTATGTTGATTTCAGGATCACCACGGGTACAAAACTCCTGTATGATGTGAATAAATCTAGAATTTATAGGAGCATAATTACCCAGAATTATTTTGAATATTTATTTTGCCGTATCCATTTATTCTATTAAAATGAGGAGATCCGCAGCTTTTTAATTACTAATGAAGGTTAAATTTTATTAAATTTGATTTAAGAGTGCCCCAACAACTAGCCCTTCTTGGCTTTGTTTTTTTTGTACAAACTATGGGAAAGACGTCATGACTTATCTCCCATAGTGCCCGGGCCGTGGGGAGAGCCGGAAGCTGGAGTTCAGGAGAGAACTCCAGCCTACAGCTACCGCGGCACTGCAGGGAAGGAGCCGGGTGCCCGCTGCTAATAAAATCTCAGCGGGTGTCCAGCTTGGAGCCTCCCCGCAGTGCAGAGCTGGAGGACACTGGCGGCAGGTGCAGTGGCACGTGCACCTCCAGCCCCCCCCCCCCCCCCTAGTTGCGGACCTGATCATATAGAGAAATTTTATAATCAATTTCTTCTGCACACGACTGCGGCTGACCCACTGATTTATCTAACAATTGGTAAGTGCATATACACTTACTAATTGTTAGAGCGATATATCTGCCAGCGACTGTGAATATGACCGCCCACTGGTGACATCATATTCAATGACTTCTGCTGCAGACCTATCGAGCTGTTGGCGGGTTGACCATATAGACAGCCATATGAAACTATATATTTACTACTGTGATACGGCTGTGTTGCAGAACCAATCGCATATATACAGTAGTTCAGACATATCAGGTGTACACACTCGCTGATGCACTACAGATATATCGCCCATTCAATGGAATGTGTGCACCCAGCTTTACACAGATCAAACACTGGGCAATCCTAAGATTGATCTTAGCCCATTCAAAGACTCTCACATGTCCTCTTCCCTAACTATGTGAATGTACTTATTGGGGAGGCCATAAGCAACTAATAAGCATTAACATGTTGTAGTCTTCTGGGACCAATTGTAAACCTACATAATGACTCTAATGGTGCATACACATGGTCAGATTTGTTGTCATATGAACAATAACTATTTCTACATCAGGGTCCATACGGTATCCACAGGATACCTTGGGGTATAGGTGATGACATCAGGCATCGAGCACCATAGAGTTAAAGTTTTCAACCTCCCAGGATGCACTAGGGTCCCCCTCCTATACCCCGCCCCCCGAGCCAAGGCATCTTCGTTTTGTTTGGTGCCTGGCCGGAGTCGGATGCACCTGTTTAGAGGGGGGCTAAGGATAGCCCCTGAAGTTTTCTTCAAAGCAGCTGTGGCTGGTCATCTGGATGTACAGCATGGACAGTCAGTACTGACGTCCATGCTGTCTTCCCTACACCCCCGCCGGTACCAGAACGCCGGTACTGATCCGGGGATGCTGGTAAGCGTCTGGGGTCACAGCTAGCGGTGACCCAGATGTTTGGGACCATGGCCGGATTCAAGGGGGCAGCAGGTAAGCAGTGGGGTCCTGCGGTGGGTCCCTGCTGAAACAATGGTCCAGAGTCCCCAAACAGGGAGCTCCCTGGGGACTGGCTGCAGCGTGGAGCCAGGTAACTAACCTGCGCTTCCACTACCCCCCTGGGACAGCGGACCGCGGCTGAGCGGTAGCGCTGCGGCGTCCCAGGGGTTAATTGCATGCCAGGGGAGCGCGCCTTCCCTGTAACACAGCCGGCGCCTCTCCAGCTGCACACAGCCCTCTCTGCTCTGCTGACTGGCCCTGTGGCAGCGCTCCTCCCCCAGGCCGGCCTCCTCTCTGCTCCTCGGTGGCCATCTTTTGCTGGAAGCATGGTGAGCGCTGCTGGACGCTGAAGATCGGTGGCATCGTGGTCTGGGTCCCCCGGCATACCTCTCCTCCGTTGGTTCAGGTCTGTGTATGCAGCGCTGTATCCTACCAGGCTCTGTGTCTGCGTAGTTGAGGATCAGCACTAATAGTGCAGGAATTGATTTCTTTGCATTGTATGTGACTTCTGCTAGTGTCTGCTGCCTGTACTTTCACTTTCTACTGTCAGCCATTTCACTGTCCCTGATCTTTTTCTGCTAAAGCCCTTGCGGTGCGGTGATTGCAGGGTGGTTCTCACACTATACTAACGAGTATCAGTGAGAGGGGTCACATACTTACCATCATGTCTGAGAGTGAATTTCCTCTCCAGCTTCTGTGTACTACGTGCAAGGTACCAATAGCGGAGGGGCAGTGTTATTTATTGGCGCGGCCAATTACTGTCACGGCTCCGGTACAGGAGCCGCCCTGGGCTTGTTTCGCCAAAACGCTTACAACCCTTTTGGGCCAGTTAGCTCCGCAGCCTGCGTTCCCACAGATGGGATTGTCCCAGCAGTCAGTGGTGTCGTCACCCATGCAGGGTTTCCCGAGACAATTGATGGTCCCCCCACAGTCTCCCTATTTTCCCTCCCCAGGTCTCTCAGGAGCCTGCGTGGGTTAATTCACTGACAAGTTCTGTACAGCATTTGTCGGACGTGTTACAAGGGGAGTCTGTGTTGAGGCCACATAAGCGGCCGGTGGAGTCTCTGCTCCTTATGAGGATGACGACGTGACGTCTGATGATGGGGAGATTCTGGATCTTTCTGACCAGGAACCTCTCCGTTCTAAAGAGTTGGACGCTAAGTCCAAGGTTTAAATTCCTGGACTTATTCGGGCAGTCCGCACAGCTTTAGTGATTGAGGATGAAGATTCTCCGATGTCCAAATCTAAATATGCCTTTTTTAAGGATATTAAGGGTGACACCGCAGTGTTTCCTCTTTCGGGTCAGTTAGTAGACTATTTAAAGGAGACGTGGAAACATCCTGGCAAACGGTATCAGCCTCAGAGGCGCTTGGCGGTGGCTTATCCATTTGCAGATAATTATTTTTCTAAGTGGGAATCCCCCCTACAGGTGGATTCTCATGTGACACACCTAGTCCGAAGTGCCACATTGCCCATGTCTTCCTTGAAGGATGCTACGGACCGTAAGGTGGAGATCTGCCTAAAGTCCGTTTATTCCCTTGCGGGGGGGAGGGGGGGGCAGCCAGGCCGGCTATGGCCATTTATTGGGTAACCAGAGCTATGGAGCGCTGGGCTGATAGTCTGGAGGCGTCTTTCGATTCCGACTGTTCGGCTGAACAGACCGAGTTGATAGGCATTCTCCGGGATTTGGCCACTTATATCAATGAAGCGGCCTTGGATATCAGTACCCTGGCTTCTCGGATTTCTTCGGCAGCTGTAGCTGCTCGTCGCACCTTATGGTTGCGCTCTTGGAAGGCGGACGCTGATTCCAAGAAGGGCTTGGAAGCTTTGCCTTTTAATGGAGAAGTCCTGTTTGGTCCGGATCTGGACAAAATCATAGCCACGCTGGCGGCAGCCAAATCGGCATGTCTCCCGTCTGCTGCGGTTCCTTCCAGTTCAGGTACGTCGTCCTTTCGGCCTTACAGGGCCCAGGGTAGGTCTAAGACACTGGCCCTCATTCAGAGGCGGTCGGAGGATGCAAGCGGTCGCTCAGAAACTGGGCGGCCGCTTGCTTCCTGGCCGGCCGCCTCTGTTTCGGTCGTTTGGCTGTGGGTTTACACCCACAGATCTAACGACCGCTAGGGTGATGGTCGCGATGGTCATAGACCATCGGGGCTTACGACGAGACCCTAGGGTAGGGTCTCACTTGTCGTAAGCCCCGGAGAGCTTCTGGCTCTGTCAGAGCCGGAAGCTCTCCACTGACATCGCTAGTGATGTCAGTGGGTCCTCCCCCAAACGGCAGACGTTCCCTTGGGAACTCCTCCATTTGGGCTGCCACCCCCCCGGCCCGCCTTCCAAACGGGCGAAGTGGCAATCAACATCGACAGCTCGCCCCCTTTGGAAAGAGACCCACTACGACCGGCGCTGTCGGTCGTAGCGGGTCTCACACATGCGCATGAAGGAGCCGGCTCCCTCGTGCGCATGCACACTGGACAAACATCGAGGCGGTCGTAGACCGTACGGCCGCCTCTGAATGAAGCCCACAGTCTTTTCCCCGACAAGCTGGCCCCCAAAAATCGGCCAAGCCCCGGAAACAGGCCTGGAGTACCAGACGTCCGGCCTCTAAGCCAGATGACAAGCCTGCGGCCTGACGGTCCGGGCTTCCCTTTTGGGGGATCCCAAAGTGGGAGGCCGCCTGCTGCAGTTCGCCCAGTGTTGGTCGGTTACCACGACAGACACTTGGGTTCACGAGGTGGTTTCTCACGGGTACGCCCTCTCCTTTCGGCACAGGCCCCCATCCCGATTCTTCACCACGGGTCTTCCATCAGACCGGAACAAAGCCATGGAACTGCGGAAGGTTTTGCACACTATGCTCCAGGCTGGAGTTATAGTGCCTGTTCCATTCTCCCAGACGGGCCAGGGTTTCTATTCCAATCTGTTTTTGGTGCAGAAACCCAATGGGTCGTACCGTCCGATCCTCAACCTCAAAGCACTCAACAAGTCTTTGCGGGTGCCGAGGTTTCAGATGGAGATCCTACGGTCCATCATTCTGGCGCTGGAACCTGGGGATTACATGGTGTCGTTGGACATACAGGACGCTTACCTGCATGACCCTGTTCTTTTACGCCATCAACAGTTCCTCAGGTTTGCAATCCGCAACGATCACTTCCAGTTCCGGGCGTTACCTTTTGGGCTGGCGACAGCACCACGTGTTTTCACCAAGGTTATGTCGGTCATGGCGGCTGCAGGGAGTCCGCATGTTGCCGTACCTGGACGACCTTCTGTTGGTGGCAGGATCTCCAGAGCTCCTTTTACGCCACTTGGACCTGACTATTGCGGTACTGCAACGGCACGGCTGGTTAATAAACTGGCAGAAGTCCACCCTGATCCCGTCTCAGAGGATTCTGCACCTCGGAGCCTTATTGGACTCCGGACAGCAAAGGATCTTTGTGACGGAGGGTAAAGATCTCTGCCTTTACAGTTGAGGGTGCGCAGTTGTCTGCAGAGTCGCCGAGTGTCTCTGCATTCGGCGATGAGGTTACTGGGCTCCATGGTGTCAGTGTTCGACATAGATGGGCTTTTCACTCCAGACCTCTGCAGCACTTGATCCTGTCCAAATGGAATGGACTGCCTCAGAGTCTACAGTCCCAGACAATGGTACTCACGCCGGAGGTTCGCCTGTCCCTAGCCTGGTGGTTGCAGACGACCCATCTCAACAAGGGTCGTCCATTCTGGGTGGCGAATTGGGTCCTGTTGACAACGGATGCCAGCCTTCGGGGCTGGGGAGCTGTCACGGGGCCACACTTGTTCCAGGGCAGATGGACTCAGGCGGAGAAGGAGCTTCCGATAAACATCTTGGAACTCCGCGCTGTTTTCAATGCTCTCCAGCAGGCACAGCGGGTTCTCCAAGGTCACCCCATGTAGGTCCAGTCGGACAACGCCACCACCGTGGCCTACATAAATCGGCAAGGAGGAACCCGAAGTCGCGCGGCACTCGTAGAGGTGTCCCGCATCCTGGTCTGGGCGGAGCGCAATCTCCCGGCCATATCAGCAGTCTTCATCCCGGGAGTTCTCAACTGGGAAGCGGACTCTCAGTCGCCAGGACGTTCATCCGGGGGAATGGTCTTTGCACCAGTACGTCTTTCAACTTCTGGTGGACAGGTGGGGTCTTCCAGAGATCGACCTCATGGCGTCACGGCACAACAACAAGTTGCCGGTGTACGGGTCTCGCACAAGAGACGCCAAGGCATCTCTGGTGGAAGATCTGTCCGTCCAGTGGACGTTCCGGTTTGCTTATCTCTTTCCTCCGTTTTCCCTTCTTCCATGGGTAATCCAGAAATTCAAACAGGAAGGAGGGACGCTCCTGTTGATGGTTCCCGCGTCGCCCAGGCGGCACTGGTTCTCAGACCTTCAGGGTCTGTCCGTGGACAGTCCTCTGCGGTTGCCGCTACGACCGGACCTTCTGTCTCAGGGTCCTTGTCTTCACCCGGACCTGACTCTGCTGTCTTTGACGGCGTGGCTGTTGAGACGGCCATGTTAAGGTCCAGGGGGTTTTCCAGCTCTGTAGTACGAACTATGCTAGGAGCTCAGAAACCACCTTCTGCAAGAATATACCATCTTGTGTGGCATACGTTCTTCCAGTGGTGTCGGCCGAGAGGTTATGCACCTCGGGAGTTCCGTCTGTCTAGAGTGTTAGCTTTCCTACAGGCGGGACTAGACCATGGGCTTCGCCTTGCTTCTCTGAAGGTACAGGTGTCTGCCCTGTCCGTCTGGTTCCATCGTAGGATTGCTGTGATCCCTGATGTGCGCACCTTTTATGCAAGGTGTTCTACGAATTCAGCCACCTTTTGTTCCACCGGTGGCGCCTTGGGATTTAGCTGTGGTCCTGAGGGCTCTCCAGGGACCGCCGTTTGAACCACTGGGCTCAGTGGACCTCAAATGGCTGACTGCTAAAACAATTTTCCTTCTGGCCATTGCTTCGGCCAGACGTGTTTCTGACTTAGGGGCTCTATCTTGTAGACCCCCTTTTCTGATTTTTCATAGGAACAGGGCGGTGCTGCGCACTCGTCCTGGTTTCCTTCCCAAAGTTGTCTCAAGTTTCCACATCAACTAGGAAATCGTGCCGGCTTTTAACTCACCCGACCTTTCCGTGGGTGAGGCCACTTTGGACGTTGTGTGGGCCTTAAGGATTTATGTTGACCGCACTTCTTCGTTTAGGAAGTCGGACGCCTTGTTTGTCCTCTATGGCTTCCGTAAAAAGGGTTGGCCTGCTTCAAAGCAGACTTTGGCAGGTTGGATTCGTTCGCCCATTTCCGAAGCTTATCTTCATGAATGCCTTCCGGTTCCTTCCTCTGTGAGGGCTCATTTCACTAGGTCTGTGGGTCCTTCCTGGGCAGCTCGACGTGGTGCCTCTGCAGTCCAGATCTGCAAGGCTGCCACGTGGTCCTCTGTCCATACCTTTTGTGAGGTATTATGCGTTTGACACCTTTCCCTCTCAGGATGCTTCCTTCGGGCGGCGGATTCTCCTTTCAGCACAGGAGCGTCCCCACCCTTGAAGGATACTGCTTTGGGACATCCCCAAGGTATCCTGTGGATACCCTATGGACCCTGATGTAGAAAATATGAGATATGGTAAGAACTTACCTTTGTTATCACTATTTCTACGAAGTCCATAGGGTTCGCACCTGTGCTGCAGATGGGCTTTACTCTGGTCACCGGTTTTTCCGTCTCCCTCTGGTGAGAATGTGATTCTTGTGTGTCCAGATCTTTTTTTCTCTCTCTTCCTTATCCTCCTATGGCTTGGTACGTAACTGAGATGCCTTGGCTCGGGGGCGGGGTATAGGATCGGGACCCTAGTGCATCCTGGGAGGCTGAAAACTTTAACTCTATGGTGCCCGAAAAGCCTGACTTCATCACCTATACCCCAAGGTATCCTGTGGAACCCTATGGACTTCGTAGAAATAGAGATAACAAAGGTAAGTTCTTACCATATCTCATATATTTTTAAGAATCGTTCATATCTGAAAGAAAATCTGAGATGTGGGCCTGCAACGATGAACTATGCGCTTTCCCGCATGTCAGTTAACGATATCTGACATCGTCTGTGGTTGCAGTCAGATTTTGATTATTTCATTCATTTTAATATTGTCTGAAATCGTTCAATCGTTGGTAAAATTTGAAGATGGTGTAAACTATCTGAGCTAAACTCTGGAGAGCTTCGCGTCTTTGGGTTTAGTACATACGGGTCAGATCGTAGTCCCCATTGATGATAATGGGGACTGCGATCTGCAGTGCTAATTAGCACTTTGCTGAACATTTCTGTGAAATCTCCTGCATTGTGCTATTATTACATAGGACAATACGGAAAACAATGCAGAAACTACAGTTTCTGCATAATTTTATGTAACAATCCGCTTGATACATAGGCCCCTAAGAAGAGGCTTGGCATTCTCTTTCTGAACATGTGTATGTAAAGTGGTGTATTTGTTGTACATCAAAACATTATGGGTGAGATTTTAAAGTTAGCAATAACTTTTTGTGTAGTTTTTAAGTTTCCCTGTGTCCAGTAAGTAATGAACTTGAAAATCACCCTGTAACTTCCATCTAACCAATTTCTTCTTGTCCTACCCTGAGCGGAATGGTGGATTGCAAAAAGTGAAGTAAGAGCTGTCTGTCCACCCAGTCCTGGACAATTGCTACCCTTTGCTTTGTTAAGCCATTATACTGCTAGTTTAATATTCTGCTAATTTGAGTCTTACAAACTGGTTATTGTAAGCAGACAATAACTTATCTTTCATTTGCTACCAAGCCATAAAAAGTTGTCCGTAGGGGTTTATTTAGTGAAGTGGGATTTGTCAAATTTTAAAATGGTGTAATCTTTTTTAAGGCAAAACCCAGAGTCTTGGATTGGATAAAATCTATGAACAGTAGTGCCTTGCATACCAGTACAGGGAGAGCGAAAAACAGGTGAAGCATCCCAGACACAATTTCTAGTATGTTTACTGTACTAATCCAGTATACAGTATTTGGGGCTACTTCCAATCCGCTAGAGCCATCCAGAATTTATGTAACGGTGGAAGGTGATGTATTGCAGCATTACCGCCTGTGACAGAATGGGCTTACTTTTCCACCCAGTCAAGGGTAGGGGTTTTTACAGATACTGCATGTTTTTTTTTTTTTTCTTTCTTAAATCAGTTATCTGCTGTTACTGACCACTTCTACTAGTGCTACTTAGCCACAAGGCAACACTGACTGTAAGTATGAACTGCACACCAACCTTGGTACGTCTATCCTTCTGACTATGGAACTTTTACACATGACCAATTTCAGCTCCTTTCCAGAGGATAAAGATTTCAACTCTCCACAGCTGCTCATTCATTAGGTTTCCAGGACAGAGTGTTTCCTATATACAACCCTCCTACAGGCTATTTCCAGCCACACTGCAGCTACTCTCTTTAGAATGTTTTAAAATTCATGTTATTATGCTGAACTTACACGCTTCGAGATCTGAATTGTTCACATCTAACTTGATATTAGTGTTTTCCAGTTTGTCCCCCGTAGATACATCCCGGGGATACTTAATATTTGCAGGTGCTAGACTGGATACACATCAGAACGACGTGTATTCCAGCCGAAGTGACGCCCGATGGAAGGATATATCGGAACGCTGTACACACTGCACAATCTAATGCAGCACATCAGATGTCACTGATGATGCGTGTGAACGCATGACCGAGGGTACTTGCTGAGCGATATGGCCGATACATTGTTCCAATCCACGTCTGAATGATATAGCGTCCAATATATCGCTTGATGTGTACCTGGCCTTAAGGTGAAAACTATAGCAGCTTAGCTGAAAGTATAAAACACTAAATAATCACTTTCACATGAATGGATTGATACATAATACATGGAGTTTAAAAATGGGTGGTTTTTTTTGGTGTATTCTTTTAACACTAAGGAAGACTAGTTGTGCAATCGGGTAAATCAAAAACTACTACAGTAAAGCTAGGTACACACCTGACCGGTGTGACCCAGCAACGCAGCAATGTGATGTAACGATATATCACAGTACACACTACAGGATCCGTTGTAACATGATGTTATATATTGTTACATCCTAATATGGGATCGTCCCATTCGACATGCAGAACATCCGATGGGACGTGGCAATGAACGAGTGAAAACAATATCTTGGGTGCATGCACTATATGATGGTCGTGCCGATTGGTCGAAAGTACCAAGATTGCACAACATATTTTATAATGTGTACCCAGCTTTAGTTAGTAGACATGCAATACATTGTATATTATTCACAATCTAAAGTAGCATATGACAAGTTTTGATTTATTTAGTTACCCACTTATCCTAGACTAATTTTGTAAGCTACGTCGCTAAAAGTGTCTAGTGTTGTGTTCCTGTGCCACCTGTCATGCTACAAAAGTTTTTGGTGTATGCATAAAATAAGGGCACAGTATTTTGCATAATTATGTTCATTACGTAAACGTGACTGTCTATATCATGAATCAATTGGGCAGTTTTTTTCTTTAATGACATTATGTGTGGAATGTACTAAGCATCGCATCTGCGATTCATTACATCCCGCCACTTATTGGGTACATATCTGCGATTTTAATCATATTTCTAAGTACATACTTGAGAAATTAATGCAAAGGACAGCTCACCCAATAAGAGCTGTCCTTTGTGATAGCTAGATGCTAGAGGGACTTCTCAGTTGATTACCCAGAAGTCCCTCTGCACATGCGCAGAATGGTGCGCGCCGTTGGACACTGGTCATAAGAAACCCGATAAGAAGCCTATAAGCTTCTATTGGGTAATGGCGTTACTCACCAGGTCCAAGCTCCTGGATGGATCTCATTCTGAAGCTTGGCACATATGGAAATGCAACCAAAACTCTGAAATCTGCATTTTTGGTGTTTTTGACCGCAGTTTCATGCTTAGTACATTTACATTCATATGTCCTGTTTAAGGATGGAATAGGCTTACATTAAAGTATATAGTCATGTATATTGTTAACCTTTTCAACAAGATAAAATATGCTGCATGAACTTGTGCGAGAGCAGCTGTTTACATTGATGTCTACTGATAGTGAGTGTTTGAACAAGCCACTCTTGAATGACTGACATACAGTATATCTGACTACACAAACTGAAGACCTGTGAAGCATTGTAACAGGCCTAACCAGGAACACGAGAATGATGGCATACTTATGAGGGGCATATTGATATTTTTCACTACACTCTAGGTAGAGTAAAACCTATTTTATTCCTGCAGGGAACCGTCTAGGATTTTCATTGAGAAGCAATAAGGCATCTAGTTAGTATCTGCTGAGATTGTGGTTCAGACTTTGTTTGAGAAATAATTGGCAATCCTGCAAATTCAGCTGGAAGGATCCTACAATGACACATTTCCTTAATTGGGCAGAATACTTACAGATGTAATCTGGTATGGACCATATATGATGTATACAATAATTCTTAAGAATCTTTCTTTCACCATCATACAAATAGAACTGCCAGATTTTTGAACCAGTTTTACTTTTCCTTACGCTCTTGGGATGAGGAGCCTAATCTGCAGATGGAAGGGACAGTGGCCCTGATTCAGAGCCGGACGCTCTGACAGAGCGCTCGCTCTGAATCAGGGCCGACCTACTTAGTTTTTTAGAGCGGCCTCCTGGCCGCTCGCATAGCTGTGGGTTACCACCCACAGCTATAGCGAGCGTCCAGGAAGATGGTCGCGATGGTCAAGACCAACGCGACCATCGGGCTTGCGACGAGACCCTTGTGGTAGGGTCTCGTTGCCACAAGCCCAAGAGATTTTGGCTCAAACAGAGCCGAAATCTCTCCCACTGACATCACTCGTGATGTCAGTGGGGCCGGCCCCAAACGGAGGCGTTCACATGGGAACGCCTCCGTTTGGGCAGCCACTCCCCCGGCCCGCCCACCAAAGGGCGCGTGCTGTCACTCAACATCGACAGCATTCCCCCTTTGGTACGAGACCCGGAGCAACGGTTTGCCCGTCGCTATCCGGGTCTCTCGCATGCACACGACGGAGCCGGCTCCGTCGTGCGCATGCGCATAGGACCACCATCGACCCACTTGCGAGCGCATAGCGCTCGCGAGTGGGTCTGAATCAGGTCCAGTATCCCTTTTGGATACCATTATATATAAATGCTGAAATGTCATGGGTGAGACCCTTGAAGTGGTATAAAGAAGACAGTGAAACGGCGGATTTGGAGAAATTTAAAGTGTTCATTTTCAGGTAGGTTAGATTGGTCTTGGAAATGATCGATGGTTGATAACTTATTGCATAGGATGAAGTGGGAAGTGTGAGAGAGGTTGTTGGGGTCATTGCAGTTGTGGAACCTTCCAGTTCATATCAGAGATAGTGTTTCCCACTATTGGACTATAGGGTTACACAACAGTTAAGGTGCCCATCCACTAGCAGACATGAAAACGACTGCACGATTACGACATTGTAATCGTGCAGTCGTTTGTCAGTCTGTGATGAACCTACACTGAACGTTCAGTGCAGGCTCATCAATTATCTGCAAACATGCTCAACCTGACGTTATCGTCAGGTTGTCCAGCATGTTTGCACGATGAAAGATGTCTAAACGACCAGCGGGCACGCGCATCCCTGGTTGTTTTAAACATTTTGCAAGCGATTATCGTTCAGTTGCTCAACTTAATAGTCTAGTGGATGGGCACCTTTACTCTCTAATTACACTGTGCAACTATGAAAATGTTTCCGACATGAAAATGGTTACTTCTAATTGTTTTCATAATGCAAAGAATGAATATGACATTTAGAGCTCTCTGGGCCTGATTCAGAGCCGGACGCAATTAGCGCTCGCTCGTCCAGAAAATAGGGGTGGCTATTCAAATCAACCGTTCGTTCTTTGCGGTCTGTTCACGCCTAGGTCTGAACGAGCGAACCAAACTTGCGGTCGTTTTTTTAAAAAATACGCCCCCTGGCCGCTCGCATCCTACGTCATGTCCGCTATTTATTAGATTAATCGAGTACATCGACCAGGGTATGAACTGCTCGCTATTCTTGGGGTGGTTTTTCCTACCACAATTTTGCGAGCAGTTCTGACTATAAAATAACCAAGTGACGTGGTCAATGACGCTGCTGTTTTAAATATGCACACCCATAAAACGCCCGTTTTGACCTTTAAGCACGCCTGCGATCGGATCTCCACTCCCCGTTTTCAAGCACCTTCCCCTGTTACCACCCACATACGCCTCCTTTCTGTCACTCAAATTATCAGGCATTCGCTATTTTGCGAGCACATGAATTTCGACCGCACTGACTGGTTCGCGCATGCGTATAACGATCCATATGCATGCGCAGTTGGGCAAACATCGCTCGTAGCGAACGAGCGGCCGCTTACGAGCGGCTCTGAATCAGGCCCTCTGTTCCCAGATATAGCCCATTTATGATGACGTAGGGTATTATGTTAAGTACTAGGGAGTTCTGGCGTCTAGAGAATATAAAGGTTGGCAAACCTGAATACAGGAATACTGAGTCATTGTAGGCCATGGAAAAAAATGTCTGTCACAGTCCTCTGGTTGATTTATGTGTAATGGGCGCAAAATAATTTTACTTCAAACTTGGACTTTGTTAAGTGGATGAACAAAGATGGAGAAGCTTTCAAGTACCCGAGAGGAAAATTTCCACCTCTGAGTGATGCTAAAGTTAAGGAAGGAATCTTTGTTGGTCTGCAAATTCGTCAACTTAAGACGGCCCTGAGGATTTTCATCCTTAACAGCATTGTAGGCCCTGGGCAAAGCAATGCACTGAGAGCCTGATTCAGAACCGCTCGCGAGCTGGTCGATGTTGGCCAAGTGCGCATGCGCACGAGGGAGCCGCTCTGTCGTGCGCATGTGCGAGACCCGCATAGCGTCGGGCAAGCCGTCGCTATGGGGCTCGCTACAAAGGGGGCGTGCTGTCGATGTTGAGTGACAGCACGCCCCCTTTGGTGGGCGTGCCGGGGGCGTTGCTGCCCAGACGGAGGCATTCCCATGGGAACCGGCCCCACTGGCATCACAAATGATGTCAGTGGGAGTGCTTTTGGCTTTGATAGAGCCAAAAGCACTCTAGGGCTTGCAGCAGACGAGACCCTACCGCAAGGGTCTCGTCACAAGCCCGATGGTCGCGATGGTCTTGACAGGAGGCCGCTCTAAAAAAAAAAAAAGATGGAGGGCACTGATTCAGAGCGAGCGCTCTGAAAGAGCGTCTGGCTCTGAATCAGTCCCTGAAGCCCTTACCAACCCATTCACAGGTAGAGAAATGTAAACTTTCCCAAAAACTAAAATTTTTGGATTAATTGGTACTTTCAACAAAATCAATGTTTAAAAATAAAAAAAAACATGATGTAAAGTAAGGATTACAGATTCAACATCACTCCTCTCTTCGGCTCGCAGTTCAGTTTCTGCTCTCCAATGCAGCTGTGTTAAGGTAGGGGGGCCCAGAGGATCCTTTCCCCTTTTACCACCACCCCCTAAATATGGCTTTGTGGCTGCAGACTGGGAGGCAGGTAGAGAATGCAGTCAAGCTGCTCTGATTGTGTGTAATGCACAATCTGAGAGGCCGGGGATCATATTTCTCTGCCTGCTCCTCAGCTGGCTGCCCTATGCAGAGAGCGAGTGGCTGCACACTACATCTAGATACCCCCCCCCCCAGCCCAGCCTGCCCTTGTTCGAAGGCTTCTAGAAGGCTACCCAGTGTGCCTATATGTTAAGATGGCCCTACGAGTCCTTTGGAAGCCTGTTGTGCAGTGATGTCAGTGGGGAGCTTCCTGCTCGATCAGAGCAGGAAGCTCCCTGGGGCTTGCGGTTGCCGAGACCCAACCTTAGGGTCTCGTCGCGAGCCCCGATGGTCTTGACCATCACCCTGGTCAGTTGCTAAGCTGTAGGTGGTAACCCACAGCTTAGCTAGCGACCAGGAGGCCGCACTAAAAAAAAAAAGCGTTCGCCCTCATTCAGAGAGAGCGATCGCTTATTTCGACCGCCTCTGAGTGAGGGCCATAGTGTGTAAGTAGTGTAGCTTAAAAATGATTATTTTTAGAAATGTAAAAGTATTTTTGTTGTAGAGTGTCATTGTAAGTCGTTCATAATAGAATTCGTATATCAATATTTGTCAATGTACAATTTTATATGTCCAACCAGTGATTGCTTAGAAGGGGAAGATACCATTGGGTAAAGTTGTTCAACTGAGCTGCTTGGTAATAATTCAGGAAAATTGACCCTGCCGAGCCTCCACTGGTGAAGTGTTAAGTTAATATTGATAGAGTAGTTACCTTTTTATTGAATAATTTTTTTTGTCATTTTTTTTTTTTTAAATGCATTTTCTATCACATTTGTAGGTTAAACAAACCATAAACAAGAACATTTTAACAACTTGGCAAATGCTGAGTTGTTTCCATATCAATCATGTGAAAAAGTAAAACCATTAGCATTCTGGAGCTTGGTAAATCTGACAGCATCGCATCCCATCCCCCATTGAAAGCTATGGGGTTGTGACTGCTGTCTGCCCCTCCACAATACATCTGTTGGATACTTAGCTACAAACATTATCATCAAAAAACAGGTGTTTTCGGGGAATATGCTGCAAAAAGTTAATGATAAATGGACCCCTAAATCAGATAGGAGGAGGGTAAGGGAGTTCACAAAATAAACACATCGCAATTAGGGGCCTATTTATCAATTACTATTTGTGGGATTTCCCCCTAAAACACAAATATTAAGGATCCCTGGGATTTACCATGGAGGGGGTGCAGTCAGCAAGCCGAATGTCCAGCTTCCCGACTGTCAAATCCCGGTAGCGGTCTTTTGACAGGAGTCAATCCCAATGCCTGTCATTTTACCTACGCAAGGAGCCCAACTATCGGTATGCCGGGCGTTGGGCGCGGATAGCCGCAGGGGGGGAGGGTTAGGTTAGGGGCTCCCGGGGGGGACATAGGGTTAGGCACCCCCCCCCCCCCCCGGGAGGGTTAGGCTAGGGGAAGAGGGGGTTAGGGTTAGGCACCCCTCGGGAGACTTGGGTTTAGGCTGTGGGGAACTGGGGGTTAGCTTTGGGCACTTACAGGGGGGATTAGGGTTGGGCACCCCTAAGGGAGGGTTAGGTTAGTCAACACTTAAAATACTTACCTGCCGGGATCTTCACTGCCGGTTTTCCAGCGTCGGAATTTGAACATGCGTCCGGCGGTATTTCATACCAATTCCCCATGAAGGGTGCACAGCAAATATCTCCGACATCTGCCGTGGCCCCTTAATTTTCTACTTCAAAGCAGCCCCCATAGGGGTCTGCTATGCAGTTGGATTTACCAAACTCCGGAATGCGAAATGTTAGCATATAGTAGCCTACTTTAACATATTCTTTTAGAAAGAGAGGTAATATGGAGGATTTCTATCACCCCCATTCAACGCATGCGACATTTGTGCTTGCGTAGTACGCAGTGTGGACCTGGCAAGAGCTTTTTGGTGAAAATATTAATTTGTACATTGCGAATTTAGGTGACAGATATTTATCACATTCACAATAAAAATACTGATTGTGATAAATATGCCCCTTAGTGAGAAGCTATTAAAATCCAAGTGGACCATAAGCTACAAAATAGATGGAACAGTTCCCCTGAATACCATCTAGTAAAAGTGGTATAAATATTGTGTTTGTCCTGAATAGAGGGGGTTATATAATCCATAACCATGTATAATTACAATGGAATTAATTTATACAACTGTGGCTGGAGGGTTTACAGATCTGCAATGAACTGGTAATGCTTCTGCAGCATTAATTAAATGTTTTATAAGATTTCACTTCTATGTAGAGATAGCGAGTTTGGTGTGCAGGATGAGCCAGAAACTAGGCTCAGTTGAGACCTCCCAACCTACTATTACCGAAGAGCTTTGCAAAATGTCATGCCAAAATGGATGGATCTGATTACATTGCCACCAGATGTGTAAAGGTGTATCTAACCCAGTTTCCAACAAGTGGCTAGGATGTCCGGTAAGATCTGGTTGTGTTTGCTGGAACATCTGTACCATCTGGTCAGAATTTTATAATGCGTTTCAGTTGGAGTGTGTAAAATGGACTAGCAGCTTGTGGCCGTAGTAGCGATTCAGTGAATGAATAACCACACCTATGGTAATCCTGGAAATCCGTTTATAAGAATCCCTTTGTTGGTCAGATGAGTCCAAGTTAGGTTGCTGTTATTAGTATACTAAATATCATTCTTTAGTAGAAACAAAGGAAAGTGTTAAACTGAAGCTGGGTGCACACTAGACCATTTTTTGAGTGATTTGCCCGATTCCGATGGATCGTAGCGAGAAATCCTCAATCGTCTAGTGTGTTCCCACTATGCCTGCTGTTTTGCACTCCCATGCAGCAGGATGCAGGAGGGTCCAACATATTGGGCAGTCTGGCACGGGATCGTCTTGTGTGTACCAGCCGCCCAATATTTTGGCCCGTTGCCGGTTGCAGCGCTAGGGTACACGTTGTTTAGTGTGTACCCAGCTTAACTTTGTGGTGTAAGATGTTGTATTTAATTAATCAATGTCATAGCTCATAACTTGTTGAACTGATTAAACTAAAAACCGTTGATATCATTAAACCAGAGCTTGATTGATGAAAACGGTTGTTCATTTGTGTTAGTCTGATATTTAAGTCGTTTAAAAGACCACTGCTGTGGTTTAGATGTTAGAGATACTGTCACTTCTTATTAGGAAAGCTACTGTAGATCAGTTTAATTCAGTTGAAATCAGATAATTGCATGTTACAAAATGAGTTTAAGTGATAATGATGAAAGTTAATCTTTCTTATTCTTCCAAGTCTCCACAGTATAATCATCCAAGGTGTCAAGTTTGTGTGGGCATATAATTAAAAGCCTGAATGATGCTGTTTCTGTATTTATAACAAGTTATAGTTATTAAACTTGAATTTTGATAGCGATATGTTTATAGTTTCGTTGCTAGTCACTGATCATTAGTTACTGTGCTGATATGCTTGTGATGCAGCTGACAGCTGTTAGTGTGACTTTTGCCGCTGGCGTCTGATCTTGCAGTGATTAAAAACCCATCTCTTTATTCAAGGGTGTATTTTTAGTCAGCTGGGTCATATTAACAAGTTTGAAAGATTTGTCTTCTGCGGAGCTGTGAAATAACTGGCGTGTTTATTAATTATGGCCTGATTCAGCATAGATCGCAATTACAACAGCGTACGCAGATCGGCTGATTGTTACGTATGCACTGTGCGTGGCGATCACCCTGTGATTACAGACGCATATTTTCGCAGATTCATTGCGAGCGATTACACATCGCAGTTGCGATCCATCCTGAATCAGGCCCTATGTCCGTCATATTCTCTCTTCATTCATACAGCAGGTTGTGATGTGTGAGCGACAGATTGGCAAGTTTACTGTGCAGAAATGCACTGTGTGGATTGGATTATCATAGTACCAGGGCCAATCATATCACAGCAATATAACGGACTACAGACTTACCTCATTCAGATAGTACACCCAATAAAGCCGTAGCATTGGCTTCTGTTGTGTGTCATGAAGTGAGGAGGTAGTGCTTCACTTTTTTATTTTGTGAATAGTTGATATCTAAATAGGTGTCTGCCATATTGATTTGCTATGCTAACATATTAAATGCAGCAAAACAAAGCTACCCACTGAACAGATTAGTATGAAAATGATGATGTTAATATAGCTTGGAGACGAGCATATCTGGTGCCGCCATCATTCGGGTGACTAAAGCAAAATACACTGGCATGGTCTCATTGCTATTTTCTGCAAATGCACCATCTTCACGAACAACACTGTGATCACTGTCAGCAGATGGTGGGGGGAGGTGGGTATAACCGTTATATGCTTGTTTCATGTATTTGTTTACGGTTTGGATGTTCCCTTTCTGCTGAAATATTGCCGTAAATATAGAATAGGGTTATCGTCTTGTGACATTGGTTCCCCTCCTGCCCATGTCATGGCTGTGTGTAATGGATTCTAAACAGACAGGTCTGGGATTAAAAATGACATAGCCAATTTAAAAAAATAAAATAAAAGGAGACCCCTCCAACTAGTTTGAATCCTTCATGGGCAAAATAACCTTTTTAGATCAGGCCTGTCATCTCCACATAAACTAGAATATCATTAACTCCTGTATTTACATAATGAACTAGTGTTCACTCTAGCTTCGGCGGCAGGCAGGGCGCCGGAGCTAGAGAGGGCACCTCCGCGCGCGTGCGCCTGAAAAGGGGGCATGTCTATAAGACGCGCCCCCCTTTTCGTCACTTTTGGGGGCGTGCCTGGCACTTACGGACACGCCAGGCAGCCCCCAAGTGCTGCTGACAGGTATTATAGATGCTCTCTGGTGATACTGCCACTTAGTGATAATGTATAAAGGTGTAATGCAGTGACATGTGGTGAGGTCAATGGCTGGGGAGGCACACATGTATTAAAACCGTTTTTATATCAAAACTCTGGAGTATGATAGGGGAGGGAGTATGACAGGGAGGTTCTGCGTACACGTCCCTGGTGTAATGTGAGAACCTGGTCCCCTACTGTCAGGATGCATCAGCAAACTATATCCTGTATGCAGCATGTCTAGATTACTGCATTTTATATTATGACCTATTACGCTGTCTGTGTATGTGTATATATAATATATATATATATATATATGCAGTAAATGTGTTGCTTTGCCTCCAGAACAACCAGATGGTGGCAGTGTTATGTGGGTAGAGAGTGTTACCTGCCCACAAACACTGGTATTACTTTAAGCTACAGAATTGCACTTTTTTCAGTAATCAGTGAACTGCGTCATCTCACTTGTTTGTGTTTGAGGAGCAGACTGACTGTGGGTACGTGGCAGGTGTGAGGTGTAATGTTTTGCATCAGGGAGGAGTTTAGTTCTCTGGTGTGTTTGTATACATATGGGGATGTGATTTGCAGGTTACTATTTGTATGACTCAGTAGAAAAGTCAGAAGCTATATGACTTGCTTTAGTTGATAACACTGGATATGTGATCTTGGTTTAGTTAAATGTTATCTTGAACTTAGATGTGAAACTGAGTCACTGAAAGGTGCTTCAATAGAGATATATAATATGCAGATAACCTAATACTCACCTGGGTTTCACACGCCACCTGGAGAATCAGGATTTGCAATGTCCTGTTCAGATCGGTACTCCTAACTTGAATTAATTGGCATACAGTGAACCAGTGGAGGCTGGTAGTTATGGAGGGTACACGCGGTCAGATTTTCTGGAAGATATGAATAACGATTGTAAAAATCGTTACATCGTTCATATCGCTGGCATGCATCGACGAACGATGCGCGTACCCGCATGTCCGATAACGATATCTGATATCGACTTTGTTTGCAGTCAGATTTGGACGATATTCATTTAAATACTGTCAGAAATCGTTCATCGTATCATTGATCTAGCAAGTCTGACCGTGTGTATGCACCATAAGGAATAACAAATATACAGAAGTTAAATGGGAGTACAGAGATCTGTTGTCACTATCCCTAACTCACTCGGACATATACTGTTTAGTTTTCACCTGTACTAGAGGTAGAACACTCAGCATTCAAATACAAAGTTATTTTGATGCTTTATTCAGAAAAAATAGAGCAGTAGAATAATTAGATACTGTTGATATCACTAAACTATGTATCAACAATATATTTCTAGGCTATAATGCTTGTGTGGCACTTTGGTTTTCTCCAGTTTCAGAACAAGAGAAATGGAGCATACACACGGTCAGATTTGTCAGACTTGTCAGATTTGTCAGATGAACGACTGAACGATTGAACGATTTGAACGATTTCACCAAAGTTTTGAACGATTTGAACAATTGAACGATTTTTGACTGCATTAAAATGAATGGAATCGTCCAAGTCTGACTGCAAACCCATCAGATGTCAGATATCGTTATCTGACAAACGGGAACGCGCATCGTTGATCGTCCATCGTTCAGGCATGTCAGATATGAACGATTTTCCTTCAGATATGAACGACTGAACGATTTTTAAATCGTTATCGTTCATATCTGAAGGAAAAATCTGATCGTGTGTATGCACCATTAATCTTCAATTACATAAAGCTTTCACTGATAAAGCCACTTATGTGTTCAGCATGCAGTTTATAGGGCATATGTACTGTATATTGTTTATGTATATTCAGGTGTGTATCAATCTATTTAATCCAGTGGTTTCCACACTTTCTTGAATTAGCTTTTTTTTTTCACGGCACCACTAGGCCAAAAGTTTCTTATTGAGAAATTCAGCAAAGATTATTAAATGAAGTAAATTGTGCTTATGCCATCCTTCGGGGCATTTATAGGGTGGTGGAGGTCAGGGTTGTGCTTTAAAGTAAATAGTCACTAGTAATGCAGCTAAACAGTGTGAATGGGTAAATCCCCACAAATACCCTAGATAACAGAATGGACAAACAAGAAAAAAACACTCAGTGCAAAACAAATCCGGTAAGTGAGTCAATCAGCCTCCAATAATCCGGAAAAAAAGTTCAAATATATACGTTTCTGAAGTGAGTAGGAGGGTGAATGTTTCCACAAGGAACCTTTTTCGAATCTTCCACAAATCTTTAATAAACCGGTACGGATGTAAAATCATCAATTATCTCTCAAATCAATGTTCCATGTAAACAAAGAGAGAGCCAACATAGCGTAATCCAAATAATTTTAATACGGATAAATTTAATAAAATCCAACGAATTTCCACAAGAGAATGAAATAAATATAACCACCAATGAGGGGAAAACAAACGTACCAGAAGGTGGGGGTGTAAGCAGTATTACACCTAACACAGCATAGAAAGCTCACTCCCTGGGATCAGGAATCTGGGGTCCCTTGTCAGTTTAGGAGTATTCTGCCTGTATTCCAACCTTCCAGATTGGAGTACAGGCAGAATATTCCAATACTATGCTGCACACACAGGCTAGTGTTCCTATGTAACCCTCTGACGACTGCTCCAGGTGTTGGAACACACAGCCTAACGCAGCATTTGGTATTTAAGTCCTGTCTGCCTAGTACACCACCATACCTAATAAAGACTTTTTTGAAAGTTGAAACGCGTTGGTTTATGGGACTTCAAGCAGCCAATCTGGAAGGTTGGAATACAGGCAGAATACTCCTAAACTGACAAGGGACCCCAGATGCCTGATCCCAGGGAGTGAGCTTTCTATGCTGTGTTAGGTGTAATACTGCTTACACCCCCACCTTCTGGTACGTTTGTTTTCCCCTCATTGGTGGTTATATTTTCCCCTCATTGGTGGTTATATTTATTTCATTCTCTTGTGGAAATTCGTTGGATTTTATGAAATTTATCCGTATTAAAATTATTTGGATTACGCTATGTTGGCTCTCTTTGTTTACATTTTATATGGAACATTGATTTGAGAGATAATTGAAGATTTTACATCCGTACCGGTTTATTAAAGATTTGTGGAAGATTCGAAAAAGGTTCCTTGTGGAAACATTCACCCTCCTACTCACTTCAGAGACCTATATATTTGAACTTTTTTTCCGGATTATTGGAGGCTGATTGACTCACTTACCGGATTTGTTTTGCGCTCAGTGTTTTTTCAGGGTTGTGCTTTGTCTACATATTTTATGATTGCCAGCCAGGGGTGCCGAGAGGGGGAGGAGAGTGGGTACCAAATACCTGGGACCGGGTCTGTCGGAGGGCCCCGGGTCCGACACCATCTCTTTTTTTTTTTTTTTTTTTTTTTCTTTTCTCTTTTCTCCTTTTCTTTCTCCCCCCTTCTGTGTGCTGGGCTGCATTAGGAACTCTTCTCTGCCTGTGCAGTAGGAGTGATCGCCCCCCTGCTGGATTTGCCTCTGGCTGAGGGGAAATATTTTTTTATAGCCATGCCCCCAAGTGTAACTGGGCTTGGGCTGGCTCTGTACAGCCCTGTTGGCAGCCAACTGCACTGATATTGCCCATAAAAATTTGATTTGGTCCTTGACCACCAACCTATGACACCCCTGCAAGGGCTCCACATCACCCCAGGGTTCCACGGCAAACATCTGGGGAATTACTAATTTGATCTAAGGAATCTATATGATCTGTTTTCTTTATCGCTCTATCAATAGATTGCTCTGCCTGTTTAATCGAATTAAAATCTACAAATAGCAAATATATTCTTAGTGTATATAAAAACTATACTTTTTCAGAGCACATTTTAGCAGTGTTCACCTTCTGTCTACTAGGTGCTTGGTGCAGTGACAGGTTGGTGATTACTAACTCCAGTGACTGTTCCAAACAATCTGGTAATTTACATTGTGTAATCTGTGATATCACGATTTCCACACTTTAGGAATCTGTCCATCTAAAATGCAAATGCGTCAGGAGGTGTCTGTAGGAAACTGACCCCCTCCTTGCTGCATCAGCGATCCCAGTGCTGCGACCAAGGTCGCAGGCTGAGATCATCATCGCGTCGGATGGTTGCTCCTTTGGCCATGCTGCGTTATCTGAAGCTTACTGCAACCTGACCGGGTCCTGGCCTGCAAGGCCGGGAGATCTGCATCCACCAATGCCGACCCTGGCCTTGCCTCCCCTGGGAAAATGGTGGCTAACAACTACCCCACTCCGCCCCACAAATGCTGCAGCATATTAATCATGCAGCGGCTTGGGGGGGTGAGGTCACAGCACCTGTTCTACACATGCACAGACCACTCACCATTGTAGATAGATGCATGCTAACCATAGCATACATCGGGATGTAGTCGCGGCCGCCGGTCTAAATGCCGATGCTGATATCCCGACAAGGGAGTTAAGGTAGGCGTCGAAATGCTGACGCCTATCTTAATCCCGATGCCGGAAAGCAGACAGACTGATGTCCGAACGAGGTAAGTCTGGGGTGCCCATCCTCTTAGCCGTGGGGGGGGGAGGGTTAGGGCAGTTAGGTTTTGGGGGGGAGGTTCGGCTTAGGCACCCCTAGGGGGAGGTTTAGGGTTAGGCACTAAGGGGGAGGGTTAGGGTCAGGCACCACTGGGGGGTTTAGGTTTAGGCACTAATAGGGGAAGGTTAGGCCACGAAGGAGGGGGACTTAGGTTCAGGAACTAATGGGGAGGGTTAGGGTTAGGCTACCAGAAGAGAAGGCTAGGGGGGGGAGAGTAAGTATACTTACCCATCCTTGTCAGGATACCAACAATCGGGATGCCGCTGTCTGTATTCTGACAGGAGGCATCCCGACAGCCGGCATATCATACCGATTCCCATACATCTCTGAATAAGGCCATGTGCCCACAACTCTTAAATCTGTGTCTTGAAGAAGAATAATTCTTCGGGAATGTTAACACTTGTATGATGCGTACAGTGTTAAATTCTTGCCATACTTGTATTTATTAAAATTACCATTTATTAAAAAATAGCCTTTTTGTACATCTTCACACTATTGCATTCTAAAGTCACCTGCTTATCAGGCTGGACATGACCATTTGTTTACCTGTCTCTGGAGATCTTCAAGTTAACTTGAGGTTGCTATCAAGCCTGGAATGGGCCCTGGGGGTTTATTTACAAAGTACTTTTTCTTTTTATACCCGATATTTAAAAGGGCAATGCTTTTACTAGCCGTGTCTTGCTAGTAAAACCAATGCCCTTTTAAATATCTGGCATAAACACCAACAGATGTGTCGTGTTTTACAGCCTGAAACTTCATAAATAAACCGCTGGTCTCCGAAGTAGGAACCAAACCTTATTCCATTGCAGACCCAGTCTAACCCTAAAAATCATGAAAAAAAAAAACGTGTCGACATTGCTTTTCCTAGAAACAGCAAATTAGGAAATGGATATTTTTACACTACCATCAACATATTTAAATCCAACCTAAATGTATTAAATTTAACATATTCATTGTGTGCATGATCTAAGGATGAATCTGCTACAAATCGCTTACTGGCTGCAACTGTTCTCTAGTTGATGGTAACGGCTAGGCTATTTTTAGGTGACTGATGCTATGAAAGGGACAGATACCGGTCGATTGGTCGACCATAAAAAGGTCCACACATTCTGAATGTCATATAGAGACGTGATTCTCAGCAAGGAAACAGAGAGAAAGAAAGGTGATTCCTTTGTGGGGGCACTCTTATGTTAATCACGTTATAATTAAAACATCACATTTAATATTTAAAAATATTTTATCAGTTGCAGCAGTATTTATGACTCATCCTAGATAAAAATTAACTATTCATTCAATAATTTTGTTCTGGTTCATATAATTGGAACCAGAGACCATCTTCTCTGGTTTCTGAATGTCGATAGTCTAAAGGTCAACAAGGTCATTACGTCGACCATCATTCTGTAAACATGTATTTAGGTTGACAGGGTTAAATGGTTGACACATTCAGAGGGTCAACATTTAACATGTCGACATGTTGTTTTATTATGATTTTTAGGGTTAGGCTTAAAAAAATCCATGTGTTGACATATAAATGTGTTGACCATTTAACCCTGTCAACCTAATTACATACCTACAGAATGATGGTCAACCTAATGACCATATTGGCTGGCGACATTCAGAACCAGATGACCTTGGGTATTATCCTTCTAAATGTCATTATTTTTACTATTGACCTTTTTATACCAAACCCGAAAGGGGCACCCAAGGTAAAACATTTCAATAGAAGCTAGGCATTACTGTGAGGGGCTCACATCTGTAACTAGCTAAACAGGTAAGTGACTCTTAATGTAGATTAATGAAGTCCTATTTATTTACTGGTTCATTCATGAGAGCAGCAATAACCTTTTAAGTTACAAAGACCCATACAATGGCAACACTGTATGAGGATGTAGCTTCTGCCATTTCTCCATCTAGCAGAGGCCTGCGCATTTTGTGGCTCTTGGTGTTTTGGGAAACTGCAAGTCCCAATATATCCTACCAGTGATCTGGCAAAGCATGCTGGGACTTGTAATTTCACAACACGTGGTGAGCCAAAGGTTGTCGGGCCTCCTCTAGCACACAGCAAAGGTCTGACGCCCTACTAATTTATTTTTTTATTTTTTTTATAATTCCCCTGGCATTTTGGCAACAGCTTACAGATCTGAAATCTGCCTGCTGCCTTGGTATAGAGTAGTCTACGAGAATCTTCCAAAAGGCCGTAATCCAAGGCAACAACTACCACTGCTGTACTAGTTGGCGAAAAGGGCCATATGACCTAATACGAAGCGTAGTTGACTGGAAAAAAAACCCAGCTGCTGTGGTATGTTGACTTTGAAGAAATATTTTTATATTTGGTCTGTAAATTTAAACTTAATGATTTAATTTTCACTGTTGATGTATTTGGCAGCCCTTAGGGATCACAGGCCAACATAATGACCATAGTGGCATGGTATATAAATCCATGAGTATGTATATCCATGCCACATGTTGAGGTAACAGGTGTTTATTGTCTCACAGGTTATGCTGCTAGGAGATTCTGGTGTTGGAAAGACCTGTTTTCTCATCCAATTTAAAGATGGGGCGTTTCTCTCAGGCACCTTCCTGGCAACTGTGGGCATTGATTTCCGGGTGAGAGTCCCCTCCCAGGTGTTTTAGTCTTTGGGCTCTTTGCAGTATTTCATGTCTGCTTCCCTTGCTTAGCTCATTTTACCTTATACTGTGTTATGAAATATCTGTAACCTACGTATTTCTAACACTACTGCTATCATTTTTTCCATGACTATTGCTTTAACTTGTGAGAATGCACAGTGGATGTATGAAATTAAACTCTTGTATTTCTTGACTGAGAATTCCCTATCTCTGGCTTCTATTGTGTATACCCCTTTCACACATGCACTGTTAACCTGGGGTTTTGCCGGGGCTTGCAGCTGGACCCGAGTCTTGGCTTATGTGTGAACATAAACGACCCGGGTCTATGTTCGGGTCCCCGATCCTGCTCGGTACCAAGTTGTTCCCGGGACTAACCCGGGTCACCCATAGTGTGAACGGTGCGACCCGGGTCATGAATACCTGGGTCATACCTAAAAGGAGTTGATTGGCGGACACAGTAGTGTTTGGAGATATCCTCCTCTTCAAGCGTCCACTGTTAAACGGAAGGCCCCGGTCACTGAAAGACCCAGGTCCAGTGTGAAGGCATTCCCGGGTCCATTAACCAGTCGTGAAAGGGGGTAAGTGCTGAAACTCTGGCTTCAACCAGGGTCTGAGACGAGTTAAAGCTGGGGCTTGTGTGAAAGGGGTATTACTGATTTTGGATTTTGTTTAATTTTGGAATCACTTGGATGTACTTGCGATGTAGTTGCTTCTTGACACGTTTTATTCTGCATTCTGAAATCTTTTCCTGATCTATGCTGTCGTAGATCAAAATTTATTGTGAAATTCAAAATAAATTTTTGCTATAGCTTAGCTTTTCTATTTTTGTTGCTGATGTCTGGCAGCTTTTGATGGTTTGTGTTAAAAATCTGTATCTGCCACTGAAAACCTGTCATTCTCCCTTTTTTAAACTAATTTGATTGTTTCAAGTTCTGTTACTCCTTGAGAAACTTTTACTTATTTCACTGTGCCAAAGCGCATTATTCAGCATGGTGAACGGGGAAACATGATCTGGTTATTTAATTTGCCTAAATCTCTGTACGTCGATGGATGCAGCTACTTCCTCTAGTGTTGTGAGCAGCCAAACAGCAGGGATTTACCCATACTATGCATGATACATACAGTATACATGACCAGATGTAATTGTTATTGTTCATTGCCTGGACAATGACACCATGTGGTCATATTTGATCCCATGACCATCTATGTAGGAACTGTTTTGAGATCACATCACTGTATGCAGTATAATTATCTTATGTGTGTGATGGGAATCGTGCATATCAATCCTGACTCACCGTATCTGTCTTCTCTGCAGAACAAAGTGATTACTGTGGATGGATTAAAGGTCAACTTGCAGGTAAGGGGCTTGTAACTAATTGTAGTTGTAAATCATGTGTATACATTGTATGAACAGTGACACAATTAGAAATCAATAGGCCTGAAAAGTAAGACCATGCCTGACTGTCCCCTTTTTCTGTTTACTAATGTACAAAGCCCCATTCTGGTGGCAAATATATAGAGTCAAACTCATGGAATAATCTACATTCTGGGTATCCGTTTAATAGAAGAGTCTATTATGGTTACAGGGGGGAAAATCCAGAGGCAATTTTAGTTGTTAGTGTACAAAGCAGACTCCTGAATTTTTGCTTGTATATAAAACTATCTTTCAAACTGCTTGTGCATAGAGCAGACCTAAAATGTATCTTGCTATAATGTGCACCTTTTATATAGCGCATACATGTTGTTCCATGTTTTATTAAATCATTCACATCCGTCCCCAGTGAATCTTAGGATTTATTTCCCCTACAATTTACCAGAGCTGTAACTAGACTTTTTTGGTGCCTTTGCCAGAGAGAGCATTGGTGCCCACCCCCATTTTTTTAAATATAGACACCTGAAAAAGGGCCATGGCCTCATGGGGAAGAGATGGGGGAGGCCAAGAGATACTGGGGATAAAAGAAGAGGAAGCTGCAAGGGAGAATGATAAACAGGAAAATTGACAGGCCCAAACAGTGCCCCGTGCAGTGCCATGGCACTGGTCGCACTAGCCTAGTTATGGCCCTGCTATTTACATTCCCAACCGCAAAAACATATACTAGTGTTCATTTTGTCAGACTCAATCCATGACCCAGCACTTTGAGGCAGCCATGATGGCAAATGCGCCACCATGTGTATAAAGTAGGCCGTTAATCTGGTACCTAGATTATTAACAATACCTAGAATCTGGTGGCTAGTCATCTAAAGCAGCCCACTCAACTAATGGCGAATGTATATAAAGGAGAACTGCAATCTGATCCTAGCTATATTGCACATTGCAATCATAAAGCAGCCCCCCAAACTGGGATAGGTGTTTAAAGGGGATGTACCCATTCCTTTTAAAGCATGTCTCTAGTCTTGTGGCTAGTATCGTAGGAGTACTTCCTTCCTGTGGCTATGTATAATGTATTACTCCCATAATAATTGCTTAGACCTCCATTTGCTTGATGTTAATTGGAAGTGCCTTCGGCAGCTGTCATCAATATCTTGCAGTCCGCTTCCAGTTCTCTTATTTGTTAACCCTTGGCTACCAGGGGTCCATGCCAAAATTACACCACATGAACCCCAACCATTTTTTTATTTTCTTAGCTGAAATCTCATTTTAGTTTTTACTGTACTGAGGTAATTTTCATTTTTTTTTTTTTTTTTTTTTTTTTTTTTTTTTAAACCGATCGGGTTTTTGTTTGGTACCTTAGTAGAATAAATATATTTTTAACTTCTGGGCATTATGCAGGGAAAAGAGTAACCATTTATAATGCACCTTTTTATGATTCTTCAGTTTGTTTTATCTATCTATCTATCTATCTAATCAGCCTTTTGTTCTAACACTAGGGTCAATGTGGCAGAGATTCTCTGTGTTTTACTAGACTCAGTTCATGGAGGTAGCGACAATGGTAACGTTTTACTAAAGGCTAAACCGCACATTGAAGCTCATGAATGAAAAACGCATGGTTGCAAACCGTTTTTGCAATTTGAATATCTAACTGGAAAACAAACTGTCCCATGAAGCTGCAAACTGACACTTATTAGTGCAAAATAAAATGAATACCTGGTTGTGACCCGTGATATATCTCAAACCCTATGTGATTTTGGTCATCCTGCCTGTTAGAAATTAAAACACTAAATAAGACAGATTCCCCTCCTTAGCATCTGGCTGGTCCTCTAGGTGCAGCCGTCAAAACAATAGTACACTGTCATCTTGGGAGTACCAGCAATACTGTGTACCAGGGGAGTAAAACAAATAAAAAAATATTGTGCAACCACAAATAGTGGTCTCTTACACCGCTCAGCCAATCACAGATAAGGGGCAACTCCGGATTGACCGCCAGGGTTCGCTGGAACTCAATTATTTTTTCATTGAGTGCTCCTGAGACAGTTTGTATGGGTTACTTTCTTCCTACCTACTCTCTATTATTGGACCAAGTAATTACGAAGCAGTCCTTTTCCGGGTGGCAAAAACAAATTACTATTCATGGGGATGGGGGGGATGTAATTGAGGAATGGAGCTTGATTTCAATATTGAGAAAATAGAGCATGATTTAATTATTGAGGATTTAGCATGATTTTATTATTCGGGAAGGGGAATATAATTTTATTTAGGAACAAAAGCATGAATTTCTCAAAGAGCAGGAGCATGATTTTATCACAGAGGAACAGGAGCATGATTTTATTATAGAGGAACGAGAGCATGATTTTATTACAGAGGAACGAGAGCATGATTTTATTACAGAGGAACGAGAGCATGATTTTATTACAGAGGAATGAGAGCATGATTTTATTACAGAGGAATGAGAGCATGATTTTATTACTGAGGAGCTGAAGCATGATTTTATCACTGAGGAGCTGAAGCATGATTTTATCACTGAGGAGCTGAAGCATGATTTTATCACTGAGGAGCGGGAGCATGATTTAATTACCGAGGAGCTGGAGCATGATTTTATTACAGAGGAACGAGAGCATGATTTGACTATTGAGCCGCCTTTCCTTCTGTAAATTCTAGAACCCTGACTATTGAGCCTGGTATAGTTAAATATTAGTAACCTGTTAATGCTAATGATTCCCAGCAGATGCACTAAATGTAGCCTTTAACAGACATAGCTGTGTTATTGATTGTTTTGTTGGAGAACACAGGCTGGTACTGATTTACCTTGAAGGGGGCACAGGTAGGTAATTGATTTACATTGGAGGGAGGCACAGGCTGGCGACTGATACTCTGGAGGAAGGCCACATGCTAAATACAATCAGACATCCACATTAAGCCAATACATCCAAATATTCTAAGACTTTACATCAAGTTAAAAAAAATGAACCAAAAACTTTTAAACTAATTAAAACAGAGTATGTTGCTCTACTACTAAACAATATTTACAACGTCCGTTGCCCCGGATTATTGTTCTTGGCTTCTTAAAGTCCTCACACAGAAAATACAAATATTAACCCTTTAAATTGTAAACACTTTTATCAGAATCAGGATAGCAAGTCAGTTTATTGCAACCACTAGAACTGCCACAAAGTGAGTGAAGCCCAATGATTCCTTTTACTATTACGGTTTATCCCTACAAATATTTTAAAGAATATAACTAATGTAACTGTATATCCCCTCACCAGTTGATTAAACCTGCCAAAGGAGGGATTCTAATTACTAAATATTTGTAAATAAAGTGTCTCTCTCCACTTGTTAACTGCAAAAAGAATAGTCCTGTGGCCATGTATACTGTGTCTTGAAACTTGTGGAGGGTTGGTGTAGTGTAGTTGGCTTGGGCGGGCAGGGGATTGAGCAGTATAGGTAGATGGGGAAATGGAAGTGGACTTCTTACATAGTTTCAGGATTAATTCTGTGTGTTTGTAAGGGGTTGGGTATGAAATCCCGGCGGCTTAATAGCCGCCGGGTGAAATACCGACAGTACAAGCCCGACAGCAGGAGAATCCTGACTGCGCAGGTAAGTATACTAACCCTACTCTCCCTTGGGGGTGCCTAACCCTAAAACTCCCGGGGTGGTGCCTAACCCTAACCCCTCCCCCTCTTCCCGCAGCCTAAACCTAACCGTACTGGGATGGGTGCCTCACCCTATCCTACCACCAGTGGTGCCTAATGCTCCCCGGGGGGGGGGTGCCTCACCCTAAATCCCCCCCGGGGAGGCCTAAACCTAACCCCCCCCCCCCCTCCACAGCTAACTGCTAAGGACGTCCGCACTTGCCTCGGTCCGGCATCCTTCGGTATTCAGGTGTTGGGATTAAGGTAGGCATCGAAATACCGATGCCTATCTTTAGTCCCCTGTCTGGCTTCCACAGTTGCGATATAGACCAGCGGCATTTAGTCCACAGGTCTATTGACTACATCCTGTTTGAAACTAGAGGCTAAAGGTAGAGTATATGTTGTGATGTGATCTTAGAAGGAAAAAAACCTGTCTAAAACTGGCATAAAGCCACAGTCTCCACTTCTGGCAACTTTGCTTTCATAATTAATCATGATGCATTTGAACAGGCTCGCACACATTCATTTATTTCCAGATTATGTGACCATTAAGTACAACATTATGTTTTTAATACTTCTATCTATTATACGAGGGTGAGTCAAAAATTATCTGCACTCCAGTTATATTAAAACTTATGTTGGCCGCACTGTCTTATCAACTTTTTCCATACTAGGTCGCTGTCTCCCCAGTCACTGCTGTGCAGGTTTGAACATGTTACATGCAGTGCAAGAAAAAATGGCTGCCCCACTTGCAATTTGCACAAAAGAAGAGCGGTGTGCACTGATTAGTTTTTTGTGGTCCGAGGGTGTGTCTGGTGCCAATATTTATCGAAGACATTGTGCACAGTATGGAGAAAGTGTTTTGTCGCGAAGAAGTGTATGAATGGATAGAGACGTTCAAAGAAGGTCGCACAAGTGTCAGATGTGAAGGAGCCGGACGCCCCTCCACGACTGATGAGAACATTGAGCATGCACATGAACTGATTCTGTTGGATAGACGAGTGACAGTGGATTATGGGCCGTATTCAATTAGACGCGAAAATCCGAGATCCACGGAAAAGAATCGCCGATCTCGGCTTTTCACGTGGTGGAAACTTATGTCCGTATTCAATTCCAGCCGCTTTTCGTGTACGCGGAAAGTCAATGCAAAGTAATAGGCAAAAAAGATTCGCCTCTGAGTAGCTGGAGAAAAGAAGTGCAACATTTTTTATTTTGGGGTGCAAAGGAGGGGAAACTCAAAACACTTGGGACAGCCCCCCAAAGGACAACAGTGTCAAAAATTCTGGAAAAAAATTGAACACACCAAAAAGTACTTTCATTTTGGGGGTGAAAAAGTAAAAAGTGGGGGGACAAGCATAAAAACTGGCGAAATAGACTTTTTGGGGTCTGCAAGGATGGGTCAAGTGTTGTTGTTGTTTTTTTTTTTTTTTTTTTTTTTTTAATTGCAGGTGCTTGCAACTGGTGCGTTTTTCACGTTTTTTTAACTTTAGAGACTTTAAAATGCTAGCACCCACTTTCAAGTACCCCAAATTTGACTGGACTACTTATTTCACCAAAAAATACTACTTAAAGCCATTCTTCGCCACTTGTGCAAAGACGCTAATAAAAAGCTAATGAAACAACTTAAGTACCCCAAACAGCTTTTATTAGGGCTATTCGGGCACATCTAAATTGATACTCAATGTTCGTGCATCTTTTGGGGGGGTTTAGGCTGTTTTTCCCATTTCTGACAACACTTTCCGCCTGTTCCGACTTCGCGGCTTGCCGTTTTCGCGAGGTTTGGAATTGCATAGGGCGAATAGCGGGAGCGTGCACGATAAGTTTCTGCGTCCAAAACACGCAATGAAGGCGGAAAGTCGGGCAGGCGAAACTTTTATCATGGATGCAAAACTAATTGAATACCGCCCTATGTGCAAATTAGCCATGGCTCTACCTATGGAATAATCCATGACAGACTTGGGTTTCAAAAGGTTTTTCCGAGATGGGTACCGAAACAACTCACGGAAAAGCACAAACAGAAGCGTTTTGGACATCTGCAAACAATATTTGGACCAATAATCTAAGGAAGATGAAAGTTTCTTAAAAAGAATCATTACTGGTGAGGAGACGTGGATTCATCGCTACGAGCCTAAGAGTTAACGGCAGAGTATGGAATGGAAACTTCCTCAATTGTCGACCAAGAAAAAGTTCAAAAGTCAACCATCAGCTGAAAAATTGATGCTTACAGTTTTCTGGGATTCTCAAGGGCCAAACAAAACGCAGAGGACTGCTATCCAAGGGTGTTGTGGTGTTGCATGAGAATGCACATCCACAACGCTGACTCTCTCAAAATTTTGTTTTGAGGTATTAAAGTATCCTCCCTATAGTCCTGATCTTTCCCCATCGGACCATCACCTGCTTGTTCCCCTGACAGAAGCCCTAAGGACGAAGATTCACGTCTGATAAAGAGGTGAAGATATTTGTGCAATTGTGACTCGCTGCTCAGCCTAAAACCTTTTTTAATGCGGGAATACGAAAGATTGTTGACAGATGGACAAAGTAAAAGTATTGGAAAGCAGGGAGATTGTCGAAAAATAATGTTTTTGTCTTTTCTGAAAGTTGTTTAAAATAAATTTTACAGCCAAAGTGTGGATAATTTTTGACTCTCACCTCGTTTAATAATAAAGTCCCCAGTTTAGGGGTCTGTCTGTCCGGGCTAATCTCTAAAGGCTCATACACATTAGACGATGTGCTGTATAACCTATATTGGTGAAAGATTTCCCTTGAACTTTCTGTAGTGCATGACAAACAATATTGGGTGTACACACAAAGATATCGTTAAAGATATCTTTCAGTGAAGTCATCCTGCCACATCTCTGAACAGGCAATTCTTGATGATATCGTCCGATTGGCCTGCATGTACGGATGACAAAAGACATTGTTAATGACCCGCGGGAGTTCACAACGTTGGTCGTTCACTGCATACACACTGAACAATATTACTGATAGTTATCGTCCATATCGTTCATAGATATCGTCTAGTGTGTATGTGGCTTTTAACCACTAGACAGATTTTCATGGGGGTTGGTTGAGAGAGGTTTAGGTGTATGAACCATTCATATATGACAAAAGGGAGCCGAGCAGTGATGATTTTAGTGCAGCAAGTCACAGAAAAAAAAGCTTAGACCAAGCTGCTGTATAGGAGCTGGCCATGGTGCTGAGACAGCAAGATAGCATTTGAAATTGAGGCTTGGAATGAAACAAGTCACAGAAAAAAACTGTTCTGTGTGTGACTGCTGCTGGAGGGCTGTGCTCTGGCTCTCTGAGACGGTGAGAATCAGTCAGAAATGGCAATGTGCCCTGTTGCTTCAGAGCAGCCCAGGGAGGGGAGTGAGTCGGGGACTGAGCAGGGTCACATCTGAGGCAGACACACTCTAGCCACCACTCCTCTACCATGAAGTGCTCCCTCTCAAGCGTGATGTTCCCACTCAGCCACACACCCTCTGTGAACAGGAGGAACCTCCCATGGAAGTCAGCACTGTTCTCGGACAGGGGCACCACAGCGAGTAGGCTCAACAGGAAGCCAAGGAAATACAGGGTACATTGTGCAAAGTACATTGCTCATCGCCATGTTCTGAAGTTGGGGAGGGGTGTGCATGGAAGCTGAGGAAATAGGCATAGGTGCCCCAGCCCTGGGGACTTGCTGCTGATAATGCTTACGGTAACTGCAATACAAAATATCTCATTCATGATCCTCATGCCCTTCCCAGTACATCCCAGTGGCTGAGACCCAGCTAGCTGCAGGGCAGCAGCTGTGGGGGTTGTGGTGACACTGGGGAGATGCAGGGGACAGGAGTGAAAAGCAGGGTAAGATGCAGGGAACTGTGGTGACATATAGTGTAGCTTGTTATGAGATGCAGGGGGCTTTGTCGAGATTAAATTGCTCCCGTGCGAAGGCGGGCGGGTCACTAGTTAAAATAAATGAAACACTCAATGAATATGATCAATAAAGAAGTTATCCTCACTGCCCTCAACTTTTACTCCCGTGGGCACTGCTTTGTTGGCCGCTGAATGGTGTTATTCTATGAATTCGACAAACTACCTGCAATTGTAGTTAGAGTGTTTGTTTATAGGTAAGCATAAAGGTGGTACATGTAAGTGCTTTCTGTCTGCTAAAAAATTTCTTAAAATGTACTAGCTGACGTGCCTGGTTTCACCCGGGTAGACCTTTTAAATATTTACGATTTTAATTTCCTTCATCCCATTTTAACTTTACTTATATGCTTAGTTAATTTTATGCCCCTGGAGTAAAGGAGCGTTTTTTTAAAGCAGTTTTTTTTCGACTTTTATTTTAATATGAATGAATTGAAGCTTGGTGAGCTCGCTCATGAGCAGTTCTACGTGGCCTGCTCCAGTCAGATGCAGTCAATCCCTGCCACCTTCAGCGACTGCCCCTGGGACTTGTTGAATGTCATTGTAAGGCAGACCTTGAGGGGAACTGCAGCCTCTTGAACTCCTGGGTACTCTGATGGTATGCGTGGTATGAACACCCACTCCCCTCGAGCACTGGAACCCCTACTTTGAGGAGAAGCTTGGGGGCTGGAAGTCAAGGATGATTGAGGGTGTTGAGGAACTCCATGGGGTAGTGGACTGCATCATCCATTTGCACTACCGAGTCCACAGACCTGTACTCTATTTCTGTTCCACCAACTGCCACCCCAAATGCTGCCAAACATCACTGGCAGTTGGTGTGGCTCACCTATTTGAATATTGGACTGTGTTGCAGCCACACCTCTGGAACCGGCGCTTGTCCCAGACAAAAAGCTTACAGTCCCGCAGCACTTGGGTCATGTTGCTTTGTCACACAATCACCTAAGTCGAGAGGGAGCATTTTATCCCTTTTCAGCCCGTTACTCGAATTTCAAAAAATTCCTGCTTAGTGGGTGCTTAGGTCATGGAAGGAATATACCCCCAAATTTCATGTTTCTAGGTCCAGGGGTTTGGGCTGGGTGTTGATAGGTCAGCGAGTCAGGATATTTGCTTATATTAAGATTCAGTTCCCCATTTGGTGAGAGATTTCCCTTAAATCATCTAATATTCAACTTTTTGATGCAACATGATGGTATCGGTCACAGGATGCTGGTCTGGTGTTCAGAGCCTACAAGCAAACTGATAAACGGAAGGAACAGATAAAATTCCAGTTCTTGTGTCTGATATACACAGGGCATAGAAAGTGCCAGTATACTTGGGTTCTGGGTGTAACACATTTTTAAATATCCTGTTGTTTTAAAGCAATGGGGATTATTATGTTCCATAAAAAAGAGACTATGGACCATTTTTTGTCCATTGTGGTATATTTTGCACCTGTGTGCATGAGTCCTGTGTATTCAGACTGGCATAAAGTCATTGGTTGAGCTACCTGCACTCACTCCACTTTATACTGTATGTGCAGCCTGGCAATTATTTAACAGAATGGAATACAATTCACAGGAACCTTGAACAAGACCTTAACAAAGTACATATATGCTGGATACCTATTAACACTTTAATTTAAAATATCATCAGATCAAGATCTCTGCTTTACAAGAATTTTTTTCAACCAAACCAGCCCATGGTAACTTCTGACTTGCATAGAGGCAGGAGTCAGACTAAGGACCTTACTCAGAGATGGGGGCAAATCCCATTGCGACTGATTCCATGCTCCGTGGACTTGCAGAAATATGCTAATTGCTCAGCCGCTGCCTTGTGCACGGAGATGCCCACCTCCAGGGTCTGACCTGATGAATGAAGTGTTCTGCAGATTCACGTCTGTGGTGAAACATATCTGCGTCCAATGGCGGCTCCAGAGGTGGCTGCGGCACAGTCCAAATTTCAAATATGGAAACCACACGAACTGCCATCTAAAACACAGATGGCTGGGACTCACTGGCAGTTGGTGTAGCTCTCCTATTTGGATTTTGACCTGCGCTGCAGCCCCAGCCCTGGAGCCGCCACTGTCTACGTCCCATGTCAAACAATGCAAAATTACTAAGGGAATGGTCTGGTAGCTAATGACCAGCATCCTAACTCTGGGAACCAAGACTTTATTTCAAACCTGTGCATTTGGAAAAGCTATGGGTCAATTTTTATTTTAAAGTGCGGATTTAAAGCCGCCAAACCTTGCATGCAGTTTTCAGCTCCAAACCGCAGTATTTACAGTCTTGTAGTTTGGAGACTGAAACTACAAATTGCATGCAATGTAAAACCACTAAACTATATGCAAATTAGGCAAAACTACATTGTAAAACCAGATGGAACATATCCACTTCAGTTTAGTAAAAGCCCAGTTTTATTCAGCATCGGTCTGGTTTTAAAGAGGAGCCTAAAACACAATCAGGCCCTGCACCTAGTGAGGCAAGAGATCACACTGCAGATCTCAGTGGAAGCGGTATAAAAAAAACTGCCATTTACTTGTTTTGTGTCTTTATGATTGTGCTATTTAGCCGTTTTCAAAACTGCACGCAAGATATGTGCAGTTTTGCAAAAACGCTCTTTGATAAATCCCTTTATGTGTCTGTTACTTATACCACTTTCAGACAGGAAAAAGCCGAAATCCGGCATTTGCGTGCCGGGTTGTTTTCAGTCCCTGCCTGTACCCCCCCCCCCCCCTTAAGAAAGAAAAGCAAATTACCGGGTCGAACCTTTCAACCTTGTAATTTTGCTCATTAACATAGGTATTTCTTCTGTCTGAAAGGGCCAACCCGTGTCGAAAATCCCAGGACTTCGACCCTGGTAAATTCTTGGGTCGAAGTCCCGGGATTTTCGACTTAGGTTGACCCTTTCAGACCAAAAAAGGACCAGTGTAGATCATCAAACTACCGGGTTGAAATGTTTGACCCCGTAATTTGTTTATTCTGTTTTGAAAGGGGTATTGGTTACAGTTTATTATTTGATAAATGACGAAGAAGTATTTATCTGGTAAAATGTTCTCTTTTTTTTTTTTTTTTTTCTTACCTCTCAGCTACCCTCTGTATTTCTGCTGTAGCATGGTGTAGGATAAAACATTCTGATATTGTTCTCTTCGTATCTTCTGAGTAATATCAACATACTATAGCTGTATGAGACACTAACCATACAAAGATCTTTGGCTGCTTTATATGTGCAAAACTAGCATGCAAAATAAGGAGCACCATCTGATGTATCATGCATAATATCCTGCAGATTTGGGACACGGCTGGTCAGGAGCGCTTTCGGAGTGTCACACATGCTTATTACAGGGATGCACAGGGTGAGTGAATTTTATTGATCTTTGAAAAACATACAGAGATTGATTGGTGCTGGTAACTGTTCTCTCCTACCCCCAGCTCTCCTCCTGTTGTATGACATCACAAGCAAGACATCATTTGACAACATCCGTGTATGTAACAGAATTCCCTAAACGCCTACAAATGTATATCTATAACTATTTCTGCACTCACCCTAACGCTATACACTCTATACTTCAAGTGTAATACATTTCACATACTTTGGTTTGCTGGTGCACCCAGGAAGGTTTTCTTGTTAGTATCCATTTTAGAAGGCTAGATTGCATCATTGTCAAATCCCTAAAATCCTATCACAGCCACAACGAGCTAAAGGCACATGATCATCAAAATAATAACACCGCCTATGAGTGCTCCGTTAAGATAAGTTTTACGTTTAGTGATATATTCCTTGGATGTATATTACATATGATAGCTGTATATGGCAGTCTTATCTAGCTACCAACTTCCTCAGTCTGTACGTCCCTGGAATAGATTCTCACATCAGGGCTTCTGTAAAACAATTAGAATAAATCTATCCTGTTTGTTTTTGCTTGTATTAAGCTGTAAATAGGAACAATAACAGCCTACACAGTATTATAAACTGAAATAGATTAGGAACAGATCAGTAGAATATGTAGCGCCTTATTTTGTGAAAGGGCGAATATGCAGCAGAGCCATATCTGGCATCCATTCAAATTTGCAGTGCTGTATCTGAAGTCCAATTTAATATGCCTTACTTGGCCTAAACTTTTTTGTGTAGAGCCTTATCTGTTACCATGTCTAATTTGCAGTGGCACATATGGTGCCGCCTATTTTGTATGAATAGCATTCCCTTATGCCAGTTGCAGAGCCTTCACCTTTGCCCAGTCTAATTTGCAGTGTTTTGATTAGTGCGTGGTTGCCCTCTTCTCCCCCTCACTCTTTGCATTGTACTGACTAGGAGTACTGTGTGATTACCCAAGAGAGGCTTTTCAGATTTGATACATCATTTGATTTCCCTATATATTCCTCATTGTGTCTATCTTCTGGTCTCACTTACCTGTCTCCTTTCTTCTCCATGCTGGCTGTGTCTCTTCTCATCATGGAATTTAAACCTAACCTACTGTACGTGGGAAGGTCACATGGGCAGACTTCCATGTCACATCTTTTTAATGGCTGGCAATGCAGATTCTACTTTCCCAAGACTTTACAGGGATTTTACAGTACATGACTAGGAAACAATACTCCCCTACCCACATTGACGGCGGAGCATCAGTTAGTTCAGAGGATCCCAAAGTCTCCCGGACGGCATTTGGGATCCTCTGAACTAACTGGTGCTCTGCCGTGAGCTATGAGAAGTCTCAGGAGATCTGAGAAGGAGACCACTCATATAGCGATCATCCGAGGCTGAGGTGAGCTGTCTGGACCCAATTGGGAATTACACCACGGCACCCTAAAAATACATATATATGCCATCCATCTTTATTCTGAATACTCCTGTGCCAATATTTGAAACATTCCCCCTCATAAGTGGATTGGACATTGCTGATTCAAGATTGGGTGAGGTCCTTATACAGTACATATACTGACTCATATGATATGGACTGATACTTGTCAGGGAAATTAATTGGAGGAACTCTTTATCACATTATTCACCCCCAGCAGCTTGTACCTTTTTATATACAAGATATCTATCAGGTTTAATAATGTATGTTTTATGTGCATGTATGTGACATTGTATTTTAATAAATTATTATTGTTGTCTACTAGCGCTACACTTTTTTTTTTCTTTTCTTCCTCCATATTGCTATTTTTGTAGGTTGCAGATCTCACTTAGTGTGGCAGCTCAGTAGCACAACTAATTCTTACAGACTATACTGCGCACCTGTTCTCTATTATTCTACCAAAAGCTTTATAACTTTGCACCCACTCATTGTTATTGTTCAGCTCTTCTTTATGTGAGACTGTGTTTCTTTGACTTTCTCGTTGTTTCTCAGGCCTGGCTTACAGAGGTTCATGAATTTTCAAACAAGGATGTGGTCATCATGTTGCTCGGCAACAAGGTATCTGCAACTTCCTGCTTTGCTGCATTTCTCTGAATTGTGATAACCACTCTACTGTCCCTTGCACATAAATATCTGTAGCCGTGATGTGGGTATCTGTTGTAAAACCACATTTAAGTAAACCAAACCTTTTGAATAATGATAATTATAGGTAACAAAATATGTACAGCTCTTCAGTATTATCCAGTTTTAATGTGCCGTTCTGTATATTCCCTTATCTGAAGTGCACAGAAATAGAATATAAATTACAAGCAATATAATCTGTATGGTACATAACTATTCGCCTGTCCGGCAAAGGTAGTGGTGGTCAACCAGTTTGTTTTTTCAGTAGTCACAAGTGGCCCTTCGTACCTCCACTCTGTAGGGAAGCATCAGATCACCAGCATGCTGCACCGCTCTAAGGCTTAAACTGTATAGAATGTATGCTGTGTATGGCAACCAGCCTGTAGCAAGGCACTTCTTGCAGGCTAAACATGGGGTGGCGAATCTGCGTGCTATTATTATTGACCATGAGCCACTCTCTAAGCGAGGTGGTGATCGAGGTAGGAGGCTACTGCAAAAGGAGTCGAGATGGATACATAAATTGGGCACTCTAGCCCCTAGAGGCCTTAACGAAACTTTGGGTTTAAAGTGTTTCATTTGATGTGAGATACCCTCATGGGATCTTGGTGATCTATGAGTATGGTACTAGTTGATAATTGATCTGTGGTTGTAAATGTCTGTATGTTTTTCTGTATTTGTTGAATACTGCGTTGCAGGGTGGGTTGTTACTGAGGATTTATTCACACACTGGAATATTGTTGGATTGGCTACCTAAATGTTGCGCCATAATGTGTATAGCATTGTCTTGCCTCTAGAAATTGTTGTCCGTATAGATAATATTAAGGAACACAATATCAATGGAGTCACGTTTTGTGTCATTGAATGTTTTTAAATGTATGATGTTATTATTTTAACTGCGTGCGGCATGTTTTTTGCTGCACAGATTTATTGTTTATGTTTTGTCATTGGGTTGCTTGGCAACCTGAGACGGTGACCACGTGGGGCGGGTGCGGGCGGATGACGTCATCACCCGGCGTTGGACTGTCTGGCCGCGCTGGAGGGGACCTCTCTTGCCCGCTCTGCAACAGGTGTCTTGTTTCAATGTTGATTGGGGCAGCTCTGGGGGTATATGTATGTATGTTTTGGTGTTTTTTAGTACTGCTGTATGTCCCTGACGACGGGAGTTGTTCCCGAAACGTAGGATTAAAGGACGGCTTTACCTTACACTACTCAGTCTCACAAGTGCCTCCGTTTATGGATCTTTTTTTTATATATATTTATTTATATATATATATATATATTATATTATATTTAGTAAACCTGAAAGTGAAGATCTAGTAACTTGTGAGATAAAGCATGGGTAGCCTAGTCGCTCAAATGAAATGTTTAACAGTCAATAAACTAGATTTATGGATGGGGTACTGTGCCGCCTTAGAATAATAAAATATGATGTAAAAACTGTTTGCATTGTCATTTAGTTGTTGTAACGTTAGCCTTTATGCTGACAGTTTTCATTGTAGTCCTTGTTATTACAGTATGATGATTTTGTTAACAAACTTTGAAAGTTTTAGATTAGAAATCACCACAGGTGTCTATAAATAGTCCTTTGTGATTGTATAGCTTCAGTGATTATTTGTGTTGCTGTGTGATATGTAATTCTGTACCATCTGGTTTGCAGAGTGACATGACTAGCGGACGTGTTGTCAGAACTGAAGATGGCGAGTCCTTGGCGAAGGTCAGAAAATACCTACAAAATGTTATAGCTTTAACCATCTCTCCCCTGGACACTCTCTTTAATATTATTTGGTATAATTTTCAGGAGTATGGAATTCCCTTCATGGAGACAAGTGCAAAGACAGGTGTGAATGTGGAACTGGCATTTATGGCTGTAGCTAAGTGAGTACATTAGAAAGCTATAATATGAGTGGTGTGAATATATGTACAGTATATCACTTTATGACATATGTCATCCATGCTAGAGATTAAGTACTGTTCAATTGTTGACACTGCTTCATTCCTCTCTTACCACCTCACATTATACTCGCCGAGTAGAAACACTGCTCACTATAGGCACAACTTCCCCTCTGCAACTCCCATATACAAGCTTCCTCACAGATTACCATCACAAGTCACAGCTGTGTGACACTGACAACTTTTACTGTTTTAGAATTATACAAAAACAATTGAATACAGCATTCCTTATATTTTACAGTAGGGGGTATATTTACTAAATATTTTTTTAGAAATGGAGATGTTGCCCATAGCAACCAATCAGATTGTAGCTATTATCTTCTAGAAGGTACTAGATAAATGTTAAGTAGAATATGATTGGTTGTTGTAGGCAACATCTCCATTTCTAAAACCTCTCACTTTAGTAAATATACCCCCTAAGAGTCATGCATAGAATTTGTGATATGACTTGTTAATTACAAATTTTGCAGACCTATATTGGTTTGGGAGCTGTTTGGTCATTTAATTCACCTTCATTTATTTTGTATCTCCTATTTCTTTCAATACCTAATTTCTTTTGCCCTTTGTTCCCTTACATCAGGGGTGGGGAACCTTTTTTCTGTCGAGGGCCATTTTGAGATATATATATATATATATATATATATATATATATATATCTCTCATCATTCGCGGGCCCGGTGCAGGCCACGGTCCCTCAATGTGACGTCACGCGGGACCACAATCGGCGTTGATTACAGCAATACCCAGAGCATCCCAAAGATGCGTCGGGGAGGTGTAAGGGCAGCGGTGTGACCGTCAAAAGGGTCCTAAGGATGCTCCAGGCGGCACTGCTGCATAGATACTGGCTGCTGGGTGCCATTCTAGGCACCCTCTAGCCAGATGAAGCTAGTAGAAAAAAGCTCTGAGGACCAGACCAAATGATTCCCCGGGCCTTATACGGCCCCAGGGCCTGAGGTTCCCCATCCCTGCCTTACATTAACAGACAACCGTTTGTAAAGTTCATCATCTAATGATACGTTTACAATTTGTGGGGGTGATTCAATTGTTTTTTTTTGGTGGCTATTTTTTTAGGGCACCCCACAGAGCAATTCAATTGTTGCTCCATTTGGGTGCGATCACCACCAGCGCCGGCATTTCTGCTCGCACTCTCAAGAGGGTGTGAGCAAAAATGTGTGATAAACCTGTGGTTAGGGTGCCCTAACCACAGTTTGGGCGCCTTAACCAGGAAGTTAGATGGGTTTAGCCATTTTACACGGCTAAACAAGGTCTAATAGGGCATGAAGACCGCTATAATTAATGGGCACCCAGAACAATTGAATTGCAACACTGGTCACCCATTAATTATCGCAGCCCACACAACAATTGAATCGCTCCCTGTGAATCCTTTATTTCTCATTTTAACAATCCAGTAGTTTTGGACAGCTGGCATCATTCTTCAGGATTTTTACTTTAATCTCCTAGTGATATCCCTAGCCTGTAATGACACCTATTATAATTGATCATTTTGAATCACTGATCTAAGAATAACTTGCATTCATGTTATATTTTAATGATGTGTTTCCTCCTGCTGTAAAGTAAAGAATATAGAATATTATATAACCCTACAGTGAGAGAATAGACTATTCCTGTGCTGCAATAAACAAGCTTCTAGCATCTTTGCTTGATGGTCTCACAATAGAACCAACAGCAATAAATCCAATATACTGTAAATACACAATCTGACAATCATTGCAAAAGCAAGATCCCTTTGGTGCCAGGATGTTATTGTGAAGTGATAAGTACATTGGAATGATATATATTTTGTTGAATACTTATTTATAAGGATGAATAATCTCTTTTGCCACCATTTTGGGTTGTGTGCAATTTGTGTCCTCCTACGTAGGGAGCTGAAGCAGAGATCCAGCCATCAGGATGAACCCAAATTTCAGATCCATCAGTACATTGAATCCCAGAAGAAGAAAAACAGCTGCTGTGGATTAATTTGATAATGTAGTGGGATGTGACCCCAGGTGAAGTAAATCTTGTCTCTGGATCCAGAAATGACTGTACATTTGTGGAAACAATTTGAGCCATGAAACTGCCAAACTCAGGATATGAAGGATGTCCATAGGCCCTTCTTAGATGGTTTTATTCGGACCCATGAGGACCTTGTTGCCTTTTTTTTTTTTTTTTTTAAAGTAGTGCTCAGAAAACTGTTACATCTGCTCTCAAGTGGGATCTAAGGATCCACCTACAGAGCTATCCCCTCGCCATCAGAAAACTGTGCCAAAAAGATTTACATGGGTAAAAGATCTACAAGAGCCTTTTATACCCCTATTAATACATGGTATGCAACAATGCCAAATTCTCTACTCCTTTTCCTGTTTTATATTGTACCGTATGTTGCAAAATGAAGATTTGTTTACATTTGTAGCTATAGAGAATTGTAATGGTTTTATTGTAATTATTGTCTCGTCTCACGCCAGGGAAATCCCTGCTCACCAAGCATTGGTGTGAGATACAGACTATAGAATTCTATAGAAATGAGGATATAGTGTGCTGCTTGTTTGTTACCTTAAATGCAATAAATTCTATTTTATGTTGACATGATTATATTTGTGTCCTGTTTGGTACTCACGCATAGGCAGAGCAGGACATATGGCCAGATAATAAAAAGACGGGCTAACAATATTACACTGCATGCAGAACATGAAGGCTGATCACATTAAGATGATGTGATCCTAGACAAAAGCAGGGCATCACACAAGAGTGCAATATAATCCAGTGAAAAAAATAGATGTCTGAACACTAACATAAGAGAGTATTCACCCTTTATTAATTCAATAAAAAGTAGATGTAAATATTTTGTAGTATGAAACCACTATGGGGGAAGGACCCTGAACACAGTCTCTTATAGGTACTGTGCCCAGGCCTAAAATTAATAATGCTTATTGAAACCACAGGGTTCTGATGTCTCCACACCTATTGGCGCTTCCTTCTGCAAAATACCTATGTTTGTCACCACCTCTGTGCAGAAGTGTCACATGGTCCATGCAAGAAAACAAACATCCACCATGGTCTTCAGAGAAATGACTTGTCAGCTCAGTGTTGTTCTTTTATTTTATATTCTTATAATCACAGTTGCTCTATAAAGCTTCTCTATCCTGATTTTCAAACTTCACAGTTTTATTGACATTCACATATTCCAATATGCACTGTATACTTGATATATCTGTTAATTAACTGGATAATAAGATCCATAATAGTCAAAAACTCTTAGCATAATGTGTCTTGTGACTATTGATTAGACAAGTGTTTCCCAAACTCATTCCTTAAGCTGGGCATACACGTCCAGATAAAATGTCTGTGAGACCGACAGACATTTTATCAGGCAGCCTGCCAGCCGCAGATGTCCGCGGCATACACTGTGAGATTTCTCAGTGTATTATCCCCGACATCTGCGCTCCGCCACCGGGGGAGGAGACATTTTCCTGTTCCTTCCATGGTAAGAATACGGGAAATGTCTGTCTGTTGGCCGCGGCCGGGCATACACTGCCCGATGCGGCCGACAGGGTACCCCCTAAATATCTCATCGGACGGGCATGCTGGACAATCCAGCATGCCCGGCCGAGCAATATTTAACCCTCAGTCGGCTGCACACACTCTACAATTTATAGGGGTGATCCGCGGATATCGGGTGGAATCGCCCCGATAATTGTAGCATGTATTGCCAGCTTTAGGGAGCTCTAACAGGACATGGTTTCCATTTTTCCTAGTTGGTGCATAGGTGTATTCATTACTGGCTGACACATTTTAGAAGATCTGCAGGTGGTACTAATTATTGTATTAGAATAACTCTACTGGACGATTAGTAAAATCCTTCTTCTTTGTCGACCAATCACTCTTCTTAATTGATTAAGATGTAAGAAGAATATTATTTACCTAGCAGACAAAGGTGGGAATGCAGTATTCCTGGTTTATCTGAGGCATTATGTTTAGGAAGTAATCCAGTAACCCCTATGACATATACTGTATACACTAAATTCAGTAAGAAGGAGGTATATCTTTTGTATAGTAACTGCATTGGTGCCAGAATATCCAAGGCCCTGTGTGTGGTGATCTATGCATAAGGATAAGGAGAACCAAGCAGGATATCCAATTGTATTTGCTATAATATCATTAACTACACCACTGTCTAATTTTTTGGATTTAAGGACATAGAATAAGATATATCTTCCAAGATTGCAGGGACCAGACTTTTCTGATATCCACTGGAAGAGCTACATGTGACTAAGGAACCTCAAAGTAGTAGCACGGCCGATGACTGTTCTGGCTGTTATTAATGAATTTGGGATTTAGTCAAAACATCGTCACAAAAATATAGACAGTCAAAAGGTCGACATGATCAAAATGTCGACATTCATAATATAGACATTACAAAACTTAGACAGGTCATAATGTCAGCAGATATATATAATTATTTTGGCATATCGGTTGATATGTTAAGTCAAACATCGATCATCTGCTGTTCCACCTTCGATTTTTAGTTTCATACTGGTGTTATAGGGGTTATCTACCCATGTCCGATAGTAATGAAAGTAGATATGTTTTTTTTTTTTTTTTTGTGATATTTGTACATGACGATGTTGATGTTTTGACTCTTGATGTTATGTACCCAACCCAATGAATGAACTCAACAACAAATTGGGAGTTCAGTGAGCATACAAACATTATTGACCTATTGATAACGCAACAGAATGATCTGTTCCAAGAGTGACTATATTTTATACTGGGCGCTAACCTTTTGTGAGGCAAAAAAAATAAATAAGAATTAAAAACTTTCCTTTAAGAATTAATGTTTTAAATGAATGATATATTTGTAAATTCTTCTGCATGACAAATATGTGAAAATGGAATACATAAACAAAACTCTAAATAGCATTATACCTTCATGGTGGGAGAATAATTATAGATATTAGATGATTGAACAATTTAGTAAGAAAAAAAAAATAGATAATTTTCAGAGGTGAAAACCCCTTATATGTCCTGTATCTTGAACAATCTTCACGATGAAGGTCCCTCCTGGATCATGTACTTCCACACAACAATATTGGCACTGAGCATGATAAAAGGGAAACCTGTGATGGGGCATTATCCTTAGATTAATAAACCCAGATTTAAATAAACCTAGATGTAAAACTAGGTGGATCCGTACTCCATACAGGTTGAGTCTCCCATATCCAAATATTCCGAAATACGGAATATTCCGAATTACGGAATATTTTTAGTATGACTGAGAATGTGAAACCTTTGCTTTCTGATGGTTCAATGTACACAAACTTGTTTTAAAGCACAAATTCCTTAAAATACAGTATACAATAACCTTCAGGCTGTGTGTATATGAAACATAAATGAATTTCATGTATGTACACAAACTTTTTTTGATGCTCAAAATTATAAAAAATATTGTATAAAATGAGCTGCAGGCTGTGTGTATAAGGTGTATATAGAACATAAATGCATTCTGTGTTTAGTTGTGGGTCCTATACCCAAGATATTTCATTATAGTATGCAAATATTCCAAAATACGGAATAATCCGATATCCAAAATACCCCTGGTCCCGAGCATTTTGGATATGGGAGACTCAACCTGTAGTAGAAAAATTATAGCATTGTACATCACCATAAATGGTTTAGACAAAAGGATGTTCTCATACTAGAGAGCAGATTAAACAGGCATCTCTATTCCTCCATGTGGATTTAATATTCTGAATTCCTAAAAACCTTTTCCCTCCTTTGGTAATATAATAATGGAAATCTTTAAACTGTTGAGTGGCTAAACCTTTGTTTGTAACCCTACAAACGAGTGACCTGCAGGTGGTGCCTATGTAAATAAGACCTCTATAAGTCAGTCATGTGGCATGCAGTTATACAGTCAGGTACATAAATATTGGGACATTGACAGAATTTTCATATTTTGGCCTCTATTCACCACCACAATGGCTTTGAAATGAAACAAACAAGATGTGCTTTAACTGCAGACTTTCAGATTTAATTTGAGGGTAATTACATCCAAATCAGGTGAACGGTGTAGGTATTACAACGGTTTCTATATGTGCCTCCCACTTTTTAAGGGGCCAAAAGTAATGGGACAAACTAAACAATCCTAAATCTAACTTTCACTTTTTAATACTTTGTTGCAAATCCTTTGCAGGCAATTACAGCCTGAAGTCTGGAACGCATAGACATCACCAGACGCTGGGTTTCATCCCTGGTGATGCTCTGCCAGGCCTCTACTGAATATGTCTTCAGTTCCTGCTTGTTCTTGGGGCATTTTCCCTTCAGTTTTGTCTTCATCAAGTGAAATGCATTCTCAATCGGATTCAGGTCAGGGGATTGACTTGGCCATTGCATAACATTCCACTTTTTAGCCTTAAAAACTCTTTGGCTGCTTTTGCAGTATGCTTCGGGTCATTGTCCATCTGCACTGTGAAGCGCCGTCCAGTGAGTTCTGAAGCATTTGACTGAATATGAGCATATAATATTGTCCGAAACACTTCAGAATTCATTCTGCTGCTTTTGTCAGCAGTCACATCATCAATAAATACAAGGGAACCAGTTCCATTGGCAGCCATACATGCCCACGCCATGACACTACCACAACCATGCTTCACTGATGAGGTGGTATGTTTTGGATCATGAGCAGTTCCTTTCCTTTTCCATACTCTTCTCTTCCCATCACTCTGGTATAAGTTGATCTTTGTCTCATCTGTCCATAGGATGTTGTTCCAGAACTGTAATGGCTTTTTTAGATGTTGTTTGGAAAACTCTAATCTGGTCTTCCTGTTTTTGGGACTCACCAATGGTTTACATCTTGTGGTGAACCCTCTATATTCACTCTTGTGAAGTCTTCTCTTGATTGTTGACTTTGACACATATACACCTACCTCCTGGAGAATTGTTCTTGATTTGGCCAACTGTTGTGAAGGGGTTTTTCTTCACCAGGGAAATAATTCTTCTGTCATCCACCACAGTTGTTTTTCCGTGGTCTTCCGGGTCTTTTGGTGTTGCTGAGCTCCGATGCGTTCTTTCTTTTTAAGAATGTTCCAAACAGTTGATTTGGCCACACCTAATGTTTTTGCTATCTCTCTGATGGGTTTGTTTTGATTTTTCAGCCTAATGATGGCTTGCTTCACTGATAGTGACAGCTCTTTGGATCTCATATTGAGAGTTGACAGCAGTTTATTCCAAATGTAAATATCACACCTAGAATCAACTCCAGACCTTTTACCTGCTTAATTGATAATGAAATAACGAGGGAATAGCCCACACCTGTCCATGAAATAGCTTTTGAGTTGATAGTCCCATTACTTTTGGCCCCTTAAAAAGTGGGAGGCACATACAGAAATCGTTGTACTTCCTACACCGCTCACCTGATTTGGATGTAATTACCCTCAAATTAAATCTGAAAGTCTGCAGTTAAAGCACATCGTTTGTTTAATTTCAAAGCCATTGTGGTGGGGAATAGAGGCCAAAGTATGAAAATTCTGTCAATGTCCCAATATTTATGCACCTGACTGTATTTCTTATTTATACTTTTGTCCTTCACCTTAAAACTTGTGGTTTTAGATTTACCACTTTTGACTAATTACACATGGTGCACATCCCACATCGGTGAAAGCCTCTCATCCTTATTGGCTGGGATGTTTTAAAATTAAATGTGCTTCTTACCGAAATGGTTCTGTAGGTTTTATGATATTTGTATAAATGTAGATCAGTTTATCTGGGATTAACTTTTTGAGGATAGGGTCCTTCATCCGTGAAGGCCATTGCTATTTAATGATACCTTCAATTTTCTTATTGTGAGAACCATAGTCAGTGCTGAATGCCTATTCTCCCTCTTTTTAGATGTCTTACAGGTCAGAAGTTCTCACCTTTCCAACATCGATACTTCATTCTTGGTCTTCTTAATTTTTTCACATTTATACCCCTTTTGAGATAAAATTTTGACTAATCTCGTCCAGTTGGGTTCTTCAGACATCCGGATTGCTACAGTTCTTTTTGACTCTCAGAAACTGACTTTCTGTACTCCATCAAGCCATTTATAATGGTGCTCACTTTGCCTGTTTTCTATATCTGTTTGTCTGTTAGTTTCTTATAGCAGCTGGTCTGTATTTTACATACTTCAATATACATTTTTTTTTTTTTTTTACTCACACATGTTTAAGGTTAGCACCAAGTACACTCCCCACTCTATTGTAATTTGTATTCTCTTTTTAGTTAAATTTGGGGAACTTTGGTGGAGCACAGGGTTGCCTCCCAACTAGGGGCCTGATTAAGGTTTGGGAATAGAGTAAGATAAAGGAGGTGACTGTGCACCTGGACAAACCATGTTGCAATGCAAGGGGTGCAAATACATACTTTTTTGCATGCAGTGTAAATACTGGCTGCTGTTGCATGTAGCCCACAAATGCTGGACAGCTTTATTTTTACACTGCAATTTAGATGTCCGTTTGGACACACTCCTCCCAAATTGTAATCTCTCTGCACATGTCACATCTACCCCACCTGCAGTGCAGCATGGTTTTACCAAGATGCACAGTTACTTGCGCTTTCTTAGGTGCCCACACACATACCGATCTGCCCACGATCAGCCGATGTATAAGACTTCCCTTGAAACTCTCCCCGGCAGCTATGCACATGATTTGGTGACCAATCTTCAAACGATCTCTCCTGCATCCAGACTTTCATTCAGTGCATCGCCATCTAGATTGTCAGATCTGCCGTACTGCACGGCAGATCTGACGATGCGATGTGCGACCATATTTTACACAATCTGTCATTCCAATGCGTCGGAATCGGCCAGATCGTGTAAAATATCACTGTGTGTGGGCACCTTTATTCACAAATCTGAATCAGGCCCTAGGAGCGGTAATGGTGAACATATACTACTTGTTTCTGTATTTTATACTGAGCATCAGAAGATGGTCTTTATTGTATATTGGACATCAGCAGTTATATATTGTATAGTAGATATAAGAGGAATCAAAGGATCCCTCTCTGTTAATGGCTTCTTGTACATGCACATTCCGGTGATCACACATGTGCAGAAAGACTGACTCCTATCGGAGCCTGTACCTCTATATGTGTGTTTGATACGTTGCGCCATTATTTAATTTCTTATTGCCGCAATATGCATCCATAAGAAATTATAACCATCAGGACTAAATTGTGAATGAATATGTCTCATAGAGAGGAAAATGTGTATTATAAGCTGGGTATAAGCTATGACCTATTGCAGCTCTGTACTGTGTCTGAGGTTGACCGTGGCCACAACTTGGAGAATAAATCGGAGGTTGTGAGACTAAAGTAAATGCATAATACTGCATTATGTACAGATTGTCAGATTGGGTTCTGCATTGTACTGAACAGATTATATAACCTTTTCTTACTTTATGCCAAGAAGTTACTTTTTAAGTACATATCTGTGTAATAGAACACTGTAAGCCGTTATATTCTACTTTTCAGTTGTGTTCAATTAGTTCACAAACAACTGTGGAGCGTTTTATCTGTCATTTTTATTAGAGTATTTTATGTTGATCAGTGGAAAGAATTTGGGAATATATTCATGATTCCATGATGTAAGAGAATAACGTGAAATTCCAAAGGGCTGAATAGTTTTTCTTATAAACACTGTTTCAGATGATCTCCCATGTAATATGTGTATTTCTACTTCAGGGTCCATAGGGTATCCACAGGATACCTTGGGGTATAGGTGTGACGTCAGTCGCAGGGCACCAAAGAGTTAAGCTTTCAGCCTCCCAGGATGCACTAGGTCCCCCTCCTATACCCCGCCCCCGGGCCAAGGCACCTCAGTTTAGTTTGGTACCCGGCCGGCGTCGGGTGCACCTGTCGGAGTGGGGGCTAGAAGAGCCCCTGAAGCTTTCTTCAGTGCAGCTGTGGCTGCACATCTGGATGTACAGCATGGACAGTCAGTCCTGACGTCCATGCTGTCTTCCCTACACCCCCGCCGGTACCAGAACGCCGGTACCGATCCGGGGATGCTGGTGAGCATCTGGGGTCACAGCTAGCGGTGACCCCAGATGTTCCGGACCATGGCCGGATCCAAGGGGGACAAAGGTAAGCAGCGGGGTCCCGCGGTGGGTCCCCGCTGGTCACATGGTCCTAAGTCCCCAGGCAGGGAGCTCCCTGGGGACTGGCTGCAGCGTGGAGCCAGGTACTGAACCTGCGCTTTCCACTACCCCCTGGGACAGCGGACCGCAGCAGAGCGGGTAGCGCTGCGGCGTCCCAGGGGTTAAATGCATGCCAGGGGAGCGCGCAGTCCCTGTCTCACAGCCGGCGCCTCCCCGCTGCACACAGCCCTCTCTGCACTGTGCTAACTGGTCCTGTGTCAGCGCTCCTCCCCCAGGCCAGCTCCTCTCTGCTCCTCGGCGGCCATCTTCTCTGCAACGCATGGTGAACGCTGCTGGAAGCCTGGAAGGAAGCATCGTGGTCTGGGTCCCCCGGCATACCTCTCCTCCGCTGTGGCTCAGGTCTGTGTATGCAGCGCTGTGTCCTACCAGGCCCTGTGTCTGTGTAGTTGAGTGATCAGCGCTGTTACTGCAGGAATTGTTATTTCTCTGCATTGTATGTGACTGTGCTAGCGCTGCTGCCTGTAACTTTATCTTCTCAAAACTGTCAGCTTTATTACTGTCCCTGTTCTTTCTGCTAAAGCCCTTGCAGTGCGGTGCTGCAGGGTGGTCTCTCGCCTATTTAATACTTAATTGGTGAGAGAGGTCACATACGTGGTGCCATCATGTCTGAAAGTGATTTTCCCCTCCGGCTACAGTGTACCCACGTGCAAAGTACCGTTAGCGGAGGGGGAGGGTAGCGCGGAGGGCCTTTGCCGCCAGTGTTTGTCCATGGCGCGGCCTATTACGGTTACAGCACCGGTACAGGAGCCGCCCTGGGCTTGTTTCGCTCAGGCGTTAACAGCTTTAGTGGGCCAGTTAGCTCCGCAGCCTGCGTTTACTCCGATGGGTTTGTCCCAGCAGTCTGTGGTGTCGTCACCCATGCAGGGGTTCCCACGACAATTGGTGGTACTCCACAGTCTCCCTATTTCCCCGCTCCTGGGTTCTCAGGAGCCAGCGTGGGTTAACTCCCTGACGAGTTCTGTACAGCACTTGTCGGATGTGTTGCAAGGGGAGTCTGTGATGCGGCCTCATAAAAGGCCGGTGGCGTCTCTGTCCGCTCCTTATGAGGATGACGAAGGGACGTCTGATGATGGGGAGATTCTGGATCCTTACGATCAGGAACCTCTCCATACTAAGGACGCTGATGCTAAGTCCAAAGTATATATTCCTGGACTTATTCGGGCGGTCCGCACAGCCTTGGTGATTGAGGACGAAGTTCCCCCAGCGGCTAAATCTAAGTATGCCTTTTTCAAAGATCTGAAGGGCGATGCCACAGTCTTTCCTCTTTCGGGTCAGTTGGTGGACCATTTAGAGGAGGCATGGAAACAACCTGGCAAAAGATACCAGCCGCAGAGACGCCTGGCGGTGGCTTATCCGTTCGCGGATAATTATTTTGCTAAGTGTGAATCCCCTCCACAGGTGGATTCTCACGTGACCCGTCTTGTCCGTAGTGCCACATTGCCGATGCCATCCATGTCCTCCCTTAAGGATGCTACGGACCGCAAGGTAGAAATCTGCCTGAAGTCCGCTTATTCCCTTGAAGGGGGGGCAGCACGGCCGGCTATGGCCATTTGCTGGGTTGCCAGAGCGATGGAGCGCTGGGCGGATTCATTAGAGGCTTCTTTTGAATCCGACTGTCCGGCCGAACAGGCGGAGTTGATTGGCAATCTCCATGATTCGGCCACCTACATCAACGAGGCGGCTCTAGACATTAGTACTCTGGTGTCTAGAATTTCTTCAGCAGCGGTAGCTGCTCGTCGCACCTTGTGGCTGCGATCCTGGAAGGCGGACGCAGATTCCAAGAAAGGTCTGGAAGCGTTGCCGTTTACCGGAGAAGTTCTCTTCGGTCCGAATCTGGATAAGATTGTGGCCACGCTGGCGGCAGCCAAATCTGCTTGTCTCCCGTCGTCCCCTGCTCCTTCTGGTTCTGGACCATCGTCCTTTCGGTCATCTAGGGCCCAGGGCAGGACCAAACCACAGTCGTTTCCTCGACAGGCTGGCCCTAAGAAATTGGTCAAGCCCCGGAAACAGGCATGGAGTACCAGACGTCCGGCCCCCAAGCCAGATGACAAGCCTGCGGCCTGACGGTCCGGGTCTCCCCTTGGGGGATCCCAGGGTGGGAGGCCGCCTGCTGCAGTTCTCCCGGTGTTGGTCGTTCACTACGACAGACACTTGGGTTCTGGAGGTGGTCTCCCATGGGTACGCCCTCTCCTTCCGGCACAGACCCCCGGCTCGATTCTTCACCACGGGTCTACCATCAGACCGGAACAAGGCTACGGAGCTGCGGAAGGTATTGCACACTATGCTCCAGGCTGGAGTTATAGTGTCTGTTCCATTCTCCCAGAGGGGCCAGGGTTTCTATTCAAATCCTATTTTTGGTACAGCAACCCAATGGTTCATATCGTCCGATTCTCAACCTCAAAGCACTCAACAAGTCTTTGCGGGTCCCGAAGTTTCGGATGGAGACCCTACGGTCCATCATTCTGGCGCTGGAACCTGGGGACTACATGGTGTCATTGGACATACAGGACGCTTACCTGCATGTCCCTATTCTTTTGCGCCATCAAGAGTTCCTTCGGTTTGCAATCCGCAGCGACCACTTCCAGTTTCGGGCGTTACCTTTTGGCCTGGCGACAGCACCACGTGTTTTCACCAAGGTGATGGCGGTCATGGCGGCTTCTCTGCGGCTGCAAGGAGTCCACATGTTGCCGTACTTGGACGACCTGTTATTGGTGGCAGGATCTCCAGAGCTCTTGTTACACCACTTGGACCTGACCATTGCACTGCTGCAACGGCACGGCTGGCTAATCAACTGGCAGAAGTCCACTCTAATCCCGTCTCGGAGGATTCTGCATCTTGGAGCCTTATTGGACTCGGGACAGCAAAGGATCTTCGTGACGGAGGACAAGATCTCTGCTTTACAGTCAAGGGTGCGCAGTTGTCTGCACAGCCGCCGGGTGTCCTTACACTCGGCGATGAGGTTACTGGGCTCCATGGTGTCGGTGTTCGACATGGTGGAATACGCCCAGTTTCACTCCAGACCTCTGCAGCACCTGATCCTGTCCAAGTGGAACGGGCTGCCTCAGTCTCTGAAGTTCCAGACGATTGTGCTCACCCCGGAGGTTCGCCTGTCCCTTGCGTGGTGGTTAAAGACGACCCACCTCAACAAGGGACGTCCGTTCTGGGTTCCAAATTGGGTCCTGTTGACAACGGACGCCAGTCTTCGGGGCTGGGGAGCAGTTTCGGGTCCACACTTGTTCCAGGGCAGGTGGACGCCGACAGAAGCGGAGCTTCCAATAAGTATCTTGGAACTCCGTGCGGTCTTCAATGCTCTCCTGCAGGCACAGCGGTTTCTCCAGGGTCACCCGGTGCAGGTCCAGTCGGACAACGCTACCACCGTGGCCTACATAAACAGGCAAGGAGGAACTCGCAGTCGGGCGGCTCTCGTAGAGGTCTCTCGGATCCTGGTTTGGGCGGAGCGCAATCTTCCGGCCATATCAGCGGTCTTCATCCCGGGAGTGCTAAATTGGGAGGCGGACTTTCTAAGTCGCCAGGACGTTCATCCAGGGGAATGGTCCCTACACCCGGACGTTTTCAACTACTGGTGGACAGGTGGGGTCTTCCAGAAATCGACCTCATGGCGTCCCGGCACAACAACAAGTTGCTGGTGTACGGGTCTCGCACAAGAGATGAAGGGGCGTCTCTGGTGGATGCTCTGTCCGTCCGGTGGACGTTCCGGTTCGCATACCTGTTCCCTCCGGTCTCCCTTCTTCCACGGGTAATCCGGAAATTCAAACAGGAAGGAGGGACGCTCCTGTTGATAGCTCCCGCGTGGCCCAGACGGCACTGGTTCTCAGACCTTCAGGGTCTGTCCGTGGACAGTCCTCTGCGGTTGCCGCTACGACCGGACCTTCTGTCTCAGGGTCCTTGCCTTCACCCGGACCTGACTCGGCTGTCTTTGACGGCGTGGCTGTTGAGACGGCCATGCTGAGGTCCCGGGGGTTTTCCAGCTCTGTGGTGCGTACCATGTTACGAGCTCGGAAACCGTCTTCCGCGAGGATATACCATCGCGTGTGGCATACGTTCTTCCAGTGGTGTCGACCGAGAGGTTATGCACCGCGGGAGTTTCGTCTGTCTCGGATTCTTGCCTTCCTGCAAGCGGGACTAGATCATGGGCTTCGCCTTGCTTCTTTGAAGGTACAGGTTTCGGCCCTATCTGTGTGGTTTCACCGTAGGATTGCTACAATCCCGGATGTGCGCACCTTTATGCAAGGTGTTCTCCGTATTCAGCCGCCCTTTGTTCCACCTGTGGCGCCTTGGGATTTGGCTGTGGTCCTGAGGGCTCTCCAAGGACCGCCGTTTGAACCACTGGGCTCAGTGGATATTAAATGGCTAACAGCTAAGACTGTTTTCCTTCTGGCCATTGCTTCGGCCAGACGTGTTTCTGAGTTAGGGGCTCTTTCTTGTAGACCCCCTTTCTTGGTTTTTCATGGGAACAGGGCAGTGCTCCCAAAGTTGTTTCCCAGTTTCATGTTAACGAGGAAATAGTTGTTCCGGCCTTTAACTCACCGGGTCTTTCCGTGGGTGAGGCCTCTTTGGATGTTGTGCGGGCCTTAAGGACTTATGTTGACCGCACTTCTTCGTTTAGGAAGTCGGACGCTTTGTTTGTCCTCTATGGCTTCCGTAAAAAGGGTTGGCCTGCTTCAAAGCAAACTTTGGCAGCCTGGATCCGTATGGCTATTTCTGAAGCTTATCTTCATGAAGGCCTACCGGTCCCTCCTTCTCTGAAGGCTCATTCCACTAGGTCTGTGGGTCCTTCGTGGGCAGCTCGACGTGGTGCCTCGGCAGTTCAGATCTGCAAGGCTGCTACGTGGTCTTCTGTCCATACCTTCGTGAGGTATTACAGGTTTGACACCTTCGCCTCTCAGGATGCTTCCTTCGGGCGGCGAATTCTCCTTTCTGCACAGGAGCATCCCCACCCTTAAAGGATACTGCTTTGGGACATCCCCAAGGTATCCTGTGGATACCCTATGGACCCTGAAGTAGAAAATATGAGATATGGTAAGAACTTACCCTTGTTATCTCTATTTCTATGAAGTCCATAGGGTTCCACAGGACTCCCGCCCTGTCGCACCTGTGCTGCAGATGGGCTTTGCTCTGGTCACCGGTTTTCCGTCTCCCTCTGGTGAGAATGTGATTCTTGTATGTGTCCAGATCTTTGTTCTCTCTCTTCCTTCTCCTCCTCCGGCCTATGGCTTGGTAACTAACTGAGGTGCCTTGGCCCGGGGGCGGGGTATAGGAGGGGGACCTAGTGCATCCTGGGAGGCTGAAAGCTTAACTCTTTGGTGCCCTGCGACTGACGTCACACCTATACCCCAAGGTATTCTGTGGAACCCTATGGACTTCGTAGAAATAGAGATAACAAGGGTAAGTTCTTAACATATCTCATATTTTTCCACAAAGTATATTACTAAAAACTAGCTAGGTCAAAGCTAAAAATCCAATCTCTGTAGCTTCTACGTTATTCCACTGTGCTAATAAAATAAAATGATTTTTGTGATGCCTCATTGCATTCCATACATTCCACCTTTACTAAGGCAATAGAATAAAGAAAAGCTCATGGTTTTAGTGCTAATCCCGCAATGTGAGCCTGATTCAGAGGTCCATGTAATGTCCATGCCGTACGCATGCTCCCAATGTTTTAAATCTGTGTCCGCGCAGCATCTGTGTCCTGATGGTTACTGCTGGGAACCACAGAAAGAATATGGATGCAAAGAGAGGCAAGTTTGGTAGTCTTTTCTGGGCGCAGTTGCTAATTTATGCACGCCCCTGCAACGGCGTTGAAATGCACTGGTACGCCTGCGTTTCCCCGACCACCCACAAATGGCACTTCCTGTCAGTTACTCTGCGATGGGTCTGTGTAGTCATTGCGATCGCAGTGGCTGGTTCGCGCACTGTGATGCATGCGCGGAACGCAACAACTGCCCGATTGCTTATGTAATTGCTGTTGCGAACGGTATTGAATCAGGCCCTCAGTCCCGGCTGCAATAGTGTGCTCCTTTGAATCGGGCTCCCCTGTGTGCCATTTGTGTCTCCATATCCGTAACCTTACACAACTATAAAATAATTAAATAAGTCTTGTTCTAAGCAGGAGAAGAGTACAAAGTGCGCTTTGTAAGAACACTCTATAAAGTTCATTATTTTGAGTCATGAACTGATCTACTAAGTGCCAGTGATGTATGCAAGCTGTGGTGTAGTGGTTAATGTTTATACTGATTTACAATCTCCTAATAGGAAAAGGTCAGGTCTGAAATTGTTTTGAACTTGTTGAGAGCAATGTCCTTTCTATGAAAACAGGTTTTTCTCTGTCTCTGTTTCCAAATGAAGAGATTTAAATGTAATTTATTTTGCTAGATCAGGTGTACAAGTAGCCGTTATCTAATTAATAGGAAAACCATTAATGGCCTCATTTGCAGTTGGTTATATGCCATTTTTTTTAGTATAGGATAAGCAGATTGCTGTTTCCATTTAGGCTCTTGCCAAAAAGGAAAACTGCCATTTGATTTTTTTTTTTAAGTGCAAATACAACCAACTCTACCTGAGACCCTAAATAAAAAGCTGTCTAGTGCTGTATGCCGGACCTCTTATTACCTTTTAATGCCACAATTTATATTGTCAATATGCAGATGAAAATAATATATAATGGAGAGAGTACAAATGACACTAGAGTGTATATTTACTAAACTGCAGATTTTTAGATGTGGAGATGTTGCCCAGAGCAACCAATCAGATTATACGTAACATTTATGTAACACCTTCTAGAAGATAATAGCTAGAATCTGATTGGTTGCTATGGGCAACATCTCCACTTCACACTATAGCCGTAGTAATTATTAATTTATTATCTAACATAACAGTAGTGCTGCTATGAATCTGTCTTCTGAGAATGGCATGTAGAACTTGTATGCTTTTACTGACAGTTTTTAAATATTTTTAATATTATTGCAAGGCTTGACAAATGTTTCTAAAACTAGAAGCCAGGATGAAAGTGTAGGAGCCAGACCCCCCCCCCCCCCTTCCCCCGGGGCAGCATTACTGAGCACTTACGCCCCAGGCAACCAACCCCCATGGCCACACCACTAACTGGGTATCCCAGGTAAACCACCCTCCCACAGCCACATTATTGAGCAGCTAACCCACCTCTCCAGGCAACCAACCCTCAGAAAGACCACCCCTCCGCAGCCAAAAAACCCCAGGCAAGCAAAGCCACCGCTGGCAGTAGCCGAACTAGAGCGTGGTGGGCCCAGATCCAAGAATATGCTTTAGGCACCCCTCTGCAGTGCCCCCAGTAGTATTCCCCCCTCTGCAGTGCCCCCAGAAGTAGTACCCACTATACATTGCCCTTAGTAGCTGCCCCACCCTGTACAGTGCCCCCAGTACCGGCCACCCCACCTATGCAGTACCCCCACAGTAGCGGCCACCCAAACTATGCAGTGCCCCCACAGTGTCCCCAGTAGCGGCCACCCCCCCCTATGCAGTGCCCCTTAAAAAAAAAAAAAAAAAATGCAACTTACCTGATCCACACTCCTGCCGCCGGCCGCTCTGCACTATGGGAGAGGCGTCATGACGTCTCTCACAACCTGCTGCGGGGTGAGCCGGAAGGCGGAGCTCATGAGTGAGCTCCAGCCGGTTCACTCCATGGACGACGCAGCAGCCAATGAGAGTCTGACAGACTCATCGGCTGCTATAACAAACATACAGCTGCCGCTGGCGGCTGTGTGTTTGCTACTCTGTAGTGTAGACCGCGCTCGCGGTCTGCACTACACGGCCCGGGGATTGCTGAAAATCTGATCGCCAGGCAACCAAATCTGGTCACCATGGCGACCTGGCCCCCAGGTTTTGTCGAGCCCTGTCTTATTGTGCTTTTTACCATACAGTACCGTGTGTGTCTTGGAAACCAATGGAAAGATACTACAATCTGTCTAGGCCTCCACATGTGTGGATAGACCTATAGACTTAAATGTTATTCTTCTGTTCTCTTCCTGTGGGTTCTGATGACCTAAATAAGTTCTAATTTTGAATAAGAGCAGAGACTCTTCCTTGTTTACATTTTGCACACACACTTCACACTGAAAACATAGATCTATTGGTGATAGAATAAAGCAGGGAAAAAAATTACTATTCAGTGCTAGAAAAGTGTATGTAATAGCAAGGAATACAAAATAAATTTATTATAGTAACTCTAGAGCAGAGGTTTTCAACCGCTGTGCCGAAGGCGGTAGTGAAGTGTGCCGCCGAGCCGCTGGTCACATTAAAGAAGTGTGGACCGGGCAACACTGCTGCTGAGCTCCTCTGGAAGGCTCAGGCGCGCCCGGACTGTGACCTGCCTAAATGCAGCGGCGTGACATCACAGGTCATGCACGCTGTGTTGCCTGGCCTGCCCACCCACCCCAACAGCGACCCAACCAGCCCATGCCTCCCACCCACGGCCCGCCAGTCACCCAGCCAGCCTTTCTCTCTAACCAGCTGGCGGCCAGCCAGTGCTTCCCTCCCGCTGGCAGCCAGTCACCCAGCCAGCCCTTCTCTCCCACCCACCTGCTGCCAGGCACCCCTTCCCTCCTGTCCGTGGCCAGTCACCAAGTCAGCCCATGGCCAATCAGCCACTGCGGACAGCTCCGCAATGTGAGAACCCACAGCCAATGTCTGACAGGTAGGAAGTATGATTTAATTTTGGGGAAAGCAATGTGTTTTATATTTTTTTCTGTGTACAGCAATGTGTTATTTTTTTTTTTATGGGGGCCAATGTAGTGTGTTTTATTCCTGTGGAGGCCAATGAATGTGTTGTTTTTTTTTTGTTTGTTTTTATGTGGGAGCCAATATGTTTGTGTTTTCATAGGTTGCGCACGCTGCATCGCTGGATAGTGTGCCTTGGCAATTTAAAAGTTTTACGTAGTGTGTCTCGAGTTGAAAAAGGTTGGAAATCACTGCTCTAGAGGTATGGGCAATTATGTATTTGAGGAAAGCTGTGCCAAATTCAATGGCAGCAATATTGAATATGCCAGGTTAAAGTCCCAGACTACATTCACCAATCAAGAATTGCAGCCTTGGTTAAAAATGGTGCCTGATGTTTCTCTAGTCCATACTCAGCAGAACTCCTTTGTACTGGTAAATACTGTGAGCATTTAAATTGGAACTGAAATGGACTATGAAAGATCTGTTTATAAAGATTACAGCAACAGAGAAGCCTAGAGATGAATAGGAGAGTCACACCCCCTTCTATTCCAGTCAGGGGCGGATTGGGCCGCCGGGAAACTGGGCTGGTTCCCGCTGGGCCGGTCCCCTCAGCCAGCACTTACCCACCCCCCACTGCCACGATCGGAGCTCAGCTCCGATCGGGCAGCATACTCCAGTAGCGCATGCGCAAACGCTGCTGTACTGATGGGGGAAAAAAAAAAAAGGCTGACGAGGGAGCTGCTGCACAGCCGCAGTATCTCCCCCCACAAGCCTTTTGCGGAGCCTGTCAGTCACCACTTGACGGCTATGCCTCCAGGCAGCAGTGCACACAGTGACGTCGCGCGACGAGCTGCGGGCAGACAGGAGCGGTAAGTGGCAGCAGCGGCTGCACGGGGTGGGCAGGTTAAGAAAAACACTGGGGCTATTGAGAATGTGCATGACACCTGGGCTGGGACACACAGAGGCTGCGGGGAATGAGACTGAGACACAGTGGGGCTGACACACATAGGGGCTGGGGGAAATGAGGCTGAGACACACACATAGGGGCTGGGGGAAATGAGGCTGAGACACACACATAGGGGCTGGGGGAAATAGGACACTGCGGCCGAGACACACTGGGGCTAGGTCACACGGGCTGAGACACACACTGGGGCTGAGATACACGAGCTGGGGAATGGGGTTGAGACCCGCACATAGGGGCTGGGGGGAAAGAGGCAGACACACTGGCTGAGACACACACTGGCGCTGGGGAATGGGGTTGAGACACACAC